>OY728141.1:1483516924-1484766924 GCA_963277665.1 Viscum album
TAAAAAACATATATAATCATATTTTAGTTATTTCTATCCATTCCCGCCAATACAACGGCTATATGTTAACTACCATTTGAAATAATATAATTTTATTTATTAGAGTGCAACGTAAGATTCCCAAGAAACTCGTTGTTGCGTGTTGGGTACGCCATCGAGCATAGCGTCCCCTTTAAAGTCATATTAATATTTTATTCAAAAATATGGATAAATATGAAAATTTCATATTCATTATTTACCTTGGGTGTTACACAGAATCCTCATCAAATGAAGGGATCATCCTTGGTTCTTTCAATTTGATACACTTGGCAGACCCCTTCTCTAATAATGAGTATGCCCCCTGAATTTGAATTTCTCATACATAACCAGGGAACAAGATTCCACATGTGCCGGAACCGGGGATACAGGGGACAACGCGGATGTGATCGGACCCAATATTCCAATTATATCCCCATGGAGGGAATATATGCAGCTAAAACTCATGGTAAAGCACTCCAACGGTCCCAAAATAGGTAAAGAGGTGCCTCGGAGTCCTCTAGCAGTCGCCCACATCTGATTGTATTTCATGATTGCCTAACAGGGTTTCAATCCAATCAACTCAGGCAATGGGAAATACCAACACACCCTATATAGTGATAACACCCCCTTAGAGACTTACAGAGCCACATATACTGAATCATATTTCTACAAGAAGGGAGGTAAGCAACCAATAGAGGATGATGATATATAGGTTTTAGCTCCCAATGTTTTGGGGACCACCCCTGTGAATCTCTGAAGTATGCCAGATAGTGACTATGTACTCCCCATAAATATGGTTGAAATAGTATATCTAGTCCCAGAGGTCCAAGACCCTCCTATCCTTAGTGATACTGTAAAATAAAATCAGTTCTTTATCTCTCTGTGAAAACTCAGATAGTAAGGGATGATAATGTCTCTTCTAATTGTCTCCCTCACCCTGATAGTGATAGAGAAGCACCCATATTTTCAGATTCGTCTGAAAATGCCTCCATAGAATTAGAATTGGAGGAAGATGGGGATATTCTCAAGAACACCCTTCTAGAATTCGAGGAAGGTGTCTCCACCACCATATATGAGCTTATATAGATAAATATGAGAATAGAGGAAGACCTGCATCCTACTATGATTAGTGTCTCCATGTCCCTTGAAGAGAAAGAGATGTACATTTCATTTCTAAAGTAGTACTGATATGTGTTCGCTTGGAACTATACGGAAATGCATGGACTGAATCCAAATATGGATATGAACCATCTCAGACCACCTGATGAGCATTGAGGAATCAAACAAGCATCCATAAGGATTCACCCCTCTCATACCACCGATGTAGAGGCAGAAGTTGATAAGTTTATCAAACCCATATTTTCTTGAAAAGTGCAATACCCAAGATGGATTTCCAACATCATCCTTTCCAAGAAAAAGAATGGAAAGATTAGGGTCTTTATTAACTCAGAGACCTTAATCATCATTTCCCAAAAGATGATTTCCCATTACCAATCACATAACTCCTGATTGGTGCAACTACTGGTTTCCAAGACCTTTCCTTCATGGATGGGTACTCGATGTACAATCAGATCAAGATGGCCCCTAAAGATGAATAATCCACTACCTTCATAGCACCTTAGGGGATATTCTGGTATCAGGTCATGCGCTTTGGATTAAATAACATTGGAACTACATACCAGTGTTCCATGAATCACATCTTTAATCCATTCCTGGAAAGGATAGATGAGTGTTAAGTCGAAAACCTATTTGTTAAATCTTGACAGTGGAGTGATCACTTCATGGATCTCCAAACAATCTTTGACAAGCTATGATAGCACAGTCTAAAGATGAATCCACTGAAATTCACTTTTAGGGTAACATCATAAAAATTCCTTGTCCTTGTGGTGTTCCACCATGACATTGAGGTTGATCTAGAGAAGACTAGTGTTATTTTAGCAATTTCACCCCTATAAATCTCAAAGAACTGAGGGGAATCCAAGTTCACCTCACCTACATTCGGAAATTCATATCCAATATAGATGGAAAATATTTCCCCTTCACCAAGCTAATGAATAATAGAATTGCCTATAAATGGGATTATGACTGTAAAAAATCCTTTGAAAGTCTCAAGAAGTACTTACTGCACCCACCGGTTTCGATGCCTCTGGTGGAAGGGAGGCCACTCATATTATATGTGGCCATCATGGAATGCTTACTGGGATCCCTCCTTTCATAGAAAAATGATTCGGTGAGTGATAATCGTCTTTACTACCTTATCCATATGATTATAGGTATTGAGACTAGATATAATGATGTTGAGAATAATTTCCTTGCACTTATCTTTGTGGTACAAAAGTTGAGGCATTACTTGAATAAACAAGAAGTATACCCAGTCTCTTGTACTGATCCACTCAAGTAAATCCTTGGCCTCCCTATATTTACTAGGAACTTGGATCAATGGGAGGTCATTCTATAATAATATGACATTCTTTTCATATCAACAAATTCAATAAAAGGGAAATCCCTGGATGATTTCCTCGTAGCACATCCTACCCTGGAAAATACATCGAAAGACACCAAGCTTATATATGAAGATGTCTTATATTACCATGACACTCTTCGTACATGGGAGATGTACTTTGATGACACCTTTCTGAGTCCTTTTGGTATAGGGATGGAAACCTGAAGCTAAATCGGGTTGGTATAGGGATTGTATTTGTCTCTCCAAACAAATCAGTTTTTTCCTACTCTTTATCATTATTAGAAGGCTACACAAAAAATGAGGCTGAATATCAAGACCTCATCATTGGATTGGAACTAGGCCTACAGCATCACATAGCCTACCTAAATATAAAAGGGGACTCAAAATTGGTGATAAAGTAGATCAATGGTGAATATGCCAACAAAAAAAGAATAATTGGACCCCCTTACTAGCTATGTTATGGGACTAATGGAAGATATCCCTTTTGATCCCACATTGCACCATGTCCCCCAATCACAGAATGCTCACATTGACACCCTGGATAATGCATCCATTATCCTGGATGACCCTGATCGGGAGGAAGAAATCTTCCACATCACACATCGAAGAATGGTATCATCGATCATCATATACAATATTGAATAAATCAATCAGGTTAGCACCACCCCAAATCATAATGATCTGAAGACCACCCATGGATGTATGGAGCTCATAATTGGCTATCTCCAAAATAGGATTCTCCCAACAGACCATACTGGAAGGGAACATATTCAGTTTCAGGTAGCAAATTTCACTCTATAGGATGGTCCAAATGAGTATAAATACCTCTATAAATGAGGATTTGATGGAATCATCCTCAAATTCATAGTAGAATGAGAGATTATATCCATCATGGAAGAAGTCCGTGTAGGCTCTTATGGTGCCCACCAATTTAGAACCAGGATATCCCACCAAATTAGGAGGTTATAATATTACTATAAAACCTTGATACAAGACTATGTAGAATTCACTAAGAAATTTCATACATCCCAAATTCATGCAAACTTAATCCATCATCCCTTGGAATTTCTACATAAATCTTCACCAAGGTGGTAGCATGAAGAGTAGTCAGAAGAGAGGATCAGCCTCTCATGGTGGTGACCAGATGTTTTTCTATCAGTGTGGTAGGCCAGGACACATATGGGGTCAGTTCCCCCAACCACCATTTGAGTGTTGAGTGTGAAGAAAAATGGGGCATGTGCAGAGGTTCTGTAAGAACCCTCGATAGATGGGAACTAATGGAGGGTCGAGGATGATGTTGAGTTCCAAGAAGGGGGTCAGTTACCCCATATCAAGCAGGTAGTTGGAGATCTATCGGCCGCACCGATAGAGGTGGCAGTCATAGTACTCCAGGAAGAGAGAATCCATACCAGCAGGGTAGTACAACACTAGGGTTTTAGACTAGGGCCTAGGGTAGAGGGGTAGGTTATCTCCATGTAGTTAAATATACACCTAGAGGTGGTGAGGCTAGACCATCGACAGTTCTAGGTATGATTCTTGTGGCTTCCACACTTTCTAGTTCTTTATTTAATATAGGTTCCACATGCTCTTTTATATATACTCAGTTTGTGGTTATGTTGGGTCTAGTAGTTGAATGTATGTGTGATTTCATGTTGATTGATACACCATTAGGGGGTGTGAGTAGAAAATATTAGGCAATGTAAGGGGTGTGTGCTTGAGGTTGGTGGGTATCGTTTCCTATGGGACTTGTTTGTGCTTGAGATGTCGAGTTTTGATCTGATTTTGGGTATAGACTGGATAGTATTATACCAATACCATATTGATTTTTACTATCATAGGGTAACTTTCACATCCCTTGAGGTAGACACATATTTCTATCATGGTGAATAGGATATTTGGGTAGGACGTGTAGGGATTTTTTGTCAGCAGTTGGATGAAATCACAGTCCAAGTGGCTTGTCTCATTCCTAATGATGAGGGAGTGGAGTAGCTTGTCTTCCCTCCTATGGTGGATCAGTTATAGGATGTTTTTTCTAAGGACTTCTTAGGGCTGACACCTGATAGGGATGTTGAGTTCATGATTGAGTTGCTACCGGGAGAAGAACCAATTTCCATTTGGCCATATAGAATGGCACCGGTAGAGCTCGAGGAACTTAGAGTAACTGGAGAATAAGGGGTTTATTCATCCAAGTAATTCACCTTGGGGATCTCCTATGTTTTTTTCTAATAAAGTTAATGGATTCTTGTGACTATGTGTTAATTATAGGAAGATGAATCAGATGAAAGTTAAGAACTGATACCCTCTACCTCAATTCGATGATCCATTTGACCAGTTGTGAGGTGTAGTAGCATTCTCCGAGATTAATTTGAGATCAAGGTGTCATTATCTAAGGTTGAGACCTTATAATATATCGCAGAGTACCTTCAGGAGTAGGTATGGGTTGTATCAGTTTCTTGTTATGTTTTTCAGGTTAACCAATGCACCGGTATTTTTTATGGCCCTGATGAACTGTATTTTTCACCCGTACCTATACCAGTTTGTATTTTTCTTTGTGGTTGACATCTTATTACACTCTAAAACTATAACGACCCAAAACTTTATCAATTAAAATCCCCTTCTCATAATTATTTCATATAATATATATCACAAAAAATCACATATATAACACAATAAAAACATTATAAATAAAGAATTGATGAAATAAGAGGTATTTCTAGAAGTTATGGAACCTATACCATTAAAATTGTAACTTGACCTTAGGAATAGTAATATAACCCTTATGAATAGTAAATCAACCAAGATAATAGTAGCCTCACCCATGAAAGTATAAATAAAATTTAGGCATCTTATAAATGGTAATATGATATAATTATATTATAGTATAAGTAAATAAATGTTTTATAAATTATTAATTATGTGTTGATATTTTTATAAAACATAAGTATTTATTTTAAATTTTATAATTAATATAATGTTTTAAAATAAAATTAATTTCCATAAAATTTATTCATAAATTAATATTTTTTTATCTTATGATTATAAGATAATTTTATGAGACCTTGGTTATTTTTTCAAAGTGTTATAAAATCATTTATAATTTTAAAATCTGTATTTTTTTAGTAAATTATGATTTAAATTAAAAAATAAATTTACAATATTTAGAAAATTATTTTCATAAAATAGAGTTAATTTTTGAATTCTAAATGTCAAAAAATGGTTAGGGTGAATTTTTTGGCATATTTCTAAAATACCTGAATTTTTTGTGAATAGTAAAATAGGGTAATTTACAGTTTCAACTAACTACTTGAATTATGGACTCATAGATGATTTATGACTGATGTAAGCCCAAAATCTCAAACTATCCTTCATTATTTTAATATTTTTTATGATAATCCTTAAAATATCCCTAGTATTGAGGAAAAATAATAAACTAATGAGTAAAATGATGAGAAAACACCCCTATCGTCCACTATAAATACCACTCCTCACCACCTCTTCTTCTTACACCGCTCAAGCTTGGATACTTTTATACATTTTTCTCAAATATATTCCCAAACTTCTCCCTTACATATAATATCTCTTGTTATCATCAAAATACCAAAACCATTACCCTAAGGAGTCTCTCAAGGAGTAGAAATTCAAGAGGTAGATTCCTTTTTCCTTTTCTTTTAATTTCATTTCAAGTTTTTTATTTTATTATTTTCTCCTCACCTCCCCTCATCCAAATAGAATGATAAACCAATTACCATACATATACTGAAATTTTATTATGTTTATGTAATAATACATAATCAATTATTTCCCCTCTCCTTTTGTTCAAAAAAATAAAAACATCGTCTGTGATGTGTTAATTTATCACATTCAAGGACGACGGGTTTTCAATTTCTATTACCGTATTCAAGGATGGTCATGAAACCATTTTTAAGGTTGAACTAGATTATAATATATTTATTATATATTATTTAATGTTATGGAATAATTATATACACATTATGGTGAATAATAAAACAAAACAAGTTTGTTGTGAGCGAAAACCACCTAAAATAATCCAAACGATTATCACTAACATCTTATCTAATGATTAATCCTCACCCAAAATAACCAAATGAATTATATAACCATTTAACCTTATATATGTTCATTCATAACTTATAAATTTAATTTTTTATTTCTATTTCCATTTTACATAAACTTCCATACTCTTATACAAGCGAACCGTTCATGAAAACTAAGAACACGAACACTCCTAAATGATGAAATTGTGCACTATAAATCATAAAAAAGGACATAAATGAACTTAATAAAATTATAATAAATAATTTAAATGTATAAAATTTTATTTAATTATTAATTAATGAATCTAATTTTATTATTTAGGACATTAAAATCAAGTGCAGAACCATTTTAGACATAAGGTAAGGGATTCTACCCAAAACGCCATTTTTCCTTCGAGCTACTCTTTTTCATTATTTATTATTATTCAATTATTATTTCTATGTAATTATTCTAAATTATGTTTATATTTTCCAAACTCTTGTATCTATTTCATATCATCATTCTTTCATGGGTAAATACATGTTTTAAAAAGGTTCCCTTCTCAATTCTTCCCGATAAGAAAACCTGATTCAAGGGAACTTCCCGATTTCTTACCCATTTTCAAGTGTACTACGTAATATTTTTTAATCCACCATTTTTTTTATAAAATCTCTCAATTTTTAATTAAAAAACTATCTTGTTTCAATTTTTTGTTTTATAAAAACAATTATTCCTTTTCCATTTTAAAGAATCTCTAATAATTTCCTTAAACTGCACTAAAATTTTTTATTTCTAAAGATTCTTAGACACTATTTCTAAATGATTTAATTTAATTTTTTCATAACTTATCATGATATATTCATATTTTTTCTTATGATTTTCCTTGTATGATTTAAATCTATCCTTTCATAGACACCATTATGGTATTCTCTTTTGATATGCCTTTTGACATGATTATGATACCCGATTCTTTCCATGGGTAACCCTTATGTTTATGTTTGATTGATTATGTATGATTATTTAAATGGAAAAAATATTCATGAAAATGTTATTATGGGTGTTCCCATATAGTGCTCCAAGGAATTGGGTAATGTTTAGTCTCGTGAGAAATCATGTGCAACAGTCTTGGTGGTTATCCTTGACTCATTCTCTATATGCAACGGTCTTAGTGGTTAGCCTTGACTCATGATCCTAAATGTGCAATGAGACTTGACTCATGATAAATTCATGTTTTATGTTGCTTTTACATTACTATTATTCCATGATTATATGATCTTATTTTCCATATGTAATGATTCCATATGTGTAATCATGTTTCGTGCTTTTTTTATCATTATGTCATTCCTTATAACCCTTGTGCTAAGCTATATTTTAATGTTTATTTCCTTACTGGAATTTTTAGCTCATCAATATATTCATGTATTCCCCCAGGCTATCCTATCTAGATGTAAGATCTCAAAGTATGTTAGTATATCTTTATGAATATTAAATAAAAGATGTTTTTATTTTGCAATCATGATGTTTTATTATGTACCTAATCTCCAAGAAACTAGACTTTATGATCATTGGCTTGTAATTTGATGATTTTTTATACTTAAAATCATGTAATGATATATAAAAAAGACTAGGGTATCTATAGTTGGTATCAGAGCAAGGTCTAGTTAATTTTTGGTATTAGGATTAAAAAACTCTTGCGAAATGATTAGGGATAAGACTAAGTATAAGAAAACATCCCTAAATTTTGGTTAGTATAGATTAAGTTGTTTATCAAGAAAATACATCCTAGTTTGGATACTACAAGTGGATGTGGTTCTAGCACAGATGTACTTAGGAGTAAAAACTCCGAAAAGGTGTTCTGGGCATGACTTAGGGTAACTTGGTACATGACAACGGGCCTTATTGTGCACCTAGTTTGACACTCTCAGGGGATATGATTTAGTAAATTCATAAGCTCATTATGAACCATTATTAAGGGAACAAAAAAACCATAAGATTATATGTTAGGAAACAGATCATGGATAACCTAGATTGAAACTTATGGAATAAAAAATTAGGATATACCTTTTATTTACAATTTTATCATTCTATATTTAATGTTTTATTTTTATATTCTTATTAGATAAGTGTTCAAGACCCCTAATTGTACATTATTTTTTTAGTTAATGGTTGGAAATAGAAGAACTCATTCCAACAATCAATGTGATAGGCAATGTGACGATTTACCTAATGATATTCCAAATATGATGGGAATGGGTGCTCAAAACTTTATGATAGTACTTGATCATCTGGATCAAGTTATGAATAATAACTCAAATCATGTGGAATGACCTCCTTCTTTAAAGAAAGAGAAAATTATTATCGAATCCTTCATGTGGAAAAGGCCTCCAATGTTTAGTGGATCTTCTAATACCCTCCTCACAAAACAATGTATTAACTCCATTGAGAAGATATTCTCTATCCTCTAGTGCTCAGAATAAGAGAAAGTTATACTAGTGGTCTATCATTTTGATGGGGAAGATGATAAGTGGTGGAAAATGATCAAGAACACAAATTCCAAGGAGGAAATTGATTCCATGGAATAAAAATATTTCAAGAAAATATTTTTCCATAAATATTTTCCCCAAACCCTCCATCTCAAGATGCAAAGGGAATTCCTCGGACTAAAGCAAAAGGAAGATAAGTATATCGGTGCATATGAGGAAAATTTCACAAGGCTTGTAATATATTCTTCTGTCTTTTTCATGGACTATTCAAGTTTAGTAGAACTATTCAAACACCACCTCAAAATTTGGAGGTTGAGTTATCTATGAGAACAGCAATTGGGGAAATTATCATATCCAAAGTTTATAACCCCTCCCTGTTAATGTTTTTGGACTGAACCTCCCATAAAATATTGTAATACTCCCTTTGTTAGAGTTTTATGATATATTGGGAATGGATTGGGTATCTTTATATAAATCTAACATCAACTGTCGGGAAAAGGAGATCACTCTTCACATCTCGAAGCATCCTCCAATTATATACAAGTGTAAGGAGTAAGATGAATCTTCTTCATAATCATTGTCTCAAGTGTAGATATTACTGCCTTATAAGCAAGTATATCTATCTCAATTTATTGAGACAAAGGATATAATCATGCTTGAATACATTCCCATTGTGAGGGAATATACTGATATATTCCCTAAAGAGTTGTCTGGTCTTCCTCCTAGTCGAGAGGTTTATTTCTCAATCAAACTTATTCTTGAATCTATACCTATATCAAAGAAACTTTATAGAATGGACACTTTTGAGATAGAAGAACTAAAGAATCAGTTATAGGAGAATCTGGACCAAAGTTTTATATGCCTGAGTGCTTCACCATGGTGTGCTCTAGTCCTCTTTATCAAGAAGAAGGATGGATCAATGTGCCTCTACATTCATTATCATGAGATCAAAAAATCATGATAAAGAACAAGTATCCCCTTCCACAGATAGATTACCTGTTTGATTAGCTAAATAGGGCCAATTATTTATCTAAGGTGGACCTTCGGTCAGGATATCACTAATTAAAGGTGAGAAAAGAATATATTCTCAAGACTATCTTTCAAACAAGGTATGGACACTATGATTTCATAGTTATTACCTTTAGACTCACTAATTACCTAGAAATTTACATGGATTTAATGAATAGAGTCTTTATAGATTACCTTAAAAAAATTTGATAGTCTTTATTAATGATATTCTGATATACTCCAAGAGTGAGGAGGAATATGAGGAGCATTTGAATACTGTTTTGAAGACTTTTCTAAGGGAGAAACTATATAAAAAGTACAATAAATTTGAGTTCTAAATGAAGGAAGTATCTCTTTTGGTGCATGTTATCACCAAAAAAGGGATATTTGTGGACCCTTCAAAGAAAAAGGCAATCAAAGAGTGGCCCAATCCATCATCTGTAATGGAGATCCATAGTTTCCTTGGTCTAGATGGGTATTACTAAAAATTTGTGAAGAAATTATCATAATTGTTAAACCCAATAACTAAGATGAAATTAAAGGGAGTGAAGTTTTTATGGACTCAAGAATGTGAGGAAAGATTTAAGGATCTTAAAAGGAGGTTTATCACTATACCAGTACTCACACTCCTAAAAAGTGGGGAACTCTTTGTAGTATACAGAGATGATTCCAAGAAGGTACAAGGATATGTACTAATAAAAATTGATAAATTGATAGCATAAACCTAAAGGAAGTTGAAAATCCATGATAAAAACTATCTCACGCATGATCTTGAGTTGGCAGTGGTGATATTTGTATTGAAAATATGGAGGCATTATCTCTATTGGGAGAAGTGTGAGATATATATTGATCACAAGAGTCTCAAATATATATTCACACAAAATGAGCTTAATATGCACCAGAGAAGATGGTTAGAGATCATCAAGGATTATGATTGCTCAATACTTTACCATCCTACTAAGGAAAATAAGGTGGCATATGCTCTAAGTAAAAAGGATCATGCATCTTTATAAATGATGAGAATTGAGAAGGATCCAATATTCTTAGATTTTCAAATGATTGACATGGGAATCGTTAAGCAAGGAACATTATTAATCCTTTCTATAATGATTTCTCAAGCATCCCTTATGGAGAAAATAAAGGATGCTCAAATAAATTATGTGGAAATCTAGAAAAAGGTGGAAGGTGTGAGAAATTGTAAATCCTCAAAGTTTATAATTGATGGGGAAGGATTAGTGAGATTTGGGTCACGATTATGTGTACCATCTGATCTAGAAATAAAGAAATAGCGTCTGAAGGATGCACATAGCTCAACCTTCTCTATTCACCCATAGAGAACAAAGGAGATCACTGAGTATACATCAAATTGCCTGGAATGTCATCAAGTGAAGGCCGAAAGGAAAAAGTCTAAGGGGATGATGCAACCGTTACCCATACCAGTATAGAAATGGGAAAACATCACCGTGGACTTTGTAACTGGAATTCCAAATGCATCCAGAGGAAATAATTCTATATGGGTTGTTGTGGATCGTCTTACAAAGACAACTCACTTTATCACTATTCGATAGGATTTATCACTGGAACAACTTTCATGGATATATATAAGATAAGTGGTAAGGATGCATGGAGTGCCATTATCAATTGTATCTGATCGAGATCTGAGATTCACCTTAAAGATCTGGAAAATTCTCCAACATTCTCTAAGCACTGAGAAAAACTTCAGCACGTCCTATCATCCTCAAACTGATGGTTAATCTAATAGGACCATTCAAACATTGGAAGACATGTTTAGAGTGTGTTCTATGGACATCAAAGAAGGATAGGGCCAAGATATACCTCCGGTTGAGTTCTCTTACAACAATAGTTTCCACTAAGGCATCCAAATGGATCCATATGAATCCCTTTATAGGAAAATATGTAGAACACTAACATGTTGGGATGAAGTCAGTGAACGTAAGCTTCTAGGACCTAAAATGGTCAAAGAAATAGTGGAGAAGGTTAAAACCATTCATAAACACATCAAGTCAGCCCAAAGTCCAAAAAAGATCTATGCAGATAATCTTCAACAAGACCTTGAGTTTAAGGTTGGAGACATGGTATTCATATGCATATCTCCATGGAATAGAATCATGATATTTGGGAGGAAAAGAAAGATAAGTCTCAGGTACATCATCCCCTTCAAGATTCTTGATTGTGTTGGAGCCATGGCCTATCGAATAGCACTTCCACCTACTATGTCTCAAGTACATGATGTATTCCACGTATCCCTCCCGAGAAAGTACATACTAGATCCTTCACATGTACTAAATTTAGAGGTGGTATATTTGGAGAATGATCTGTCTTACGAGGAGCATCTAGTAAAGATCTTGGACCATAGAGATAATTTTCTACTCAACAAGACTACTCACCTAGTCAAAGTACTATAGATGAACCATAAGTATGAAGACGAAACATGGGAACCAGAGGAAGCGATGAAGGAGAAGTACCCTCACATGTTTTTCCCATAGTATGTAAAACTAAATTTTGAGGGAGAAATTTCATAAGGGGGAAAATGTAACAACCCAAAACATTATCAAAGAAAATTCCCTTCTCATAATTATTTCATATAGTATATATCACATAAAATTACATATAAAACACAATACAAACATTATAAATGAATAATTAATGAAATAAGAGGTACTTCTAGAAGTTAAGAAACCTATACTGATGAAATAGTAATTTGACCTTAGGAATAGTAATATGACCCTTATAAATAGAAAACCGGCCAATAGAATAGTAACCTCGCCCATGAAAGTATAAATAATATTTAGGTATCTTATAAATAGTGATATTATATAATTATATCATAGTATAATTAAATATATGTTTTAGAAATTACTAATTAAGTGTTGTTATTTTTATAAAACATGAGTATTTATTTTAAATTTTATAATTAATATAATGTTTTAAATGAAAATTTTTTCCATAAAATGTGTTCATAAATTAATATTTTTTTATCTTATGATTATAGGATAATTTTATGAGACCTTAGTTACTTTTTTAAAGTGTTATGAAATCAGTTATAATTTTAAAATCTGTATTTTTCGAGTAAATTATGATTTTAATTAAAAATTAAATTTATTATATTTAGAAAATTATTTTCATAAAATGGATTTTATTTTTGAATTATAAATGTTGAAAAATGTTTAGGGTAATTTTTTGGGATTTTTCTAAAATACTTGAATTTTTTGTGAATAGTAAAATATGGTAATTTGCAGTTTAAGCTAAATACTTGAATTATGGACTCGTAGATGATTTATGACTAATGTATGACAAAAATATATAACTATAATTCATTATTTTAATATTTTTGATGATAATTCTCAAATTATTCATATTCTTGAGGCAAAATAATAAACTAATGAGTAAAATAAAGAGAAAACACTCCTCTCCTCCGCTATAAATATCACCCCTCATGACCTCTTCTCCTCACACATCTCAAGATTTTATACTTATCCTAATTCTACTCAAATACCTTTCCAAACCTATACCCCACATCCAATATCTATTGGTCTCATAAAAATACCAAAACCTTTTCCCTAAGGAGGCTCTCAAGGAGGAGAAATTTGAGAGGTAAATTCTACTTTCCTTTTCTTTTAATTTCTTTTCAAGTTCTTTATTTTCTTATTTTATCCTCACATACCCTCATCAAAAAGAAATGATAACTTCAATACCTTACATATACTATAATTTTATTATGTTTATGGAATAATCCATCATCAATTCTTTCCCCTCTCTTTTTGTTCAAAAAATGAAAACATCGTCTGTGATGTGTTAATTTATCACATTCAAGGATGACAGGTTTTCAATTTCTATTACCATATTCAAGTCTAGTCATGAAATAATTTTTATGGTTGAACCAGATTATAATATATGTATTATATCTCATTTAATTTTTTGGAATAATTATATACACATGATGTTAAATAATAAAACAAAACAAGTTTGTTATGATCGAAAACCGCCTAAAATAATCCAAACGATTATCACTAACATATTATCTAATGATTCATCATCAACAAAAATAAACAAATGAATCATATAAACATTTAAACTTATATATATTCATTAATAAATTATAACTTCAATTTTGGATTCCTATTTCCATTTTACATGAATTTTCATACTCTTATACAAGTGAATTGCTCAAGAAAACTAAGAAAATGAGCACTCATGAATGATGAAATTGAACACTATAACTCATAAAAAAGTACATAATTGAACTTAATAAAATTATAATAAATTAATTAAATGTATAAAATTTTATATAATTCTTAATTAATGGATCTAATTTTATAATTCAGTACATTAAGAACAACTGTAGAACTGTTTGGGACATAAGTTAAGGGATTCTACCTGAAACACCATTTTCCTATAGGTTACTCTTTTTCACTCTTTAAACCTATGTAATAGTTATTTATAAGTACTTATTATAAATTCTAATTATATGTTCCAAACTTTTTTACCCATGTCATATCATCCTTCTTTTATGGGTAAATACACATTTTAAAAATGTTCTCTTCTCAATTCTTCCCGATAAGCAAACCCGATTCAAGGGAACTTCCCAATTTTTTACCCATTTTTAAGTGCACTATATAATCTGTTTTAATCCAATATTATTTTTCTAAAATAAATCATTTTCTCATAAAAACTATCTTGTTTTAATTATAGTTTTATACAAACTATTATTCCTTTTCCATTTTAAAGAATCTTTAATAATTTTCTTAAACTGCACTAAAATGTTTTATTTATAAATATTCTTAAACACTATTTCTAAATGTTTTCATTTCATTTTTTCATCAATTATCATGATCTATGCCTATTTTTCTTTATTATTTCTCATGTATTATTTAAAATCATCCTTTCATGGACACCATTATGGTATTCCATTTTGATATGCCTTTTGACGTGATTATGATACCCAATTATTTCCATGGGTAACCCTTATGATTATGTTCGATTGCTTGTGTATGATCATTTACATGTAAAACATATTCATTAACATTTTATTATGGGTGCTTCCAGATAGTTCTCTAATTAATTGGGTAATTTTTAGTCTCATGAGATGTCATGTTCAACGATCTTGGTGGTTAGCCTTTACTCGTGCTCCTTGTGCCATGATTTTGGTGGTTAACCTTGACTCATGCTCCTCCACGTGCAATAAGCCTTAACTCATGCTAAATCAATGTTTTATGTTGCTACCACATTACTATGATTCCATGATTATATGATCTCATGTTCTATATCTTATGATTCCATATGTTTAATCATGTTACATTTATTTTTATCATTATGTTATGCCTTTTAACCCTTATGCTAAGATTTATTTTAATGTTTATTTCCTTACAAGTCTTTTTAGCTCATACCTTTTTTCATGTATTCCCCTAGGTTATCTTATCCATATGTAAGGGCTCAAAGTAATTTAGGATATCTTTATGAAGATTAAATAAAATATGTTTTTAATTTTGGAATCATGATGTTTTATTATGTACCTAATCTCCAAGACACTAGAATTT
Source organism: Viscum album (assembly GCA_963277665.1). Classification (NCBI taxonomy): domain Eukaryota; kingdom Viridiplantae; phylum Streptophyta; class Magnoliopsida; order Santalales; family Viscaceae; genus Viscum; species Viscum album. The sequence continues at coordinate 1,483,532,491 of OY728141.1, forward strand.
ATGATACTTGGATTGTAATTTGGTGATTATTTATGCTCAAAATCATGTAATGGTATGTGAAAAAGGATAGGGTCACTATAAAAACTCATGATGATCATGAAAAAAATCTTGACATCATCCTGAGTACACTAATAGAGCATAGTCTATACACTAAGCTATCCAAATTTCATTTATGGATTGACAAGGTGAATTTTTGAAGGCACATCATCTCGGAGGAAGGTGTGCCTATAGAACCAGAGAAATTTTAGGTAGTTGTGCCTTGGAACCATCCCAAGAATTTTTCTAATGTTCGAAGTTTTCTGGGATTGGGCGGCTATTACTGAAGGTTCATTAAAGACTTTTCTCATTTGGAATCACTATTTTCATTCTTGACCAAGAAGGACATAAAGTTTGAGTGGTTTGGGGCATGTGAGAATGTATTTTGAAAATTAAATAGGTAGATGAAAACCACAATTATTTTGATCTTACCTAAGCTAAGTAAGAAATATACTTTTCTTTTTGATGTGTCTGGTGTTGGTCTTGGGGCGGTGTTGATGTAGGATAATCGGGTTGTGGCATATGGGTCACAATAGTTGATGGCTCATTAAAGAAATTACCATACACATTATCTTGAATTGGATGTGGTGGTTCATGCCTTAAAATGTTGGTGGTATTACTTTTTTGGGAATAGTTTATGGTGTATAGAGATTATAAAATCCTGATTACATCTTCTCTTAGTGTGATTTGAATCTTCATAAGGTAAGATGGTTTGAATACATGAAATCCTTTGACTTTGATCTAGTTTACACACTGGAAAAGGGAAATAGTTTTATGGATTATTTGATTTGAAAGACTCAAAATCAGGCAGTTCATGAATCAAGTTTGGAGTGGAAAATGATGGCATTGTTTGATGAGATGCATCTTGAGGTGTAGGATGGCCAAGGGTAGATGACCCTTGAATCCTTGGAAGTTTAGTACATGATTTTGATCCGGATTATGGAAAGGTAGTATGAGGATATAGAATGTTTGGATTTGAGGGAAGGTTTTAAAAGTGGGGAGTCACCTTCTATATGGACTGTTGGAGATTATGGGATCATTTATGTTCATGGATGTGTGGTTGTGACAATGTGTATGAGAAAATATTTGATACACAAGTCTTATGAATTGAAGTGGTAAGTTCATTATGTTTGACCAAAATTTATCATGATCTTCGTAGGTAGTATTGGTGGTTAGGGATGATGAAAGAGGTTGCAGGTTTCATGGTGTGATTCCTTACCTGCCAGTAGGTGAAGGTTGAGCATCAGCGGTCAGGTGGTTTTTTGTAGCCATTTCCCATTCTGTAATGGAAATGGGATGACATGACAATGGATTTCATGGTTGGTATTCAAAGGATTCTTCAGAAGAATGATCAAATTTGAGTAGTTGCGGATCAGTTGACTAAGGTCGATCATTTCTTACCAATTCAAGAGACTCTCGTCGTGGATCATTTGGGTGAGATGTATATCTGAGAGGTAGTATAGTTGCATGGGGTACCATGGGATATAGTTTTGAATCGTGATATGTGATTCAAACTATACTTCTGTTACGGATTACAGAGGTCACTTGGTACCTAGGTGTTTTTAAGTATAGTATTTTACCCATAGAAGGATAGAAAATCAGATCATACTATTCAGGTACTTAAGGGCATGTTGAGGGATTATGTCCTAGACTTTAGTGGATCATGGTAAAATCATCTAGCACTGGTTGAGTTTTCCTATAACAATAGTTACTAGGCTATGATTCAGATGGAACCATTTGAGGCACACTATGGTAGACTGTATAGATCTCTATTATGTTGGATGGATGTTGGTGAATCAGAATTGGTGGTACTGGGTCTTGTGAATGAGATGTTGGAACAAGTTCATTTGATTTGAAAACATATGGAAACAACTCAAAGTAGTCAGAAGTTGTATGCAGATTGGCATTGTAGACCTCTTGAGTTTTTGGTGGGTGATCTTGTGTTTCTTCAGGTATCTCCAAGGTTGGGTCACCATCAAATTTAGAAACAAGGCAAGTTGGTGCCTAGGTATGTGGGGTTGTTTGAGATTTTAGAGAAGATCAGACTACTGGCATACTGATTGGATATTCCACAATGGTATAGTGTTATGTGTGATGTTTTTCATGTTTCATAGCTTTTTTAGTATCACCCTAACCCATATCAGATGATTGATGTTGAGGATGTGAAGCTTTAAGTTGATTCATCCTTTGAGGAGAATCGCATTGGTATTTTGGATCATAGTGAGAAAGTATTTCGAGGTAAGATTGTACCCTTAGTTCAAGTTTTGTGGAAGCATGGTAACGTTCAGGAAGAAACTTGGGAGAGGGAGTTGGATATGTCGGCTTAGTGACCCAATCTCTTTACTTTGGAAGATCAATGATTCTTGGAAGTGAAGCTTGAGGATGAACCGTTATAAGGTGGGGAGTTTGTAAGATCATGTACTTTATAAAGGTATGTCCCTGTTTAAATTTGGGTTTAAATATCTTAAATTTGATTAATGGAATGTTTACCAAGTGTATGAGGAGGCTCGGGGGTGTCATAGAGGTTCGGGACATGAAAGAAAAAGGAAATTTGGATGTCCTGTGATTTTTTAATGATCGGCACATGGTTAGTAGAAACCATGCACCCAAACCATGCTATCCAGGAGGAGGGGTGCATGGTTTAGTAAACTTTATATGGGAGATACAAAACCATGTGGCTTGGAACAAAGTAATTCTTCACAGTTGGCTTACATTTTTTCAAACCATGTGGGCACCCTATGTAACCATGTAACTTGGACCCCTCTTGGAAAGATCCAGGAACACGGTTGGCATGTAGTTTGGAAAATATTGTGCCCCATTAAAAGTGGTTTTTTACCATTTTACCCCTTGGGATTTTAAGTGTTTCCTCTCCATTATTCTTCCTCCAACCCTAGTGAAAATACAAAATGAAAAAGGCTTCCCTTTAGGATTGAAATATGATATAGATTCTCAATTTACAAGAGGGGGTGAATTATATACTTTAAAAATTCATTTGGAACCTTTAAAGTTGGTTAAAACTATCTATTGTTTAACAAAGTTAAACAAGGTAAATTCACAAGACCTCTTAGTTCTACAAACTTGCTAGATTCTGGAAATATGGTTCTAGAAATGAAACTTAAGAAAAGTTTACAAGGAAAAAGATTCTACCTTAGAGCATATAGAATCTTACTAATCAGAGTATACAAGTACAAGAAAGTATAAGATAGTTATACTTTTCTTATTAATCAAAATGTAGCGGAAAACAAAATTGAAACAATACAAGTAACAAGTATGAAATCTTGTAACCCAAAGAGTAGGGTATCCAACAACCTTGGATAAAGGTCTCTTGATTTATACTTTCAAGAAAGTATGTCTTACCCACACTAGGTTAATCCCTTGATAAGAATATCAGAGTCTATCTTGCTATCCCGGTAAGCCCTCGAACTTCAAGGTAGTTGGAACCTCTGTATTTCTTATCAAGTAAGTCCTCGAACTTTAAGGTAGTCAGCACCCCTATCTTCCTATCCCCGAAATCCCTCGATTGTACACAGAAACAATCAGAGTCGCATGAAGTAATCTGTATAAGATGTTTAGTATGCACAAGGAATGAGAGTCTCTCTCTCTAGAAATCACTTCAGCGTGTAATCTCTAGAGTTATAGAACAGTATTCAAAAAATTTGTGAGCTTGTTCAAATGATCTCCTATTTATAGGAACATCTCCAACGGCCGGCTCCCTCCTCCAACGGTCATATTTTTTCTTGAATCTCGGAGGGACCTGTACACGTGTCACTCAAACAATGGTTGGTTAGAAACAGAATGAACGACATCGTTTTATAACTATAACAAGGGTAAGTAAAATATGGTTTCTCTATCAAATATGTTTTTTAGAGTCTAAGGAAAAATAAAATTCAGATTCTAAGTAAGTAAAAATTCAGAGTCTATATTACATGGATATTCAGATTCTGTTTTCCAAGGAATTCAAAATCAGAATTCTATAGACTTCCGATTATGAATTATAAGGAATTCATAGTCTGAATTATAAGGAATTTGGAACCTGAATTCTATGGAATTCAGAGTCTTAATTATAAGGAATTAGGAGTCTGAATTCTAAGGAATTCAGAACCTGAATTCTAAGGAATTAAGAACCTTAATTCTAAGGAATTTGGAACCTAAATTTCAGAGAATTTGGAGTCTTAATTTCAGATAATTCGGAGTCTGAATTTCAAAGAATTCAGATTATGAATTTCATAGAATTCACAGTCTTAATTTTAGAGAATTTAGAATCTGAATTTTAGAGAATTCGGATTCTTAATTTCAGAGAATTCAGAACCTAAATTTCAGAGAATTCAAATTCTGAATTTCAGAGAATTTGGAACCTAAATTTCAGAGAATTTGGAATCTGAATTCTGATCCTAAAAACAGAATACTTTGTATCTAAGTATTTATAGAATTCTGAGGTTTTAGATGTGAAACCAAATTTTTCACTTAGGAATAAAAAGAGTTAGATTTAGAGAGACTAAAATATGAACAATGAAAAACAGGTAAGGATAAATTTCCTTGGGGAAGGAAAATTTTCCTTATTAAGGAAAAACTTCAGGGAAATAAAAAAAATTAAGATAGAGTGTTTGTGATTTTCAAAACATAGAGGAATGGAAAAGTCATAAGGAAACCTTATTGACTCAACAATCTCCCCCTTTTTGAAAATCACAAACATCCTTACTAAAAATAATATAAGGACTTTGAAATTTTTATGATCCTAAAAAAACTTATCTCCCTTTACTTATTGATCATAATGAATACAACTAACTCCCCCTTAGGCATTGAAATCCCTAATGATCGTATTCTTGATTTTATGAATGAGATTTTTCATTTTCTTGCATAAGAAAATCTTCATGATAAATACTCCCCCTTGGATGAACTCCCCCTTACTTAGGGAAATTTCTTCTTTACTTGGTATTCTTTTTGACATTCCTTTCTCCCCCTTTGTGATTTTCAAAAAGGAATAAAGGGAATGGAAAATAAAATATGGTACCTGAAATATTAGAACTAAACAACATAAAATATGAAGTGCAATAAGAATTTCATTAAGATTGAAAGAATTTTTACAATAGGGAAATACAACAAAAGATCATATTGTAATGAAATTATCCCTCTTTCTCTTTCAGCATCAACTTCTTCACAATAGACTTGAGCTTCTTGATTTCCTTATGATCATCTTCCATGTGCTTGAGTAGCTGATCTTGATCTTCACTTTTCTTTTCTAAGGATTTAATTTTTTCTTCCTGAGCCTTAAGCATATTAGCCTGAGTCTTCAAGGATTCTTCTTGTTTAGAAAGTTTTTCCACAAGCTCGATTCTAAGATCCCTTTCCCTCTTCCAACTCTGAGAAATTGAATACAATTTCCCATTCAGATCTTTCACTTCTTTCTTCCGAGTAGTTTCTTCAAGGGATAGCTTTTCTTCAAAAGACTTGGTGAGATCTTTGAACTTAGCATCTTCAGTTTCAAAATCATCCTTGACATTATCTTGAAAATAGTCAAGATTTCTCATCTCTTCAATAGTTTTCCTTGACCAACTAGTCATATTCTTGAAATATCTTTTATGGGCTTCATAATTAATGAAAAAAGTTTTGAAATCGGCCTCAAGTTTGACACACTTATCCATCACCATGGATACTGAATCTGTTTTCTGATTTAAGGAATGTTGAAGCATTTGACATCTTGAATCTATGGTTGGAAATATCAGAATAGTACCAACCAGATTCTTCAAGACTGAACAAAAAAGTCATGTCCAAGAGAAGATGATTCTGAATTCGAATTCTTTGATGATGAGGATTCTTTCTCAAGCACATCAGCTTTCCTCTTTGATGAAGCACCAGCATCTTTCTTACTAACCAAAGACTTGGTAGGAGTATCAACCATCACCTGCTTTCCCTTATCGGTTCTCTGAATGATATATTCTTGTTTAGGTGATTCATGTTCACTATCTGATAGCTGAACAATCATATCTTCATCAACTTCTTCCTTCTCAGCTCCTGCCTCAACACCCTCTGGTTATATGAAATCATGATTGCTACTTTCTTCTTTAGAAAATTTATTTACTTCTTCCTCTCCCTTCTCATCTTTTCTTGGGATAGAAAGTTTTGAAGACTTGGATTTAGAAGTTTGGATTGATAAATTCTCAGAAGGACTCTCCTTCTCATGATAATCTTTTACTTACTTTATCATATCCTCGGTATCACCACTTCCTTCTTCTTCTTCTTCCACTTTTTCTTCTTGCACTATTTATTCTTCTTGATCTAGTTCTAAAAAAACCAACCTCTTTCCTGGAGTAATTGGGATTGATTCTACTAAAAATTATTCTGGTACCAGAATTTTCTCAGAAGCTTTCTCAACATCCTTAAGAAGAGATTGTACTATATCAGCCTCATACATCTTCTTCTTTTACTTATTCTCTTTTTGTTACTTCTCAATCTCTTCAGCAGCCTTTTCCTTTAATGCTTTTGCCTCAGCAGGTCCAAGCCAAACTTAGGCTCTCCTTCTTTCTGGTTTTTATTATCTTTTTTCCACTTAGCCACAACTTCATCAGGATAGTCCTTTTTTTCTTTGGCTTCGGAGGTGTATATTGGGTTTCCTTAGCCACAGAAACTTTTGTTATCTCTTGAATTTCCTTCACTTTCCTCTTCCTTCCACCTTTCATGGAGGTTTCAACTACAACAGGATTCTTTGATAAATCTTCAACTTATTCATTTTATAAATCATAAAACTCTTCAGATTTACAAGAAAATCCAATTTTCATTCTCCTTAGAGTGTCATCGCTTAGAAACATTACCCTGAAATTTCTTGACTTTTATTTGCAAGAAATTTTCATTGATTATAAACAAGAAACAATGATATTTGATAGGATTTTCGGATACATGATAATCTGAGACTTCATATTTCCATTCTTGATATTCTCAATAGTGACCAAAATATACTTAACCAAATTCAGCTTCTAAAGGTTCACTAAGAAATACAAAACATACATATCGCTTTTCTTCAGAGTATCTTTATCTCCTTTCCTCGGAATGATAAATCCTTGAACCAAAGTTCTAGAATCCTCAAATTCGTAGAAAGATGAAGAATCTTCAAAGTATTTACCTCTGAAATACCAAGACAAGCTAGATCCTTTTCCTTTTCAAAGCTTTCTATATCATCAGGTAACTTATGGGAACAAAATTCAGATTCTCCTTCATAAGGTATTCCAATCAAACTGGCTGCCTTAGAATAGGAAAGAGAATAAGTATTACCATAACTCTTGAAAGAAAATTTGTATTTTCCTCCATGATTGAAAAAAGATACAGATTCATAAAACTCCACTAGAAACTCCGGAATCACCGGATCCTCTACCATGGGTTTCGATACAGCTATACTCTCCCAACCATTTAACTTGATGTTCTTTGAGATGATTTAATCATACTTACTAAAGAAGTCTTGGTCTACCAATCTTTTATGATAAATCTGCAATTCAAATATTTCCTTTACATTTAAAATTTCTTTTTGAGGAGAGGCTTCTTTAGACATTTGGAACTAAGGAAGACCTGAGAAATTTGGAATGGTCTTAAGTAGGAAGGGCATAGCTTCAGCATGAAAGAGCTTGAGGTTCAATGTGGGGCAACCATTGGGGGTCCTTTATATAGTCAATTGAAGCGATGGTTCAGCTTCCCTGATTGATCCAATGGTTGAAATATTCTTGAGAAGATATGACAGTTGAGATGATAGCCGAAGAAGTATTTTGATTGATTCTGATCTTTTGAGGTTTTTAAGAAAAACATTCAGATTTAAGAAAAAGTGAATCTGAAAATTTTAAAACAAAAAGAAAAAACCAACAAGTAAAAGAAGATTACAAAAAATTAGAAAATAAAACATACCTTTCGGATTTCTATAAAGATTATTCATAATGAGGAAAAAATATTTTTGAATAACTTTAGATTCTAAAATTTTGATTACAAAAAATTTTAGATTGTGAAAAAAAATTGACTACGAAAATTTTGATTACGAAAATTTTGACTACGAAAATTTTGACTACGAAAATTTTTGACTATAAAAAGTTTGAATACAAAATTTGACTAATAAGAAAATGTACTCCCCTTAACTAGTCTTTTTTTAGAGAGTTTTCATAGGTTCCTAAGGTTAAAATTTCCTAAACTTATATGCCATAACCAAGAATGATCTTCCATTACACTAAGACAAGGTAGATCTTGGCTTCTAAGGTCTTCTAAGTTTAGTGTGTAAACATTCTCTTTCCTATGGGCAGAAAGAATAAACTCTTCCTTGGAATTTTGTACTAAACACTTTTTATTCCTAAAATTAACAAGTTAACCTTCATCACATAATTGACTTATGCTAATAATTTTGTTCTTAAGACCCTTAACAAATAAAAAATTTGAAATCAAAGTTTTTCCAAGAAGAACAATGTTACATATACCAGTAGTTTCTCCCTGGTCATTATCTCCAAAAGTTACTTTTCCTCCTTTCATCTTGATAATCTTTTCGATGAAGTTTTTGTTACTAGTCATATGCTAGGAACATCCACTATCCATGTACCATGTATTTCTATTGGTACTATCTTTACTTTCTTGAAAACAAGAGTGTTAGACTTTCGTTACCCAAACTTTCTTGGATTCGGAAACTTCAGAAAGCAAAATTTTAGGAATCCACATTTTCTTTGAAAAATAAGATTTATGAAAACATAAAGACTAAGTTTTGTTTAAGGAACAATTTTTTGCCCAATGCCCACCACACTGACATTTAGTGCATAATGGAGCACTTTGAGGAACAAAATAATTGTTACTAAAAAACAGTTTTGAATGAGTATAACCAAAATCAGAATTATTCCTTAGAGGTCGAATTTGGGAATACATCTTATCAAAAAATTCCTTACCTAAGATAAAGTTTGATAAACACTTCCTCAAGAAAAATATTTCTGACTTCAGTCTAATAACTAAGTTTTTATCCTCAAAAATGTTAGTTTTAGCACTAGAGTTAGTCTCTAAAACATTTTTCTTAGAAATTACTTTTTCTAGATTCTTAGAAAGTTTATACTTCTCAGTATTAACTTCCTAAAGGGTTTTTGAAATAATTTCAAAATCATAAATTTTCTTATCAAGATCTTTAGAAAGATCTGATATTTCCTTAGTAAGAATGGAAATCCTAGAATTTTCCTTATCAAGATTTTTCTTAACTTTATAATTTTCATTCTCAAGGATTTTAGCAAACCTAGAAACTTCTTCATAAGTAGGTAAAGTATTATCTTCATCAGAAGAAGGTTCTTCATTTTAGGATTCATAATATTTACTATCACTATAATTAGAGTTCAAGGATACATTGGTTATGGATTCAGCATTATTTACCTTGGCAATTAAACAATGATTTTCAATAGTTCGTTTGGCTAGTAAACCAAGATTATTCTAACTAGAATATTCGTATTCTGAGGATTCTTCATAAGAGTCTCCACCACTGGCACTCTAGGTGTCATTGACTTTCAAAAATTTCTTAGATTTATCCTTGTAGTACTTCTTTCTATTCCTCTTAGAATGTTTTTCCTTTCTATCTTTTCTCTTAAGCATAGGACAATCTGGCCTTATATGCCCTGCTCTTTTACATTCATAGCAAGTGAATTTTGAGTCTTTATTGTCCTTTCTTTCTTTCTTTTTGTATTTAGATTGAAAGTTCTTCTGTCCAACAATCTTTTTCATCCTTCAAGAAAGATTGGATAAATCGTTTTCTGAAGATTCACTTCCACTAGATTCAGATCGAATAATATACCTCTTAGATTTGGATCTTGTAACTCTCTTAGGAGTCATATCTTTCTTATGATTTGAAGTAGTTGTAAAAGCAACACTCCCATTTCCATTATTCTTATTATTTAGATTATCTTATCTTTTCATTCTTGTCTCATGTTGAAGAAGAGTTCCAAAAATCTCATCAAGAGTAATCTATGATACTTTCCTATTCTCATCTATAGATGTCCTCTTTGATTCCCACTCATTAGGTATGCTATCTATAATCTTGTACACAAGTGCCTCATCATTTAAACCTTTTTCACCCATGGATTGTAAACTATTAACAATGGTCATAAACCTTTGTTGTACCTTACAAAATGGTTCTCCATAAGGAAATAAAAATCCATGATATTTTGCTCTAAGCATATCTCTTCTAGTTTCAATAAATTTTGAAGTTCCAAAATGAGTAACCTCCAATTTCTTCCAAATACAATTTGCAGCTTCACAAGAATAAATCTGTCTATATATATTCCTAGTCATGGAACACAACAAAGTATTGCGTACCTTATAGTTTAGTTGATATTCTGACTTTTCTTGATTAGTAAAAGTTCTGACTTCCTTATCAGAAATCTTGTAATCTCCAATAAGCATAACAAAGTTGTCTACTCCAGTGTTAGTGACAAAAGTCTTCATTCGATCTATCCAATATTCATAATCATTCCCATCAAATATATGTGGTCTAGTAGGATTAAGATTTTCAATCGTACGAACATTCATTCCAGCCATCTTGAAGAAAATATCTTTCCACAGAAACTTGTTAGTAATAAAAGTTTGTAAACTAGGATAAAAATATCCTAAGCAAGGAAAATATAGAACAATGAAAACTTGAGCAGGAAAACTTATATGTGAATATAAGTATTTAAGAGACCTCCTCTAATACCAATTGTAGGATTGAAATATGATGTATATTCTCAATATACAAGAGGGGGTGAATTTTATACTTTAAAAATTCTTTTGGAACCTTTAAAGTTGGTTAAAACCATCTATTGTTTAACAAATTTAAACAAGGTAAATTCACAAGACCACTTAGCTCTAAAAACTTTCTAGATTCAAGAAATATGGTTTCAGAAATGAAACTTAATAAAAGTTTACAAGGAAAAATATTCTACCTTATAGCTTATAGAATCTTACTAATCAGAGTATACAAGTACAAGAAAGTATAAGATAGTTATACTTTCCTTATTAATCAAAATGCAGTGGAAAACAAACTTGAAACAATAAAAATAACAAGTATGAAATATTTTAACCCAAATAGTAGTGTATCCAACAACCTTGGATAATGGTCCCTTGATTTATAATTTCAAGAAAGTTTGTCTTACCCACACTAGGGTAATCCCTCGATAAGAATATCTGAGTCTGTCTTGCTATCCCCGCAAGCTCTCAAACTTCAAGGTAGTCGGCACCTCTGTCTTCCTTATCAAGTAATTCCTCAAACTTTAAGGTAGTCAGAACCTCTATCTTCCTATCCCCGGAATCCCTCGATTGTACACAGCAATAATCAGAGATGCACGAAGCAATCTGAACAAGATGTTCAATACGCACAAGGCATGAGAGTCTCTCTCTATATATAAATCACTTCAGTATGTAATCTCTAGAGTTATAGAACAGTATTCAAAAAATTTGTGAGCTCGTTCAAATGAGCTCCTATTTATAGGCACATCTCCAATGGTCAGCTCCCTCCTCCAATGGTCATATTTTTCCTTGAATCTCGAAGGGACCTTTACATGTGTCACTCAAACAATGGTTGGTTAGAAACAGAATGCACGACATCATTTTATAACTATAACAAGGGTAAGTAAAATATGGTTTCTCTATCAAATCTATTTTTCGGAGTCTAAGGAAAAATAAAATTCAGAGTCTAAACAATTAGACATTCAGAGTCTATATTACATGGATATTCAGATTTTTTTTTCCAAGGAATTTGGAATCATAATTCTATAGACTTCGGAGTCTGAATTCTAAGGAATTTGGAGTCTGAATTCAAAGGAATTCAGAACCTGAATTCTAAGAAATTCAAATTCTGAATTATAAGGAATTAGGAGTCTAAATTATAAGGAATTTGGAGTCTAAATTCTAAGGAATTAATAACCTGAATTCTAAGGAATTTGGAACCTAAATTTCAGAGAATTCATAGTTTTAATTTCAGAGAAATTTGGAGTCTGAATTTCAGAGAATTCGAAGTCCAAATTTCAGAGAATTTAGAGTTTGAATTTTAGAGAATTTGTACTTTGAATTTTAGATAATTCGGATTCTGAATTTTAGAGAATTCAGAACCAGAATTTCAGAGAATTCGGATTCTGAATTTCAGAGAATTCAAAACTTGAATTTCAGAGAATTCGTAATCTGAATTCTGATCCTGAAAACAGAATACTCTTTATCTAAGTATTTATAGAATTCCAAGTTTTTATATGTGAAACCAAATTTTTCACTTAGGAATAAAAAGACTTAGATTTAGAGAGTCTAAAATATGAACAATGAAAAATAGGTAAGGATAAATTTCCTTGGGGAAGGAAAATTTTCCTTATTAAGGAAAAACTTTGGGGAAATAAAATATTCCTTAAGATAGAGTGTTTGTGATTTTCAAAACATAGAGAAATGGAAAAGTCATAAGGAAACCTTATTGAATCAATATTCCCAATAGTTGGTCTCCTTTAATTCTAGGTCATTTGGAGTGTCATTGGATGTGGATATAAGCTTTGGGTAAGTCTAACACTTATATTTCTTCTCTTTTCCAGATTAGGTCTTGTGGTTTCGTTATTCTTCTTCCAAAACCCTAAAACCCTCTTTTTCTAGTAGATATTAGGTTGGGGATTCAAAGAGATCTTTAATATGGATATAAGTCTAAGGTTAAGTGAGTGTTCTTCTACGAATTCAAGGTAGGTGGTCTACAGGTTATATCTCATAGTCTTGAAGTTGATTTGTGCATGTGTGGTTGGGTTAATGGTTCTCTCTTGTAGTGCATTTGATGCCTTTTAATGGTTTTGGTAAAATGGTTGTCTAAATGATGAATTGAACCCCTAATGATCCTTGTGGGATGTATTAAGGTTGATTAGACTACTTTAGGTCCACCCATGGGGTGTGATAACCTTCCCAAACATGGAAAAATTGTAATGTGAAGTATAGAATTGACTTATGAAAAATTAGAGCCCATAATGAATGTGTTGATATGTTAGTTGAGCTAAACTTGTAATATTGATAGTTGTTTCTAAACTTTCATGATGTCCAAAGGGATTTTTTGGATTAATATGGAATGTGTTGGATGAAATGTAGTGATTCTGATAAATGACTTATGAATTATACTTGAATTGCATAAGTGGGTTAATGCATGTGAAATTATGAACATGTTAAGTGTGTAAATACTTATAAATTTTTGAGTGTGTTAAATAGGTTAATTAATGGGAATTTATGAATATGTTAAATGGTATAATGTATGGGAATTATTGATTATGCTAAATGGGTTAAGGTATAGAAAGAGTAATGGGTTAAATGGACTGTGCTAAGTAAATGGTAAATGTGATAATGGGTTAAGGATTGAGGATGATTAATATGTTGAAATAAATGTGAATTGTATGTGTTATTTTTATTGGTTGTGTATGGTTTGTGATATGGTATATGTGGTAAATGGATAAATAAGCATGTTCACATGGCTTTCTAGTTGTGTGGTGTTGGACTTTAGGATCTATGCCCACGGTTCGGGTTAGATTGAGCCTCTAAACCCCACCCCTATAATGCATGGGTTAGGGAAGGGGACTAAAACTCTATGCCCCTAATGGTTGCATTTGATGAGACTACCTGGACTGAAATTCCAAGGTAAGTGAAATTTAATGGTTTGTGAAATGTTTATCCCTATTGAGATAGGGAACTTGACTTATTCTCTTGTGTATAGTAATTGAATGACTTAGGTCGTTGTGTAAATGATGTAAATTCCTAACCTATGGAACAAGTGAAGCATATGGATTAACTGATTAAAATGGTTAAAGTGAATATTGTTAATTAATGGAGTTTGAGTTGTATTTTTTTTACCTTATCATTTATTTATATTTGGAATGCACTATCTGTTTAGACTAGATATTTGGTAGACATCTTTGGTAGTGGCCTACTGATTTGTACTCGCACCCTGCTCGAGCCACCATTGGGTACTCGAGCAGATTTCTTGGTTGCGGTTCATGACAAGGGAAAAGGCCCTATGCTAGGGAGTTGAATTGGGATTGGGTTGTACATGGATGAGGATTCAGACTTGGAGTTAGGACCCATTTTGGTGATTCGGTTATCTGTCTTGTTTTGGGTTTTCTTTACTTTTGGCATTGTTATCATGACATAGTATAATTATTGTTGGTTGTGTTTTGTACCCTATTTGAGAATGGTTTGTAATGAATTTTTCTAGTTAATTGTCTATTTTTTATTTTATTTAATATTTTTTCTATTGTGGATTACTCTGGGAAAGAGGGTATAGTCTCCCCATTTGATCTATTAGACCCTTGTTTCTAGTCGGCAACCTCTGGAATACGGAGATTCATGCTTGAAGTCATGTGGTAACCCAACTCAGGGAATCGGTTAGTGGCTTCTGGGTCGAGGACGCTACACTTCTCTTCACTATCTTAGGAACCACCCTTTCTTAGTAGCTTAGAGAACACACCTTACTTCTAGTAATGGTTTTATACTTACTTGTTTACTGCATTTCATTACACATATGAGATAAGCATATTGTATTTAATACTAAATAAGTGTACCATAAGCATTGCTTGTAATTGATGAATATATATGAGGAAGAAGTGACTACTTGTTTCATTGATCCGGTTTATTGTATTTAAACTTCCATAGATTTTATTCCACAATATGAAAAGAAAATGACCTCTTGTTTAATACCTCTTTTATTTGAAGGATGTTTTGAAGGTGAATTTTACTTCACACTTTCCAATGTCCTTTTCTCCTTGTCTTTCGACTTTTTTTCCACAGGAATTAAAGATTAATATTTCATTAATGTTCTTATTTCTTGTAAAACTATACTCAAAAGGTAATGAAGTGTTTTCTTCATACTCTTCATTTTTATAATCTTAAATGGAATTGGATTAATTGGGTGTAAAATATGTAAGAATGGGATGTATTGAAATATTATGGTCCACCTTTCATATTCACACATAACCAGTTTAATTATCACCAATTCATATCTCACTTTACTTTCTCCTTATAATCTTCTCGGAGATGAGACAACATGTGAAATCATCCATGTCTGTATGTTGTAACCAAAATAAACATTGAAAATTGATGAAAAAATTTTGACATAACTATCATATGTGTCATACATGAGTATCATGTAAGAATTTTTACACCCTCGCTTCCTGAGGTGGCTTAACAGAAATTGGGGACACCAACACCTTGAATTTCAAATATCATAGTATTGTGCGCAAGTGCCTATAATAATACTTGAAAATTCATACCAGTTTGGACATGTTCTTTTTCCAATAGTTACCATAGTTTATTTGTTCTATTACTTTCCATTTTATACAAAAATAAAATCTAGTAGATTGTAATTTTATCTTGATTATTGATTTATACATTATTGATTAATTAATTAAATCATTAAATGTCTCCCACTATTTTACTGAAAACTAGAAACCATCTATACTATAATTGGAATGCTCTATCTCTTGAGTATTCTAGTGTAAAGAATCCTTTAACCTCACCTCATAGCCTACAATATTTGTCTATACCACTACTTTAAGAGTTCAAGGTAGGCGTTTGACTGGCCAGCCACATTAAATCACGGATCCTTGATCTGTTGAGTGAAGTCCCAACTTCTAAAATCAAAAAAATGATTTACTCAATGCTTGACTCTAAAGTTGTAGCAAGGTAACTTCATATACTTCTTTTATTCCAAATTCATTTAAGTAAACCCATCATTCTCATAAGAACTCTCTGATAGTAGGAGTTACCCTCAACTTTGATTGACGAGCACCCCGAACACCCAATTCGGTTCAAATTCAAATGATGATAGTCATTTTAGAATTAATATTTCTTTGAGGGTTTTTATATTTTTCTCGATGAATGTAATCCATTTCTATTAATCTGTTCATTCTATGTTATCGTACTGATAATTAAATAATAATAGAAAAATATAAATTGCAACTTTATGAATTTTACTATTTATTATTTTATGTGCTTCCTGCTGCCATGAAAATTCATAAAATAATAAACAAATTCATAAAGGAAATAAAATATCCGACTGGTCTTGAGAATCTACTATTGGTTGATCTATTTATACTCAATGGATCAACCATAACCTAAGGGAATCATACATGAGTCATAGCTTGACTCATGATGTAGATTATCCTCTATCCAGTGTGTCCACTTTTTGTCTAGATTTTTCCTCAACTTGGCATGGTCTACAACTTACAACGTTATTTTCATAGTATAAAAATACTCGCACGTGGGTGAGGGGGTCTCAGGAGTACAAAATACAAATAGATAAATTAAACACACTAACCCTTATACATATTGAATGAGAAAAATGATGATGTGAAGACCATTTTATTTGAACTAATTAATTATTGAAAATCATCCCATATAGATAATAAATAATTAAATAAAATAGACTTCCATGGTTGATGATCAAGACTGATTAGCAGGTAAAAGTAAAAGCATGATTAAAATTAAATTGCAATAAATTTAAAGTATGAGGGATTTGAAAAAATTAAATGAGTAATTTAAATAAAAAAAATTTATTCAACTGATTTATTCAATCCTGATATTAATTTAATTTTAATTCCAAATATTAAATTAGTTAATTAATTTATTTAATACCTAAATTAAATTAATTTTTTTATAATATTAAATTTTATACCAAAAATTAATTTTTAATTAATTTAATTTAGTACTAAAATTAAATCGATTAACTTAAATTAATTTTTGATTATATAAAAAAATAACTCGATCTTTGAATCCCCACCCAAGCCCATGGAGGGTCTGGTTGACCTACACAGACCCATTTCAGGTCATGAAAACCCGATGCATGGCTTTTTTGGGCCAGGATGGCCCACTCAGACCTGTTCTGGGTCAGGTGGACCTGCCTCAACACACTGCAGGGTGGATCAGGTAAAATGGAACCTGATGAGCCCGTGTAAAGGGTTACCTTACTATTTTGAGGATAACGCAGTAGCCAGATTCATAAGGGGGTGTCGCCAGTGCGAGGCGGTCAAGGTGTGGGTCACTGGTGGTTGATGGAGGGCGTCTGAGTAGCGGTCGGGATCTTGGACAAGCATGTGGGGTCTGACGGAGATGGATAGCACTAAAAATACAAAGCATGCAGTGGGGAGGTCTTCCATCGATGGGATTCAGTGGCCTTGGCGTACATGATGCATGCTTTTCATAGGGCGTAGAAAAAAGCAAATGTTGGTTTTTTCCTAATGTTGCACAGTGTTTGATCAGGGTCATCTCACTTGAGGAGATTTCTCAGTTTTTTCACTTAATATAATTCACCTAAAAACTAATTATTTTTGTTGTTTTATGTTTTATTAAAGAAATGTAATTTAAGAAAATAAATAAAATTCAAAAATATGATAAAACTAACATTCAATTCTAAATTTCCATGCAATGCTAAATAGAATGGAATTAGAGAAGAAAGGAAGTTCTCCCAAGAGAATTTTAGGTAGCACATTCATTGACAAGCTTAAATATACTTAGTGAACACACTCTATTGTATGTTTTCACACCCCAATATACCCCAATTGTGAATAAAAAGTTTAATTATTGATCGCCAAGCACACCCTCCATCCACCTCCTCAATCAAGGGAAAATGGTTTCAGATTAAGAAGTTAAAATTTAGACAAACAAAATGAGGATTATACCCACTATGAATTATCCTTAGAATTAACTCAAAGAAGATAAAAAAACATGGCCTCAGGTTCAATCACCATATTACTCCCCCAGGATATTCCTTGGGTCAGTTACTCATAATCATGAGTATAAGATTTCATGGTGGTAAGATGAGAAGAAGGAAAGAAAAGAAGAAGAATGTAAGAAAAGAAGGGTGAATAAGATGGACACAAAAAATAATAAAAAATGAATTAATTAGATTGTATTTAAATAAAACTAAATTAAAATTACATTTAAAGGAAAACTAAAGTAAAAAAAAGAATAAAAATAAAAAATAAAATAAGAAAAAAATGGGTGTAGCAGCTTCCCTTCCAAAATCTATCCACCAGAAGTTGGATCCTATTTCATCCATAATATTTTCAAAAAACCCCAAGGTCCCTTATTATAGGATTATATAAATTTAATTTCCTATCTAACCACCAAATTTCACAGTAATTGTACGTGTCTAGAGAAAGTTATGGAATAAATATTGAGTTTGACTTTTTATGGTTGAGATTTATAGAAATCTATTTTCAATGTATATCATTAAATGGCCAATTTAATGATTTCATAACTCCATGAAATTTATTGGTGAAATTATCCTATGATTCCTAGTTCAATTACAAGTGGAATCTCTTTAATGGTAGATGTTTATCCCGAGTTATGCTTCAGTTATGGAGGTGGGGTCCATGCAGTCGGCTGGAATAATTTTCCAAATTGATTGATATTTTTGGGCCCTTAGATGGAAGAATTGGATCTGGATTAAAAATAAAAAGTTGAATCCCATGAATATATAAATCCTAAAAAAATAATCACATATATTGTATCGATATTATAAATTTTATGCTTGAAATACATAAGCTCTAGAAAATTGTTAAATTTCCAGAATTAAGTTATTTTCACAATTAAGCCAAAAAATCACTAAAAATGCAAAATTCATGCAAATAAGATCATATTGATAAATTTGAAGGGATTAAATCGTTAAAAAACATATGAATAATTATGAAAATATTATCTCTATCAATTCCTCTGCACTTAAAGCATGCTTGTCCTCAAGCATAAAATCTCAACATGGAATTCAATGGGCATCAATGTTACCAATATTCAAATTTCAAAGCAATAAAATCAAAAAAAATCATTGTCAAATCAAATTTTTAAATTCCACATAAAATATCAATTTAATTTCTCATTTTTAAAAGATACAATCAAATCATTCAATTTAATTTTTCCTATTGAAAAATGATGGAACTTTTCCTTTCATTCATTTATACTCCTCAATTCATTATTATTAAACATGTCATGTCATGATTTACCTCACATGAATCTTTTCTCTCATCTCTCATGATTAAATTTAGGTGGATTTATTCTCATATCATAAGAATATTCTCCTTATCTATAGGCTTGTAAAGGATCTACTTTATACACTTTGTAAATAAAAAAGGCACATAAAATCATGAGGACTTGCAATAAAGGTTTAAATGACTATGAGGCTTAAGGTTGGTGGGATTTTATGATTTAAAAATTAAGCCTTAAGGGGGAGTTTTATCTCTTAAGTACAATGTATTATATCAAAATTAAAATTGTAATGAGATTCTCCCCTTCAAAGTAGAAACTCCCATTTTCCCAAAAACTCAAAGTAAGGTCATGATCAAAGTAAAGAATAATGAATGATTTGTGCACCCTCTTGATTTTTCTAATTCTTATTATTATTTTTATTTTTCAAATAATATTTTCATTTTTTTAAAAAAAATTATGCTTAAAAAAACCTCACATAAACCACCTAACAACATGTGATAAAAATCATTGGTCTAGTGATGGTGATTTTTTATTCTTATAAGTCACAACTCATTTATCTCATTTTTTTGTTATTTTTTTATCATTTTACATTTTTTTAATTCAATGGGAGAAATCAATGATGTATCATGAATGAATCAACGACCTTAATTTATTCCCACAATAAGAACCCCCAAAATTTTTCCTCATAATTAAAATCATCCCTTCCACCATGATTCCCTTCACCCCCACACTTCAACTTTAAAATATCATGAAAATACCAATAATATGGTACGAATGAATAAAAATGGTATGAAACATGGATCATCCATATAAGGATCATTCATGGTTTCTATGGAATAAAGAAGGATTTATGTAAAGGTGGACTTTTAAGAATAATTGGTTTACAAAAAGATGTCTCAATAATTTTAAATTTGTTTTTTCATAGTCATAGCTTTGAAAAGTTCAAATTCAAGTTCTAGAAGGTGGCATGTCCCAAGAACACTCAAAAAATATGCTCAAAAATAAAATATAAAGTAATTGGTCTAGAAATCCTCTCACGAATGGGAAATATGATATTAGAAAATCACCCAAGGCATGATTAATAATAAAAAATAAATCCATATAAATTTTATAAATTCAAAGCATTAAAAAATGGTTGGGAAATTTCATTTACATGAATCAATCAACTCCCTAAAATCATGAGTCCTCATTTTAATATCCATGCTTCATTTTGATAATCCAATTATTCATTTTACTAATTAAATTTCTTTATCATTGAAATATAAAACATGGTATCACATGATTTCTAAGAAAATCATATCTCTTAGATAAGTCAAGTAAAACATGAATTCAAGCATGGGTATGCAATTTCAGTTTAATACTCAAATAAGGATCTCTGATAGAAATGTATGGGGTTTTAAAAGATAAAAATTAAAAGTGAACTCCCTTTTGAAATGAAGCTTATTCCTATTCCATAAATTTTCTTGGGGTCTTCCTTCTGCCATCATGAGCCTAAAAATAAAATTACTCATTTAAGAATAAGGATCATGACATTAAAGATCAAAAAGATAAGAGAGAGTGGGATGCATGCTGGACTAATAAAAAAATAAAATTGAAATCTAAATTCCTTAAAAGTGTGTAAAGATAAATCTTGTTATGATCCCCTAAGTGGGATATAGTTTCTTTTATTACCTCTAAAGGGAAGTACCATCTGTTATCCAAAGTTTGATGTTGGTTGGATCTTTTTGGATTTGAACCACCACATGTGGCTTTTCCCAGATCGTGCTTCCTTTTTGGTGGTGATGAATGATCCATGGATAGAGTATACGAGATACATACCCTTCACAATTAAGTACAACTTGTATGGAGGGGGTAGGATGAAGTATGGATCATCCTCTTCTTTGGTTTCTACTTGTGCAATCTTCTCCTTATTTTCAAGAGTTGTCTCAACATGGGATGTGTGAATTGAATTCTCAAAAGGAAACGAAGTAGGTAATTTTTCTTGAATAAAATTTAAATTTTGAATTAAAAAAATATTCTCCCTTTCAAAATGAGAAGTATCTGTCCTAATATCAATATGCCCAACTACTTGGATGTATTCATGGGAATCCTAAAATATATGTTCATCAAAATTAGGGAGATCTATGTGTTCCTCAATAGGTTCTTGTTCAATTTCTTCATCTTCCTCTAAGGCATGACAAGAATTAACAAAATCTAAAAATTAAAAATAATAAGGAGTGATACTCAAATCAGATTGAATATTATCATAAAAGGAATTTAAAATAAGATCATCTCCATGATTTGTTTCTGGTTCAATAATTGCCTCAGTGGTGAGTGCCTTTTGAAGGTGAGTCTCAAAGCATGGAAGTGGGTAGTAGGATTCTTCCATCATTTCTTCAAATTCCACCACACTGGTGGTTTCCTCCTCTTTCATGGATAGATTGACATGAAATAGTACTAGATCTTCTACTTTATATTGATCTGGGAGATCATGTTGTACCTCATACTCATTCCAGAATTCTTCCAAATATTATTGATCTCCCGAATGTATCTCAACAAGTAAGTCTTCCTCATCATGAGTCCACTCTATCTTATCATGTTCATCTTGGATCTGATTCGTAAAATGGTCGAATTTTGATGTTCTTTAAGTGTTTCCTCAACTTCTTTAATTTCTTCACTAAAATTGGGAAGCTTCAATGGTTCTTATTCTTTGGGGAGATCAAGTTGTTCCTCACACTTGTTCTATAAGAAATTAAAATCTTATTGTTCTCCCACATGTAGATTAGGTTTTGGATGCTCCATCAATGCATGAACATAGTCAAATTATCTTTCCATTTTTCTCCCCAAGTCATTCAGAGTATCACTCATCTTTTTCACCTGATCATTTAGATCACTATAATCAAATTCTTATTCTTTATATTGGACTTACGAGTAATCTTCCCATGTAGAATAATTTTAGTTCAGATACATCATAGAAAAATAATTGTTTTATGGTTTTTTAATAAAAAATGAAAATCTATTTACAGTGTGAAGATATAAAAAATAAGTAAACTATGGATTAGCTCCCCAACAACGGTGCCAGTTTTGATTCACACTTTTCATAGGGCATGGAAAAAAAGAAAATTTCAATATTCTCCTAGTGTAGCATAGTGGATGATCAGGGTCGTCTCACTTGAGGAGATTTCTCAGTTTGTTCACCTACTTAATATAATTCACCTAAGAACTAATTATTTATGTTGTTTTATTTTTTATGAAAGAAATGGAATTTAAGAAAATAAATGAAATGAAAAAATAAGATGAAACTAACATTCAATTCTAAATTACCATGCAATTCTAAACATAATGGAATTAGAGAAGAAAAGAAGTTCTCCTGAGAGAATTTTCAGGGAGCACCTTCATTGAAAAGATTCAAATATACTTAGTGAACACACTCCATCATATGTATTCACCCCTCAATCTACCCCAGTTATGAATGAAAAGTATACTTAGTGATCAATAAGAACATCCTCCATCCACCTCCTCAATCGATAGAAAACTGTTACAGATTAAGAAGTTAAACTTTAGACTACCACAGTGAGTATTACACCCACTACGAATTATCATTATAATTAACTCAAAGAAAATAAAAAAACATTTCATTGGGTTCAAGCATCATATTACTCTCTCGGGATATTCCTCAGGCCAGTTACTCATAATCATGAGTATAAGAGTTCACAGTGGTAAGATGAGAAGGATAAAAGAAAAGAAGAAGAAGAATGGAAGAAAAAGAAGGGTGAATAAGATGGACAAAAAAATAAAAACAATGTATGAATTAGATTTTATTTAAATGAAACTAAATTAAAATTAAATTTAAAGGAAAACTAAAGTAAAAAAAATAATAAATAATAAAATAATAAAATAAATGGGTGCAGTAGCATCCCCTCTAGAATTTTCCCTCTATAAGTTAGCTCCTATTTCATCCACGATATGTTCGAATCACCCCATGGTCCCTTATTATAGGATGCTAAAATTTTAATTTCCTATATAACCTCCAAATTTAAAATTAGTTGGACGTGGATAGATAATGTTATGAAATAAATATTGAGTATGAATTTTTCTGGGTGAGAATTCCAAAAATATTTCTTCAATGTATATCATTCAATGGTTGCCTTAATGATTTCATAACTCCATGAAATTTACTAGTGAAATGATCCTATGATTCCTCGTTCAATTCCAGGTGGAAAAACCTCAATTGGAGGTTTTTATCACATGTTATGCTTCAGTTATGGGGGTGGGGTCCATGCAGTCGTCCAAAATAATGTTCTAAATTGATTAATTTTTTTTGGGCCTTAGATGGCCGAATTGGATATGGATCTAAAAGAAAAAGTTGAATCTCGTGAATATATAAATCTTAAAAAATAATCACATCAATTGGAGTGGTATTTTAAATTTTATGCTCGAAATATAGAAGCTTTAGAAAACTGTTAAATTTCCAGAATTAAGCCATTTTCACTATTAAGCCCAAAATTCACCAAAAATACAAAATTCATGAAAATAAGCTCATATTGATAAATTGGAATGGATTAAATAATTGAAAAAATATGAATAATTATGAAAATATTATCTCTATCAGTACGCGCGAGAAGGGGAGGCAACCACAACGGCTCTGGTTGGTGTGCCAATGGTGACGAGCTCAAGGAGAATCGGTGAGGGCAGCCTCTAAGTTTCGATGGAGGGAGGGAGATGCGGCCATTGGGAATGGTGGCATGGAGAAAACACAGGGCGGTGGATGAGGTTAGTGGATGAGCCAGGTGGTGGTGTGAGGAGGGCATACGGTAGTGGTCGACCTAGTGGGAGGGTCGCAGCGGTGATCGGTAGGGGACCAGGCAACAGGGGAGGCAGATCCTGGAGGTGGAGGATCGGGGAGAGGGGTATAGTGGCATAACCAGATGAAGGAGAGGATGAGGAAGGAGACCACTTTGGGCTGACCAAAAGCAGTGAGGGGGTAAGAGGCGGTTGCGGGTCAGCTTTTGAAGGAAGCTTTTGCCCCTCTTTTCCTTTTTTTGTTTTCTTGGGTGGAAAATTACACACCCTCCCCTTTTATGTTTTGACAAAAACAATAATTATATTATAATAATATTATAATTTACACATTGTGGTAGAATTAAACCTCGTCAAAAAAACTATTTTGTCCACCAAAAATAACTATTCTGGTCACTAGTGTTTATGGAATTATCGAAAAGTGCTTACCTTCGGGTAAAATAAACATATATATATCAGGTTCTTCTAATTTTAATATCTGAAAGGTCACAAATGATCCATTTTAAAAAAAAATAATGACCATATCTTGGTCATTTGATATTGTATTTATGTGTGTCTTTTCTAGTTAGAACTGAATTAAAGCCCTCTACTTAAATTTAAAGCTAATGTAATTTTCTTGGATCAAAAAATTCACATGATTGCTCTGATACCAATTGAAGGTACTGAGGCATGCAGTAGAAGTCGGTGGGCCTGATATTTAAAAAAAAACTTATCACCGTAGTGATGGAACTTTTTGTATTTGGTGATCCAACCCCCGGTACAGTCTGAGGATCTTACGAGAATTATACGGAGCGCAAAAAATAAAAAAACGAACAAGTATCTCGATTAAATCGGAGTACGCTCAACTATAGCTCATCGTCGATGACTGTTTCTCAAAGGATCTGATTCTGAACCCCTCTAGATCATCCAAACACACTCTAATAATATTTTTTCACGTCATTCATCAAATTTTGGGTGCTAGCACAGATCTTTGACGATTTCTTCGACGTCGCGATGATCACCATGATCTCGTACCTTTGATTTGTCAAAGGTGTCTTGGGTTGATCGCTAGAGAGTGACTTTATCTCTCTAGGAAGTGGTAGGAGAGAGAGGCTCTCATTCCAACTGAATGAACAATACATGGAATGATCCTCTCATATGATATTTATAGTGGATGCTTCAAATACTCAGAAAGGGTTCCCTACCCCCCCCCCCCCCCCCCGTATATTAAGCACCCACTAAATTAATAATAAATAAATAATTATGATGAACTAACCGCATCATAAATATTATTTATATTTTATCAAATACTTGTAATATATAATAAATATATTACGTAATAAAACGGATTCATTAACTCGACTCATAATTCCCGCTAATATTAAACGAATCTTGAATATTAAAATAACTTTCGTTTGAATAATATTATTTCTTATATTTACTTAAACACTTGTAAATAATTATAATAAATAAATTCAACCCAATTATTGTTTACTTGAATAATAATGAATTTATTTATTTATCGGTGATTGATAAAACTTGGAAAACTCTCGGACCTCATGGTGGGTCCCACCATATCCTATATACCTATTCAGCGGAATGGGGCAGATTCTTGAATATGCTATTTTGTGTAACCCTATGAGCCCTTATCTCAATAGAAATGAATAGTATTTACAGACCAAGAGTGTAGTCTAGTGACCCATCAAGTACCCTAAAGAGATAAGGAATAGTCATAGAAATGATAACCAACCTACGAACACGCACTGGGTAATATTATCTTTTTATCATTTGATATCTCATAAATCAAGACGCACACTTGTTTCATCATCCTTTATTGATTTATTGTTTATTGATCAAACCAAAAGGACTTACCTTCGACTACCTTGGCCAAGTATTTATGAAGATACTACCATCCTAATCTACCAGGCACGAGATATTACTTCCTCAACTCAAAAGTGAAAAAATCTATCTTGGCCATTCAATCAATGTCATACCACCAATGACACACCCAACACAAACTACCTCACCATGATTACATTATCATGGTTTTTTTCTTACATCAAAGTATGCAATGAAATGTCACACATTGATAATGATCTCAAGTTAGGAAACCAATACACATGTTCATAGATATGAACAACCAATGAAACCTAAAACATGTGATGTTCCTATTAGCGAGTATGTCCTCGTGATATCACCTACTAGAGATCACTAAGTGAGAACTTAATGAGAAGAAATATCTATATTTATGATCCACCAGCACCTGATATTTAGACATTGTCTGTGTCCAATCAAAATGATGTATCTAGACCATATGAAATTTTTTTAAGATTAATGTCATAGTTTCCCGAGGTTCTCATTATATCTTGGGATCCACTATAACATTTTGATACACCAATTAATCTATGGACATACTATCTAAATAGTGGATGCAGAAATGTCTATAATGTAAGGGTAAGAATAAATCGTGCATATATCACTATATACATGAAATAGTAATTGAAAAGTAATGATAAATTTGGTTCTAGGGAACCCAATTTTACAACATAGTAAACTCAGAATCTTGTTGCAACTCATCCCGAATGATGTCAGATTCCATCCAAAATGATTATGAAATAACAAAACCTAAGATCTTATCTTCTAAGGTATCTTCTAAAGAATATATAGCCACTCGAGATAGGGAATTAATTGCCTAATTAATTTTTCATGGCTTATATACAACCTCAGAATCCAATCCCAATAACTTTTTTTGCCAACATTATTGATTAGCAGTATGAAAATGTTGACTAAGTAAGTCTTTGAGCACCTTATGGTCCATGCAGACCACAAAATGTTTTCCAACCGAATATTTTCTTCAATTTTTCCTAGATAACATGAGTATAATGACTTCCTTTTCATAAACAGAATTATAAATATTAACATCATCCAAGGACTTACTAAAATACGCTAGAGGCCACCTTGTTTTCATTAATGTTTCCCCAACACCCCTCCCAGAAGCATCACACTCAATTACAAAATATTTATAGAAATATAGAATATCCAACATTGGGGATGTTACCAAAAAATTCTTTAAATCGAAAATGAATGTTTTGGTTATTAGTTCCAATGAAAACCAACCTTTGTTAATTTTGTAAAGGGTTTAAAAATTTGCTTGTATCCATTAAAAAGTTTCTTATAGTATCCTGTAATCTTGAGGAACCCCCTAAATCCTTTAACCATTCACATCCTTGGTCAAATAAAAACACATTCTATATTATTTGAATCCATTGAAACCCCTTAAATCGAAATTATGTGGCCAAGGTATTCCACCGAATTCTTGGAAAAAACATTTTTTCTTATTAACCTATAATAGGATGTCCTGTAATAGGTGAAACACAGCTTCAAGATGCACCATATATCCATACCAAATTTTACTAAAGACCTAAATGTTGTCAAAGAACACCAAAACATATCTCTGCAAGATTCCTATATGGTGTCTCCTTTCTACTGGAAGCTTCAACTACAACTGCCAGTACCATCCCTCTAGAAGCAACGTTCTCTCTTGAAAGTCCCATTACATCCCCACTGGAGTTTCTCAACCCCTAGTAACTCCTTACAATATAACTTATTTACCCTACCAAGTAAATTCCACAATCTTATGGTGCTGATTTTTTGTCATGGTTCCCAAACTCTTAAGACGCTACATACACAAAACCAAATCCAGCCCCCCAGTATCAAATACAAAATCCCCCATCAAAATTATAAAACTCTCCAAACTAAATTTAAACTCCTGGAAAACACCATGTAACATTTCTCGATGTCTATATCTGAGCCTAGTCCCAAAAGGTTGAGTTAGAATAACCTCCTTATTTTCCATTTTGTTAAGGGATTTAGAGATAAAGTCATGACTTGCACCACTATCCACCAAGATCATTATTAGGACCTATGAAACTAGTCCTATGAACATCATAGATTACAAATTTGGATGATTTTGATAAGATAATCCTTGATATTTAGATTATCAAGGAAAAATTAAAAATATTAGGATTTGATTATTATTTTAGTTTTGCCTCGTAACCAATCATTCATTAGTCTCAAAGAGACTATGATGAATGGAAAGAAAACTCAACTCCTAAAGAGATGTAATTAGCCTTTCACAGTACATAACTTAAAATAAATCAGGAAAATAGAATAGAGAAAGAAGGGTCAATGAATAGGGGAAAACATAAATAAAAAAATAAAAATAAATAATCAAAACAGAATAGGAGGAGAAAGTCCAAATCTAAAGTCATATCATTTAAGTGTTACCTATTTCATATGAAAGGGAATTACAAAAGGAATTTACCTGGAAAAAAATCAGATCCCAAAGCTAGTAGGCCAAAAATGATGCACCAATGAGTATTGAAAATGAATATGACAGTGTGTATAATAGGATCAAAGGTTCTTGAAATAATAATTTATTTATATTTCTATTAGAAAGAACGCATATACAACAAGAACATAGGTAAAATAAGGAAGAAGAAAAATAGAGGAGAAAAATAAAGATGAATCTCCCCTATGGACTCTCCTTGAGGCTAAGACCTAAGTCTCCCAAACAAATGAGCAGTTGAAAGAAAAATTAATACACCCCCCAACTACTCCTAATAGACCCATTTATTTTTTCCAATCCAATAACTATAAAAAAGTATATAACTTCCCATCATAGCTACCTACCCAGCAATAACTCCCCATAGATAGCCCCACACTCATATCACTTCCCAATAGCAACAACAAGCAGACAACCCCACATTCTTATCATTTCCCCCTGAAAATCCACCTTGTCCTCAAGGTGGAAAAACTTGACGAAATATTTGAATAGTTATATAGACATCTCGACCCCATCTCTCCACCATCTACCATGTTACTACTACATGGTATAGTCTTGGGGGGGAATCTTTGCCGCTTCAAATTTATTATGTGTGTCCCCAATAACATGTTGGTCACCAGACCATGGTGTTGAATAACCTGTGAGGTTGAGTTTCATGTCCTTAAAGCACATGGGATCAGAAAAATTATTGAACCTTCCCTACTTCCTTGTTTATCTCCTTTATAAGTTCCCTTATCCATTTGTGAAAATTAAGAAACAACACCATCCTTCACTTCTTTCACAAAAACCTTCACTTCTTCTAAACCAAAACTGATATTTTCATCCAACTTAACCGCTCTGCATAAGTTTGTACAGATATCTATATCAGCACACTATCCTTCTCAGAACTCAATGACCGAGAGTTTGTCAAAATGAAATGGAATTTAGGAATATTTTTGAATTTTTCAATGAGTGAATAAACACACTACTATGTTAATACTTCAATATGAAGGTCGTTCTATGCTCTGGATGGTTCATCATCCATAACAACCATTTTTTTGAATTTTTATGGTCTACTCTCAGTATATCTTGGAATAGA
Source organism: Viscum album (assembly GCA_963277665.1). Taxonomy (NCBI): domain Eukaryota; kingdom Viridiplantae; phylum Streptophyta; class Magnoliopsida; order Santalales; family Viscaceae; genus Viscum; species Viscum album. The sequence continues at coordinate 1,483,561,656 of OY728141.1, forward strand.
TCTGGTGTCCACTCAGAGGTAAGTGACTACAAGGAAAAATCCTTTTTAATAATGGGGAGTTTCCCTTTAACTATAACACTGGTGATTGGCTTGTAAACCTCAACCATGACTACATCATATTTCCATCCCCAACTAGTAGATGATACTGAAATGAACAATCAGTGTGCTATTGTTGGAAGATAAAGAGAAATTTTTCTCAAGAAATACTCATGGGAAGCAATTATCATATCCTTCACTAAGATATCAAGGTCTAAGTGTGGCATATAATCATGGTCCAAAATGTGAGGAATATGTTTTTCAAATATCCAAGATGTTCACCGATTTTTAGTGATGATATCACTCAATATTCTCATATTAAGTCCAAAATGATCCCCAAAGGCCATTGCTTCAACTGCTTATGCTATATGAACTACAACAAGTAGTTGACTGGCCAACTTAATAATACTTCCATCCCTACAATACCCTACTATAATAGAGTTCCCCATAAGGATCTTTAATAATAGAGGGTTTTTTCACTTAACATGAAGAGAACTGTCGAACTACTCTGAAGAGCTTCTTATGTTCCAAAATTCATTATCATAAGAGTTCTCATGATTTCTCTCTTAACACCATCAAACATTTACACTATGACCACATGACCAAATGAATCATAATGAAAACCATAAACCCAATACACAAATCCATTATGGGTTGTTTATACCATAGAGTTTCGAAGTACATATCTACACACAGATCCATTTTTTGTTCACACATAACGAGCACAACCCTTTAGTGCATGAAATTTTTTAAAAGGGTAAATATTATAAAATGGAAAAGAGGGTGGTTTTATGCATGGCCAATCAATAGCATAATTTTTACCTTGTGAGAATAAAATGAGGTAATAATCAACTACCCTATATGTATTTACATTTAATTCCATTAAACTATTTATATTGTGGCCAAAGAGGACTCTAAAAATAGTGTGTTGAAACTTTATACATAAAATAATCTATCAAAATGAGAAAATTATGCTATTAATTGGCCACAAATACTAAGCATTAGATTCTTTCTAAAGAAACGCTTTTCAAGACTTTGATCATTTAATCGGTTATTGTAAATACCAGCACGAGTATCCCTTGATTTTCCTTAGTTGGCTTATTATTGGTGTTTGTTGTTGGAATGGTGTAGCTCAAACTGTTTGAATGAAGTTTGGTCTAATTATAGTTACCTAAACTGCACACCAAACCGCAACTCTCGCGGTTCAAGGTCGGCACCCATGATCTGGTTTTTCTAAGTGGATTGATCCTATAATTGAAAAATTGTTATTATGTTCCAACCATAAATGAAAATTTGATTCCTGTATCTTGTTTGCACAAAATGGGATTTCCATTCATTATTAAAAACAATAGTTTTTCTAAATATAAGAATGAAATGTAGTATGGAATTGAGAACATAATTAATGGTTTATATATTCTTGATATGGATAATATTGTTTATAACATTTGGAATAAGAAGTTCATGGTTGATTCTAATCCCAACAACCTTTGAAAATATCACCATGGATATACAAATGAGAAACAAGTTCAAATAATCCATAGATATGGATTTTTGGACTCATTTTATTATAAATTTTTTGATACATGTGAATCTTTTTTATTGGGAAAAATGGAAATCACCTTTTAGGAGAAAATATGAGAGGACTAGTGGAATATTGGATCTTATACACAGTGATGTATGTGGACAAATGAGTACACAAAAAATAGTGGTTTTAGGTACTTTTTTACTTTTACAGATGAATTCAGTCAGTATGAGTATGTTTTTCTGATGAAACATAAGTATGAAACTTTTGAAAAGTTCAAAGAGTTTTAGAACGAAGTACAAAATCAACTGGGAAAATGTATTAAAGTCCTCCAATAAAATTAGGGTGGTGAATACTTGATCGAGGAATTCATATCCCGTCTGATAGATTTTGGAATTGTTTCACAACTCACTCCTCTTGAAACACCATAATGAAATGGTGTATTTAAAATAAGGAATCATACCTTTCTATACATGGTTAGATCAATGATGATTCTATGTGACATTCCTATTTCATTTTGGGGTTATGATTTACAGACTGCTTTATTCTTACTAAACTATATTTCATATAAAGAAATCAAAAAGACAACATTTAGATATGGCATGTGAAATGTACTAGTTTGTATTATGTGAATATTTTGAGTTTTGAAGCTTACATATGACAGTTGACTTATGATAAACTTGACCCTAAGTTTGATAAAATCTTATTTATTGGTTATCCTAAAGAAACTATGGGACATTACTTTTATAATCCAATTGAGAACAAAGTGTTCATGGACCAACAAGGTATTTTCCTTGAGAAGGAACACATGAGTCAATGTGATAGTGGGAAGAAAGTTGAACTTGGATAATTTCAAGATCAGAAAATAGGAAGTGTTCTTGAGATGGAGGTTGGGCTATTTTCACAAAGAGTTGTGTAAGAATAACATACTCAATTTAAACAAGAACCTCAAAGGTCTAGTAGGATTCATCATGAACCCAAGAGATATGGATTTATCATGGCTAATGATGATGAAGAAACATTCATAGAATATGAACCTACTTCCTACCTTGATTCCATCGATATTTCTGATTCTGAAAAATGGTTAAAAGACATAGAATATAAGATGGAATACATGTACACTAACCAAGTTTGGAACTTGGTAGATGCACCTAAAGGGGTGAGACCCATAGGGTGCAAGTGGTTTTTTCATAAGAAAACTAACATGGACGATAGAGTGTCTGCCTATAAAGCACGCTTGGTAGAAAATGGTTGAAAAAAAGTTCATAGCAATGACTATAAAGAGACCTTTTCACTTGTTACAATGATAATGTCCATTTAGATTTTTCTAGCCATAACATCTCATTATGATCATGAGATATATCATATGGATGTCAAAACTGCATTCCTTAATGAAAATTTAGCTGAGGATGTGTATATGATACAACCCAAGGGTTTTGAAGTTCTAAATGAGAATGATAAGGTTTGCAAGTTACAACAGTCTATTTATAGACTAAATCAAGCTTCTTGGAGTTTGAATATCTGGTTTGATGATGCAATCAAAGAGTTTGGTTTCATCAAGAACATGAATGATTCTTGTATATAAAAGAGACTTAGTGGGAGTATATTATTGTTTCTGATACTATATATAGATGACATAATTCTTATTGGAAATGATGTCCCAACACTTCACTCTATGAAGATGTGGTTGGGTAAATTTTTCTCATTAAAAGACATGGGTGAAGTAGCTTACATACTTGGTATGAGGATTTATAGAGATAGATCTAAGAAATTTCTTAGACTAAGTCAGAACATGTATATTGTTAAAGTGTTAAAGAGTTTTAGCATAGAGAACTTCAAGAAGGGGTCTTTACCAGTGTTGCATGACATGAATCTTAGAAAGATTTGGTATTCTTCTAAACAGTTAGAAATGATGTATATGGTTTCTTATGCGGCCTCCATAGGATCTATCATATATGTCATGTTATGTCGACCAGATGTCTCATATTCTTTGAGTATAACTAGTAGATACCAATCAAATCCTGGTGAGATTCATTGGATTGTTGTGAAGAACATCCTTAAGTACTTAAAAAGGAAAAAGGATGTGTTCTTAGACTTTGGAGGAGAGGGTGATCTTTGTGTAAAGGGTTACACATATTATAGTTTCCAATCCAATAAAGATGATATGAAATATCAATATGGATTCATGATTTTTCTAAATGATGGAACAATTAGTTGGAAGAGTTCCAAACAATCCACCATAGTGGGCTCAAAAACAAAGGTAGAATACAATGTTGCATCATATGTTGTAAAGGAATCTGTTTGGATCAAGAAGTTCATTTTTGAACTTGAAGTGGTTCCTAACATCAAGGGAGAAATTGAGCTATATTGTGGAAATAATGAAATTGTTGTTCAGGCTAAGGAACCCCAGTCTCATCAAACGACCAAACACATCCTACTAAAATATCATCTCATATGGGAAATCATTGAGAGGGGTGATATAAAGATCAGTTGGGTGGATACTCAAGATAATGTAGCAGATTCGTTGTCTAAACCATTATCATAATGAAAAAATGAGGGTCATGTAAAATCTATAGGTGTAAGACACATGAGATATTGGTTGTAATGGTTGTAAATATATCATTTTATTATAATAAAGTCAATCTCCAATTATCATTCATTCATGTGTGCTGTAATTAATTTTACATGAATGGTCAAAGGATAATATCCCTTTAAAGTATGACTTTGATTATTCCCTAATTGATGATCATTATGGAGCATTATGGGTTGTAATGATATGATAATGTTAGCATTAATAGAGTCTTGTATTCATTAAAAATAGATATATACAAGATATGAAGAATAGATTCATGAAGTAATAAGTAGAAGCTTATTACATGGATTGATCTACAAAAGTATATATCATGGAATGTCATATAGTCATCGATATACTTAGGGTTGTGTTCTTATTATTAATTATTCTTACTTAAGGTTGCAGAGATACCTAGTATGAGAACCTTCATACTTTGATACCCTATATATAAGTCTAAATATTGACTTAGCTAATATGATGGTGTTTGGGTATTTTGTTGATCATATCGTCGGTTAAAACACAACCAAGATTAGATTTTTCAACTTATATGAAAATTTAAAGACATCTAGTCCTTGATTGAATTAGAATAGGTAAATTCATGGTCATGATTAGTTGTTTCACAAATGATGCGTTCAAATACTCGGATAAGTGACATTTGATGTACTTATCAGATAGATGAATGGCATGCGGCGTATTTACTGAATTGGTCGATTTTTTTTGGAGAATTAAGAAATAATGAGAGACCAATACTAGATTGGTGTGTTCCATATCTAGTGGCCACTCAATGTCATAGAAAAAGGGATTATATAGGCCAATATATGATGCATATGATACATCTTGTGGTGTACATGTTCATATAGAGATATGAGTGTGTTTGATAGAGATCACACCAGACCCCTTAGTAGCTTGAGTAGCACTAACGCTTTACTAGAGGTTTCTCTTTGCTTACATCTATGAAATATGGATTTCATATTATTGTCAATGTTTTTAAGGCCTGTGAGGTCACGTAGTTAGGCCCTTGGATAAGGATAAAGTTTTTGAACAAAGTGTTTGTTCAAAATGAAGATATTTAAATGAAAAAAAAAATATTATTCAAAATAGTTTGGATGGATTCATAGAGTTGTAAAGTTTTGCATAAAGTCCTTATGGGATTTTAGTGCAAGTGTGAGATTTTTGGATGTGCAATAAAATGTACATGAATGAGATGCATGTACACATTCATATGATGCATGAAATAAATACATACATGTATATATATTAATATACATGAGACAAATATATGAGTTTCATGCAATGAAACAACTTGTACAAATTCTCTCGGATGATTACATTAAAGAAATAACCAAAAGTTGATTCATTCATAGATTTGAATTTATTCATTGAAGTGAGTTCAATAAATAAATAAACAATAGAAAGAAATGCATATGATGCATTATGAAGTGGGATCCTCGAGCTTCGGATATAAAAGAGGATGGTATCCTCTCTTATTGGGTGTGATATGTATGAAAATTTGCAAAAGGTCCACCAAACCTCTTTTCTTCATGAGCAATGTTTATCTCACTTGAGAAGGCGCTTCCAACCCTTTAGTTTCTTGGGTATCCTCATGAAACATTTATGGATCCTATGGTCAGTGTATTACCTTGGAAGTAATAGGTTTTGTATCAACTACTCCAAGTCAACCCTATTAAGAATTCTTCTTCACTGATGAAGAAGATGGATGCTGCTGTACATGGTTTAATAGTATTATGTTTTAAGGTATTTTATGAATTTTAATTCTTAAAGAATAGATCGCTTGTGTTTTAGGTTGTCTTCCACTGTAAATGATCATTTGATGATCATACGAAGCCCATCACTAGATTTATATATAATTTATGAATAATAATTAATTCAAGATACTTTCATATCTTTGCACTTGGTGTCTGATCCTAGAAGTCCTCTGCAACTGACCTTGAAATTATGCTCCTTCTAAAACTATAATTTCTATAACTTCATCTTCCAGAGTTCTTGTTCGAGATTCTATTATCCCTGATATCTCTAGTATTTCCAGCCTTGGAAACACCATCAGAACTTGAACTCTATCCAGAACATCCTCCAGACTATCGGGTTTTTTTGGTACTGTCATACTTCATGAATTTTTTGGAATAATCATAATTTATGGAAATCCATTCAGTTGAACCTCATATTCTGATGATACTTTGATCTCATCAGTTTCCACTTCTTGGTTTTGATCCTTCCATGGAATCTCTTTATTGAAGATCACATTCTGACTTCTAACAACCTTATGAGAGTTATTATTCCATTTTCAAAAACCAAATTATTTATCACTATACACTACAAAGTAACACACTCAGGACTTAGCCTTGAGCTTGTCAATTTCCTTAGTATCAACATGGATATGGGCAAGTGAACTATAGGCTTTAAAATAGGTTATATCAACTTTACTTATGGACCAACTAGATTTCAAAATTTCTTTCCCTAACAAAGATAAAGGACTACTATTAATCAAGTAGATTGTAAAATTCACCACTTTCTTCCAAAGAACCTAAGGGAACCCCACATGAATTCTCATGTTTTTCTCTCTCTCAACTACTGTATAATTTTTCCACTGCACAACTCCATTATGCTCCAAAGTACCTGGTACAGTCTTCTCAAATCATATACCCTTCCACCAATAAAACCTCTAAAATTAACTACTTCAATAATCATCACCATTTTCAGAATGCAAGCGCTTTAACTCACTTCCAATATCCTTTTTTACCATGACTCTCCATCATATGAAGGTTATGAATACCACAGACTTGTGCTTGAAAAATAACACTCACACATTTCATGTCACATCATCAATGAAGATTATATAGAATAATGACCCTTTGTGAGAACAAATAGGAGCTGGCCCCATGCATCTGTATGAGCCAACTCTAACTTCCATTTATTGGGTGTCTTACCTTCTATTTAGATGGGAACCTTTTGTTGCTTTCCAAGGATTCAATATTCGTACATTTTATACTCCATGCTTCTAAGATTCAACATACCTTTAGTGGAAAGAAATTTCACCCATTTATCACTCAAGTCACCTAGATGGTCATGCCATAACTTTGTGGAAGTTACTTATCTGACATGCATTATCCCTTATGACACTCATGTAAAGTGAAATGTCCCATCCTTCACTCATTTTTCCATAACCATGGCTTCATTTGATATCTTTCATTCTACTTTGTTGAATTTTTTACAAAAACCCACATTGTCGTGTTTTACTACTGAGATTAAGACTTTACTCAACCCTAGTATGTGTCACGCACCATAAAACTCCAACAAGCTTTTGTTCCTTGTCTAGAAGGATAAAAAACCCATTTCAACAATCTCAAGAGCAACAGCATCCAGGATGCACATTGCCAAAAATTTCTAAAATATAATTCGTCATACTTCCTATCTCATATATTGAATAAAAAGAATCGACATAGTTTATAATCCAATACTCAAGTGATCTTGCAAAACTTAATAAAAGACCTATGTTATCTTCTAACAGAGGATTCGCAAAACCACCAAAAGCATATCTCCTAGAATTCACTCTCTTCTCATCGCAATCCTTTTTTGGGTTTCCTTTCCTTCCATAATTCCAACACAAGGGATCACCTTTCAATGAGCTAATTTTGTTGTGAATTCTTGTTCCTTTTCCCTTCTGGTGATTCTTCTATTCATGGAACATCCCCTTCCTTTTCCGGTATATGAATTTCTAGAAGATTCCTAAATATCCTTTTGATGGAGTTAATTATTCAAAATAAGATCTCTGATGTTTGTAATCACTAGGTCAACCTTTCCGCTGATGTTACTCATTGTTGTGACTATCACATCTCATGATTTTGGGAGTGATGATAGTAACAACAATACTCATTCCAGATCTCCAAAAATCACATTCACTAATTCCAAATAGCATCTTATCATGTTGAAATCATTTATATGGTCATCTACCAACTTCCCTTCAAACATTTACATACTGAATAGTCTCCTAGGTAAGAACACTTTGTTCATCACTTAGGGATTCTCATACATATCATAAAGAACATTCATGTGCTCCAAAGTGTTTTTACTTCATGTATATTATAATCCATGTTCTAGGATAATGAAATTTGAATCAACTCCAACACTTTATTATATATCCTTTCTCATTCTTCATTTTCCATCGCTTTTGGTTTGGTACTCATCAATTAAATATCAAGATCCTTTTGTAGTAGACAGTCCTCCATCTGTATTTTCTAGAATCTGAAATCCTTCTCATTGAAATTCTCCACTCATACTTTACCCTCATCCATCGTTATTCCTGGAATTTGTGAACTCCCACTAAATTATAAAACATGAATGAGGTATCAAGAACTAATTACTGAAAATTATCCTACAAGTAAAAGGACATATTGATACTGATGAACCAAGCTATTAAACACCATCATTAGGATTTGGTCATCTGAAACTCTCTAACCAAAGTTTTGATACCATTTTTTGGTCTCATAGCCATATTATGAAGGAACCACCATAAGATATCCACCATAACTTACAAGATAGAACCAAGTCCCAGAATGATCCCAAGTAACGATGTTTGGAAATTGGAAGATACAACACACCCAAATCATCACACCACATGAAAAAATTCTGAACAAACAAGAACAAGAACTCCAGAAGACAACAATAGAAAGAAAACAAAGTCAAAAGAACAACACAAGAATATACATGGTTTATATATGAGTCCTAATCCATGGGGGGACACTAATATACTTTTATTGGGAATCAAAAGAGGATAATTGAGACAATTCCTTTTTCCAGAGATAAGGCACAACCTAAGTGATCTTTCTTTTTTATCAAGTTAGAAAAACTGAGACACTGTGTTTTAATGGAGGCACAACTGTGCGTGAGTTGTGTTATAACTCGATGACATCTTTACCAATCAGAATGATAAAACACAAAAAAAACGAAACAATTTATTTATTATAGGTGGAGGGGATTGCAGGCAACCAAACAACACACACACTCAGAAAACCCAGTGGGTTAAGCCTCATCCTTCCCCGTAAGAAATGAAAAACATCCACCAAACAAATTTTATTACATATGATGGCTCAAAGGTCCATTGACTCAAAGGCCATTACATGGCCCAAAGGCTCAGTGGCCCAAAGGCCCAACATGTGGCCCAAAGGCCCATTGGAGTATCCTACATCATGTCATGTTACCATTTGAATGCCTTGTCACCCCCTGCCATAAGTAGTGGTTTGTAAATTATGTAGTACAAGAACATTGCAGCACTTCAATGGTATTAGAATCAAGTCTCATGTCCTATTTTCTTTGTCCATATTTATAAATGGTTTAATAATGACTAAATGCTTCATCATAATATCCATGATCTTTATCACATGGGTTTTTTCTAAATCATCTTCACATCCCGCAATGAGTCGAAATAATATAAACATGGAAATATAACTGCCACCTTAGTTTAAAAGTCACACGTATACTGATAAAATAACTCCCACGCATGGTGGGAATAATTTTGATTCTTATATTTCATATCATAAATATGATATTCATATATCGTAATATGTCATTAAAATAATCCAATCACATATCGCGCCATTTCCTGCATCAACCACTACAAAACACTCATAGTATCATTGTTATAATATAATGATGAATAAGGAATTAATAAACCATCATGAAAAATTTAAATAGAATATTATCAGGTAAAATTTTAAAATGATAGAGAAACAAAGTGTTGGTTCATCCAATATGTAATATATTCTTTCCAAATAAATATGTAATATAATTCTAAACATCATTAAGGATACAAAATATAATTTCAATTCAATACATAACATATTTTAAATATTCTAATTATATGTAATATAATTTACTTTGAGAAAATGTAGATATGTAATGATAGGAACTTAGATGAGAGAGAGAGAGATAAATCATAGGATTATATTAGATGTAGAGAGTTTGTTACAACAGAAACATGAGGAAGAAGAAGAAATGTGGAAGAAGAAGAAGAAGACTCCTCTGGAGATGCCACCCCAAGGCCAAGGCTGTGGCCCTCTCTAGCCAAAGCTGAGAGCCAAATCCGAAACACAATTTGTGAGTTTCCCTCCTGTCCTCAACCTCCCTTTATTGTCCCAATATAACACCAATATCCCCAACTACCACAACCATTCTCTATTACAATTTACAACACTACCCCTGATAGTAATGAATTATTACTCACTCCCTAATCCCACCCCCTAAATAGTATTACCCCCTGAACCCCCTTTGTAGTAGCTAGTTCCTAACAATTATGTCCCCTTAAAAACAAAATTGTCCTCATAGTGATTATTCAATGGATTTGGCGGTGGTTTTGGCTGCCATGCAACTTGATTGTCGAATACAAGGGATGGATGTAGCTTGATTTTTTCACAAGGGTCTTCAGCCTCTTGTGTTACCACTAAACCACAGTCCTCCCCCATAAAATCTCCTTCTGGTGTGGTGGTTCCTGAATTTGAACCCCAAATTTTGCAGCTACATAAAACTACTAATTATGGCTCCCTCTTATTGTAATTTGAGTAGCTCGACTTCCCTAACAAATGCCTTCAACATCATCAATGCCCATATGGAGATGATCGCCCAATTTGAGGGAAGCTACAACCAGTGTGGAAACTAAGTGCTCATTTGTTTGGATACCATGCTACTCCTCCTACCTCATTCCATGTATTCCCCTATCAAATATTGTTGAAACATTCCTTCGATCTCTATCTCTAGCTATTATTTTGGAGCTACCTCTCCCTTCACCCACAATCATTGACTTCCATTTGACAACATATTGAGAAGAACTCTCAACATGTTTTCCTTCGATTTGTGCCATAACAATCATAAGCTCCTTCTCTTCATCACGCATTCCCTTGACTATGAATTGTGTTTTGGAATTGGCTCTTGGATTTGGATAGAGAGGGTTGTGTCCTTGGCCTCAGAGTGACTTCTCCAAAGGAGTCTTATTCTTCTTCCCTATTACTTCTTCTTCCATATATTTTTTTTGTAACTAGCTCTCTACATCTAATAGAAAACTATGATTTATCTCTTTCTCATCTAAGTTCCTATCAATTCAAGGTGATTATCCAATGGATTTGGTGGTGGCCCTAGAAACCGTGAAACTTGATCATTGAATGAAAGGATTGAATGTGCCTTGATTTTTTTATAAGGGTCTTCAACCTCTTATGCTACCACTATACGACAACCCTCCCTCATGCATTCTCCTTTCAATGCAGTGGTTCTCAAATTTGACCCCCAACTTTTGCAGTTACATCTAGAAACTGATTGAGGCTCCCTCTTATAGTCATTTGAGCAGCTCAACTTCCCTAATAAGCTCCCTCAGCATCAACAATGCCCATTTGGAGCTGCTCTCCCAACCTAAGGGAATCCACAACCAAACAACTACTCATTTTGTATACCACATTGCTCCTCCCGCACTGTGTCACGCATCCCCCTGTCAACTATTACTAAAACCTTCCACCAGTCTCCATATTCAGCTATTGTTTTGGAGTTTCCTCCTCATTCATCCCCAATCACTGAGTTCCCTTTGACGTCATCCTAAGAAAAACTCTTAGTATATCTTCCTTCTAGTCATGCCATAGAATCCATAATCTCATGATTTTCATCACGCATTCCATTGCCAACAACCTTTGTGGTGGTCCACCTATCTCCTTCAATAGCTTCCATTTCTGAACTATTGTTTTCTTCCTCATCAATGACAGACTGAAATACTGAAAATAATCCAACATGCACCTCCGCATGCTATGGTTTTGCAAGAATCTCTACAGGAGCCTGATCTTGCGCCTACACCATCTGCAAGATCTCACATTGTAGCTACTCCTATTACATCTCTAGTTATGCCTGCTTCTCTCATAGTTGTACTTGGACTAAAAAAATCATCTCATTTAGTGACTCATGGTTCAGCTTCCTAAGCTCTGTGAGTTCCCACGCAATCTGTTCAACTCCAACTCTCAAAAATTATAGAAAAACTTCTCACGATGCCATACGCTTAGACAAGTAGGTTCTAAATTCCTCAATTGAAAATCATTTTACTTTGTTGTGTGTCGCCTCTTCCCATTGATGTGAACCTGTCACATCTACAGCTGTGACATTTTTTCCACTGCTACTTTTCACTACCACACGAGGAGGCTGCTATATCTGCTTCATCCTTTTAGAGCAGTCGGTTCATCAGCTTCAACCGCACTTCCATAATTTTACTCAATTAAGAAACTATTTCTTGAGTTTTTCTCACTTGAATGAAGGTGAAACTTCTCTCAGCAATCAAGGATGATTGAGAATGATTAAGAAACTCCTACATCAAATGTGTATTGAGTTCTTAGAAGCTTGTGTTCCATATTCTCTTCCACTACTGTCTTGAGTTCCTTCACTTGTTGCGCTATTGTTGCAATTCGAACTGTTCAAGAAAGAGGTTCTTTATTCTCTCTCTCTAGAAATCTCTCTCGATGAAAGCACCCAACTGATAGGAACTTAGATAAGGTAGAGATAAATCAAAGGCTTCTATTAGATGTAGAGAACTGGTTACAATAGAAATAGAAGGAATAAGAAGAAATGGGGAAGAAAAAGAAGACTCCTCTGGAGGTGTCACTCTAAGGCCAAGGTTGTAACCCTCTCCGGCCAAAGTTGAGAACCAATACCAAAAAACAATTCATGAGTTCCCCTCCTACCATCAGCCTCCCTTTTTTATCCCAACCTAACACCAACATCCCCAACTACCCCAACAACTTCCTATTACAATTTACAACACTGCCCCTCATAGTAATGAATTATTACTCACTCCCTAATCTTTCCCCCTACATAGCAATACCCTCTACAGACCCCCTTCACAGCAACTAGTTCCTATCATGTAATATATTTTACTTTGGAGCAAAATGATATGTAATATAATTTTACACATATAAGTTAATATGTAATATATTGTGCTTTGAAAAATTTTAATATGTAAGAAGATAGTTCAATACGTAAGAAGATATACTTTGAGAAATTTTCAAAATGCAACATGTGTAAGATAATTATAACCAGGATCGGCAATACATAAGATGATGTAGTTAATAAAAATCTGAACATAGAATATGTAAGATGTTTAGTGCATAAGAGTTATACGTAAGATGATTTACTTTAAAGTAGTAAGAAGCTACTCAACAAGAAGTTCCAATGTTTGGGTGTGATAAGGATGGGATGAGCCATGAAATTCGGGAACCACTCAGGTAGGTGACGACCTACAATGGGAGTATGATATGATCATAGGTAAAATTTTATGTTATGTGCTCATCTATTGATCATGTCTCCTTGGATTATATTAGTTACTTGTTGGGTGCATATTGCGTGGAATCGGTAAAGGATTCCATATTGGGAACATAATTGGTTGTATTATTTTTATCTTCTTCTTTGAGATTATTTGGACTTGTGATAAATTGTTTAGTTTTAAATATTCTAACATGTTTTCAATTTCATTGATTACATGGTTGGGAATTGGTTTTCATAGGATTACATTAGAGTGATTTAGGGAAATCCAATTGGGTATTCATACTCACCCCTACCCACACATCTCAGTGTGTATGTAGATGTATTGTATCATGATGCAGGTAAGGGAAAAGCTTCGATGTTCATGGGTGATGGATCTTATGAGCTAGGTTCATCATGGACATGGCGGTGTTTGGTTGTGTGTTGGAGGATTTGGACCATTCATGTTGGACAAGCGTCGTTGTCTAGGTTGTCGTGTCATGTCGGGACATGAGTGTGTTCTATATTTCACTGCACTCTGTTTGGTTTTCAGTTTAAATCAATATTTTAAAGTTGGTTTTCCGGATTTTAAAATGAAAGTTGCATTCATGTTTCATATAGTTGGTTGTTTATGTGAGGGAAAATCATTCCCCAACAATTATGTTTACCACTTAACGTCGGTTTCTAGCCTATTTCAATTGGGGAATGTGCTTGAGGCATTATGGACGTCCCAAAACGGATCTCGAAGCTTGGGCTCCCAGGTTAGGGACGTCACAAGGACTTCCTCATGCTAGAGGATTCATGTTACACTGATTGGATAACGATGGTTTAAATTGAAGCTTGAGTGAAACATTGGTATGATTTTATCTTTGTACAAGTTCTTCTGATTTTGGGAGATCCTCTCCTACAATTGCTTTGATTTTCTAGGATCCAAGGTGATGGAGACACGGTTGCAGTGGCTTTTTGCTTGAATTTTCACTAGTCAAGTTAGTAGGTGTTCACAACTGCTGCACATCAAGGATTAGTTACATGATAATAAGGGTGAGTGAACCTTGTAAAAATTCTTATGTTATGTGTGTTTTTCTTGTTTTATCTCTCGTTATCACGTTGTCACCATCTAGATCCAATCGCACTCACCGACAGTGAGAATAATGTGGATGAGAGTAGGTGTTTTTGATAACCATTGATTCACCCCTACCCCCAGTGGTAGTATACTCTCTCATGGGCTTATCAGTTGATATCAGAGCATTCTTAAAGTGGTTCCAGGTAACTATTCCCACCAATTTGAGTTTGATTTTATTTTTAAGCCCCTCATGAAGTGAATTGAGATAGGGTGGGTTGCGAGTTATATCTCATTCTTCAATACATCTTTCATTTTTCCCCTTGTAAACAATAAGTGGGATTTGCATGTTTTGTGTGACTTGATTCGATACAATGGGATCTACTCATTACAGTGCTACAACCTAAGATTTTGGGAGCTGGGAGACCCCACATCAGTGAGCAATCAATTTGTCTACTTCAAGGCTCAGACAACTGCAGCTTCAAAGGACACTATGGATCAAAGATCAGTGAAATGGAAATATCAAGAGAGATCTTCAAGAGGAATTGTAGTGGGCTAAAGAGTTACCAAGAAGACTGGTAGACAGCATTATTTGGACACTTACTACACTAAATGGGGATCAAGGGAGCTGATCTATTTTTAAATGGGCCATATTTGTTAAAAAAATATACTTTTATATAATATAAATTTTATATTCAAAAATTAAATAAAAAATGAAGGTCGTATTTTTCAGCCCGTAAGCCTGTGTTATACGAGCTGGTCTTTAATTTCTTAAGCCAATATTGAGTATGTGATAGGCAGACCCGACCCACAGGGGCCCGCCTAGCCGACGGATCCCTGAAGAAGACTTGCCCCTATGATCATCATCTGATCTGGAGCTGTCCTCACAAGGCAAAAAACTCGAGTGACTGTCTATAAATAGTCATCAGGTGTCTGAGGATTTGGTTTGCCCAAAAACCTGAAAGGTCACTACCTCTGAAACTCATGAAGCACACTCATCTTGTGCACATCTTCAATCGGTACTGTCGGCGCAACCTAATGCTCAATAGGTGGTGGAAAAACTAACAAACCACCTGAAGGTACTACCTCTTGTACAATGAGAGAAAAAAGAGTATTAACTATTATTATAGCGATAATAAATAAAATACAATAAAATATTATTACAATAATTTAAATGATGAATGAACCATGAAATATAATCAATTTTTTGAATATATAAGGTCAATTCAATCCGTAGGAACACAATGCAAGGAAAGAAAACTGTGCAGCACCTTCATTTATCAACCCCAAGCTTTCTTAGCATCTCAAGGAATCCAAAACTTCCCGGGAAGCCACCATGTGTGTTGTCTCCTTATTCGAAGCAATCGAGGTATGACTGTCAGTCATGCCATTGGCTTCCACTTCCACCGGCACCGAGCAGAGGCCTCGATCCCACAACACCACCGGATTCTTCAAATTATAGTGATTTGTTTGGCATTGTAACCAGAGTCAACAAATATCGCCCGACCAAGGATTCTATGACATCTCCTAGTACCTAGTAAGATAAATAAAATAACCCAAAAAAATTCTCAACATCAATAGTACAACTGTTTGTATCTTTTTTTCGATCTCTTCTTCAAGTAAAGTCAGTCAACAAAGAGATAAGGTTGTGTTTGGTTTAAGAAAATGTTTCTAACACCAAATGCAACTTAAATCTATGTTTCATACACAAGACTCAAACCCCAGACCACAAACTCCATGGGAAAAGAAAAAGGAGAATCTACCTTGGGAAATGATGTCTCAGCTTCCCACCCGTAAGTAGTGTCCAAAAGCAACTTCTCAAAACCATTCACAGCAGTCTCAATGTGTTTATGCAGATCTGACGAAAAATCGAGGATGTTCCATTGCGATCCATCCTTGAACGCGGATAGCGCATAACAATCATTATTGATGGATGCAGATCTCAGATCACTTAATAACCCGGGTGACATCCCGGGATACCCGTCATAGAGATGCACCGTGATAAGATAATCCGACAGTGCGTCCTCAAGAAACTCCAACCGTTGGACATCAAAAATAAAAAATAAAAAACATATGCTAAAAAACAGAGGTTTCAACAGGTCGTCATGCACCAGTAGGTGAGGCCTCTCCCACTGTGTTATGATGTATTTTGTTATTGTATCTATAAACAAATTGTCACATCTCTCATCAAGGTGCAGAATTTCATTCTACAAGTTCAAACAAACAAAAGAATAATAATGAAAAGGAAATCAATTATTGACAACAAACAAGACATTGCTTATGTGAACAGTGCAAGATATATAGTGTCATAATCAATATTTCATTGTTATGACTAAAAACAAGCAAAAAAATCTATTAGCAATCCAAATTAGAAAAAAACAAAGACATTGCTTCAAAAAAAGAAATAAATAAATAAAACATTAAGATGGAGGTTGTGTACTCCAGCCAAAAACATCAGTTCAAAAATTTTATCTCGTGATTTAGAGTTTTGGGTGGAATGAAATCGAAACAAGCAACATAAAGCCCAATGGATTAGAATGTGTCCCCATGATTTCATTCTAGACAACTCAACTTGCAAGGATAAGGACTTTAAGATTTTGAATGAGAATCAGTCATCCCTTACTATTCCATTTTATCGTTAAAAGGTATTTCAAACAATTGAATGCACACTTCAATTTGTTCATTCTATTATATTTGTCCTTTCAAAAAATAACCCTTAAAGTTTAATTGATAGTGGATCATTTCATTTTCATTGATATATTTGATGGAGGATCATTTCATTTTCATTAATATATTTTAAGTGAATTATAAATTATGGTGGATTTATATTTATTCAGATACAAAGTATTTGCATCCGCACTTTAATACTAAATGGATCATAAAAAAAGTTCAATTTTAGAATCCTCCTCAGTTTAAGGGAATAATCCAAAAAAATTACTCATTATTAAAATGATGAATGAATGTGAACACAATATTGAAGAATAACACCAGGCATAAAGTTACTCTGTTCTCAACTCCTAAACCCAAATCACTACTTATCTTTATAGAAAAAACATTAAAATCCATCCATTGAAATGTCAAATCCCATCAAAGCTTTGTACAAAATTTTTTCACCCCAGTACAATTAAATGTGACAGAAATGAACAACATAAAGCCGAATGGATTAGAATATGTCTGGATGATTTCATTCTAGAAAACTCAACTTGCAAGGATAAGGACTTCAATATTTTGAATGAGAATCAATCATCCCTTAACAACTCAATTTTTTCATTCTATCATATTCGTCCTTTCAAAAAATAATCTTTAAAGTTTAATTGATGGGGGATCATTTCATTTCCATTGATATATTTTAGGTGAATTATAAATTATGGTGAATACTATATGAAAGATAAAAAAAGTTCAATTTTAGAATCCTCCTCAGTTTAAGGAAGTTTGCATTCATCGTATTATTTAAAAAAATGAATTATAATAGGTAATTATACTATTTAAGAAAACTTCTAGAAAGTTAAAAATAAAGCAAAAAAATTACTCATTATTAAAATGATGAATTAATGTGAACACGGGATTAGAGAATAGCATCGGGCATAAATTTACTCTATTGTCAACTCCAAAACCCAAATCACTACTTTACCTAAAAACTGTAGATTTGTACAATTCCTACCTCAAAAAGAGATGGAGACCTGTATTTATAGATATAGGAAAATAAATTAATGTGGGAGGAAAATGATGCAGGGCTTGGTAATACACTTAAACGGGTCTAACACCCCCCTCAAACTAGAACAGATAAAGCTTGGAAGAAAAAATCAACAAAAAAAAGACACCAACAAAGAAGACCGCACATACTCCCCCTCAAGTTGGGTCGTTGATGCTGTGGATGCCCAGCTTGGTGTATAGAGAATCCAGTCGAGCTCCCAGTAAGCCTTTGGTGAAGATGTCGGCAAACTGATGAGTTGTTGAAATATAGCTAAAACTGATATGTTTTTTTTTCAAGGTGATGGCGAAGAAATTAGCAGTCAATCCGAGTATGCTTTGTACGTTCATGAAAAACTGGGTTAGAAGCAATCTTCGAGGCCACCTGATTATCACAGCAAATATGAGCAGAAATGTGTGGTGGGAAACCAATTTTATGAGCAAGGTGACGAAACCAAAGAATTTCAATAGTGATCGTGACCATCACACTGTATTCAAACACTAGATCTGGAGATGACAGTTTTTTTCTTGCTTCGCCAAGAGATTAAGTTATCAGCCAGAAAAATCACAAACCCAAAAGTATACATTCGGGTAGATAAGTGGCCAATGTAGTCAGCATCACAAAAGACCTCAATGTCCAGATGATCGTGATGTGAATACCAAAGAGCACGGGCAGAGAATTTCTTAATGTATTTGACAATGTGAAGGACACCATCCCATCGGGATTTCATTGGATGTTCCATGAATTGGATAACCTTGCAGATACTGCAGACAATATCAGGACGAGACATGGTAAGATAGTTGAATTTTCCCACAAGTCGACGATACCTATCTGGATGAGAATATGGGTTAGTGACATCATGGACGGACCGTTCCCCTGGTTCAAGAGAAGTGTCAACAGCAGTTTCCTGAGACAAGCCAGTATCCTGCAAGATATTCAACGTATATTTTCTTTGTGAAAGAAATATGTTGGTTGGAGAACGGGAGACTTCAATGCCAAGAAAATATGTCAAATGACTCAGGTCTTTGGTATGAAACTGGGATTGAAGATAGGCCTTGAGATCAGTAATTTCATGTGAGTCACTACCAGTAATAATGATATCATCAACATATGCAACCAAGAGGATGCAGTTAGAGGATGTTTTTTGAAAGAAAACAGTGTGATCCTTCATGCTCTAAGATAGACCAAATGCAGTGATGACGGTGCAAAATCTATCAAAACACGCATGATGAGGCAAAGCTGAAAAACATAAGAATCGATATACTTATTCTTCAAGAAATCCATGTAGAAATACATTTTTGACATCAAGTTGATGAAAGGGACAATTATGAGCAACTATAAGAGATATTAATAATCGAACATAGGTCGTTTTAGCAACCGAAGAGAATGTATTGAAATAATCAACACCATATGTCTGATAAAATCCTTTTTCCATGAGACAGGATTGAAGGCGATGAAGAGTACCACCTGCATTTAGAAGAACTACATAAATCCATTCGTTGCCAACAACCTGTTTACCTATCGGAAGGAGGATCATATCTCAAGTATGATTGTCATCCAAGGCCTATAATTCATCTTGTTTCTCTTGAATCCAACCAGGGTGAGATTTAACCTCGACAACCGTACGAGGAACAAATTTCATCTCTAGAGCATAGAAACCTTTTGTAGGAAGTGGTTTATATAGGATTTTTATGGCAAGAGCGAGTACATTTCTGTAATACAATAGGCAAGTCATTTGTGCTCGAAGCAAGAGCATCTGACTAAGTTGGGAAGTTGGTGTCCTCAGTTTGGGTGGGGGGCACGTTCAATGGTCAACGAAATTAAACAGAGACAAAGCGGCGATCATCGAAGTGGGATAATGGAGGCAGGGGTGGGTGGATGGTGAGAGGAAGACAGTCATCGATAGTGGTATCGGGGTGGGAAGATGGTGGAGAGAAAGGAGAGTTCTCAATAAAGGAGACATCAACAGAGATGATATAACGTCGTAAGTCAGGAGACAAATAGTGGTACCCGCGTTGTGTGTGAGAGTAACCCAAGAAGATGCAACGAAGGGATTTTGGGAAAAAATTAGATAAATTGGGACAAGTGTCACGAACATAACAAACACTCAAACACACGAAATGGAATATGGTGGGGAGGGAGAGGGGGGAATAGAGCCCGAAATGGATTCTCCCCTTGAAGGATAGATTAAGGAAGATGATTTATAAGATAGGTAAGCAGAGCCGGGCTTGGGGAAAGCCCAGCAAGCCCATAGGATAGGGAAACCAATGAAATTTCTACCGTACATGTATTGTACATGCACTGTAGAATCTTGGAAGGGGAAACATTTCTGCTCCTGGTCTTGGGAAACAAAATTTCTAAGGGTTTTCCAGGTCGGATCTGGTAGTAAGAAAAGCATCCCAAAAAAACGAAGAGGCACCTACACATGAAATAAGAGAGTAAGAGAAATCTCCAGAATATGACGATGTTTACGCTCGGTCACTCTATTCTGCTGAGGTGTATTGGAGCAAGATGATTGATGAAGGACACCATGATCCATGAGAAATTGCCGAAAGGAAGAAGATAAATATCCTCATCCATTTTCTGAATAAAGACATTTAATAAGCGTGGAGAACTGAGTCTGAATTTCACAGAAAAAAAATCTGAAAAGTATCAAGCACCGCAGAATGATCACGAGGTAGATAAATTCATGTCATGTAAGAGAAATCATCAATAAAGGATACATAATAATGGTATCCTAAATGATTTGGGATCGCGAAGGGACCCCATACATCGGAATAGACTGAATCAAAAGGTTTAGATGCACGCATCACTAAACAAGAAACATAAGAAATGTGTTGATGTTTTGCAAACTTACTGGACTCATAATGAAAAGAAAGGCGTGGACTGAAATGGGGATAAATTTGGTGTAAGATGGAGGCTGGTGGATGACCATGGCGAAAATGTAGATCCAGATCACAAGCAGAGATAGATGAACATACAAGGTATGTCGAAGTATTGAACATGTACACCCCATCGTGAAGATGACCTCCAAGCTCCTGATTCATTGACCGCTCTTGAGAAACATCAGATGGTGTAAAAATAGCAACACGATTCAAGTCTTATGTAAGCTTAATGGTGGAGAGTATATTAAAAGGACTCTGAGAAACATGAGCCACTGAAATCAGGCGAATGCAAGGATTCAAGGAGCGCGTGCTAAATCCCACAATAGGGATAGTGGATCCGTCAGCAACAATAATTGTAGTGGCGCTAGTATATAGACAATAAGTAGTTAACATACCTGCATCACCAGTGAAATGATCGAAAGCGCCAAAATAAAGCATCCAAGCAGGCGGGCAGTGAGAGACACAAGCAATAGGGTCACCAGTCTGAGCAACAAATGTCGAAGAGGAGGTAGGTGCTGAAGCAGCTCGATGAGAGTGAATCAGCTCGATCTCTCCATTGAGAGGTCCAGGTTGTGATGGATATCAGATGGGGGTGGGGAGTCGACTAGAGCTGTCTGAACCTGTTGAGGTGTCGAAGATGGACGTCCATGGAGAACCCAACAACAATCAATGAGATGGTCAGGTATTCCACAATGTTGGCAGAAAGGATGATTATGGCCCCTGCCGCGGCCACGTCCACGAGTACCTAAAAAATGACCACCCCCACAGCCCAATAGTGCAGTATGATCGGCAGTGTCAATAAGTGGGGAAAGCACCCAATAAGAATTTCCAAGGCGATGGTAGACTAGTAGAATCTCAAAAGAGGGGGGCATGGACAACATTTTGGTGGCAGTTGTTGCATACTCTGGATCAATGCCATGAAGAAGACTGAAGAGACATAATTGATCCCACAGGACCAAAGCAGCCTCTGGTGTTTGAGGAATGGGACAAAGCTCAAGTAACTCATCATGCAAAGCTTTTCATTCAGTGAAATATGCTGGAAAAGGATGATGGTGTTGACGAATGGTGGAAAGGCGTTGAAGAGCATCTGACACCTGTGCTGAATTATTGGTCTCACAATACATGAGGGTCAAGGAGTCCCAGAGTTCTTTCACAGTGTTCGTTGTCCAAGTCACATCTTTGACGAAGCGTTCCAAATAATTGACAAGAAAAGCGCAAAAAATTTACATTCAGCAAACTTCCAAAAATTTTACTTCAGATCAGATAGCGGTGGGGGTGGATCCACAAGGTGTGAGTCTAGATCCATGAATGTGAGTGACATAAGGACTATCTTACGCCAAACATACAAGTTAGTTGCATCAAGGCGCTCATCTACAAGGCGCGTGGAGGTAGTGATCAATTGTGGAAGGACTGAGTAAGTCGGTGAGGAATCTACCATGGTAGGTGGGAAGAGACTACAAGATCCGACCAATCCACGAGAAGGGCGCAGCGAGAAATCCGATAGGAATGGCCGGAAACCAGAAATCAGGGCTCAGTAGGAAAAGCAAGGCATCAGGAGCAGTAGGAGAGGTTGAGGGGCGCCAAGAGGAGTGCAAAAGAAAAGAGAAACGTACAATTGGAAGAGTGTTGCAGAAGGGAGAACTGTACAGCTGGAGGAGCGATGCAGAAGGGACAAACGCATAGCATCAAGCACATTTAGGAGAAGCGCTCAATTAGCCTGAAGGTGCTGGCTAGGGCATTGGCCGCATAGATGCGCGCAGCAGGGACCACACAAGAAGACGGTGCATGACAGGATCACGCAAGAAGATGAAAGAGGGCGGTCTTCAAGGGACATGCACAGGGAGGGCCGAGGTCATTTAGGGTGGCAGGGCGCGTCTGGGAAGGCCGACGCCATTAGAGGCGGTGTGGCGTGTCTGGGAAGGTCGGCGCCATTAGAGGTGATGGGGCGTGTCTGGGAAGGCCGACGCCATTAGAGGCGGCGGGGTGCACCTAGGAGGCGCAACGAGTTCACGGTCAAAGCGGGAGGCGGGTAGGGTTTCCGTGCGGAGGAGGGTGGCGAGGCGCGATAGTCTGGACTAAGGGAGGAGGCGACGTTCAAAGGAGGCGGACGCGTAGGGAGAGGAGAGAAGCAGAGGAGAGCGGTGGGGCTGGTAAGGAGCAGCAGGGACGACGAAGGGAGGTAGGAATTCTGTGCACAACCGATGGTAAGAAAAAACTATCAGAGCGGGGGCGCAACAGAGGGAAAAATATCGAAGGGGTATTCTTCTAATATCATGTAGAGTGGTACAATTCCTACTTCAAAAAGATGTGGAGACCTTCATTTATAGATAGAGAAAAATAAATACATGTAGGAAGAAAACAATGTAGGATTTGGAAATACACTTAAACGGGTCTAACAAAAGCATTAAAATCTCTCTTTTGAAATGTCAAGGCCCGTCAAAGCATTGTACAAAATGTTTTCACCCCAATACAATTAAATGAGACTGAAATGAGCAACATAAAGCCAAATGGAATAGAATGTGTCCCGGTGATTTCATTCTAGACAACTCAACTTGCAATGATAAGGACTTTAAGATTTTGAATGAGAATCAGTCATCTCTTACCATTCCATTTTATCATTAAAAGCTCTTTCAAACAATTGAATGCCCACTTCAATTTGTTCATTCTATTATATTCATTCTTTCAAAAAATAACCTTCAAAGTTCAATTGCTGGGGGATCATTTCATTTCCATTGATATATTTTAAATGAATTCTAAATTATGGAGAATACTGTATGGAACATAAAAAAAGTTCAGTTTTAGAATCCTCGTCAGTTTAGGGAAGTTTTCATTCATCGTGTTTTTTAATTTTTTTTAAATTGAATTACAATAAGAAATTATACTGTTTAAGAAAGCTTCGAGAAAGTTAAAAAAACAAAAAATTACAGATTATTAAAATGATGAATGAATGTGAACAGGGGATTGGAGAATAGCATTAGGCACAATAAAGTTACTCTGTTGTCAACTTCTAAACCCAAATCACTACTTCTCTTTACATAAAAACATTAAAATCCCTCTTTTGAAATGTCAAAGCCCATCAAAGCTTTGTACAAAATGTTTTCAACCCAGCAAAATTAAATGAGATGTAAATGAGAAACATAAAGCTGAATGGATTAGAATTTGTTCCAATGATTTCATTCTAGACAACTCAACTTGCAAGGATAAGGACTTTGAATGAGAATCAGTTATCCTTTACCATTCCATGTGAATTATAAATTATGGTGAATACTATATGGAACATAAAAAGTTCAATTTTAGAATCCTCCTCAGTTTAGGGAAGTTTTCATACATCGTGTTTTTTAATTTTGTGTAAATTGAATTAAAATGGGTAATTATACTGTATAAGAAATCTTCTAGAAAGTTAAAAATAAAACCAAAAAAATACTCATTATTAAAACGATGAATGAATGTAAACACAGGATTGGAGAATAGTATCAGGCATAAAGTTACTCTGTTGACAACTCCTAAACCCAAATCACTACTTATCTTTACATAAAAACATTAAAATACCTCTTTTGAAATGTCAAAGCCCATCAAAGCTTTGTACAAAATGTTTTCACCCCAGTACAATTAAATGATACGGAAATGGGCAACATAAAGCCGAATGGATTAGAATGTGTCATGATGATTTCATTCTAGACAACTCAACTTGCAAGGCTAAGGATTTCAATATTCTGAATGAGAATCAGTCGTCCCTTGCTATTTCATCTTATCGTTAAAAGCCTCTTTCAAACAATTAAACACACACTTCAATCTGTTCATTCTATTATATCTATTGTTTCAAACAATAACCCTCAAAGTTTAATTGATGGTGGATCATTTCATTTTCATTGATATATTTTGAGTGAATTATAAATTATGGTTGATTCGTATTTATTCAGATACAAAAGTATTTGTCTAACACTTGAATACTAAATGAAACATAAAAAAAGCTCAATTCCAAAATCCTCAGTTTAGGGAAGTTATCAT
This sequence comes from Viscum album, assembly GCA_963277665.1. Classification (NCBI taxonomy): domain Eukaryota; kingdom Viridiplantae; phylum Streptophyta; class Magnoliopsida; order Santalales; family Viscaceae; genus Viscum; species Viscum album. The sequence goes on from OY728141.1 coordinate 1,483,586,706, forward strand.
TCATCGCATTTTTTAATTTTTTTTAATTTTTAAAATCAAATTACAATAGGTAATTGTACAGTTTAAGAAAGCTTCTAGAAAGTTAAAAATAAACCAAAAAAATACTTGGCAGAAAGTATGATAGAGCCCGAGACCACCCTGCGGATTGGATTGTTTATTACAGGCGTGGGAAAACTATTGCAGCAACAGGGGACTCGGCTTACCCACGTGATAAGGATAGAGTTCAGTTAAAAGGGGTGGGACCCAAAGGTAAATGAGGAAATGTAACAGGGGAAAGCGATTAGAGCATGGGGGGACCGAAGTGGTTATAAGGGGATCGTGGGGCACACTTTGGGGATTACTTTTTCCTTTTTTTTGTTAAAGTACGACCAGGGGGCTTGGGCGGGATATTCTAAGTGAGGGATTCCTGAATGTACTATCTCTTTTCCTCTGTTTCTTTGCCTTTTTCACTGTAATTCCAATTCTTCCTGTGGGAATTAATAGAACAGTACCTGCTCTCCATCCTTTGAGTGTGAAGTCTCTATTAGCTTGGTCTGATCTGCAGCTCTTCTTCCATAGAGACTCACCAGCAATCAAGATTGGATACTGTGGACACTACCACAAAACTGGGTTTCCGCAGCGCCACCCTTTAACAACGCTAAAAAAAAGCACTGATAGAGGTCCTCCCTTTATCAGTGCTTTTACTAAGCTCTGTTAAAGGGGACCCCTTTATCAGCGCTTTTTTTAATAGCGCTAATAAAAGGGGGCTTTATCAGCGTTTTTTCCTAGCGCTGATAAAGTTTATATTTCAAAAAAATCTTGAAAAATAATATATTATTATATAAGTATATTTATATTGATATAAATATAATATATATTTTTGAAATGTGTTTTAGATAATTATAAATAGACTATTACATTTAATATATAAGAAATTTAGTGAAAATTGCTTTAAAATATTTTAAAAGATATTATTAATTAATAATTTGCTAATTATCATCGATTAATAATCATTTAATAACAATTTTAAGACACAAAAAATCAAAAAATACTAATAAAAGATTTAAAATAAGTTGAAAATGTAACTCAAACTTCAAACGGTCATAACTTTTGATCCGAGTGTCCGTTTGAGGTCTACACCATATCAAATCGAAGTTTGCGATGAGCTATACGCGCTAGTGACCGAAGGGAACGTTCTGTCACATTTTTTAAGGTCCAAAAAGGCCCAGAAGGCCTCCAAAAACTGAGTTTTTAGTCGGGATACCTCGATTTTTTAACATTCAAACAAGTATAACTTCTGATCCGGATGTCCGTTGGGCATGTACCACATATCATATCAAAGATTGTTTTATTTTCTTCGATTTGACTGGTTGTAGAGTTGAAACGGGCTTCTGGATTAGAACTTATGGTCGTTAACATTCTATGGCTTTTCAAATACACATATATATGTATTTATTCGTATGTGTGTGTGTTGTATATATGTATGTATTTATTTATTTATTTATTTATTTAGAAACATAAAAAAAACATATTTTATAAATGTATTTAAAACTAATCTTATAAATATATATTAATATACAAATAAATATACGGATAAAAAAGTGTAACTAAATATATATATATAAATTAATATATATATATAAATTAATATACGAATAAATATATATATACTAATATATGAATAAATATACATGTATTAATATAACTAAATATATTTATATTAGTATGAATCCATATTAATATACGAATAAATATAACTATATGTATATATAAATAAATATAAATATAGATTAATATACGAATAAATATATATATATATTAATATAACTAAATATATTTATATTAATATGAATCTATATTAATATACGAATAAATATAACTATATATATATATAAATATATACTAATATACTAATATATATATATATATATTAATATATGAATAAATATATATGTATTAATATAACTAAATATATTTATATTAATATGAATATATATTAATATGAATCTATATTAATATACGAATAAATATAACTATATATATATATATATAGATATATCATTAAATAGAGAAAAAAACGAAATGACATAGTGGTAAAGGTGCAGGTGCGCTAGGGGGGAGGTCGCGGGTTTGAGTTCGGGTGGAAGCAAGGAGGGGCGCGCAGGCATGTGGGGGATGCGCGGACAAGGGTAGCGTGCGGGAGTGGGAGGGGGTCCGTCTAACGCTGATAAAGGGGGGGTCAAGCGCTGATAAAAGACCTTTTTATCAGTGCTTTTTTTAGCGCAGATAAAAGACATCTTTTATCAGCGCTTTTTTTAGCGATGATAAAAGGGACCTTTATCGGCGCTTTTCTGAGCGCTAATAAAAGGAACCCCCCTTATCTTCGCCTCGATTAACAGTGCATTTTTTAGCGCAGTTAATCCCCTTTTTTAGGGCTGATAAAGGCCATATTTGTAGTAGTGGGAGCGGCGTCTGGATTCAGTAACAAACCTATTATCTTCCCTCATTACTTCGCCAATTTGTCTATAGATCAGGGGGAATGCCGCTCTTTACAACAATTCTGCGTCATCTTAACAAACAACCGGTCTCTGATGGTGTAATTTATGCTCAACTCACCACAGATTCTGCTCTCCCACCTGTTCCGCCCGAGGATCCTGCAACTTCTGAGACACCTCTTCCTCCTGTAGCTGTTGATCGTCCTTTACAGCTGGACCTCTTGGTTGCCCCTCATCACCTCGATCTTCCTCTCTTTGATGGTGTTGATCCCCGATGTTGGATCTCTCGTGCAGAACTCTATTTTTTGGTGCATAATACACCCGAACCATTGAAGATCCAGCTCGCGTAAATCAATATGGAAGGTCGCACGACCCATTGGTTTTCTATTTTATTTGAGGTTAATCCACACTTATCTTGGCCAATTTTTGAGGAATTAATGGAGCGTTTTTAGTGGTTTTATAACTCATAATCCATACGAAGAGCTTGCTGCTCTGCAACAATTGGGCTCTGTTACTGATTATGTCAAGCAAATTGAGTATCTGGTTTCCCTCCTTCCTCGTCAACCGGAGCAGCAGTATGTTGGCTACTTTCTTAACAGACTCCAGGAGGATATTCGTGATTGTGTAAGTATCCATAATCTTTTGACTCGAATGCAAGCAATGCGTTTAGCACGCCACATTGAACTTTCCTTTCGTAAGGGCGTTGTTGCTCCTCCACGTCGCAGTCTGTCTACTCATACTGGAAGTTACCGCCCTCCTTCTACTGTCCCATTTATCCCTCGTCCTACACCTCTCACAGCTACCAGTCCTCCATCTCGTCCTTGGCGCCCCTCGGTCCTTCCTCCTTCCCCTTCGCAAGGGCGTTGCTGCTCCTCCACATCGCAGTCCATCTACTCATCCTAGAAGTTACCACCCTCCTTCTATTGTCCCATTTATCCCTCGTCCTACACCTCTCCCATCTACTGGTCCTCCATCTCGTCCTTGGTGCCCCTCGGTCCTTCCCCCTTCCCCTTCCTCCACCTAGCAACAGCCTCCTACCCGAGCAGTTAAGCATTTAACACCTCATGAATGGGAGGAACGCCACAAGAAGGGCCTTCGTTTTCACTGTGATCTGCCTTATTCACCCATGCACAAATGCTTTGATCTTAAATTTCGTGTTCTTCTCTTGGGTGAGGATTAAGACACCCCTGCGGATTTACCCCCACTGCCACCAACGGACTGCCTACCTGACCCCTCTTTGGAAGCTGAATGTACAGTCGTCGTTTATCATAGTTTGGCCTCCTCTTGTTCAGATCCAATTCCCCACCCCAGTGATTGTACTTCTATGAAGGTGGCAGGTACCATTGTTGGCATACCAATTCTGGTTTTAGTGGAATGTGATGTCTCTCATAATTATATTTCACCAAAATTGGCCAAATTATTGGATCTTCAGATCCATACTTCAACACGGTTGGGCATCAAATTGGGTGATGGTCACAAGTTGTGGTCCCAAGGTGTTTCCCACAATCTTCCCTTAACATGGGCGCCTACACTACTCTATTGGATGTTCATATCTTAGACATTGGGGACCTAGATCTTATTTTTTGCATTGCTTGGCTCCGAACTTTGGGTGAGGTGCATATCAATTAGAATACAATGACCATGCGTTTTTCTGCTTCAGGCCAACACCATCTCCTCCAGGGAGCAATCTCCACGGTTGTCACACCCAGCCCCCTCCATGTCTCCCCCTTCGGCTCCTCCAGCACATGCAAATAGCACCTCCTCCTAGGGGGTCGTTCCACGAGCAGTGATCACCCTTTGACAGTAGCACAATACAATGCTTTACAAACAATTTTTACTACTTTTCAGCGAATTTTTGAAGATTCTCCTGGTCTCCCTCCGCCTCATCTTCGTGACCACGCTATTCGACTTCACCCCAACCAGGGCCCTGTTTCCATTCACCCTTATCGTTACCCCCACATTCATAAAAATGAGATTGAGCGACAGGTTCAACAGCTGCTTCAATTGGGGTTAATCCGCAACAGCACAAGTGCTTTCTCCAGCCTGGTACTAGTCAAAAAGAAAGATGGTCTTTGGCAAATATGTGTTGACTATCACTCACTTAATAAAGTCACAGTCCCAGATAAAATCCTTATTCCAGTGGTTGAGGAACTTTTAGATGAGCTCCATGGCGCTGCATATTTTTCTAAATTGGATCTCAAATCAGGTTACCATCAAATTCGTATGTGTGAGGACATTCACAAAACTGCTTTCCGAACCCACAATGGTCACTATGAATTCTTGGTCATGCCTTTCGGCCTCAGCAACACCCCCATCCACTTTTCAGGCTACCATGAATGATATCTTCCGCCCTTATTTACGTACTTTTGTCCTTATATTTTTCGATGACATACTTATTTAAAACCCCGATTGGCTCACTCATATGCTCAATTTGCAGGCTACCTTCCAAGTATTGGCGAATGGACATTTCTTTGTTAATTGCAACAAGTTTCACTTTGGCCAACCCGAAATTGAATACCTTGGTCATATCATTTCTCGAAAGGGCGTGTCCATGGACCCGACTAAAATTCAAGCAATTTTGGACTGGCTCGCACCACAATCTGTCTGGGGGTTCGCAGTTTTTTAGGCCTCACTGGCTACTATCGCAAATTTATTCAGAACTATGGGTCGATGGCTCAACCACTCACGACGCTAACAAAGAAAAACGGTTTCTACTGGACATCTGCTGCTCAACAATCTTTTCAACAGTTGAAAACTTTGATCACCACAGCTCCTGTACTAGCTTTACCTGATTTCTCCAGCGACTTTGCGCTGGAATGTGATGCATCTGAAACTGGGATTGGCATCGTTCTCCTACAGCATAACAGACCCCTTGCGTTTTTAAGCAAGGCATTGTCTCCTCAGACACTTACCAAGTCCGCTTATGAGAAGGAAGTGACAGCCTTTGTCTTGGCCATCCAACATTGGCGTCCTTACCTTCTTGGCCACTCTTTTACGATATATGTTAATCACCATAGTCTTAAATACCTCCTCCAGCAACGCATTACTACCGTTGATCAGCAGTGTTGGATGGCCAAACTCCTTGGCTATCAATTTGATATTAAATACAAGCCTGGTTGGGAGAATTCAGTGGGTGATGCGTTGTCCAGAAAACAGGACTCCGCTGAACTTATTGTGCTACACTTCTCCGGTTTGGACAAAAGCTCATATGCTTACAAAGGGCCTCACAACCGACCTTTACCTGGCAAATATTATCTCAACCTTACAAAATAATCACCCCACCCCAGTTGGGTTTTCTTACTCTCGTGGCACCCTCCAGTACAATGGCGGCCTAGTCCTTCCCGTTGCATTCCCTTGGATACCGCGACTGTTGGTTAAGTTTCATACTACACCTCAAGACGGCTACTTGGGTTATTATCGGACTTATCCAGAGCTAGCTACTAACCTTTATTGGGTTGACATGAAAAAACGGGTTCAACAATTTGTCCGCCAATGTGATGTTTGCCAACGAAATAAATACTCCACCCTTTCATCGACAGGTTTACTTCACCAATTGGACGTTCCTTCAATTATTTGGGTCAACCCCTCCATGGACTTCATTGCGGGCTTACCCAAATCGCATGGGTTTGACGTCATTTTGGTGGTTGTTGATACTCTCAAAATATGCTCATTTTCTTCTCAAACATCCATTTACGACAAAAGAAGTGGATGACATATTTATACGTGAAGTGGTCCGCTTACATGGTATTCTAAGTTCTATTGTCGGTGACTGGGACCCTCTCTTAGTCGTTTTTGGAAGGAACTCTTTTGGCACCACTTTAAAGTTTAGCTTGGCCTGCCATCCTCAAACGGGTGGTCAAACGATGGTTGTTAATCGCTGTTTAGAAACCTGTCTTCATTGTTTTGCGGGGAAGCAGCCTAAGAATTGGTCATATTGGATTCCTTGGGCTGAACTTTGTTATAATACTTCATGGCATGCCTCTTATCAACACGACTCCCTTTGAAGTTATTTATGGCCGACCACCACCAACACTACTCAACTTCCTCCCCCCCCCCCCCCCCCCCGAGATTAAGGTTGTTGCGGTCGCAACAGCTCTCCTCGATAGCCCAACTACGCCAACATTTACTTCGCTCCCAGGATTTAATGCGCCGCCAAGCTGACCTCCATTGTCGGTCTGTTTCTTATCAGGTGGGAGATTCTGTTCATCTCAAGTTGTGGCCCCACAAACAACATTCTTTGGGTCATCATATCAACATGAAATTATCCCCTTGCTACTATTGTCCTTTTTCCGTCATCAAGCAAATTGGACCAGTAGCCTACCAACTGGCCTTGCCTGATGACGCCCGTGTACACCCCATCTTCCATGTCTCTCAGTTAAAGTCGGTCGTTGGGCAGCACCCAGTGCAATCACACCTTCCCCAAGACCTTTTGGGGGACTCAATGGACTGGCCAATTCCAGAGAAGATTCTTTCTACCCATGTGCTGACAGGATGGCTTTCCACACCCTCAATATTTAATCCAGTGGACTGGCCGGCTTCCCAAAGACGCTACTTATGAAGATAAATTCACCCTCCAAAATCAATTTCCTAATTTCAATCTTGAGGACAGGACTGATTCTTCAGAAGTGCGGGCAGTGATAGATCCCAAGACCACCCTGCGGATTGGATTGTTTATTCCGAACGTGGGAAAACTATTGCAGCAACAAGGGACTCGGCTTACCCACGTGATAAGGAGAGGGTTCAGTTAGAAGAGGTGGGACCCAAGGATAAAAGGGAAAATGTAACAGGGGAAAGCAGTGAGCATGGGGGACCGAAGTGGTTATAAGGGGATCGTGGGACACACTTAGGGGATCACTTTTTCCTTTTTATGTTAAATACGATGAGGGGGCTTGGGCGGGATATTCCAAGTGAGGGATTCCCGAATGTATTTCCTCTTTTCCTCTGTTTCTTTGCCTTTTTCACTGTAATTCCAGTTCTTCCCGTAGGAATTAATAGAACAGCAACTACTCTCCATCCTTTGAGTGTGAAGTCTCTATCAAAGTAACTCTGTTGTCAACTCCTAAACCCAAATCGCTAATCATTATATAAAAGCAAAATCAAACCATTCCTGTTCTGCTTTCTGCGACAATGAAGGTGATTTTGCACTTGAAAACACGTCTGGCTTTAAGCAAAGATTCATGCTGAGATTGCAACTCAATTCCATGCCTGTGATTAATTTTGGATGAAGATTTGATATGTCAAAAGCCGTTATGAAATTAAAATCCAACAACTAAATCAATAGCACTAACCTTGATTCAAAATATTTCATGCAAGTGATCGGCTCACCATTTGTCAACTTCACAAGTGAGTTCGCATCAAAGTTCTGTAAAAAACCATAACACAATACACAGAACCATTGTGCGGTGTGTATACCAGAGTTTGGAAGCACGCATCTACAAACAGATCCATTCTTTGTTCGCACATAACAAGCACAACCCTCCTGGTTACGACATTTTTTAAAATGGCCAATATTCTCAAATGGGAAAGGGACCGATTTTATTCATGGCCAATCAATAGCATAATTGGCACCTTGTGAGCATGAAAGGAGGTAATAATCAACTACCCTTACTGTCTTGACATCGAATTCCATCAATCTATTTATATCATGGCCAAGGAGGGCTCCAAAAACAGTGCACTGGAAGCTCATACATAAAATAATGTGTCAAAAAAGAAATCATTATTCAGCCCATGTGTCAAGAGAACCTTCCAGAATGATGAGTTTAATAATGCCAGCATATTTTTTAAGTGAATCCTCTCGCTACCCTTGCTAACTTCCAGCTCGAAATCAAGATTGGCAACATCATTCTCCAGCTTGTTCCTGACAAGAAGATAAATATCTTGTATCGCAATATCATACTTGAACTTCTGCTCCATCCCAATTAGGTAACAGAAGTAGTGGAATTGTCAGAACAATTAACAAACTCAGGAGGAAAGTAGCGGACTTTATCATAAGGTACATCAGCAGCATATCAAGTGGAAATTATAAATCAGCAACAGTAATAAGAAGGATTAAATAGAATGTCCAGTCCTTGCAGAATGGTTACCATGATCTGTGGCAGGGTTTTCTTCCAGAACAATATCGGGCACAAGATCATCAGTTAAAATGCAACTGCTTGCAAGCCTCTAGCAAACAATTTGCTTCAAATTCTTCGCAATGCTTTGGGCTTGAACAGTTGGAATGGGACAATTTTTTGGAAGATGTAGCGTACAAGTTTCCTTCTTATCAATATCAAACCTCAGATAAGGTTTAAAATGCCTAAAGAATCAAAAAAAAAAAATACAAGATTTCATAACTAAAAATGAATATTAAGAGATCACACACACAAAAAATAGACATGGTAAAAGAAAGAAATGACAGACCCGTCAGAAGGAAGCCGTGATCAGTAGATGTACATCAAACAAATGCTTGAGGCTAGATTTGCAATAGCCCCCGTACTTTCAACAAGATAGCATTCTTGATCAAGTAAGTCTCTGTCAAGCGGAGCACAAGGTTTCGCAGCATGACGCAGGGATTCCTCTCATGATATCTCCACTGGCAAGAAATCTCTCTACCAGAGAGAATGCATGAAAATCTCCACTGGATGATAAATGAAAAAATAAAACATAAAAATAATGATTTTTATAAACCCTGAAAGGGAAAGAAATTAATACTAATTAAAAAACAGATAATTAAAAAAACATGACCATTGGGTTTAATGGAAAAGAAAAACAGAAGCAATGTGAGGAAGAAACATGTGATCAGATGTATAATCTAGAGAGCGGACTTTTTCCTTCTCAACATTAATAAAGAATCGGAGTTTTGTTTTCTGGCCCGACCCAAGAGACTGAATAAAACTACAAACATTGTTAGAAGGGTCAAATCTGATAAGGACAAAGGCTGTTAAATATTAACAGGAAAGCTTGCAAATCAAACAATGACTGACAAGAGTAAATATTAAAATTAAATTTACTAACATTAACAGGAAAGCTTGCAAATCAAACAATGACTGACAAGGACAAAGGCTGTTAAATATCAATCACCAAAAAATACTGACAAAAACAACCGGTAAATAATGAATAAAAAGAAGCTATATACAACTGTAAAGTTGGAATTAAAGACAAAGAAACATGTATTCCATGAGGGATCCAATCAAACAGAGCACCTGTGGCGTTAAAAACCCAGCATTAACAGCCGCTTCCAAATTATCATCAAAAGACCAATCTGGTGCAAATTCACGTTCAAAACACATGGGAAAATCAGAAGCCACAATCAAGGTTGTAAAAAAATAGAAGTAAAAGAATACAGTCATGAAGAAACATCGCAGAGTTCAGAAATACCAGAGGGAACATAAGTTGACAACATCTAGATTGCATCTTTGGCAAAACCCTTAACAATTTCCCCACCATAAATATCTAATGCCCCCATTCAAATAGGTTTGTTCTACTACATGAAAAGAATTTTGCAGCCTATTAGCAAAGTGGGAGCATCGGTGTGAATGCCCACATGAAAAATAATCAAAAACGCTGCGAGTCACACAACAGAGGTTTGCAGATAAAAATACAGAAACAAAAGAAGAAGATAAACACGGTGTTGGATTGGTGTAGTCAAATCGTTTTTTTGGATGATGTTTGGGCCGAATGTTTGTGCCCCGTACTGCGCACCAGGTTGCAACCTTCGCGGGTCAAGCTCCGCGGTGAGCTCGTTGGGGATGGCAGGGGGCAACGCGCCCCTGCTCCGGGGGTCCAGAGGCCGAAGGTTCTCAGCCCAATTTTTTTTTTTGGGGGGGGGGCGACTGTAGCAACTCTGACCACACTGTAGCAGAGCTGACCGACCCACCGACAAGGCACTGTAGCAGTGCGGACTTTGGAGTCAACAGTGGCCCCTTGGACTTCCAGTCGCCGGCACTGTAGCACTTTTGATTTGGGTGGCCACCTTTCACTGTAGCGATGCGGACTTCATGTGCGGTTGTTGGAATAGTGGATCGTCCTCCTTTTGTAGCTCATTTCGGGCTAGGGTTTCTGTGTGTGACAAACTCTGATAAACTCCTGTAAATTGTGCTCCTGGATTTTTATATTGAAATTATTCTGTCTCTTCATGGACGTAGAGATTATTCCCGAATCACGTAAATCTTTGTGTTCTCGTTCTTTTATTTTTCCCTTTTACTATTATGTGATCTGTTTTTCACTTTGTTGCTCCCGATATTTTCTACAACACATGAACACGGCAATTTACGTGGTTTGGGAATAATCCCTACCTCCACGGAGAGACAGAAACACCTCACTAAAATCGGGAGCACAATTACACGAATATCTCAATGTTTCTAACACACGGAAACCCTAACTCGAATGAACTAATAAAGATGACGAAGTACTGTATCACCAACCGCACAATAAGTCCATTGTGCTACAGTGAACAGTGGATGGAAGTCCACGCTACTACAGTGCTGCGACCACCCAAGTCCAAGTTGCTCTAGTAGCCGATGGCAAGAAGTCCGTAGAGGTAGAGTGTCGCTCTCCAAAGTCCAAGCTGCTACAATAACCATGCCAATGTCTGCACTGCTACAGTGCCCTGTCAGTGTCGCCAGGTTATCTCTACTACAGTCGGTCAGAGTTGCGGCATGGTGCGCAAGATGGGTCGCAAGCATCTGACCCAACATTATCCAAAATGGATCGGACTACATCAATCCAACAGTTTAGGCATATTTACCTTCAAAGAAACCCATAAACCAAGTTCACTTGCACAAAACAAGAAAACATCATGTCTTGAATAATTTATTATTCAAAAATGTCATTGTCGAATCTTTCACATCCAAATTTTCTAATGTTGCAAATTAAAATAACCAAAGAAAACGGTAGAAAGAAATTAAGGAGTGACAAAATTAGAAGCAACAGAATTAAGGGGAAAGAGAAATTCATAGCATGTTTGGATTAAAAATAATACAATGTTGAATGAACTAGATTTGTTAGCTATCAAGGATTCCAGAGTTGTTCTTTATAGACTGCAGATTATGCTTTTTCGAGGTCAAGAAGAAAAGGTGAGCTTATCACTCCATCAGTACACTGTCCAAGCATGTATAAAGCACAGATCCCAATTTTAAGCAAAAGAAGAAAAGTGACAGGGGCAAAAAATAGGAAGTAAAGAGAAATTGAATTTTGCAAATTCTTGAATAACTAAATAAAAGAAAACTCAAGGGATTATATTCTACAAGGACGGATAAAAAAGAAAACAGAATAAACAACTAGATTTATAGAGTCATTAGTTCATGTCAAAACAACGGAATTTCCCAATAATCATTTCAAATTTTTTTATATAAGACACCTGTGGTGATTCTAACACCAGATTGTCCCAAGCTTAAGTGAGAAGGATAGAAATTCTAAGAAGTTCTACAAACATAAGGGTAAAAAACGTCTAAAAGTATCAGACACTTAGAGTGCTAATGGAGGTGAAAGACCTCCAGATAATACATTAGATGGCGGAAGTGAAGATCAGAAGAATATCAGTTTGCTGAAATTGGCTAAGGTATCTACTAAAACCATGACTAATCTTACTTTGAATGTTAATTATCCAGATAATGAAAATGACAATAATTCTATATCTTCACTGAGGAATCTACTTCATCGCATGAGAATAATACTTCACCCAGCTTTGAGGAAGTTTCAAGATTTGCTAAACTTTTAGAAAACCATGATTGCAAAGTTTCTGGAAAAAACTTGATGTTGTCGAGGCAATGTTTGCTAGACCAAATTCAAGAATATCTACGCTTACTACTGAAATTTCTAATCTTTCAAAATAGTTAGAGAAATCTAATCTAGAGAAAACTATTTTTTTCAAAAGAATTAGAAAAACTTAATTTTAGTACAACTTCTGTTGAGAACAAAAATTTAGTTCTGAAACTAAATTTTCAAATTTCAAGTCTGAAAAAATTATTATCAAAATTTACTACTCGTAAAGAAAATTTTAATAAAATGTACAAATAGATAAAACCTCATAGAGATGTATATGGAATGAATTTTATGAATATTGTAAAATTAGAAATCACCCCCCCCCTTTCAAGGTGAGGAGAGAGCCTTCATTTATAGAAAATATAGGGAAGTTACAAAGAGAGGTTACAAAAGAAGTGGGGCTGGAAGTTACAAAGTTAGTGGGGCTGGAAGTTACCCATACTCCAACACTCCCCCTCAAGCTAGGTGTACCTAGCTTGGACACATAATGAAAAACAACGCAAGCAACAAGCTGCAAACACTCCCCCTCAAGCTGGACATACCCAGCTTGATGACAAAACAAGATGAAAAACGGAAGATACAAAAAGAATAAAATCGTTGATGATGCTGCTCCCCCTCAAGATTGTAATGTGATGCCGCTGAAAATGATGGGTCATCGCCGGAAAAGTGCGGGGCCGGACAACAGAGCGTCGGGAAATCCACACTGGCGGGTGTCGGTCGTCAGAGCGTCGGGAAAATCCGCACTACGGGCCGGTCGTCAGAGCGCCGGTAAACCGTAATGTCGGGCCGATCGTCAAAGCGCCGAGAAAATCCGCAATGGCGGGTGCCGGTCGTCGAAGCGCCGGGAAATCCGCAGGAGGAGGCCGGCGATGAGATGCGGTGATTTCGCAGAAGATGCCGGGCAGAGAGGCGGGGATTCCGCAGGAGGCACCGGGCTGAGATGCGGGGATTCCGCAGGAGGCACCGGGCAGTGAGGCGGAGATTCCGCAGGAGGCACCGGGCAGAGAGGCGGAGATTCCGCAGGATGCAGGAGGAGGTCGGCATGGAGGGAGCAGTTGAGCAGAGGTGGCACGGGAGGCCGGCAGGGCTGTTGGCCGACTGCTGGAGGAGCCGGCAGGAATGGAGGCCAGCTGCTGGAGGAGCCGGCAGGAATGGAGGCCAGCTGCTGGAGGAGCCGGCAGGAGTGGAGGCCGGCAGGGGTGGAGGCCGGTCGTCAACAGAGCCGGCGGGAGACTCGCACAGGAGGCGGGCTGCCGGAAAGAGCCGCAAGCCGGGGAAGGGAGGCTGCCGGCGCGAGGAGTCGTCCGGCAGGGAGCAGCCGGGGAAGGGAGGTCCGCCGAGAAGAACAAGGCAGGAAAGGCGCAGCCGGCCAGCCGGAAGGGTCGCTGGGAAATCCGCAGGAGAGCTGCCGGGTGAGCCGCGGGGGTGATCCGCGGGAGGCGCTGGGTGATCCGCGGCTCGCAAAGGAGGAGGGCCGCCGGGGGGGAAGGCGGCAGGGATGAGCGGGCGCCGGGATGAGCGCGCAGCAGGACCGCGAGGGGCGACGGGAGGCGTCACGGGCAGCAGCGGGAGGCGCGAGAGTCATGGTTTCCGGGACCGACGGGGAGGCGTCGCGGGAGCGGCGGCGCTGGGAGTCCGCAGGGGAGGGAGACCCGCTGCTGGAGAGATCCACCGGGAGAGAGGCCGTCATGGAGGGAGCCGCAGAGTCGGGCCGCCGGGGAAAGCCACAGGGGGCGGATGGGAGAAAAAAAAACTAAGGCTCGTAGGCCATGGAAGCCGCCACCCCCTGTGGGGGAGCAAAAAAAAATATTAAACCCTAGAGCGGAATAGAAAAAAAATAGATGGGAGGGGGGGTCGGGATTAAGTTCCCTCTGATACCATGTAGAATCAGAAATCCCCCTCCCTTTCAAGGTGAGGAGAGAGCCTTCATTTATAGAAAATATAGGGAAGTTACAAAGAGAGGTTACAAAAGAAGTGGGGCTGGAAGTTACCCATACTCCAACAAATATAAAACCAATTTTTCAAAATAATTATTTTCTTCCAAAGAGTGTTCCCTTCTATACGAAATGTCAAAGTGAAGGTCATTGGAAGAATAGATGTTTCTTAAATAAAGTACAATCTTTAGGTTTTCACAAAGTTTTTTTTTTAAATTTACAACTACACAACAGAGTAAAAGTGGGACAGATGTGGATTCTGAAAATTTTATTTTCTAAAAATGCTAGACATAAGCAGGTTTGGGTTCCAAAATACTAATCTTCTTACTTTCAGGAAAATAAGAAGTGTACCAACAACAATACATTAGGTCATGGATAGTGGATGTTTCAGGCACATGACTGAACAATGATTTATTCAAATGTTCTATTTGTTGTAGGTCTTAAGCACAACCATATTAGCATAAGTCAATTATGTGAGGAGTATCTTGTAAACTTCAGGAATAATAAATATAATGTTCATAGTTCGAAATATGAATTTATTTGGTCCCACACAAACAGTAAGTATTGGTGGCAAATACTTTGTATATGTTTTAGTTGATTATTACACTAGATACACATGAGTATTTTCTAACAAAAAAAGTCAGAAGCCTTTTCCTGTTATAAAAATTTTGTAACCCATGTTAAAAATGAGAAAAATGTATCCTTCGTAATTATTCGTAGTGATCATGGTAGAGAGTTTATAAATTCTAATTTTGAAACTTTTTGTACTAAAAAGGAATTTTTTTATGCAAAATGTTCATTCTAAATATTAAAGATAATCTACATAAATTTGAACTAAAATCTAATGAAGGAATTTTTCTAGGCTATACTGCAACTAATAATACCTAGAGTCTTTAATAACTGTTGAGGAAACGGTGCATGTTAAATTTGATGAAATTGATCCTTCTATTTTCAAACAACCTCAATTAACATCTTCATATGTTATTTCAAAAATTGATTTTCAATTTATGTTGGAGAGTTCTTATGAGAGAACTGAAGAAAATATTTCTAAAGTTTTACCTCAAAAAAAATTTCAAACATGTTGTTGAAGAACAAAGTTTTATAAACCTAAGGAATCGATTGATCCTTAAAAATCATCTTAGTGATAATATCATTGGTTATGTAGATTAACCTATTAAAACTAGAAGTTTCTTAAGAAACGAAATTGAACATTGTGTATTTTTATCACAATTTGAGTCTAAGACTCCTGATAAGACTTTAGGTGGGGATGATCGGATAAAAGCTATGCAAGATGAACTCAATGAATTCGAAATAAATCAAGTTTGGATTTTGGTTGAACGACCTAAAGATACTTCTATAATTGGAGTAAAATGGGTTTTTTAAAATAAATATGATGAAAATAAAATTATAGTTAGAAATAAAGCTAGATTTGTTGCAAATGGTTATAATCAACAAGAGGGCATAGACTATGAAGAAATTTATGCTCCAGTAGTTAGACTTGAAGCTATCCGTATTCTTCTCGCATATGCAGCATTCCTTAATTTCAAAATAGATGTAAAGTGTGTTTTTCTTAATAGATATGTACAGGATGAAGTTTATGTAGAACAACCCCTGGTTTTGAAAATACAAAATCTTCGGATCATGTATTTAGACTTACTAAGCCACTTTACGAATTTAAACAAGCCCCTAGGGCCTGGTATGATAGATTAATTGGATTTTTGTTACAAAGCAATTTTGTTAAGCTACGGATCAAACACTTTTTATGATTCAAAGATGTCATTGTTGAATCTTTCACATCCAAATTTACTATCAACCGTGCATCCTACAAATTAAAATAATCAAAGAAAACAACAGAAAGAAATTAAGGAGTGAGTGAAAAATTAGAAGCAACAGAATTAAGGGGAAAGTGAAATCATCATAGCATGTTTGGATTAAAAATAATATTGTGCTGAATGAATTGGATTTATTAGCTAGCAAGGATTCCAAAATTGATCTTTATAGACTGCAGAACAAGCTTTTTCAAGGTTAAGAAGAAAAGTGAGCAGTTAATGAAATTTATCACTCCATCAGTACATTGTCAAAGCATGTATAAACCACATATACCAATTTTAAGCAAAAGAAGAAAAGTGACAGGGGAAAAGAATAGGAAGTAAAGAGAAATTGAATTTTGCAAATTCTTGAATAACTAAATAAAAGAAAACCTAGGGGATTATATTCTACAAGGATGGATAAAAAAGAACAACAGAATAAGCAACTTGATTTATGGGAGTCATTAGTTCATCTCAAAACAACAGAATTTCCCAATAAAATCTTTCTTGATATTTCTAGCTTCTAAACTGATATTTAGAAATGAGGAAATTCACATGTTGAGCCGAAGTCCAAATTTATCAAATAGGTCATCAATTTTTTTTCATAGATCCAGAATTGAAATAGAAGTTAACATTGCAATTGCAACACATATTGACCCAAAACTAAATAAAAATTATGGAGCATGACTACTTAAACACAATCATAAATCTATGTCTTCACTTCTGATTAAAAAAAATTAAAATTGATTGTTTAATAAATGGGAGCAACAACACAGAAACATGAAAAACAAAACAAAAAACAAAATTACTGAATAAAAATATTAAACCAGATAACTTGGCATAAAACCTAAAGGAAAAAGATATGCATAAAACTAAACTCGGATATAATGATGTGAGTCTAAATATATTTTCCACCATTACATAGATGATTGCATAATAATTATTCATACAAATAAGATAAATATCAAGAAGGATATAATTTGAAAATAGGATGAAAAGGTCTCTTAAACCTTAACCACCAAAGATTTCAAATTTACTTTCAAGGCCTCACACACGCCGCCAACATCGACTTCATTATAAATTTTGTACTTTATATGGAAAAATGGTATATATTCAACCACTACAGATTCACTGATACAAGTGTACACCTTTAAAAAAAAGAATAAAGGTACACTTGTTGTAAAAATGATGACTAGATAAATATCAAGCATTAATTTAGTGATATTGTAATTTGGTAAGAAATAACATATTAAATAAATAATGTAAATCCTTAAGGAGTTGAAAATATCAAACTAAAATTTCATTTATCACTATATTTGATATCTGACATTGATTCATAATTTTGTTTATATATGAGAAAGTGTTGCATACAAAAATCTACGTTAAACGATATTTACGTTATTATTTTTATACATAATATATGTGTCTCACAAGTCTCAGTTGGAGTTCTATTCCACACAACGCATTAGGGTTACTCAATGCGGCTGGAGAAGTTACTCCCTATAGCGGGTGTGTCTGTTCAACACAACACATTTTCACAGCGAGTATACTCAACGCATGCACAGTACTAAGCGCAGTGGATTGTTACTATTTCACGCTAGTTGTTTCGTGTGTCTACTCAACACATCCTAAAGTCCTACTTCGCGCATTCGGTTTCTACGGTTTCTACTAAACGCAGTTGGTGTTTTTCGCTCAACGGAACTGGTTTATTCATGAATCTACTTCACACAATTTTATGCTACCAACTGAATCAAAATTCCTACCCAAGACATCGTCTTAATTCACGACACCTATCACGCAATAATTAAAAGCTGAAGAAACACATGGATCCATGAGGCTCATTCAATTCAAGAATAGAGAAATCAAAAAATGTTTGGAGGGTTCATTTGAAAAAGAGGATAAGAGATTGAAAAACTGGGAGAATCTTAACACTCCGAGAGATTTAGGGTTCCAAACATTTTTTCAATCTCTTATCATCCTTTTCGAATGATCCCTCCAAACATTTTTTGATTTCTCCATTCTTGAGACGAATGAGCCTCATGGATCCATGTGTCCCTCCAGCTGTTAATTACTACCATTAATCCATAACCAACTAAACAAATCAATCGAATTTGTTAAAACGATCCAAAATTAATTTTCCAAAATGATGCGTGATAAGTGTGGTGAATTAAGACAATGCCTTGGGTAGGAATTTTGATTCTGTTGGTAGCAGAAAATTATGTGAAGAAGATTCGTGAATAAGCCAGTTCTGTTGAGTGAAAAACACCAACTGCGTTTAGTAAAAACCGCAAAAACCCAATGCACGAAGTAGAACTGGTGTGTTGTGTTGAATTGAATAGACATGCTCGATGTCTGGAGTAACTTCCCCGACTGCATTGAATAACTCTTTAGCATTGTGTGGAATAGACCAACCCCAGCCGGGACATAGTGAGAGACATATATTTTGGAGGAAAATAATAACATAGATATCGTTTAACGTAGATTTATGTCCGCAACACTCTCATAAATAAACAAAACTATGAATCAATGCCAGATATAAAATCTAGTGATAAACGAAATTTTAATTTAATATTTTCAACTCTCTAAGGATTTACTTTTTTTTAACTATTTTTTTCCTTTGTTTAATATTTCGTTTTTTGTCAAATTACAATATTACTAAATTCATGTTTGATATTTATCTAATGATTATTTTTACAACAAGTGTACCGTCGTTCCTCTTTTTTTAAAGGTGGACACTTGTATCAGCGAATCTGTACTGGCTGAATATATACCATTTTCCCATACAAAGTACAAAATTTACAATGAAGCCGATGTTGGCAGCATGTGTGAGGCCTTGAAAGTAAATTTGAAATCTTTGGTGGTTAAGATTTGTAGACTTTTTTTTTGCATCCTATTTTCAAATTCTATTCTTCTTGGTATTTATCTTATCTGTCTGAATAATTATTATGAAAGTATATGTGTAATGGTGGAAAATATTTTTAGACTCACATCATTATGTCTAAATTTCATTTTATACATATCTTTTTCTTTTAAGTTTTATGCCACGTTATTTGGTTTAGTATTTTTATTTAGAAATTTTGTTTTTTGTTTTGTACTTCATGTTCATGTGTCGTTGCCCTCATTTATTAAATTAATTTTAATTTTTTTAATCATAAGTAAAGAGATGGATTTATGATTAGGTTCAAGTAGTCATGCTGCATAATTTTTCTTTAGTTTTGGGTCAATATGTGTTACAATTGCAATGTTAACTCCCATTTCAATTATGAATCTATGAAAAAAAATTGCCGACCTAGTTCATAAATTTGGCCTTTGGCTCCATATGTGAATTTCCTTATTTCTAACTATCATTTTAGAAGTTAGAAATATCACAGTTGTCTCTTTTATATAAATAATTAAGAAAGATTTTATTGAGAAATTCTATTGTTTTGACATGAACTAATGATTCCCATAAATCTAGTTTATTCTGTTCTTTTTTATCCATCCCTGTAGAATATAATCCTTTGGGTTTTCTTTTATTTAGTTATTCAAGAATTTGCAAAATCCACTTTCTCTTTACTTCCTATTTTCTCCCCTGTCACTCTTTCTTTTTGTTAAAACTGGGATCTGTGCTTTATACATGCTTGGACAGTGTACCGATAGAGTGATAAATTTCATTAACTGGTCACTTTTATTCTTGACCTAGAAAAAGCATGATCTTCAGTCTATAAAGAACAATTTTGGAATCCTCACTAGCTAACAAATCCAATTCATTCAGCACTATTATTTTTAATCCAAACATGCTATGAGGATTTCACTTTCCCCTTAATTTTGTTGGTTCTAATTTTTTCACTCATTCCTTAATTTCTTTCTGCTGTTTTTCTTCGGTTATTTTAAAATGCATTATGCGCAGAAAATTTGGATGTGAAAGACTCAACAATGACATCTTTGAATAATAAAATGTGTTGGATCAGCAGCTCCCTTAACAAAATTGTTTTGTAACAAAAATCCAATTAATCTATCATATCAGGCCCTAATGGCTTGTTTAAATTCGTAAAGTGTCTTAATAAGTCTAAATACATGATCCGGAAATTTTGAATTTTCAAAAGCAGAGGTTGTTTTAGATAAACTTCTTCATGTACATATCTATTAAGAAAAACACACTTCACATCCATTAGATAAAGTTTGAAATTAAAAAATGATGCATATGCTAAAAGAATACGGACAACTTCAAGTGTAGCCACTGAAGCATAAGTTTCTTCATAGTTTATGCCCTATTATTGATTATAACCATTTGCAACAAATCTAGCTTTATTTGTAACTATAATTTCATTTTCATCACATTTATTTCGAAAAACACATTTTACTCCAATTACAGAAATATTTTTAGGTCGTTCAACCAAAATGCACACTTGATTCTTTTCGAGTTCATTGATTTCATCTTGCATAGTTTTTATCCAATCTTCATCACTTAAAGACTCGTCAAGAGTCTTAAGCCAAAATTGTGATAAAAATGCACAATGTTCAATTTTGTTTTTTAAGGAACTTCTAATTCTAACAGGTTGATCTACATAACCAATGATATTATCACTATGATGATTTATAAGAATCAACCGATTCCTTGGGTTTATAAAACTTCGTTCCTCAACAACAAGTTGAAATTTTTCTTGTGGTAAAACTTCAGAAATATTTTCTTCAGTTGTTCTCTCATAAGAACTCTCCAACATGGATTGAAAATCAATTTTTTAAATAACATCTGAAGATATGAATTGAGGTTTTTTGAAAACAAAAGGATCAAATAGTGATCCTAGCGACGAGCCCTCTCCATGGCTCTGCAGGGCGATGGTGGAGTCTGGTGACTCGAATGCAGGACGAGGCGGCTCTCTTCGACTGAGCGTCTCTTCAAAGAGAAATTCTACCCAGCCATGTTGAGAGCAGTACATATCTAGGACCTTCAGCAGGGTAGCATGACAGCTGCGAAATATGCGTCGAGAATCACCATCCTCTCGCGATACTCCATGGATATAGTTCGTGATACATTCTTTCAAACACGAACCTTCGAGCGTGACCTACGCCGAGATATCCGGGCTGATGTGATATCTCTTTGCATTCCTATTTATGTGGTGTTAGAGCGTGGCTTGGTAATGGAGAGCTTTCTGACTGAGCAGATGCCGACAGTTAGTGCTGGTAGGGGCACTCTGGAGCTGAGACTTTGGCAGTTAATAGCTGACGGCAGGCACAAGGATCCAGGCCTAAGAGCCGCTTTAGGAGAAAGTCTCAAGACAGAGGGTCTACAGTTCAGGGCTCTTAGGACGGTTCCAGTCAGGTGATTGAGAGGCGATGTTCCTCCTGTGATGGGCGGGGCATCTCACGATGAATTGTCCGACCCGCTGTGTAGAAGACAAGGATACGGTCGATGGACCGCCTAGGCAGAGACAACGGCTAGAGCAGGGAGGTCGCAGGGCAGCAAACGTGGCAGAGGAGCTGGGAGAGCAGCAGGCGATGACCGACGTTTTAATTTGTTGTCATCAACATCCCAAAGTGGTCCACGCTAGGCTCAGGGAGCTGGTGGTTAAGGACGAAGACAGCTGCAAGCAGTGGAGACTTTTGACCCATAGGCTTCAGGAATGATTCAAGGTACAATCTGTGTATTCTCCACTTTAGCTACAGTATTGATAGACACAGGCGCGAATCACTCTTTCATTACCACATCCCTTGTTCGAGATTTGGAGATTCCAGTTGAGGCTTTGGATCAACCCTTGCGTTTGGAGACTCCTACCAGAGGAGATTCAGCAATCACACACTACCGACAGTGTGACCTAACTCTTGGAGGAGAGAGCTTCCTTAGGGATCTTTTCGTAGTCATGATAAGGCTTTACGAAGTCATTCTGGGTATGGACTGGCTCTCTGCAATTCATGCACAGACCGACTGTTTCAGGCAGAGGATGCAGTGCGTCCGAGTTGATCGGACAAGATTTTACTTCGTCGATGAGAAGGAAACTCAAGCAGAGCAGGATGGACTCATATGCAGGAGGATACAGCCGATTACTCATCATTTGGCTAGTATGACCCTTGAAGCAACAGATGTTATGAGCAATCAGCTTCCTGCGGTGGTGGCGAAGTATGAAGATATCTTTCCTGAGGATGTGTCGGGTTTACCTCCCCGCCGAAAGATCGACTTCTGCATAGACTTGCACTCAGGGACAGCCCCAATATCTGTGTCAGCATATCGGATGACTCCCACAGAACTTTGAGAGCTGAAGGTGCAGTTTGAGGATTTACAGATGAAGGGCTTGGTCAAACCCAGTGTGTCTCCCAGGGCAGCCCCAGTGTTGTTCGCCAAGAAGGCGGACGGGAGCTTGAGGTTATGTGTGAATTACCGTCGCCCGAACCAGGTGACTATCAAGAATAAGTATCCACTACCGAGAATCGACGACCACTTCGACCACTTTGAAGGGACGAGGTGGTTCTCGAAGATTGACGTCAAGTTGAGTTATCACCAGCTCCAAGTTCGAGACGAGGATATACCAAAGACGGCATTCCGATTTAGCTACGGTCACTGCGAGTACTTGGTGACGCCCTTCGGCGTGACGAACGCCCCAACAGTGTTCATAGGACTTATGAACCGGATCTTTCAGCCTTCCTTGGATCAGTTCGTGGTAGTCTTCATTGATGACATACTCGTATACTCGGCGTCATAAGGAGAGCACACGAGACATTTGAGGATAGTCCTGGACATACTTCGAGAGCACCAGCTTTACGAGAAGCTCTCGAAGTGTCAATTTTGGATTCGAGAGGTCCACTTCTTAAAACATGTCATCTCAGAAGAGGAAGTAGCGGTGGACCCAACAAAGGTTGAGACGGTGTTAGCTTGGGAGCCACCCAAGAGCGTGTCTAAGATTTGAAGCTTTTGTCGCGGAAACGCCGGGAATCACATGACAGAGGTTTGCAGATAAAGAAAAGACAGAAACAAAAGAAGAAGAAAAAAAGATGAACACAGATACAGCGATTTACGTGATTCAGGAAAAATCCCTATATCCACGGAGAGGCGAAAACACTTCACTAAAATCAGAAGCACGATTACAGGGAGATCTTAGAATTTTTCACACACACAGCATTAGCTCGAATGAGCTAATAAAGAAGATGGAGCATTGTGCCACCAAACGGATCAAGCTACACTAATCTAACAGCTTCCTTAGGTTAGCAGACTGCTATAGAAGATACGTGCCCGATTTCTTCAGAATATCGACACCCTTGACTGCTTTGACCTGAAAGGGACAACCTTCCGTGTGGATGGAGAAATGTCAGCAGGCTTTTCAAGAGTTGCGCCAAAGGTTGGTGAGCGCTCCCCATCTTGAGACTGTCAGAGGATGGTGTTGAGTATGTGGTGTTCTACGATGCCTCCAGAACTCGGTTTGGATGTGTTCTGATGCAGAGGCAGACGATGATTGTCTATGGGTCCCAGCAACTGAGACCCCATGAGCAGAACTATGTAATCCACGATCTTAAGCTAGCAACGGTGGTCTTCGCCCTAAAGATGTGACGACGCTACCTTATGGGTGAGTGGTTTATCGTCTATTCTGACTACAAGAGTTTCAAGTATATCTTTTCACAAAAAAAATCTTAAGTTGAGACAGAAGAGATGACTAGAGTTCCTCCAGGATTATGACTTTGAGATAGTCTATACTCCCAAGAATGGAAACGCGGCGGAAGATGCTCTTAGCATGAGATCTTGTTTGCAGTTGTTGAGTGAGCCGTCAGAGTAGAGTTCAGTAGAGAGTTTGGGACGTCTTTACGTGCAGGAGATAGTCCAATTTCATGGAGTTCCCTCAACGATCGTTTCAGACTGTGATGTTCGCTTTACGTCATGATTATGGAGAGGGTTACAGGAGGTCTTGGGACTCAGTTGCAATTGAGCACGGTGTTTCACCCCTAGGCAGACCGTCAAAGTGAGCGGACTATCCAAGTTCTGCAGGACATGTTTCGAGCTTGCATGTTAGACTTTGATCGTAGTTGGGAGGATCACCCACCCTTGATGGAGTTTGCATATAACAACAGTTACCACTCCACTATCGATATATCACCATTCGAAGCCTTTACGTACAGGAGATGGTCCAATTTCATGCATTTCTCTCAACAATCGTTTCACATCGTGATGCTCGCTTCACATCACGATTATGGAGAGGGTTACAGGAGGCTATGGTGACTCGGTTACGGTCGAGCACGGTGTTTCACCCCCAGACAGATGATCAGACTGAGTGGACCATTCAGGTTTCGGATGACATATTTCAGGCTTGCATGTTAGACTTTGATCGTAATTGGGAAGATCACCTACCCTTGATAGAGTTTGCATATAACAACAGTTACCACTTCACTATCGGTATAGCACCATTCAAGGTCTTGTATGGGGATCCTACAAGTCACCATTGTGCTGAACTGGTCCAGGGGAGTCAGCACTCATTGACCCAAAGTCGGTCCGAGCAACAACAGAGAAGGTGCAAATCATCGAGGAGCGGATGAAGATCGCTCAGAGTCGTCAAAAGACTTATGCGGGCCGATGACGAAAGCCTTTGAAGTACGATGATGGAGACCATGTGTTCCTGAAGGTCTCACCTCGGCGAGGATTGCGGAAGCCTTTTCCTGTTTTAAAACTTCTATAGCCCATGTTAAAAATGAGAAAAATATATTCTTGGTAATTATTCGTAGTGATCATGGTGGAGAGTTTGTAAATTCTGATTTTGAAAATTTTTGTAGTAAAATGGGTATAATACATAACTTTTCAGCACCTAGAACTTCAAAACAAAATGGTGCAGAGAAAAAATAGAATTCTTCAGGTTATTACAAGAAACATGCAGAGTGAATACTGAAGGTTCCGGGCGCAGCGGAAGCACGTGGGTGGATGTGCCCACTTGGCTTTTTGTCATTAGCAATGATCAATCCGGGATCAATACAATGATAAACGTCGGTCTCCATGGATCGATTCACAGAAATAGACAGAAGAAGAAAGGTCCTGGAACCACAAAAGTGGATCGTCACAGGTTGATTATAATTAATTTAATTAATTGACAAGAAGTACCTTTTGGGTGTTCTTTCTTCGTTGATATTCTTGATCATGTTCCGATGTGATTTGTCGTTGCGTCGCAGAAGCCAAGGGTAGACTTCCTCTAGCGGTGATCCACACGTGCACCACTTATCACTGGACGTCGCCAAAGGTGTCTCCGGGTGCTAGCGTGGAAAAACCTTTGCATGCGTTGCCCGCCTTAGATCGTCTTGATTCGATGAAGAGGATCTCTCTCGGTCTTGAAAGTGTTCTTGGAGGAAGGAGTTCTTTCAGTCTTGAGAGAATTCTCCAGAATTGTTGTGCACAACGATTCTTTTGAAAAGAGTTGGGGTTGTGAGGATATTTATAATCGAGTTTGAGGTTGTAGAGTTACGACAATAAATAAACGCGTTACGCGTTTTATTTATTTCATTAACTCTTTTGAAAACCTCGTGTCAAATCATTAATTCCTTGACATGCACTCACGCTGATTATAATAAATATCATTTAATAAAACGATATTTCCTCAAAATCCCGACCGGAAAAACTACACGGCGTGTAATCATAAATACACGGCGTATACTTGTTTTTCATTAAAAACTACACGGCGTGTAATCATTAATACACGGTGTGTACATGTTTTCAAAATAAAAACTACACGGCGTGTAATCATTAATACACGGTGTGTACTTGTTTTCATTTTATTCTTCCTCCAACATTAAAACGATTTAGGCTTCCTTGAATAATTGTTAAACCACGTATGAGAATAATCTTTATTCTACTTGAGATACTTGGATACACTTAGTGTGTGACCCTCTAGGCCTCTTTCTCGTTGGCATTAGGCGGGCTTGCCTAAAGTCCAAGATTACTGTCTAGCAACGGGCCAAGGCACCCAAGAGAAAGAAGTTGACGCCGCATTGACGTGTCACCTCATACAAACGCTTACTGTGTAATTTAATCCCTTTGTCTCAATATCTCATCAAGCCGGTTTCATGGCAGTGTCATAAACCTATATGCTTGATCTGTCATTCTTTGACTTCTAGAAATAAACTCGTCGTGACACCATGGCCATGGAATTTGTGCAACAATTCTATTTCAATCAAAGGGTCCGAGATATCTACTTCCATAAATATGGAAGGGACAAATCCTTCCTCAACTTATCCATTAACAACATGTCATTCGTGACGCACCCAACGTACCCTACTTCCCGCCAACTCTCTCCGTAACGGTTTTCGTCAGCGAATCTAAGTGTGCGAGTCATGACATGAGTTAATGATAATCTTTCAGTCTAAGGACCATTACACACGCTCGTAGATAGCAATGTCCGATGACATCAAGACATGCGGAATTGCTACGGGCGGGTCTGTTCTCATAATCTCCCATCTTGGAGATTACCAAGGGCGAACTCCATGAGAGAGTCTCGTCTTCTTACGAGTACTCGCACATGACGGTCTGTATACTATGTGTCCTATCATAGTATGTCGTCCAACCGTAGAACTTTATTTAAAAATATTGTTATAGCATTTCAAGGTTCTCATCATAGCGGGGATCTGCCATGACCTTATTAATGCAACAAATATTCCAAGACATTATTATATTATAGTCATGCAGAACAATGAACAATATATAATAAGAGTACATTCATGTAATCAAAGTACAAAACAGTTGGTTCTCAGGACACCAACCCTTACAAATACTCAATTGCTAAATATTTTTTAGCAGAAGTAGTTAGTATTGTATGTTATACTATAAATCGTGTTTTATTAAGACCTTTTATTATAAAACCCCGTGAGTTGTGGACTGAAAGAAAGTCAAAACTTTCTTACCTCAAAATTTTTGGATGCAAAGTGTGCATTCTGAATACTAAAGATAATCAACATAAATTTGCACCAAAATGTAATGAAGGAATTTTTCTAAGCTATTCTACAACTAGTAAGGTCTTTAGAGTCTTTAATAAAAACACAAGTACTATTGAGAAAACAGTGCGTGTTAAATTTGATGAAACTGGTCCTTTTGTTTTCAAACAATCTCAATTCACATTTTCGGATGTTATTTCAAAAACTGATTTCCAACCCATGTTGGAAAGTTCTTCTTATGAGAGAACTAAATAAAATATTTCTGAAGTTTTACCACAAGAAGAATTTCAACCTGTCATTGAATAACAAAGTTTTATAAACCAAACGAATCAGTTGATCCTTAGGAATCATCCAAGTGATAATATCATTGATGATGTAGATTAACCTGTTAGAACTAGAAGTCCTTTGAGAAACGAAATTGAACATTGTGCATTTTTATCACAATTTGAGTCTAAGACTCATGATGAGGGTTTAGATGATGAAGATTGGATAAAAGCTATGCAAGATGAACTCAATGAATTCGAAATGAATCAAGTTCGGACTTTGGATAGACTACGAAGAAACTTATACTCCAGTAGCTAGACTTGAAGCAATCTCTATTCTTATAGCATTTTCAGCATTTCTTAATTTCAAACTTTATCAAATGGATATGAAGTGTGTTTTTCTTAATGGATATGTACAAGAGGATGTTTAAGTAGAACAACCATCTGGTTTTGAAAATACAAAATCTTCGGATCATGTATTTAGACTAAGGCACTTTACGGATTTAAACAAGCCCTAGAGCCTGGTACGATAGATTAACTGAATTTTTGTTACAAAACAATTTTGTTAACGGAGATGCGGATCCAACACTTTTTATTAAAAAGGTTTCTAAGAACACTATCATTATTTAAATTTATATCAATGACATTATATTTAGATCAGCTCAAAAATCTCTTACAGATTCCTTTACGGATCCTATGAAATCTGAGTTTGAAATAAGCATGATGGGCAAACTTATTTTATTAATTTTCAAATTTCACAAAAGCCAAAAGTAACTTTTATATATAAAAGATCTTAAAAACTTTAGATATGACAATTCTAAAAGTATTAGTACTCCTATGGGAACCTCAAATACTTTAGATATTGATGAATCTGGAAAACCGGTTGATCAAAAGATCTTTAAAGGAATGATTGATGGTTTACAATACAACAGTTAAACGTCTAGATTTACTTTGTTTTTTGTATGTTTGTGTACAAGATATCAAGCTAATCCAAAAGAGTCTTAAGGTTGTAAAACGAATTTTTCGTTATCTTAAGGGAACTATGGATCTAGGCTTATTTTACTCTTGGAAATGATTTTAAATTTAAAAGTTTTTCACATGCAAACTTTGGTGGATGTAAAATGGATAGGAAAAATACATCTGGAACTTATCAATTCTTAGTAGAAGCTTTAGTATCTTAGTCTTGTAAGAAACAACATTCTATATCACTTTCCACTGCTGAAATTAAATATCTGGCAGCTGGAAGTTGTTGTGCCCAAATGTTGTAGATGCAACACACACTCACTGACTTTGGCTTGGATTTTAGTAAAACTCCAATTTTGTGTGATAACACAAGTGTCATTGCTTTAAGTGAAACTCAACACATCACTCACGAGCAAAACACATATAGATATAAGACACCATTTTCTTCGGAACCACACACAAAAAGAAAATATTATTTTACAATTTATCAGAACACAAGAACAACTTGCTAATATATTTTCCAAACCCCTAAATTCCAATAGATTTATATATATTAAACAAAAGCTAAGAATGAGGAATATAAAATGATCATTCATATTTACTTCTTATTTACCAATCTTCTTACATTAATGAACTCCTCAAAGGGGTACATATTTCGTTGATTTCTAAAAATTTTGGTTTTTTTAAATTATTTATTTTTTCTAAAAACATTGGTTTTTCTAAAATCTTAGTTTTTCTAAAAACTTTCGTATGTCTTGTGACGTTTTCCAAATTTTGTTTTATCGGACAAAATTTATTTTACAAAAACAAGAACAATTATCGAACAAACATTCCCACATAAAGTTTGAATTTTACTCCTAGAGGTAATTTCTAATCTTTAATTTTTCTATTATCCTTTATTATTTTCTTTCACTGCTGTTTAGATTTTCATTGGTTTTTCAAACTTTCAAATTTTTACAAAAAAAATCATGTGTTTATTTTCAGACAATAAGCTCGTCTGATGATAGTTTTTTTTTAAACCATTAAGAGTTCAGAATATATATTTAAAACTTTTGAGGATAAATATCAATCATCGGATCAAATATGGGATGTATTTTGAGCCGTCGGATTTCTGGATGACAAAAGGTCGCCCCCGAGCCTATATACAAGTGTGGGTCACCACATCCCACATCGAACTCTCATATTGATCTCGACGCTCGACTCTCAAGTTTCTCATGCGTCTGATTGTTTGGCATCCGTCCGATTAGTAATCTTCGTCAGTTCTTGTAAAATGAATTTTGCTGAAGGAATTGCGAATAGAGAAGTCATGAGATTTCAGGGATGGGAAAAGGTCTGTATCAAAAAAGAAGATTTTGGTCTCATTATCCTAGGATAGTGAAGGAGTTTTGTTCTTAAGTAGTTTTCAGTGTTATGATTTGGAGGTAATTGCTTTTAATCTTTTTTATGAATGTTATAAGCTTAATATTCAACAGGTGGTTGATTTGGTAAAAGTTCCTTTGGAAGGAGAGGCATATCTAGTTACTCACAAGCTTTCAGACAAGCTTGGTAACTTTGAGAAGTCCAAGACTGAGACTTGTTTATTTCCTTATGAGAAAATTAGAAAAAGTGTTTCATTTAAAACCGGGTGCAAGAGTTGACTCTGTGGATGCAAAGGTATCTTGTTCCAAGAAAAGGGGATAGAGATACTTTAGAGGTTTTGGACATCTTTGTTTTGAATCTCTTGGTGAATATGAGAAAGTTCAATCTTGTGAAGTTTGTTTTTCTGTCGATTGAAGTTGTTAAGAAAAGTTCTATGAAGATTTTGTTGTTTCCATGTTTCATCAACAAAATGTTAGTAAATTTCATGATAATGATGAAGATTAAGAATCAAGTTGTGAGAATGTTTATTTGATCAGTGAAGAAATCATTTCCAGAATGAAGTTGGTTTTTGTTCCAGACCTGAAAAGATTTGTTGACAAATCGGACAAAGCCGCATCCGATGCTTAAGTCCTTCAGCTGAAGCAGAAAGTTCAAGAGAAAAGAAAAGTTTGTCCTTCCACTCCAAGGCCGAAAAAGAAAGGAAAACAATGTCTAATGAGGCGTATAAGGAATTGATGAAACGCAAAGCTGAAAAAAAGCCTGGTGATCTGGTGTTTGGTCTTGATAATACAGAAGCCTTAGCTTTGAAGGAGAAAACTTATGAAGTTTTGAAGGATGAAGAGAAGAAGAAGAAGAAGAAGAAAAGGTTTGATTAAGCTTAAAATAGTTGACAATCTTATGAAAGGAGTGGAATGAGATCATGGAGACTTCCGTAGTGATGATCTAGAAGGAGCTCTTTCAATATCTCCATTGTCGGTTATTCAACCGATACATCCTTCGTCTGATGTTGCTCAACCAATTCTACCGAAACCAGAACAAGTTGGAACTTCTAAAGTTCCATCTGTTGAAAAAGGTAAGAGTGAAGTTGTTGAAGTTGAAAAATCTTTTTCAAAACGTTCAAGAAAGTGTGAAGAAGTCTGGGAAAGCAGATTTTAGAAGTGATGAGAAGTTGGCAAGAGATTTGCAAAAACAATTAGAAGAAGAATCAAAAGAATCTTCAGAAGAGAAAGAAGAAGAAGAAGAAGAAGCAGAGAGTTCTTCCAAGACCTCCTCTCTTTCACTTCTCAATCAGAAAAAAGATGTTGAGTTAGGTTTTTGAGAAAGAACCAAAAATTCAACAATCACATACAAAGTTATGAGACAAAGGTCAATCTGATAAAAATGTTGTTCTTGAAGTATTGTATGTTGTGAAAGTGAAAGAGAAAGAGAAAACGTGGATGATGGCCCGTCTAGACGTCATGTTTCCAATGTTTCATCGAACTCAACTTTTTCTCCAGCCAGTCAATCAGATCAAAGGGAAGCAAGATTTACTTATTTTAATGAAGCCTTGAAGAAGCTTGTTGATGCAATTCCATATTTGCCTAGTATAAAATCCCGCTGCAAACACATTCGAAGGAGATTGAATGTTTTAGAAAACTTCGTTGCTTTGAATCAGTTAGCTGAAACCGTTCTGCAAAATGAAACTAATTTCAAATCCTTTAAAGATGATTCTAAGGTAGAACGAAGAAGAATAAAGCAGATTGTACGGTGGTTGAAAGATATAGAAAGAGACGTAAAATTTCATGATGAGCGAATTGAAGATGTTAAGAAATCATCTTTAGATATTGCTGATTCTTTTGGAAAGTTGTCATCTGATGTTTCTGAGAAGTTAAATCTTTTTGATCAGTTAAAGGATTTTACGGAGTCTTAAGATCAAGAGAATCTCGGATCTGAAGAAAAAGAATTTGTCCCCAAAAGAAGTTATGAAGTTGAAAGCAGAGAATAGCAAAATCAAAATTCTTGAAGATGAGGTTATCAGTTTGAAGCAAGAAGTTCAAAAGTTTCAAGTTCTGGAAGAAAAGGTCACTAAGTTGGAATCATCAACTGTAAAATCAGAGAAGAATCAAAATGAATTTAGAAAGATGAATGTTGTTGTAAAGAAATTGCAAAAGGATTGATTTTCTATGAACTTCTAATGTTGTAAAAATCAAACTTTTGAATGAATCATTCTCCATATATTTTTTGTTTGAATGTTTTTCCAATCATAGTTGGTTAAATGTTCTTTCTATATTTTTGGATGAATGTTTATTTAATCTAAAATGTTTCGTTGTTTTATATCTCTAACATTTCAAGTACTTTCTACCTCCCATATTCTTTTTCAAAATCACAAAGGGGATATATTGGGAGATCTTATTTTGGGGGAGAATTTATATTTAAGAAATTATTATTATCTTACCTTTGTTCTAACAAATCTTCCGGACAATGTTTGTTGAACAAAAAGGGAGTTACAAAGATGGGGGGAGATAAGAAAGGGAGAGAAGTGTTTTTGAGTAGAAGTATAAAATGAAGTTCTTAAACGAATTAAGGGATTTTAAGTTATTTCAAAGATATTAGTTTTCTCTTTAAGTGTTGTGTTTTGTGTTTTTCAAAAACGGAGAGATTGTTGAGTCAAAAGTTATTTTATACACTTTTTATCCTTCGTTTTGAAAATCACAACATACTTTCTTAAATACTATGTTTTACTAACTTTATATTTCTCAAGTATTTTAGAATGTTTTTATAGAAAATCTTTCATTCTATCGGGCGCAAAAATATTTCTAAACTAACGAATATAAACTTTTTACACTATGTCTGGTCCATCGGATTAACAAAGTTTAGTCCATCGAAGTGACCTAGTTTAGTCCATCGAACTGACTAAGTTTACTCCATCGGAGTGACCTAGTTTAGTCCTGCAGACTAGCTGAGTCTAGTCCATCAGATTGATGAAGTCTTGTCCATCAGATTGACGAAGTCTTGTCCATCGGACTAATCAAGTTTTGATTCATTGGACTAAACATAATTTATTCCATCGGAATAATAAAGTTTATAATCGGATGGTCAAAATGATTTCAACCAAACGGAAGACTTTTAACAGCATTATAATGATGCTATCAAAACGACATCGAATGAAAACGTACAGAACATGTTGAGTTGTCAAGTTAGAGTTCATCTGAGGTCGTTGCAACCAACTCCGAGAATCACGGAATATGATTGTTGGAGTGGTGCTTATAAATAGAGGTGCATTCAAGGAGCTTAGAGCCGATGCTTTTACAACTCAACCCGTCTGAAGCTTGCTTTGTTGTAACATCTCGTTACTTACACTTTGTAAATTTTCAGAGAGTTTTTGTTCTAAGGAATTCGAGTTAGGATTGTAAATTCCTTAGAACCTTTTGCATTTGTATTCGTTGCGCCT
This sequence comes from Viscum album, assembly GCA_963277665.1. Classification (NCBI taxonomy): domain Eukaryota; kingdom Viridiplantae; phylum Streptophyta; class Magnoliopsida; order Santalales; family Viscaceae; genus Viscum; species Viscum album. Next base: position 1,483,619,550 of record OY728141.1, read on the forward strand.
GATCTAGGTTTAGATCGAGGGCTTCTGAGGATAGGAAGACTGTTGATTCCGATCAGGCTGATCGAACACTTCTGGGGATAGGAAGACAAAGCTGATTTAGATCTTTATGATTGAGTGATTTCTTGCTGTAGAAAGACAGACCTTACAGTTATATTGAAAACCGAGGATACCCAAAGTCAGGGTTTGTGTCTTTCTTAACTCTTAAGGTTAAAGAGTGGAAATCTTTTATAAAGCTTTTTGTAACCCATTCTTACATTTATATTAAGCCACGTTTTTACTTGTTAGTTATAACAAATTATTATTTTCCATTGTGCATTAATATAGAACCTTTATTTTACTAAACTTTTCTAAACTCTGATATTCCGGACGTTATGTGTGTCCGATATAGAAACTCTGAAGATCGGACGATATCTATGTCTGATAAATCTTAACTAAGAGGTTTGGGTTTTTAGTTAGTTTAATTTTTTAAACTAAAATTCACCCCCCTTTTGTAGTCATTATATACTCTTGATCCTACAAACATTTGTGTAGTGAATACCCATCCTCATTTCCATTCAATGACATTCACCTAGATGTACCTATACTTCATTGATTGGGGACTTCCATGTATGTAACTCACACTCCTTAATCGTGGGATTAAAAGTGATAAAAGATATTATTATGTTGTATGATCTATGTGGCACACTTATACATATACTTGTTATGAATGTGATGGGTGGTCCCGGAATTATATAGACCTCAGATGCATTAGGTAATATTTTTGCCTCATGAGACGTTATGTATAAGATTAGGGAGTGAATCTAATCCATGATGGGATTTTGTCCACCATGTGATGTTGTCTTGACAGTTAGCCTTAACTTATGCTTATTGTTGTGTTTTATGTTGTTGTCACATTCTCATGTTGCCTTCATGTTATCATCGTATATCATGCTTCGATATTCTGGTTTATAATTCTCACCCCTATCTAATTGATATGTATATTGATTAACATGTATTACTTTCATCATGCTATGCTTTGATTATTCTCTTACTGAGCTTTAGAGCTCACCTCTTTCTTATGTACATCCCTAAGTTATCACATACAGTTTTAGAAGACCAATGAATTTTTAAGAGCATATTAAAGGAGTTTAAAATAATGATGTTGTATCCCCGTACAAGTTATTAGGTTATGTACCTAATTTCCAAAAGACACTAGACCTCACGATCTTCGGGTATTGTATTATGTGTACCTTTATGTAATTGTTAAAGTAAAAGAGTGGAGACCCAATACCTAAGGTACCTCTCTAAGGGAGGCTTTGACGTTATTTTATAAAGAATAATAAAGACCACATCAGACCACGAGCCCGATGTGGAACGCAGACTCCAACACTCCCCCTCAAGCTAGGTCTACCTAGCTTGAACACATAATTAAAGAAAACCAAAGAAAAGAAAAACAAGGTAATCAACAAACACTGCAGACACTCCCCCTCAAACTGGAAATACCCAACTTGATGTAAAAACAAGACAAAAAAAAAAGAAGATAAATCATCCGCAATCGATGCTCCCCTCGAGATGAAAATTATGGATAATGGAAGATGCCAAAATAGCCGCATTACATCAGTGGCGCGGCAAGTCGTCGAGGCGCAGCAAAGGAACCGCGCAGGCAGGGTCAGTCGATGGAGCGCTGGGAAAGTCGTGCAGGCGGGGTCGGACGATAAAGCGTCAAGAAATCCGCACTAGCGAAGCTGAACAATAGAGCGCCGAGAAATCCGCACTAGCGGGGTAGGTCAACAAAGCGCCGGTAAATCCACACTAGTGGGGCCGGTCGTCGGGATGCCGAGAAAGCCGCAGAGGAGTCGCGTTGTAGATCGACGATACGATGGAGGTGCGAAAGCAAGGAGCTGGAGCTTAGGAAAGTCGCCGCACGATAGGCGCGGCCCGCTAGAGATATCCTCGCATTGGAGAGCGACGGGAGGCGGAGGCGAACCTAGCTGCGGGTGGGCGACGACCCCGGAGGAGCCCGCAGAGAACGGGATTCGGTCGGATCTGGCCAGATCCGGTAGAGAAGAGGTCGTCGGAGGGCAGGCGGGCTGAGGGTGCATCGAGGCTGCTCGGGACGACCGGGACGAAGGGCGAAGAGGAATGTCGCACGCAAGGAGGCGCAACAAAAGAAGGTCGTCGCGGCGGGGAAGGGCGGCCGTCAGAAGAAGGCGCGCACGGCGGACGAGATCCGGTAAGGAGGGTGAGTCTGCCTGGTGTCGTCGGCGAACAGCGAGGTGGCTCAGCAGTCGGCACCGCAGGAGGTCTGGCGCAATGGAGGAGAAAGGGGCGCAGGAGGAGGGGGTCATCGCGCGCAGGGAGGGAGTCACTGGACGAGGGAACTGGCATTAGGGGGCAAAGCCGGCAGGGGGCGGACGGCCATGACAGCCCTGGGGCCACCGCCCCCCAACGGGGGGAAACATAGATCCATCGAGTAGGGAAAAAAAGTGAGGGGAGGGAGGATTAGGGTTATACCTCCTCTAACACCATGTTAAAGTAAAAGAGTCGAGACCCAATACCCAAGGTACCTCTCTAAGGGAAGCCTTGAGGTTATTTTATAAGAAATAATAAAGACAACATCAAACCACAAATCCGATGTGGGACGCAAACTCCAACAGTAATAAATCATGAATTAAGGTGTATTAAAGATATGGGTTGTCATAGTCGGTATTAGAGGAAAGTCTAGTTATTTTTGGAGATCTGTCTGGATACTACAATTGGATGTGGCTCTAACATAGTTGTACCTAAGGGTAATAACCCCGAAAAAGGCGCATTGAGCTGGACTCGATCGTCATAGGGTGCACAACAAAGGGATCTTGGTGCACACCTGGTTTGACACTCTCGGAGGATATATTTTGGTAAATTTGCAACCTCATTACGAACCATTATTAACGGAACAAAAATGCCCATAAAATTTCATGTTAGGAAATAGAACTTTGACAACTTAGATTTTAACCTAGAAATTCATGGGTTAAGGAATATATGTCATTTATGAGTTATCCCTTCAATGTTCATGATTTCCCTTTTATATGTTTAATAGTTTGAAAATTCTCATCCTTAAGTTTATTTTGGATGAAGTAAATGATTAGAACCATGATCAAATAGTGAAAGGCAGGCTTATAGTCCACTCATGAACTTCAAAAGTCTCATGTGACTATGGTTCTACGCATCCTTCATATCACGCAAGTTTCGTAGAACTATCCAAACACCACAAAAAAACATGGAAGTAGAGCTATCGGTGAAAACGACAAATTGGACAACTATTGCATCCCAAGTATATAACTCCTCCCCTATCAAAATTTGTGGGCTGAATTTCCCAACAAACTTTATGATACTCCCTTTAGCATAATTCGATGCTATTCTAGACATAGATCGACTTTTCTTGTATAAAGCCAATATAAATTGCTGAGAGAAAGAAATCACCCTCCATATCGTAAATCGCTCTCTAATTCTATACAAGTGCAAGGAGGAGCATGAATCTTTTTTGGTATCATCATCTCAAGCGTGGATATTATTACCTTGTGAGCAAGCGTATCTAACTCAAATGATTGACACTAAGGAAAAGATCATCCTTGATGACATGCTCATTGTTAGGGAATATGCTGATGTGTTTCCCGAAGAATCGTCCGGTCTTCCACCAAGCCGAGAGGTTGAGTTCTCGATCGAACTTATACCTGGAGCTTTGTCGATATCCAAGACTCCATATAGAATGATCATTGTTGAGCTTAAGGAGCTGAAAAAAACAACTACAAGAGAATCTGGATAAAAAGTTTATACGCCCAAGTGCTTCATCATGGGGTGCACCGGTTCTCTTCATTAAGAAAAAGGGTGGATCAATCAGTCTCGATATTGATTATCGTGAACTCAACAAAATCACGATAAAGAACAAGTATCATCTGTCATGGATTGATGACTTTGTTCGATCAGCTACGTTGAGCACAGTACTTTTCTAAAGCGCATCTCTGATCGGGATATTATCAAGTAAATGTGAAGGAGGATATCTCCAAGACTATTTTTCATACAAGATACGAGCACTACGAGTACATAGTGATATCATTTGGACTCACTAATGCTCCAACAATCTTCATAAACTTACTGAATAGAGTTTTTAGGGGTTAGATCGACAAATTTGTGATGGTCTTTATAGACGATATTCTTATCTACACTAAAAGCAAAGATGAGCATGAGGAGCATTTGGATGTTGTACTGAAGACCTTGCGGAAAGAAAAGATGTATGCAAAGTACAATAAATGTGAGTTTTGGATAAAGTAACGTTCATGGGACATGTTATCACTATCAAAGGGATATTTTCGGATCCTTCAAAAACAAAGGCAATTGAAGGATGGCCCAGACCAACCTTTGTGACGAAATTCCGTAGTTCCCTTAGATTAGTTGGGTACTATCATCGATTTGTGAAAAAAAAAATCACTATTGTCAAACTCACTAACCAACTCGGAAAGGAGTCAAGTTTGTTTGAACTATTAATGCGAAGAAAACTTTAAAGAGGTTAATTACTGCATTTGTGCTCACATTACCCACTAGTGGGAAAGGATTTGTGACCTTCAATGATGCGTCCAAAAAAATCTTGGGTTGTGTACTCATGCAAAATGAATAAGTGGTAGCTTGTCTCACTCGCCAATTAAAGATCCACAAGCATAACTACCCAATAGATGATCTAAAATTGGCTGCAGGAATCTTTGCACTGAATATTTGACGACATTATCTTTATGGAGAGAAGTGTGACATATATACGGATCATAAAAGCCACAAATATTATTCACACAAAAGGAGTTCAATATGCGCCAACGAAAATGATTAGAGCTGATCAAGGATTATGATTGTTCAATCCATTACCATCCTGAGAAGGCGAACAAAGTGACAGGTGCTCGGAGTAGAAAGGATCCTAAAACCCTATCCATGATGAGAATTGCAAGAGATCCAATTTCCCTAGACATACAGAGGATGGACATGGGAATAATAAGAGGATCTTCATCCTACCTTGCTCAAATGACTACTCAACCATCTATTATCTATTCTTAAGAGGATTAGGGAGACTCAAAAGGATGATGAGCTGTTACAGGAAAAAAGTAACGAATATTCTGAAGAACTTTGCTAAAGATTGAGTTACAAGGTTTGGAACTCGGATATGTGTACAATCAAAACCAAAGTTGAAGAAGGAACTTCTGAATGATGCACATAGTTCATCCTTCTCTATTCATCCAAAAAGTACTAACATTGTTGGAGTCTGCATCCCACATCGGACTTGAGGTCCGGTGTGGTCTTTAGTATTTGTTATAAAAGAACCTCAAGACCTCCTTTAGAGAGTACCTTGAGGGTTCGGGTTTCACCTATTTTATCATTCTACATGGTATTAAAGGGAAATTAATCCCGAACCCTCCTCCCATTTTATTTCTTTTTTTTTCCCGTCGGCCTCTAGGGTTTCTCCCGATTGGGGGGCGGCGGCCTCCATGGCCAGCAAGCCATAGGTATCTCCCACCGCCCCCCCTGCCAGCTATCCCTCCCATCCGGCGGAATCCCCCCTCTGGGCTCGTTCCCAGGCGGTCTTCCGGTGCTCTCACGATGCCCCTCCCCTGCGCTCTGTGCGCCTGACCGTCCGACCCTCCTCCCTGGTGCGCTCGACGGCGAACGACAGCCTCCTCCCGCAGTGGTTCTCCCCGGCGTCTCGCCCCCCACCCCCCCGCATCCAGCGCGACACGTCCCGTCGCCCTCCTCCGTTGTCCGTCGTGACTCGCAACTCCCGACTGCGCCCCACCGTCCCGACAAAACCAGGCGACACCCGTCCCTCCCGCTCCAGCCGCGGCTCCGCTTCGGCCTCCATCTCGACGGATTTCACCTGCAGGCATCTCCCTCCCGACGGCTCTCCCGCAACACTCCAGGAGGACTCCTCTGCCTCCCATCCCAGGCTCGGCGCCCCTGTTCTTCCCGGCAAAACCTCCACTTCTAGGCGGACACCCCCCGCCTCCCGCCCAGGTCACCTCCCTTCCCGGTATAGCCCTTCCTGCGATCTTCCGGTGTCGTTCGGCCTCGCCCTTATCCGCAGCACCCTTCCGGAAAACTCCCGGTTTTGCCCAACGCCTTCCCTCCCGGCTCTGTCCACTGTTCTCCCGTCAGCCAGCGCACCTCCATCCGGCCCAGCGCCCCTGTTCTTCCCGGCAAAACCTCCACTTATAGGCGGACACCCCCCGCCTCCCGCCCAGGTCACCTCCCTTCCCGGTATAGCCCTTCCTGCGATCTTCCGGTGTCGTTCGGCCTCGCCCTTATCCGCAGCACCCTTCCGGCAAACTCCCGGTTCTGCCCAACGCCTTCCCTCCCGGCTCTGTCCACTGTTCTCCCGTCACCCAGCGCACCTCCATCCAGCCCCAACAGCTTCCCTCCCTCCCGCGATGGCTTTCCCTCAAGCAGATCCCCCCTGTCGACCTCCTGTCGCGGCTCCCATCCCGCTGCCTCCCTTCTACCGGCCCTCCCGATCCCGAAACGCCTCCTTCTGCACCTCCATATTCTGTCGTGATTCTGCCTTCCTGTGCGCCGCCTCTGCAAAGTTGCTCCCTCCGCGTCGGCCTCTTGCGACAGCTCTGCCTCCTCGCCGGCACCTCAAGCGGAATCCCCGCCTCTCGTCGCCGGCATCTCCCGACGACTCCCGGCAGCCGCCTCCCTGTCTGTCGGCACACCCTCGCGCTTCCTCCACCGTGGCGCAACACTTTGACCGACTCGGAACCGGGCCCTTTGGCGCCGCCAAATCCCGCAACGATTCTGTGAAATCCCCGCCTCCCATCCCCGGCCCCGCAAGTGCGGCTTTCCCGGCGCTGGTGTGGCTTTCCCGGCGTATCATCGACCAACCCCACTAGTGCGGCATTCCCGGCGCTCCGTCAACCGGCCCGATCTGTGGGGTTCCTCTGCTGCGCCCGCGACAACTTCATCCATCCATCATCCTGAGGGGAAGCTGCGATCGTGAGGGGAAGCAGCAGCCTTAAAGCTTTATCTTTTATACTGTTTTGTCTTGTTTTGTCGTCAAGCTGGGTATGTCCAGTTTGAGGGGGAGTGTTTGCAGTCTGTTGCTTGCTTTGTTTTTTTCTTTATGTGTCCAAGCTAGGTACACCTAGCTTGAGGGGGAGTGTTGAAGTCTGCATCCCACATCGGACTTGAGGTCCGGTGTGGTCTTTAGTATTTGTTATAAAAGAACCTCAAGGCCTCCTTTAGAGAGAAACTTGGGGCTTCGGGTCTACCTCATTTTATCATTCTACAAACATGTTTAGAGATTTGAAGCAAAAACATGAGAGAGATTGCGGAATTTGTATTTCGATGCTTGTATGCCAACAAGTCAAGGTCGAACGACATAAGTCTAAGGGTATGATGCAACCATTGTCCATACCAGTAGTGAAATGGGAAAACATAACCATGGATTTTGTCATAAGACTCCCCAGGCAATAACATCATCTGGGTGGTATTCGATCGTTTTACCAAGTCAGCGCATTTCATTGTTGTCAATGAAGATTTCTCTCTTGACCAACTCATCAAAATATACATAAGGGAAGTGGTGAGACTGCATGGAGTTCCACTCTTCATTGTATTTGATTTACATTTGAGGTTTACCTCAAGGTTTTGGAGAAGCCTTCAACAAGCATTGGATGCAGAACCGAGCTTCCACATTGTTTATCACCCTGAGACGAGTGGAGAACTATTCAAACTCTAGAAGATATGTTGAGATCATGTTCAATGGATTTCCAAGGATGTTGGGATCATCGTCTTCCCCTAGTGGAGTTCTCATACAATAGTTTCCATTCTAGCATTCAAATGACACCATATGAGGCTCTATATGGGAAGAGGTGTCGGACTCCGACATACTGGGATGAAGTTGGAGAGCCGAAGTTAATGGGACTTGATCTTATCCAATAAATGACAGAGAAGGTTCAAACCATTCAGCGTCATATGAAATCCGCACAAAGTCGACAAAAAAACTATGCAGACAATTGTCGACGAGACCTGAAGTTTGAAGTCGAAGATAAAGTGTTCCTTCGTATATCGTCGTGGAAGAAAATCATGAGATTTGAGAAGGAAAAACTTAGTCCAAGATATATCGGCCCCTTCGAGATCTGTGATCGCATCGGAGCGGTGGCCTATCGACTAACACTCTCACCTAACCTATCTCAAATACATGATGTCTTCCATGTATCCCTTTTAAGGAAGTCCATACCAGCCCCTTACATGTACTGAATTCAAAGGTGGTGCCATTGGAGAATGATCTTTCATACGAAAAGCAGTCGGTAAAAATCTTAGATTGAGGTAAGAGGAATTCGCCATCTACACGGTATCAAAGGGTGTTCTCTAACCCGAGCCCTCTCTCCTATTTATTTTTTTTCCCATTAGGGTTTCCAACAATTCCCCCCTGCGGACTCTCGGCTCTGCCCGACCCCACCCTCCCTACGGAATCCCGTCTCTGCCCAACACCGCCCTCCCTAATGCCTCCCTCGCGACGACCAACCCCGTCTCTTTCAGCGCCTCCCGGTCCCGTCTCTTTCGGCGCCTCCCGCCCGAGGAGCATGCAGAGCATTTGAGGATGATCTTAGACTTACTCTGGAAGCACCAGCTTTATGGTAAGCTCTCAGAGTGCCACTTACGGATCTGCGAGGTTCAATTTTTGGGGCATGTCATCTTTGAGCATTGTTTAGTTGTGAATCCAGCGAAGATTGATGTAGTGTTTTGCTTGGGAGACACCCAAGAGTGTGACAAGGGTGCAGAGTTTCCTTGGATTAGCGGGGTACTACAGGAGGTTTGTGGCGAACTTTTCCAAGATAGCAACCACTTTGACCACCTGGACACAGAAAGGGAAGTCTTTTTCCTGGATTGAGCAGTGTCAGAGATTTTTTGAGGCATTGAGGTTGAGGTTGACCAATGCTCCTGTCTTGAGACTACCGAAGGAGGGCTTAAGTACATGGTGTTGCGATGCCTCTGGAGCTGGGCTCGGTTGAGTGTTGATGCAGAGGCAGGCAGTAATCGCTCAAGGGAAGGCAGTTGAGACCCCACGAGCAGAACTACGCGACTCATGACCTAGAGTTAACAATGGTAGTCTTCGCTTTGAAGATGTGAAGGCATTATCTTCTGAGCGAGCGTTTTGTTGTTTACTCAAACCATCAAAGTCTCGGGTACATCTTCACTCAGAGAGATCTTAACCTGAGATAGAGGCGTTGATTGAAGTTCTAGCAGGACTATAATTTCAAGATAGTCTATACTCCTGAGAAGGGCAGCGTGGTGACAGATGCCTGGAAGTCCCCTTCTCGCTTGGTGGAGGAAGTGTCTGGGCAGTTGGCTACGTTGGAGCTGACCCTAATGGAAGAGAGGGGTGCAACATATCTTCAGTCGATGTTGATGACTCTGCCGCTTCTTCAGCATGTGAGCGAGGCTCAGTTGGGAGACATCGACTGTGAGGTTCTACGTTACCAGAGATCCTCATGAGATGCACCAAATGAATTTTCTGGAGGGGGGCACGTCATCCTTCTTCCAAGAACGGACGGTGGTTTCAGACACGTTGCAAGAGGAGGTGATGAGGGAGTTTCATACTTCCCCTTTGGTTGTACATCCGGGTGTGGCAAAGATGTACAAGGATCTTCAGCGGCATTTTTGATGGACTGACATGAGGAATGTCATCGAGTTCAGCTCTCGATGTCTCACATGTCAGCGGGTAAAGGTTGAGCATCAAGTTCCGGTAGGTTTAACACAGTCTCTTAAGATCCCAGAGTGGAAGTGGGATGACATATCTACGGACTTTGTAACGGAGCTTTCGCGGACAGCGAGAGACCACAATGTTATTTGAGTGATTGTTGACCGACTTACCAAGTCGACACACTTTCTTGCCATCAGGGAGCAGTGTTTGGTTGAGAGTCCGGGACGATTGTACGTACAGGAGATAGTTCGGTTTCATGGGGTACTCTCAATGATTGTCTCTGACCGTAATGCTTGGTTCACATCACGGTTGTGGAGAGCCTTGCAGGAGACCTTCGGGAACCAATTGAGGATAAGTACAGCGTTTCACCCCCAAACCCAAACAGACGGGCAGACCGAGCAGAATATCCAGGCGTTAGAGAATATGCTGAGAGCCTGCATACTGGACTTTTGTCGGAGCAGAGAGTATTCATTGGTAGAGTTCGCTTATAATAACAGTTAACACTCTACTATAGGCATGACACCTTTCGAGGCCCTTTATGGGAGACCCTACAGGTCACTCTTATATTGGACTGAGATTGGAGAGGCACACCAATGTCGTAAACCTTTGAAGTTCAAGCGGGGAGACCATATTTTTCTGAGAGACACCCCACAACAAGGATTATGAAGGTTTGGTCGAGGAAGCAAGTTATCCCCGAAGTTCATTAGGTCGTTCAAGATCCTACGAACGGTTGGCGAGGTTGCTTACAGCTTGGCCTTACCCCACAATTGGATCGAATGCATGACGTCTTCCACGTGTCGCGACTGAGAAGATACGTACATAACCCGACACACATTATTAACTGGGGTGAGCTGGACATCGAGGACGGAGTCACCTTCACGGAGTACCCGATGGCGGTTGAGCAAGAGAGGATCCTACGTGGATGGATCATCCCTTTGATTTGTGTGCTTCAACAGCATGGGAACGTGAAGGAGAGCTCTTGGGAGCGTAAGAGTCAGATGCAGGCTCTGTATCCCCACCTTTTTGTATAATTTGTGCTTTTCGGGGCGAAAAGACTTGAAGGATGGAAGAATATAATAACTTTGTTTTTGTTTTATAAAACTTTGGAATATTTTATGGGATATTTTCGAAGTCAAGCATCGAGTCATCGCGAGATTCTGGACCCAGAGGGGCTCGGTATTGATATATTAAAAATATTAAATATACTATATCATATGCGCGCATCTTTTTGGAATAAATGGTTTTCCCGTTCTTTGGAACCTCGGATGGGAAATTTGAGACCACAGTTGTTTCCGGAACACGGGATTTACCCTAGACGCGACATAAAATTGGTCGGCGTCAGGCGTTCCATGGAAGACGATTGTTGGCAGGTACGTTAAGTAAATTAATTAATTAATTTAATTTAATTATTTTATGACCTAACCTAAGACCTCCACTATAAATGTTCCGTTATAGCAAATCTTCAGGATTAACCGCATAAACCTAGGAGATCGGAGAGGAGGAAGCGTTCTTCATTGGCGGATAAGGATCGACGAACGGATCGAGGTGAACCGTGAGACGAACGACGAACGCAATGGATCTTCTTCTCCATCGCTAGCGGATGCATTCTTCACCAACAATCGATCCAACCTCAAGATAGGACACGTTATTTGATGAATTTCCCCCATATTTGATTTGGTAAGTATGGATTTGTATATCTGTTTTATTATTCTCTACGATTTATATCCTTCGCATAAGCCTCGATATGAATTGAGTTTTTAACCAGATTTATATATGTTATGCCTTGATCCCACCCATGGTTCTGCACTTTATGATTGTTAGTTGGGATCGCATCGGCCAACGATGCCCATCATCTTCGTTCTTGTGTTTTTCCCCCTCACCGTTTTTCACGTTCTTCGTAGTTGACTCACGGGGTCGACGATTCGACATTGTTAGATCGGATTCGAGCACGATCAAACCCTCGGATTTGTGGTGGATGTGTGCACGACGTACGGATCGTTGTTTTGCGGACGGATCGTGGTGCGATGCGGGTTGCGGATGATGGCGACACGAATCGAAGGTCGGTTCTTTGTGCTCCGTCCACGGGAGAGGCGCGGTGCGACGGGATGAGCCGCACGGGATCGAGTGGCCGGAATCCGGGCACCGACGACGAATCGGGTGCGAACATCCCCAGATCTAGGTTCCCAAGCGTGAATCGAAGCGGAAACGGCGGCAACGCGGGCGAGACGCGTGAAGCTTTCTTCAGATTCTGGAAAATCCCAACATACATGGCGTGTACTGCGAAGAATACACGTCGAGTAGTCCCCTGGTTATGGCGGCTAGGGTTTCAGACGGAAATAAATATCACACGTCATGTCTGACCCCATACATTTCATGTGACCCAATGCTAATGACTCGGCGTGTACTCCGGGAGTAGCACGGACACAGCCAAGCACACGGGCACGGCCAGAGTACACTAGCACAGCCATGTGCTTAAACACGACCAGGATACCCAAAAACGGCCAGTGTACACGGGCACGGGCCGGAAGGGCACTGGCAAACCCCGAGCACCCAAGACAGACCGTGTACCACCTATACACGTCATGTAGTCTCACATGGCCAATCAAACCGTGTGCATGAGAGGACACGGTCAGGTGTCCGGGAGAGGTCACACGTCATGTGACCCTAGGTACGCGTCGTGTACCTCCCTCGGAATCTTCCATCATGTTTCTCTTTCTTCGGGACTCAGATTTGGGTCTACGAGGAGCCCATCATGAGCAGTTTTGCGCATTGAACGCGATGGCGGCCTACGTTCTGGCATCAGACATACGACATGGGGTGTTGCGAGTGTGACGCTTCTTCCAGTGATGTTTGGCCGATGGTAGTGATGAGGTCGGTTTATCAAAGAGTCGTCAAGGTTGGCAACCCCATGTTGCACAGTGTGGGTCCCTCATACTCTTTACACAAGTAGAGTTGGCAACCCCCCTTTCTACAACGAGCGCAGGTCCTCTATCTATGAGGTGGCACCCCCCGTCTTCGAGCTCCTGTAGGGAGCGGGTCCTCCACTGGAAATTGTGCCCCCTCGACTGTGGAGCTCAGTGGCGAGTTGCGAGTCCTCCACACGGATTCTTGTGCGGTTGCATGTGATGTTGGGCATCGGAGATAGACCTTTGGAGCTGCAGGCAGACTCATCGTTCTTAGTTGGACGGTGGAGATGGAGATCCCCTTTCTCTCTCGTTTGGGTTTCTTTATGAGCATATGCTTTAAGTTTCTTTTTCTTTATGAGAATATGTATTGGGCTTTCGTTTCCCTCTTGCTTATGGGTTGAGCTGACTGTTGTATCTTTCTATTGCTCTCTTCGTGGTTTTTTAGGCGACTTACTGAGTATGTATATACTCACCCCTGCATGGGTTTTGCCCGCACGTGTCGTGTCTTATACATACGACAAGCAGATCGGCAGTGACTTCGGTGGAGCATAGTGGTACTTAGGTGTATTGACTGTGTTCGGTGGTCGGACTTGGAGATTAAGAGTCGGGCACTCTTCAGTTTTCCCTTTTTCCAGTTAATGTCGGATTGGGACCTCATTTTTGATTGGGCGTGTATTTTGCTCCTTTGTGATTTGGTTTTATATTGTTGTACTCTAATGTATTCCCTAAATAATATTGCATGCATGGTTATACTCTAGATGTTGCAGTCTATTATTATTCCTCTGCGCATTTGCACGAAGATGGTTGTGTGCGTGCATACAGGTACATTAGGTTAAGGCCTCCCATTTCAGTTTATACCTTCTCGGCGCTTGTCATCAACCCCTAGCATATTGGAGGCGGGTTTGGGGTGTCACGCTCGGCTTGCCATCGCCCAGGCAAGCACCGGTGGATCGGGTCGTGACACTCACATTCCACGAGCATTCACCAAGTTCAAGCCATGTTTGAAATTCTCTATATCGACTCCTCATATGATTTGGGTTCGTTGTAATTAAGATTATTGGTCATTGTCAAGACATATGCAATTAGATTAGGATCAAAGGAACTAACATGATCAACATAACACAAAGGCTTTCTGATCTCCCATTATCCTCTCTGCTGCTAAATTCTGTGATTGTTCATCTAACCCATCTCTAAACTGAACATATGCAAGTAGATTAGTATCAACAAAACTAGCATAATCAACATACCACAAAGGCTTTCTAATTACCCTTCTTGCTCTCTCATGTGTCAAACTATTCAACGGACTCATTCGTATAAATAATAGGAACGTGGGTCAGAAGCGGGTGTCGGGCTATGTTGTTGTTGTGTTGGGTTGAGCTGTCTGAGTTAGCGGTTATTAACAGTCTGGGGGGGGGGGGCAGTATTGTAATATGTAATAGATAGTAGTTGGTTGGCTAGTTAGTAGGTTAAAGTTATTAGGTGGTGGGTGGAAAAATATTAAATAGTGGGGCTGCTGTTAGGTGGTGGTTATGATTGTTTTGTTTTGCATTCAGCTGTGAGAGCTGAACGGATGGGTTAGGTCATCGGCCTCGGGGAGCAGCGACTTCCAGAGGAATTCTTCTTATTCCTCCTCTTCTTCGTCAACTTCTTCTGTTTTGTAATTCTGCTGGATAATAGAACTGCAGTCACTCTTTTTGGAGTTTCGGTCCCATATATTATAAACTGGATAGCACCTGGATCTTTATTACTTGCAAATTCATCATGCTCCACCCTTTCCCACCCCTTTACTAATAATGAATTTAGAAATTCTACCATTTTCGGTACAGCATAATTTGTACCCGGTAACTCCAATAGCATATTCTAAAAATATGAATTTCATTGTGCTAAACTCAAACTTACCAACACTGACATTACCATACATGGAACAACCAAATATATGTAAGCTAGAATAATAAGTGCCATAAAATACTTCCTGAGGAGTTTTTAGATCTATAAAAAAAGTAGGCCCAAAAACTGTTTTTCTTAAAGGAGGGTGAAACACTCTATTTTATAGAGACATATAACAAAATACAACTCAAGATAGATTCAAAATATCAAATTCAAACAAGAGGAAAGGGGACTGAGATAGACCTAGTCGATACTCATATCCTAAATATCTAAACACTCTAACAAGATCAATTGCAGTTGATGGACATCTGCATGCCAAATAACAAGCAGTATCAATTAATCCAGCCCAAAATTTATTAGAAAATCCAGCATTTAATTGCATGCACTGCACATGCTGCATGGATTTTGACTCATGCATTTTGAAACATCATTCTATCATGATGTTTGTTGCACAGTGTGGAGCCACACAATCACTTGTTTCCTGCCAAACTCATCAAACAATGTACTGTAGAGTTTATGGTCGTTATTAGCTCTAAACATCATTAGTTCGTTCTAAGCATCACGGCATGCTTATCAATATGGTTTTCAATCATGGTGTTCCATTCCTTTAATAACTCAAACAATTCATCCTTTGATTTTAGAAAATATTTGCATCATTCACCGGATTCAATTGGAGAGAGACCCCACAAGTCTCTATGAATATGCTCAAGAATCTTATTTGAAGTCTACTTGCCAAAATAACACAAGCCTTGAGAATTTTCAGCTTTTATGTTTCTACCTTATCAAACAATCCTTTTCTTAATAATGCAAGCTCATCTTCGATGTCATAATCTTTTATGATGATTATGGTATTCCAAAGAACATGTGATGGTCATTGTTCCCATCATCGAGTTTCTCATCAAGGCATAAACTCTATTGAGGAGTTTACCTTTCATCACTGTCAATACACCCTTTGAAACTTTGATCAGTCTATCTTAATCAGATAAATCCTATCTCTGGTTATCAAGAACACCAAGAGAAATAAAATTCTTATGTGAATCAAGAACACCAAAAGAAATAAAATTCTTATGTGAATTAAGAACGTGCGGGTCATCAAAAGTTCTAACAACTCCATCATGCATCTCAATCTGCACGGAGTCATAGTCTTTAACACTAAACTCTCCTTTATCACCCAACATCACAATGAAACTCCATGTTTTAAATGAAGTAGATACTTTTGGACGCACCATGCTTCGTCCGGCATTCATGCCAGGTATGATAATTCAAGGCACTCCACGCACCACGAAACAACATAACTACATGATAGGTCGATTGCATCCGCCACCGTGGAACACAATGCGAGGAAGAAAATCGCAGTAAACATGCAAGTCCAGGGACTTGATCCCACGGTCTGCCCCTCACCCCCCAAACCATTACCACTCCACCACCAACAGTGGGTCAACATCTATATGAGTATGCAGAACCAAACAATAGTAATGAAAAACAAGATGGAAATACTGAAAAATAAAATTGTCAGAATGGAAACTCATACCTCACAGCGAGGTAGGGTGCTTAATTTATAGATGAGAAAAAAAGTACAACAGATTACTCACACCGATGTGGGGTACAAATATTAAAAACATTCAACTCTTAACACTCCCCCTCAAGTTGGGCATATAGATTTATCATGCCTAGTTTGTTACATAAAAATTGGACACGTGCTCCAGGCACTCCTTTTGTGAGAACATCTACAAGTTGATCAGATGTGTGAACATGACTGAACGTGATCTTCTAATTCTCAAAGTTTTCTTGAACAAAATGGCAATCAATTTCAATATGCTTGGTACGCTTATGAAAGACTGGATTTGTGACAATTTTGATAGCATTTTGATTGTCACGCCAGATATGTGACGGTTTCTTGACATGATACCTGATCTCCTGTAGAATTTGTTGTGCCCAAATAATCTCTGCAGTCACTCCGACTCTGCACTAGATTAGGAGATAACCGTCTGCTTCTTGCTTCGCCATGAGATCAAATTTCCTCCAACAAAAACGGCAAAACTAGACGTAGATCTTCTAGAAGAGAAACATTCAACATTAATCAGCATCACAAAATGCCTCAATATTTGTATGCTCATGATCAGAATATAGAAAACTTAAACCTGGTCCCTTTTTCACATATCTCACAATGCGAAGAACAGCCTCCCACTGCGTTTTTGTTGGAGATTCCATAAACTGACTCATTTCGCTAACTACACAAACAATATCGAATCGAGTTGTCGTCAAGTAGTTGATTTTTCCAACAAGACGTTTATATCTGTCGAGTGATGAAAACATCTCACTATTAGTGTGAAGTGACCTTTCTCCAAGTTTGAGGGGTGAGTCAACTGAGTCAGCTCGAGTCATGTCAGTCTCTTGTAGTAGATCAAGAACATATTTTCTCTGAGATAAAAAAATTCCTTTGTTGCATATGAAGACCTCAATTTCCAAGAAATATCATAGTGGACCCAAATCTTTTGTTTGGAAATTTTGATGAAGAAAAGACTTAGTCAATCGCAACATCACTGCCAGTAATAACAATGTCATCCACATAGACCACCAAAAGGATGCTTCCTGCTACAGATTGATGATAGAAAACAGAGGAATCCTCTATGCTTTGGCACATGCCAAAGCTAAACATAACAGTGCAAAAACGGCCGAACCAAGCACGTGGCGATTGCTTGAGTTCATACAGCGATCGACGAAGGCGGAAAACCTTGGAGGACTCCCTCTAAGCAACAAACCCGGGTGGTTGCTCCATATAAACTTCTTCATTAAGAAAACCATGAAGAAAAGCATTCTTGTCATCCAACTGATAAAGAGGCCAGTGAGAGGAGGCAGGAAGAGAGATAAGTAGGCGAACCGATGTCATCTTTGCCACTGGAGAGAATGTGTCAAAATAATCAACTTCATATGTCTGCGCATAACCTTTGGCAACAAGGCGAGCCTTAAGACGATTAAGAGAGTCATCGGCGTTGATGCGTACTGTATAGATCTATTTGCAACCGACCACCTACTTATCCGAATGAAGAGGGACAAGATCTCAAGTGTGGTTGGCGTCCAGAGCCTGAAGTTCATCCTACATAGCCTGTAACCAGCCAGGATGAGATATGACATCGGCAATAGTGCACGGCGTGGAGTGAGCAGCAAGAGTCTCTACAACTCGTGAAGTAGCCGCAAATAAGACCTGATAAGTCTAACAGGAGCGTGAGTCTTTGCAAAGCGCAATAGGCAACTTCGAAGAGCATGTGAGTCGTCAGGTGTGGTAGCAACATCAGCTGTCAGGGTGGAAGGTGTGCTTGATCGGCGAGTATATACCTGGCCAAATCGGGATCTAACAACATCACTAGGAAGAGATAGGGGTGGTGGTGTATCCAGAGCATATGGTAAAATAACTTTGGAATCAGGAAAAGTAAAAAATAGTGGGAATTCGGAAACAGAAATAACTGATGATTCGACAAAGGAAACATCAACTGAAACAACATAACGACGCAAGTCTGAAGAGAAGCATCGATATCCGCGTTGGGAGCAGGCATAGCCAAGAAAGACGCATTTGAGAGCGCGCGCATCAAACTTGGTACTTGAGGAGCGAATATGCCGAACATAGCACACACGGCCAAAAATTCGGAGAGGCGGAGAATGAGATGATGTTGTTCCCCTGAAGAACAGACGATGAAAGTCTGTTGATAAGATAGGTGGCTGTGAGAATGGCATCTCCCCAAAACACGATCGGAATTTTCTTCTGAAATAAAAGTGCACAAGCCTTCAAATAGATGACGGTTCTTTCGTTCTTCAACACCGTTTTGTTAAGGTGTATCGGGATAAGAAGTTTGATGAATTATGTCATGATCGTCAAGAAAAGATCAAAAAGGTCCAGATAAATATTTACGACCATTGTCAAAACGTAAGCAATGAATTTTAGCAAAAAACTGGGTTGTGATTACTTGATAATAGGAGCGGAACACGGTTAAAATTTTCTGAACGATTTTTTAACAAATACACCCAAGTCATTCGTGAAAAATAATCGATGAAAGTAACAAAATATCGATAGTCCAGTTTGTATAGAATAGGATTGGGTCCCTGGATATCAGAATGGACCAAATGAAAAGGAGTGGACGCACAGGGGTTGTCCAGGGAAAATAGGTGACCCGATGACACTTTGCGTAATGACATGACTCGCAGTTAAATGGAGGAAGAGGACCCAACCCGGGAAAAAGTTTCTGAAGAATGGGGGCAGGTGGATGACCAAAGCGATAATGAAGTTGAAGGACGTGAACAGAAGTGGCAGGACAGGCGAGAACTGAGGATGAGTCAAACACATGCACCCCATCCTGAAGGCGTCCACTACCAAGCACCTAAGTCGTCGAATGCTCCTGAAAAATAACCGAAGTAGGTGAAAAGATGGTCTGACACTGTAAATCAACTGTAAGTTTACTAATAGATAGTAAATTGAAGGGACAACTGGGAACAAAGGCAACGGCAGAGAGCGTTAAGCCAGACATAATCGTACAGCTCTCATAACCAGCAATTTGCACTGTTTGTCCATCGACAGCATTAATATTACCTTCAGTCGAGGTCGATTTTTAGGACCAAAGAATACTCGCATCCCCGGTGATGTGCTCTGAGACACCAGAGTCAAGAACCCGTGAGGTGGACCGTTGTGATAGACACGTCGCTGGAGTATCGCCATGGGCAACAGTGGCGCTTGATGATACGCAGGAGGCGCTCGCGATGGGGCTCATCCGGCCGAGAGGAGCCGCACGCAAGGGGCCCGTCCGGTAGGGAGGGGCTATCGCACACGGAGGAGTCGTTGCGTAGGGAGGGCGACAAGTAGGAGACGATCGCAAAGGGGCTCATCCGGCAGGGAGGAGCGGCGCATAGGAGGCGCTCGCGATGGGGCTCGTTCGATAGGGAGAAACGGCGCACAAGGGCTCGTTCGACGGGGAGGAGCGGCGCACAAGGGGCCCGTCCAACTGGGAGGGGATATCGCACACGTAGAATCCGTTGGGGTTTTGTTGCGCAAGTGGCGCTAGGAGGAAGGAGCGTTGAAAAAATTAACCTAACCCTGGTACCATGTTAGAATGGAAACCGATGCCTCACAACGAAGTAGAGTGCTTAATTTATAAATGAGAAAAAGAGTACAACATATTACTCACACCGATGTGGGACACAAATATTAAAAACATTAAACTCTTAACAAAAATGTTACTTCATCTCTAAGAAATTGTAATCATTAAACTTCACGCAATGTTAACTCACAAAAAAAGTTATGTAACTTTGAACGGGGCCAAAAAAAATAAAGAATGGGTCGTATATTTGACATACTTGGGTAACCGTGGGACCAAGAAAACAGCAATAAACTAGAAAATGGGCATAATTGAGCAAAAGCATGATTACTACCAGGGTCTTGCCGGGCCCAGTTTCCAGAAAAACGATAGTGTTCTGCCTCCCTGCTTTTTCGAACGCCTCTATCTGGTAGCTGGGGCGCATCACGTAATTATCAGTACACTGGAAGAAAATTATCAGTACAAGGCAAGAAAAAAATTCATTGTCAACGGAAAAAATTAACATATGTATACATAA
This sequence comes from Viscum album, assembly GCA_963277665.1. Taxonomy (NCBI): domain Eukaryota; kingdom Viridiplantae; phylum Streptophyta; class Magnoliopsida; order Santalales; family Viscaceae; genus Viscum; species Viscum album. Next base: position 1,483,639,641 of record OY728141.1, read on the forward strand.
AAACGTGGGTGGACGATCAAATTTTCCCCTTTAACCAGGAGTAATAAACTACAGTCGACTTGCAATTTTCGACATATGAAAGATAGAAACAAGCACCTTCTCGGAAAAAAACTAGTCACTCGCTCGCAGAACAAGGCAGCTGAAAGAGAACCACCGCAGATTCAGAATTCGCCTGAGATAAGGCTTTTCAAATAAACTGCAAAACAAAAAAGATAGCCATTTTATGGCAGGGACTGTGACGTAGGGCCGTAGCGGCGACACCGTAGGGGCTCAGCAAAAGCAACGGGCCAGGGTCCGACTGCCCCGCACCCGTATGAATTTAATGGGCTGGAATATAAAAAAAATTGATTCCTGTTTTAAACAGGTTTAGATGAAAAAATCCACGGGCTTTATCAGCCCATACTTAAAACATACACGTTAGCCGGCCGCTTAAGAATAATTTTTTTCCTTTTTTATTTTAATATTATTTCAATTTAATGTATCATTTTTATAACAAATATATATTTTTTAAACCACGTTATAAGTATATATATAAATTGACAATTATTTGATAGATATTATGCATTTAATGTTTAATGTTTCCTAATAATAAGTGTTTTTAATATATTTTTTATATTTTAAATCTTGATTACAAATATAGGCTAACCCGCAGACCAGTTCACTTAAAATTCAGACCGAGACTGGTTAATTTTTTTGAACCCGCATTAAATGTGAGCCTAAACAGATTGCACAATTTTAGGCTCAACCAGTGCGGGCTTGGCATGTTTCGCCCTGATCACGCCTGTTAAACATTCCTAACAAAGTATGGGGATATGGTATTGGTGGATGTCGCTCATGGGTGGGGGGGGGGGGTTAAAGTCGTTCATTAGATGCTTGAGCATCTAGGGTTTGATTCTCACCGGTTGTGTTTGTCGTTGTAATTACACTACCATGCGATTTAACGTCTCAGCAGAAGGCGGTGTCGAGATGTTAATTTTACCCACTCAACCTGCAGTTTGCATTTGTAACCTAGGGTATGTACCCACTTCAGTAGGGGAGGGCTACTCCGAGAAGAGCATGAATTGTATGGGTTGGGGTAAAGTTTGTACCCAAAAAAAAGACGACATTAGTGGATGTTGTGTGAATGATACTCGGGGAGACAAAATAGGATCTTGTTGTAATAGATAATTAACAAATGTGAATGTGATGATTTTCTAAAATTTATTAATTTCATGAGCATAGATTCTCAACTCCAAACTTTAATATTTCAACCTGTTATATGTGGTGATGTGATAATAAAACGGAAGGATCATGACACGTATATCCATGAAGGAGTTAAAGATGAACATGACATGGAGGGCAAAAAGCGCATAATTGCACAAAACTCGTTGCAAGGAATTAGTAGCCTAATGATAAGAGAGTGGATCAATATAATGAATGAGGTCTTGCATGGATTAACCATGAAATTCCAAGAGGAGGTCTAACACCTTTGTTTGAGGAAACATATGGGCCTACGATTACTCTAATTAAGGTCCAAACATGCTTTTAAAAAACCATCTCATGGTGTGCTACGAATTTCAAGTTCATTATCCCTTGGAATCTTCAAAGTCAGGGTTAGAGGATTAAAATTCAAAAGTGGTTGGCTAGTCGTCTTAAAGTATGTTAGGTTTGTTACTTTTAAAAGGGAAGGTCTAGTTGTCTCCTAAAGTCATGGACACATGTCAAAATTTTCAAAAGTATTTTTAGGCCTTTTGACTTGTTGAAATCGAGTGCTAGACATTTGTATCGCTCGTTGGTCATAAATATCCACCCCCTTGCACTCTAAAACATCATAAATGAAAGTATTGACACTCCTGTGAGTTTATCTTGCAATCATGTGTTCCTACTTGATTCGTTGACTTTTCGTCATCCTCTGTGGCATCTTATGGCTAGAGTTTTTGGTGACAACTTCTCTTTGGGCTCTACCCTGACCAACCCTCCATTATCACTCATTCCCACTATCCATATCCCTTCCTACTTGCTTTCTTATGGAGATCCAGGAGCTCAACACACAAACATTGAACAACGTTCCTAGGATGTTTCCAAGTGGGTCTTAGGTCATGTATCATTTGGTTATAGATCCCACTTGTAAGAAAACAAGTTCTTTCTTTCATATCTCTTCTTTCATCTTCATTTCTCTTTAAATTGGGCCAACATCAATTATGATCCATCTTTTCATCATCCACGAACTTCATTTCTTCATTATTTTGGATGTATAACATATCATTATTGCAGTTGAGAAGCTTATCTTTCTTCTTCATCTAGAATCATCAAAATTCAAGCTATATAACGTGAGATATGGCATATTCAATTCCTGCAAAAATATTCTACAATTTTAAAATTTGTGCATCTCTCACCTTGATTTCATTAGGAGTTTCAAATTATTGTTTCTCCCACATTTACATACTGAAAATTCAATTTATTATTATTGTTATTTTTCAAAAAAACGCCAAAAAAATAAATAAATAAAGGTAAAAAAAGACTCAAAAAAATTAAAGCACTTTAAATCCTACATCTCATCATCAATTTGTTGATCCTTTTTCTTTTCACATTCCCACATTCTCCCTCTTGAACCTTTTATGAATTTTATCCTGGAATTCTAGTTCAGGATTGCCACATTTCAACAATCCTTTAGATTCATTGGAATTGAGCAAGAACACTATAGGAAGCAAGTTGAGTGGTAAAATGCAAGAGAGTTACATTTTATTAAAAAAACCAAAAAATTGCATGAAACACGATTGAACACACTATTTTCGAGTGTAAACATGTGAGGGAGTGTGTGAGATTCATTTTTCTTTCTCTACAATTTTTTTTTCAGGGGTCCCAAATGATGGGAGGAAGTGACAACAATGAAACGGACCTTAAGATGTTCAAGAGGTTTGTTCAATAACAATTCCAAAGATTCAATGCGATGATAGATGAATTATAACCCCCTTTGAATTCTTGAGCACTACCAAGGAGGCTAGTCATTGAAGAAGAGTAGTTCTCTAATTTTCACGAGTGACCAATTCAGAGAAATCGACCACCGTTTATGGAAAACTAATAACCTTGGAGGTGTAAAGGTAAGGATCCCATCATTCCAAGGTGTTATGTCTCAACCCAGATCACTCTATGTACAGTAGCAGAACTTGTTGGCAACAAGGCTTCAAGCGCGCCTCCTCATACACTAGAGGTTGCCAACTAGCAGCAAGAGATTAGGGTGTGTCTGTGGGGAGATTGTGCCCTCACATTAGAGTAAGCAAACAATGGAAATAATCAAACATCATCCACAATGGTAAAAAGTCAGAGTGGGGAAGCAATAAATATAAACAAGGCTATAATAATGTATGGAATGTAGTAAAAGCCCGAATGACCATGTCATACATACAATACTGATCGCCCACTAGGCAAACCACATATACAAGAGCAAATAAAAGAAACAAAAATAAAAGTACATGACTATACTGCCCGCACAAATTTGTACCACACAACTTACTCCACATACATATCTGAATCATCCTGATCGATCAGTCCTAAGCCTCAACCCAACCTGTGTCTGCAACCAAGTGAATGTCTGCTCGGGTACCCCAGTGTAACGGCTACCTGTGCAGGGTGTGAGTACAAAGCTTAATAGGGAACCACCAACGTGGTCTCATACATATCCAATAAATACAGTGTATATATATGTGAGTTACTCAACAATATAACAATAATAAAAATAACTAGTTACTGAAAATAACATTACTGGAATTTGAGGTATTTGCGACAGGATTCCGTCACAAATAGTCTGTTGCAGAAAACGGCGTCGCAAATAGTATTTTTTGCGATGGGTCGTCACAAAAAAATACTATTTGCGACGAGAAATTATCTTGTCACAAATAGTTCTCCGATTATATAGATTATATATATAAAAGCCCGTTGCGACGGGCCCGTCGCAAAAAAGTATCTACGACAGTCTCGTTTTCTCACCGCAAATACTTATTTAAAAAATATATAAACTATTTGTGATGAGGTCCCATCGCAAAAGGTCTTGTCGCAAATACTTGATAAAATAAAAAAATATATATTCAATAAAATTATGATAAATTAATATTATAAAATAATAATAATATTAATACTATTAATATAAATAATATAATATTATATAATAATAATACTGATATTAATAATATAAAAATATATATATTATTATAATATTAATAATAAAATAATACTAATAATATAATAACGTTATCATTATTATTAATATTTATGAAAAAATAATATTAATATTATTAAAATAATAATAAAATAATAAAATAATAAAATTCTTAATATTCACAAAAAATATAAAAAAAATAAAAAAATATTATTATTATTAGTAATAAAATAAACAAACATTAAAAAAACATAATACTAATAATAAATAATAAAATAATAAAATATTAAAAATAAAAAAAATAAAAAAATTAAATTATGCAATATTCGCACCAATATAAAATACAGAAACTGCAAATAGTTAATATTACAACAAACTTTGAATTCAAATGTTGTTGACATAACAAAAAAATCACTAAGGGGGTAGTCTTCTGGAGGAGGTGGAGGAGTTGGAGGAGTTGGAGGAGATGATGGAGGAAACTCTATCCCTAAACTACGAGTCAGACGGCGCATGTACTCCATCTGCTCGTGATGCTAGTGGTGTCATCAACGCATCTCCTCCTCATACTGCTGCTGATGTCGTCGGTGCTCCTCATGCTGTTGCTGCTAATGCATCTCTTCATGCTGCTTCTGCAACCTCTCTATAAGCTCGCTCTGAGCTTGCAGTTGCTCCTGATACTGTGAGCCAGAAAATGATGCCTCTCCACGAGCTCCTCTCGAGCTGGACGCTGATATCTTAGTAGTACCATAATAAGTCCCAGGGGTTAAATGAGAGTCGATACCAACTACTCGGCCTTTCTCAAAACCATACTGGGTCGCCTGCATCCATGCTGCCTCATCGAAATGGTGGGCACTAGTTTGATCAGCCATCTCAGCCCGACTCTCAGCCTGTGTCTAAGAGGTCGCGACCTCATATGACTCTTTCAGTTCCAATTTGAAATTAAAATAGTGAAAATATTATATACAGTTAATTTTCAAACTGAAAAAGAAATAATACTGATCACAATCCGATGTTGGCGATCATCTCTAATCTCTAATGGTTGGATCACTGTATATCATTCGATAAAGGTTGTACTCTATAATATCGGGTTGCTCGACTGCCTATATGAATATAAAATAAACTGTTTATATTTAAAGTTATATAAAATATTTAAAAAAAGTACTTACTAGATGCTCTCTATGCGTACTGAATGTATGACTACCGGCTCAATGCGTCACCTCTTGTCTCTCCCGATTTTGTCAGCCCAATGAAGATCTCCTCTGAAATCCACCGCCCAACCAGTGTGAACATAATTCATCCCAAACATGAGATGAAATATACTCTGGTCGGTGGGCTCTACATGACTCATTAAATATTGTCACTTCTGCTTTCTTCATGGCCGTCCTTCTCAAATTGTGAAAAAACTGACAGAAACAGTCATGCATAGACACCTTCCATACCGCGTGGATAGCGTCACGCATGTTATCATCGATGAGATATCATAAACCCTACAAATAATTTATAATATTAAGTTATTAATGAAAAAAATCAAAATAAATATTATTTATTTACGTACCAGCCAATGATTGAACATGTCGAGTTGCACATCAACAAGAATCTGTTTCCATGTGATCCATGACTGAGAAAAATAATTGTGCAAGATAGTGTTCCCCTGTCCAACAACTATATGTGCAAAACTGTGAAAAAAAAAACAAATAATTAAACAATTAGTATATAAATAAATTAATGAAATCTAACTAAAATACACAGGTTATCATACCTCCGTGTGTGTGGATCAAAGTCAATATGTAGACGTCGCTCAGGGATAGAGTTAGGAATCACGAGTCGCGCAAGATCACGCCCCCTCCGTGTACCCCATGAACCGCCAGTAGGCTGAGGGTCACATGATCCAAAATCTTCCTCATCCAAAGGTATCTCAGCCTCCTGTAACTCATGAAATAGATCACCGTCCATCCGAAACACAAAATGATTTTTGTTAACAAATAGTTGAAAATAACTATTATATATAGATATATATTAGTTATGATTATAACCAGTATTTATCAGTGTCAATATTCACCTTCATCATCATCTTCATATCTAATGATGTCAATGTATTCATATTCCTCCTCGGCATCATCAATATCTATATGAGTTTCAGTTTCATTATCTCTTTTCATTTCAAATTCATTTGTAACATCATTAACATCATCGTCACCATCAACCCTTAATTGTGGGGTGTCATCATCAATATTCATGTCTCTGTGAAAAAGATGGATTTTGAGTAGTCTCTTGAAAAATTTCAATTCCTTGCACTCCGACGGAACCACATTCAATTTGAGTAAACTGATTTTTATGAGATTTTATTTTTATTATGCTCCACCAATCACTCAGGTCTCTTAAAGTAGCACAATACTTTGTGTAATAAATTTGATGTACTTATTGAGCCAGTAAAAATGGTTCATTTATCTCAAGAAGACTTTTATATTTGATATCAACGATTTCATGAGTCAGATGAACATGCAAGCCTCTCTCAGTATCCAACCACCAAAATTTAAATATCATTATGTGATTTTGTCCTAGATAACACAATTCAATAATTTCATCCAGCATTCCATAAAAGTCAACTTTAGATTTTCTATGATGAGATCCACTCAAGCAAACTCTACTGTTCATTGTTTTTTTGATTCCCCATATGCACGTGTATAAAATCAAAAACCATTCACCACATATGCATTATAAGATTTAACCATTTTGGATATGGGTTACTCAATATATACAATCGCTTATCAATTTTATCAGCATGTTGAGTCACCTAAAAATTTGTAAAACAATTATCAATATAATAAATAATAAACTGAATTTATATGTTAAACCATTAATAATTTATGTTACGAGTTTTTGAAACCATTGAGAATTTTTTTTGTCGGCGTTCTTCAAGAGTAGCTGTTGTAATTTGTGGAAGGTGTTTCTTGATATGATTATCATATAACCTATAAATAAAATAAGTTTACTTACTATAACATAAATTACAGAATAAGTGATAGTAGCACTCATAATACAAATGATGTCTTTTATTCACAGTTGAGCAGAACATATGTATAAGCTCTGTGATGTTCATCATCTGAAAGTCATCGTTCATGAACTCCACTGAAGCCAAGCTCTGGATAATTAAAAACTGAAAATTGATTGTCCATTTCATCATCAATATTCCCCTCGTTCCTCCCCATTTGGTTGTGTTTTGAGGGATATTTAGATTCAAAATAATGAGAGCAGAAAAAAAGCAATTTCCTATTGTAAATAAGCTTCAACAATTGAGCCTTCAACTGATGCTTTGTTACGTACTTTTTTCTTCAATTTCTACATACATCTCTCGAATGAATACATCCATTGAAACTATACCAGACCTCCGCATTTTGCTTCATGTGGCAAATGTAATATCAAATATTCCATTGAGTCAAAGAAAGCCGACAAAAATATTTTTTCCAGTTTACATATAATTGCAATATCTTCTTCCAGTTTTCTTAGTGCATCGTAGTCTTTTGTCACCGCACAAATGTATCAGAAAAAAAATGATATGTCTGTTATCGAATCCCAAATCATAGAATTCAAAAAACCTCTTAATTCAATGAGCATAAGTCTTTCCATTATAACATGACAATCATGACTTTTTAATCTGGTAATATGACTATTCTTAACACATCTCCCCAAATTGGAAGCATATCCATCTGGAAGTCTCAAATCTGTAATCTAATGACAAAATAATAAGAGACTCTCTTTGGACAGTGTATAAGATGCTTTTGGCTTCATTAACCTCTTTGATCTGACGTTTTCAAATAATTCAAGTTCTGGTCGCCTGGAAATTTGGGCAAAATCTAATCATACCTTTACATTTTCTTTGGTCTTACCTGGTGTATCCAAAACTGTATGAAATAAATTATCAAAATAGTTCTTCTCAATATGCATGACATCCAACATGTGGCAGACCAAAAAATTAGACCAATACGGAAGATCTTAAAAAATGCTTCATTTTATCCAATTGTGTTCTTTCCCAAAGCCATGAATTTTCTGTTTGTTTATTATTGGTCTAAATGTGATGAGAGGTAATGAAAATATAACTGATTTTTAACTCTATACCTGAGATCATTTTTGGAGGTCCATCTATTTCAATTGTGCCTTTTCTAAAATGAGGTTTGTTCCTTCGAAAAGGATGATCAGTTGGAAGAAATCTATGATGACAGTCAAAATAGTAAGTTTTTTTTCCATTTAAGAGCATAAATACTTTGTTGTCTTTCATACAGTAAGGACATGATTTCAAACCATGTGTACTCTAGCCAGATAACATACCATATGCTGGAAAGTTACTAATTGTCCACATTAATGCAGCTTTTATTAGGATTTTTTTCGCAACAACATCATATGTACTAACACCATTACTCCCAAATGAATTTAACTCATCAATCAATGATTTCAAATAAACATCAATATTCTTTTTTGGATGTCCTAGGATTAATAAGGTCAAAAAGTCATAAGCATACATCCGATGAGATTCTTCATTGTGATTTCAGTGTGAGAAAGATGCAAGTAAATGAGCCTTCATACAAAAGAGCTCCCTTTTCATCGATGAATCGTCTTCTTGTAACTGTCACCACCTGAAAACATTATGAAAAATATGGTCCTATGAATTTATATCCAAACTCGTGCATACGTGATTGGATATGCATATGTAGAATCATATTTTTAGAATGTTTTGAGTCGGTGAGAGTTGAAAGGAGAAGAGTCATCGAGCAAAAAGAGTGCCGCCAATCCACTGGAAATTATGCCAAGTTCTTACAATTTATTAAAATTATTCCTAATTATTCCCAATTATTTATAATTATTTCTAATTATTACTAATTATTGCTAATTATTGCTAATTATTTCTAATTATTCCTAATTATTGATAATTATTGCTAATTATTGCTAATTATTGCTAATTATTGCTAATTATTGCTAATTATTTCTAATTATTGCTAATTATTCCTAATTATTTCTAATTATTCATAATTATTCATAATTATTCCTTATTATTTCTAATTATTGTTAATTATTACTAATTATTGCTAATTATTGGTAATTATTGCTAATTATTCCTAATTATTTCTAATTATTCATAATTATTTCTAATTATTCCTACTTATTGCTAATTATTCCTAATTATTGCTAATTATTGCTAATTATTGCTAATTATTTCTATTTATTGCAAATTATTACTTATTATTTCTAATTATTACAAATTATTACTAATTATTACTATTTATTACCAATTATTACTAATTATTACTAATTATTAATATTTATTACTATTTATTACTTTTTATTACTATTCATTACTATTCATTACTATTTATTACTATTTATTACTAATTATTACTAATTATTACTAATTATTACTAATTATTACTATTTAGTACTAATTATTACTATTCATTACTATTTATTACTAATTATTAGTATTTATTACTATTTATTACTATTTATTACTATTTATTACTAATTTGTTACTAATTTATTACTAATTTATTACTAATTATTATTATTTATTACTAATTATTAGTATTTATTACCAATTATTACTAATTATTAGTAATTCTTAGTAATTCTTAGTAATTATTACTATTTTTACTAATTATTACTATTTATTCCTAATTATTACTAATTACCGCTAATTATTACTAATTAGGGTTAATTACTGCAAATTACAGCTACTAATTACTAATTACCGCTAATTATTTATATTCATTACTAATTATCATTAAAAATTCTTAATTACTACTAATTACTAATAATTAATAATAATTAGTACTAATAATTTCAATTTATTTTTACAAATAAATACGGATGACAAAACAATCTAAATCTAATTTAATTACAAATAATTAACAATAATTAAAATTAATATACGAAGATGAAATAAATATTAAATTAAATAAAACATAAATACCTTTAAACTTGATCTCTTATAGGTGTAGACGACTTCAAAACTTGTTCGTAAAAAAAATTAACTCAGAGAAATTTCCACTCTAAAATTAGAGTTTAGAGAGAAAGAGAAAGTAGGAATTGAGAGGAAGAATGAAAAAAATGAGGGTATATATACGTTAAATTATTTGTGACAGGACTATTTGCGATGAGACCCGTCGCAAATACCTTCGATCGCATTAATTACCATCGACGGTTAAAAGAGTATCTACGACGGGTCCCGTCGCAAATAGTGACATGCTGACACACTATTTGCAACGGGGATATGCCCCCGTCGCAAATAGTAATTACCGCCGCCGGGTATTTGCGATGGGGGGTGTCTCCCCATCGCAAATACCTTTTGTGCGGTTTGGCGTGCAAACCGCACCAAACCTTTTGCGATGAGATAAGTTCCCCATCACAAATAATCTCTTCGACGAACTATTTGCGACGAGATCTATTCCCGTCGCAAATAACCCGTTGCAAAAGGTCATTTTCCCCATAGTGTAAACTAAATAATAAAAGTTGTACCAAGGTCTGTGATTATAAGTGCATGCTCATGTAATATGCTCAGTCTAGTCAAGACATAACTGGAGATAAAAGAATAAAATAAGTGCACTATCGATCCTTAGGTTCATGATCCCGATCGACTGGATGTCCTATGAAAAAGGCATTAAGTTGGATGTTATGCCACTCAAGCTGTGTGTAATCTAGTTAATCCTTGAGTCCATGATCTGATCGACCATACCTACTTTAGCGAGTGCCAGAATGTCTCTGAGCAAGCTACGTCACCGCAGGGGGATACAAGTCCTAGTCCTAGGATCAACCGTACCCACATCCAATAAATATAATCAAGGATTCCATATATCAATTGGACATCCTGTAAATAAGGAATTGAGTTGGATGTTATACCACTCAATCCATGTGCAATCTGGTTCGATGTATGAGTCCTAGGTTCTGGTTCGTAGGTAGTCACGACATTGGAACTCGAATAATCCATAAGGGGGTGATCCTTAGGAGATATGTAAGGAATACTCTCTAAGATCTAAGATAATAACTCGACATCATTCAATAACTGGCTCAAAATCCCATTCCCATACAAGTATGGGAAATGCAGTAAAAATACATCCACTCGATCATAGGGAGTATCCCAGCCCTGTATCAAGGAGATCATCATTAATCCTTAAGGATGGCATAAACTTCCCATGCTTGGGGGAAATGCAGCCACCCAACAACCTATGAAATCACCTGGATCCTAGCGAGCTAGCCATCCCGAGTAACACATTATGTAAGAGGGGTTCCAAGGTGTACTCAACAACCTACCTCTGTAATCCATATGCTGGGAGGAATCCTAGTAACAAATGGGACTTCCGATAATGGTAACTCAATCAATAAGGTTTATAAGTTGAATCCCAAGAAGTACCTCTGGGCATACCCACCATAGAATCACATCACATCAGGCCTCATGAGCTGAGTTCTAGGAAGAACATTTGAAAATCATAACTACATCAATAGTAACTTAGTAAAAGCATCAATAAAGGAGTAGGGTTTTCTGATGCCTAAACCCATCTCTACTGCAACAACCCCTCATCTCACATGTTCAGTAGGGTTCTAGGGCGACACCCACTACTATCTCTATCGAAACCCATAACGCACTAACTCAGGGTCAGTCAACCATTAGGGCACCCACTAGGGTCCCCTGGGTTAACACATGAGAGAGACATCCCTTGTGGATCCTCAAGGTCCACACATAAACAGAGGAATTCCTCATGGAATCCCCAGTCATGGTCATAGTCTTGGGTTGACACCCAATGTACCAGGATGTCACGCCCCATGACATCAATAATAGGAAGCACAACCTTATCGACTACATGGGGTCTTGCCACTATGGCCACCATCAGGAGATGGGTCATGTCCAAATCTCAGTTATAAGGTCTCTCTGGGATGGTCTACACATCCAACTCAAAATCGGTTTGCCTAAGGTCTGTCTATCTAGGCCTATATTAGGGATGACATGCCTAACCAAGTGAGGTCTCACCTCATTATAGGTATGAAGGCTACTCAGTGTCTCAGAGGGCTAATTCCCAACCACAATGGTCCGAGGCATGAGACTAGCACACAATGGTTGTCAGTGACCCCTAACATTCATCCATTACAATTAACCAATTAAATTAATTAAACAAGTCATTGGAATAAATTTAAACAGGAGGTGTTTCCCTCAGGGGAAAGCCTGAGAATACAAATACTACTATAATCATGCATAGATACCATAGGGAAGGTGAGACATACCACCTACTTTTAATAAGATTTCTATTTAATTTCTAAGGGCTAGCAACAACTGCTAAGGCCTTTCCAAGCTCATCCAAGACATACAAGGTCCCATCTCAAAACCAGACCACTGGAAATTAATTAATTATAATAACATTATAATTAATTAATCAATCTTAAGAAGATATAAATAATTTAAACAAAACTAAATTTAAAGGAATAAAGCTCAAAACCTCACAAGACGACCCCGTCGTTCAAGAACCGTGACTAAATGCTTGCCAACAACTTGTGGCACATCCTCGACCTTGAATTGAGCATAATCCCTAAGAAATAACGTCAAAATAAACACTAAAACATGCTAGAATGGTGTATCTATATCCATTTGGATAAAGTTAGGCCAAACACCAGTGACCCAAACTTCACATCAGACCACAACTCTGTGGTTCAACCTCCACAGTGAGGTCGTTGGGGGTTGCAGGGGGTAACGCGCCCCTACTTTGGACCCCAACCCAAATTTGGTGAACTATAGAAATATTGAATTACTATAGTAGTACTGACTGGTGACACTGAAAAGACACTATAATAGTGTGGACTTCGACGTGGCGCTGTTGTAGAGCTAGCCAGGAAACACCGACAGGGCACTGTAGCATCTCAGACTTTGGAGATAATGGTACTGTAGCTCTGCAGACTTATGGCCACCGACACTGTAGTAGCTTGTACTTGGGTGGTTGTGGTATTGTAGTAGTGCAGACTTGGCTAGTTGCAGCACTATAGCACGCTGGACTTATTGTGCGGTTGGTGGAATAATGTATTATCTTCTTTATTTGCTCATTCGAGCTAGGGTTTCTGGGTGTTTTTAAAATTCTGATTATTTCCCTATAATTGTGATCTTGAATTAGTAAAACTATTATACCTCTTCATGTACATAGGGATCATTTTATGAACCATGTAAATCATTTTATCCATGTTAATCATCATCGTCTTCTTCTTTTGTTTCTATATTTTCTTCATCTGCAAACCTTTTCTGTCTCTGCGAATCCCAAAATTTCTTCAACAAAGCAAACCAATTTTGGCTCTAAAGCTTTATAAATTTTCCGTAGTGATATACCTCAATGAAACGACATGTGGAGAAGTGCATACAACCTCCCAGGTCACCCTCTTCCCCAATAGAGCAAAGTCCCCATCACCGGTATCTGATTCCACTATGATCTAGTGGAATCAGAATTGAAATCCCTAACTGAGGAACCAAAAATTAAGAATGAAGGATGGTGAAGAGTAAGATAGGCTACTGAAGGATAAATCATACTTCAAATCACTATGTAAGGCCACCAAAAACACCCCCTTGACGGGGTTTGAATAAGGTAAGGATAAGAGAGGAGGGACAACTTTCACAAGGGAGGAAAGTGGAAGAAAACATGGGGCTTCCCTCTTAAAGATCACAAGGGAAAATGGGTAATTTCACCCTTTTTAATAGGCCACATGGTTTTTCAAACCATGAACCAACTGTGTGCCTTCACAGTTTGAGCCTAACACCCTTACACAGGCATGACACATGGTTTAACAGACTTTGTGAGAACCATGTGACATGTTTGAAATTAATTGCAGACACCTGCATGGTTTCCCCTAGCCCCCCTCAAGGTTTCCCAATTTGTGCACCTATACAAATCGAGCCACACAGTTAGGATACACCGTTAGCACTAACCATTCACCCTAGGATACACTTTTCCAAAACTTCGAATTTGGGTGTCGAACCCTCAGGATGCTCCCAAAACATCCAAACCACCTTTAGAGCCTCATTCCATGTCTAAAAACATCACTTTAAGGCATTAAAATCCTTCTAAAATTTTCCAACTCATAAAACAAAGAATCTTATAACCTACCCACCTTAATACTTATCATCCCTAACATTCCTTAGTGGTCATTAAAATGAACATACCGACCTACTCCAGTCATGAATTCTTTCTTAAACAACCATGTTGTGTTCTTAATGCCCAATGGGCGTCTAATTTCCACTTTAAACATACGACCCTTAACCCACCAAAACCCGAGCCAATGCTCGTAACTATTATTGGAACATCAAGATGACACTTACCCGAGACTCTATAAGTCAAACTATATTCATGTTGTTGTATAATTAATTAATTTTCCTATGTTTCTCCCCTCTATAGGTTCTTTCTTTCAACAACCAATTCCAAGCCACAATACTTCTACCATCAAAATTTCTAACAAAAACTGGTCCCTGGCATCCTAACGATGCTCCCGATATTTCCCTCAACTTTATATACTTGATCACACATGAGGAAACCACTCTCAGTCCTTGATTTTATTTAAACGATCAAATTAAAATCGACAAAGCTCAGCCAGGCCATGCCATCTTTTCCTTGAAAAGCTCCGACTAACCTTAGACTGCACCTGTCTCATCCCATCAGCATGCCCGATGTGGTTTCCTGACCGACTTCATCCAACTTTTTGATAGAACTAAAGCCTACCCATTTCTAGATAACTATTCTAAAAATGATCTACTTCTATCGCTGATGGATCACTTAAACATGATCCTAATTCCCTTTATCCCAAGACATAAAGAGATTATTCTGAACACACTTACCGAAGCCCGTAATCGACTTCTGGTGTTATTTTTTGGTCAAACCATCCCCTAGACATTTCCATCATCACGCCACAACACAAACACTAGAAAATTCCTAATACAATACCCTTGGATTGTCACTAGTTATCATGGGATCAATTCCTGCACTTGAACTCTACTCAAGTCTGTATTCAAACTTGTACTTTGCATTAACTGAGAAATCTAATAGTACCTAGTTCCATTTATCCAATGACATATAAATACCAAATGATTATCCAATTACCATTCACATCCTTTTGCGACCCTTATTACATGAGGTTCATACACTAGTGACCAATTCCCCACTCTCCACCTTAAGACTATCCTTGTCATCACACCCAATCAATTCTTGATGTTGCCTCTACCACAGAGGGACATCTCTCATTTCATCACAATTTCTAAGAAACTATGCCTGTAGAAAGTCCTTGAAATATTTGGTCATTGGATTTCACATGACTACTCATCAATTTATGATTTAAATAGTAACACATGAAACCAACACATACCATCCTTGTCTTTCACAACTCAGCGAGTATATAATTCAGCACCACCCGGTTATCGCCACTCAACTCACGCTTCCACAAGACATAACACATTAAGGCTAAGCTGACTGTGCTACATGGATTTCAAGCCACGACAAGCTAAGATATACCTTATAAACCCTATTCAAAATCAGGCACCTCATCTACACTACAATATATTAGTGATCACTTGCCTCACGACATCATTTTAACACCGCAACAATGCATCCCTAGTCTGAAGCATGTCAACCTCATCAACATGCCTAACAATTGACCAACATTATTCCAGTCACAAGATTCTACCCATTATCTGACCATGCTACTAACCACATAAACATTAGTCAACTGGGATAGACACCAAAATAGTCCTACCTAGTCTCAATACCTAAGCATCATAGGTGCTTCCTCAGAAACCTAGGATATCATCCTACCTATATCAAAAATCATGAATACCTCTCATGAATCAGTCTCTACATGAATGTACAACCAAGATCACTACTTAAAAAGGCATCTATAAACTCGAGCAAACCCCTCTCATAGGTTTCCATCGAATCATACTAACCATTGAGTCAGTAGGGTTTGAGTCACAACTAAGGTCCTCTAGGTCTCCCGGTTAGCCCTACCGATCATGTCTCATATCAGGGTCACTAGGTCTGACCAACTAACCTATAGGTCTCTCACACCAGAACCATAAGAAGGTAAAAACAAGGGTAGAAAAAATAATATCGACCGAAAAGGGTAAAAAACTATCAACATGGGTTTAATTATACATGTTTTCAATTCCAAGTTATAGAGGAAAACACTCCTTAAGTTGAAATCTCATGAGTTAGGGAGGGTTTCTAGTTTCTTAATCATTTAAGGCATCAATTTCCAAGCATCGACCTACCAGGTCCTAATCCTCTCCAAGCACCCTCATAGGGAACTAATCCTTGGAGGGTAATAATATAAAGTATAAGGAAGACAATGAACTGATCCTCACTGAGCATCTATATACGGTAATACCCCCTCAAGGTTCCAGTTCACTATAAACATTTAAGTACCTATCGACATCACACTAGATGATCTGACTAGATAACCATAAACTAAGGTTGGTTAAGTAAAATATCATATCAACCTAGATGGGAAAACTCCATGTAGGTTGTTATTAATCTTTAGTTAACTGAACCTAAAAAAGATACACCCACATAGGGTTTACTGGAAAGAAATTAGCTATCGGAATTGACCTAATAGTACACACACAACATCATCTTAATTATTTGTGTTATACCACATTCACATAATTTAGTTAAGTAGAATTTCATTCCAAGATATACAGGAAAATACCATATAGGTAATTTCTAGCACTTTAAATAACCAAACATATATAAAAATTCCCCACGAGGGGTTCAACACTTGGGAATTATGTTCCCCATCAACCCACTAGGTCCATTTCACCTCCTGTGCATAAGGATTGAGTCATCATCCTCACCATCAAACATATCGTCGTAGATCCACGTGACCTACCATTAGAATGAAATATATATATGTCGATCTCATTGAGTAGAATTCCACCAAGAAACTATATGGGAAAACAACATTTAGGTTGTTTTTGTTGAAATTATAAACAGTTGACCTCAGTTTTTAGAAATATAAATTACACACTATCATGACTTAACATGTTGTCCCTATGTTCCAAATATGATGCATGAACAAATGTCTCTTGCCTCTGCCAACCAAGATTAAAAATCAAACACCAGCCCCTCACCAATGGGTTGAGAGCTAGAGTTCCAATAATAAATCATAAAATCCACACCACATGTGGGTCACTCAAAATGAAAATCATACACAACCATAACATCAGAAACCAAGAATATCAATCTCATATCCTGAGTAACCAAGACTTCTTACCAGAATAAGTGTTTTCGACACACTAGTCTGATATTCATCACATGTTCCAAAAAATTCCTAATAATCATGTATACCATGCCCCAAATAGTATGATAATAGGAAATAAAATCCTATGATACCACTTTGTCACATCCTGAACCAACTTACTACATGAATATTAGATGAACCAGTTGTTGACAAGTCCTCAAGAGTGCCTCTCTATATGCCAGATGATTATGACTAGTAGTGAGGACCTAGGGTGTGTTTATGGAGAGAATATGCCCTCATATTAGAGTAATCAAAAAAAAACCAAACATAATCCATAAAAGTAAATATTCCGAGTGAAAAAATATATAAATAAGGCAGTAATAAGGTATGAAATGTAGTAAATGGTCAAATGTCAATGCCATACATACAACACCGATCGTCCACTGGGCCAATCACGTATACAGGTGTAAATAAAATAAATAGAAATAAAATCACAAGGCTCTACTGCCCACACCGATTCGTACTACATAATGTTGGGAAAAAATCTCTCAAGGTGTCCTCTCGGTATGTTTTGGGTGTGATTGTATTTGTTGGCAAAGCCAGATGATCGAGAATGAGAATGGTTGGTGTTTGTCGAAGACAGGTTTTTAAGGTGGTGACGTTTCCCAGTGTTCACCAAATTTTATGGCCTAAAAATTGGGAGTTTGATGTAAGAAAAGGGAGTATTTCTTAATAGGAGGGAATTGTATGAAGAACATTGAAGAAAATTGGTAAAGTGTGTGAACCACGTATATAGCATCCCGCTTTTTTTGTCACATAAACTTTCACTACATTATACAAAACTGAGAATCTTTAAGGTTTAGTGTTTTGGAAACCAGGAACTTAATACATGAAACAAAAAAAACATTCTTCTTAAACACTTGAAAGGCTTCTCCTTATGTTCATCCTAGGTTCGTTACTGCATCTCATAACCTGGGGACATACATCAAAATAAAGGGTGAGCAGAAGGCCCAGTAAGGGAAACAAGAGGAAACATTTACATGTGAACTTGAGATACATCAACAATGTCATGAAAAAGAACTTTAAGGCATGAGAAAGAAACCATGAGATATATCATAATAAAAATAACATTTTTCATAACTTTAAGATGTGAATACATCATTTAACATAGAAAATCATGAACATATCACCAAGGTCCATCCCCAAGGTGTCATTTGAAAATTACCAAGGTTATTCACCAAGATATCGTGAAAATTGTAATCTCTAGTGGTTACATCATTACCCAATGCATTGGAGCGCTATCAGGGAGAACCCTTAAATTTGCCTTTATTATCATGTGAGACACACATATCATCATCAAAAATGTCATAAATAACCCATATAGCATAAAATAAATGGGTTTCATTTCATAATCATAACGTTTTAAAAACTGCTTTAAAGACAGGATCTTTACGTCACTTTAAACCCATGGAAGGGGAGAGCGGGTCTCATGTATGTAAATCCAAGAATTTAAAATAGAAAATTTTGATATATATGTGAATACCCCTGTATAAATAAGAGCTTTGAGTATTCACTTTATAACATAAAATAATTTTGAGAAAAGAGAGAGACATTTTGAGACGAAAATTCTGCAGCATAACGGCTACGTTTCAGGGTTTTAGAAAACATTGAAAAGATAGGGGACATGGGTCAAACATTCATAAATGACCCATAAAACAGTAGAGGGACAGAATGTGAAGGATATATGAACATTTTAATGAAATTTGAAATATGTACCATATGAAATGAAGAACATGAAAGGAAGACAAAAATAAGATTTCTCTTATGAAAATTCGACAGCCTAACAGCGTCACTTAAACTTCAAAAAAGAATTGACGAGATCAAATAGGGTATCTCATCATATTAACATAAGATTTCAGTATGATAGATATAGAGATCATACCCCAAAATAATAAAAAGTAACTTTAAAGACTTTACATGAAAGTAGAACTTCAAAACAAGAAGGGTGAAAGAACCACTTAAAAATTCGGCAGCCTAACGACGTCACTTAAAACTTCAAAATACTGAATTGAAGAGATAAAATGGGGTCTCTCATCATATGATCATAAAATATCAGTATGATAGATATATATATCATACCCCAACATAATAAAAAGGAACTTGAAAGACTTGACAAGAAAATAGAACTTGAAAATGAGAAGGGTGAAAGAATCCGTTACAAAAATTTCGGCAGCCTAACGACGCCACTTAAACTTTCATAAAATGAAATGATGAGAGTAAGAGGGGGTCTCTCATCATATGAAAACAAAAAGGGAAGTAATATGAATATATAAGAACATCCTCCAACATAAGAACATGGAGTATAAAAGAAATGACATAAAAGAGATTACTTGAAAAGAAAGAGAGAGGTCAGATCCCTTACCTTAAAACGTAACTCTTAAAACTCAAAGGTTTGGACCTTGAGGGCTTGGGGGCACCTTGGGAGGAATCCTTGGGAGGTAAGGAGACCATAACTTCGTTGAGAATGATTTTTTAGTCCAAAGTATTAGAGCATGGCTTGGTATTTATAGGGAAAGTGAGGAGACAAAGCATTAATGGCCAAGGGACACCTCATAAGTGGGTTTCTCAAAACCATGTGCTCTCCCAAGATATTTCCCATGAAGTTAGGCCACATGGGGCCCCCAATACAATAATTCATCACCTTTTGTCAGTAAACCCATAAAATATCTCATGACATCATCATGACACAATTATGATGTCATTAAACATACCGAAACCCTAAAACTGTATTTTTACTATTCACTGAAAATTCAACTTTCTCAGAAAAATCCCAAAATTTCAACTTAACCAAAAATCAATGCTCTAGTTTCAAAAATGAACTCCATTTTATAAAAAATATTTTTCTAAATATTTTTAATTTATTTTTTTAAATAAATACACTATTCATCGAAAATCCATTTTTTTCAGAAAAATTCCCAAAAATTAACTTAACATAATATCGATGCTCTGAGTTCAAAAATGAAATCCATTTTATAAAAATAATTTTCTAAATATTTTTAATTTAATTTTTAATTAAAAAATACTATTCACCCGAAAAAATTAATACTTGAATAATAATTTATGAAACCATTATTTAACCATTTTATTGAATCACATTACTTAATCAAAGTGCCTAGATTATTTTAATACTTTCTTTAAGTGAGATTACTAATCCATTTGGACACATTACTAATCCTAATCATAAAATCACTATTCATAATTTACTATTCATCAAAAATCAAGTTGATCTTATTAGACTCTAAATTTCGTACTGGACATAATTGTAGAAGATCATTTTTTGAAAATCATTACACATTTTTAATTATTTAAGGTTTACATAAACATTTTTTTAAAATATCCTTTCTCTAAAATTCACCAAAAATATGCATACTATATTTATCCGGACATTTGAAAATTCATAAACTTCATCATAAGAAGAAATCCCAATTTTTATTTAAAACAAAGGATTACACAAGGCAGTTACGGTCTCCTTACATAGCCCCTTATCACACCAGCATAGGACCTAAATGTAAGGTGTGCTAAGGTGAGAGAATCCGAGAGAGTCTTGGCCAACATCACATGAGCAGTAATTTCTATCAGTTTGAACTTCTCACAAAGGCGATTCCGTTCTAGCTTCACATGATGAAGTTCGACTTGGGTTTGGTCCAGAGCAAAGCCCAGTGGTGCTACCTCCTTCCCAAGTTCTGTTAGATGGGCTTCGATCGGTCTAAGACTACTGGGTAAGGCCATCGAATCTTCTTTCTATATTAATTAACCAAGATTACTTGTATTTAGAGACAATAATCGAAACGTTTAGTTTACAACGGTCATATTGACCAATGGTCATATAACAGTCAAAACCCAACGGTCTCATGTTATCAAATGAAACATTTTTGTTGAGTATAAAAATAAAATAAAACAACACACAAAATTAGGAAACAAGATTTATTCAAAATTTCGGGTCGTTACAACGTACCATTATTCATGGGTCGTATACCATGTTCTGTGAATGGTACACGGAGCAACGTGAACGGTTCACGAAACTAGAAACGGCTGCAAAAATGGTTTGCAGCAGAGCGGAGATGCAGTACGCAGATGGATTGTTGATTGGCGGAAGAGATCAGCCACGTAAGAAAAAATGTAGTATGCAGACGATGTGGAAAAACGATTCACAGGTGGACTGCTGTTCACGGTGGCAAAAAGATCGGTAGGAGGTGGAGGCCGAATTGAAGATTTGGTAAATCTTGTTTTAGCGGATTAAGCGGGTATCTTTGCCTATATAAGAATATCTAAACACACCTATTACTGTTGAGATCGAATATCATTAGAGAACATTTTTTGATCTGGTATTTTAGCAAAGTCTAAAGGTAGTTCACAAGGTATAATCCCGCGAAGGCTAAGGAGGTTCGTGTGGAAGAAGTTCCGCTGAAGGAGTTAAGTGGAAAGTTGTATCTGCTTAAGACTCGTTACAAGGAGGAGGAATTTCTAGTACACGAGAGAGTGAATTCTTCAAGTGGTACGTAGAGAGAGAGTTTCAGTATGTGGAAGTGAAGACAGTCCGCAAACAGAGAACAATTCACAGATAGGAGGGGATTCGTAGAAGAGGTTCGTAGAGTCAATACGCGGTAGCGGTACACGATCACGAAGGCAGAGGTAGTCCACAGATAGAGGTGGTTTATAGCAGCAATAACAGTAAACATAGGAGGTGATCCGTGTACCAAACCCAGTACTCAGTATGTGAGAGGAATTGGTGGTTCACGATTTGCACAAGGAAGCTTGAAAAAGCTTCAAATCAGTTTGCGAAAGGAATTTCCGGTACCCAGCGATACCCGAGAAGGTGGAATTCATCTTAGGGTGAAAAATTAACTTCAATAGAGCATCGACATATAGTTGAGGATGCATGAATTCATGCAAATGAAGGGACCTACATATCCATAAATTGTGTTTGACCTACACATCCATAAACTGTGATTGGACTCCTTTCCAAGAGCAGTGAGCGAAGGAAGAGGAAGACAGTGAACCTTTACACCGATAGTGAACCAGAGAAATAGGCATAGGGAGTGACCCTTGGGAATGCAGTTATTAGACCCTAAACATTGTAAAGGCAGTGATCCTGGGCATAAAATATCTAGCCCAAACCTTGTACTCATTATTGGCTGTGAGCCTTAGTGAATTTGGTACATCAGCACGTCACCACTGTATGCTCCTTGAACATATCCTAGTGAGGGTGAACCAAGTAAAAATCATTGTGTCCTGTGAATGATTTCATATTTGTTTATATATTGGTATGGAAGGAAGAGAGAATTGAGTTTTTTTAACAACGAAACAATATCCAAAAGGGAAAAGTTTTAAACTTTCATACCCTAATTCACCCCCCTCTCAGGGTATTCGACCTAGTAGACCTAACACATACCCAGTTCCACGTACATATTTGATCCATCCTACTTGACCAATCCCAGGCCTTATCCCAACTTGTGCCTACAACCAAGTGAACATCTGATTGGGTACCCCAGTGCAATGGTGGCCTAAGAAGGGTGTGAGTACAAAACTTAGTAGCTCACCACCAATGCGATCCTGTACATAGATAGTAAATATAGTGTATGTATATGTGAGATACTCATTAGGATAAAAATAATAATAACAACCAACTTTTTAAAATAAACTAAATAACAAAATTCGTACCAAGGCCTATTATCATAAGTGCATGCTTATGTAATATTCTCAGTCTAGTCGAGACAAAAAATGAAAATAAAAGAATAAAATAAGTCCACAATAGATATTTGGGTTCATGATCTTGATCAAATTTACATCTTGTAAAAAATGCATTGAGTTGGATGTCATGCCCCTTAAGTTTTTTGTAATCCAGTTGATCCTTGGGTCCGTGATCCGATCGACCATACTTGCTTCGACTAGCACTAGAATGTCTCTAAGCAAGCTACTTCAACGTAGGGGGATACAATTCCTAGTATTGTGATCAACCATACTCACCTCTAATAAATATAACGAAGGATTTCACGTATCAACTGGACATCCTATAAATAAGGCATTGATTTGGATGTCATACCACTCAATCCATGTGTAATCTAGTCTAGTGTTTGAGTCCTAGGTTCCAGTCCATAAGCATTCACGACATTGAAACTTAGATAATCCCTAAGGGGATGGACCTTAGGTGATATGTAAGGAATAATATCTAATATCCAAGATAATAACTCAACATCATTCAATAAATGTCTCAATAGACCATTCCCAAACAAGTTTGGGCAATGCAGTAATGGTACATCCACCCGATCCTAGAGAGTATCCTAGGCCTCATATTGAGGATATCATTATCAATCCTTAGGGATGGAATAAGAATCTCATGCTTGAGAAAAATGATCCCACCCGACAAACTCTAGCATCACCTAGATCCTAGTAATCTAGCCACCCCTGGTGACACACTATGTAAGAGGGGTTCTGAGGTGTACTCAACAACCCACCTCTATAACCCCTGTATAGGGAGGAATACCAATGAAAAATGGGACTTCTAGTAATGGTAACATTCAATCAATAAGGCTCATAATCTAGATCTTAGAAAGTACCTCTGGTCATCCCCACCATAGCATCCATCACATTAGGCCCCATGGGCCAAGTTTGAGGAAGCACGTATGGAAATTGTAGTTTCATCAATAATAACTGAGTGAAAGTATAAATAAAGGAGTAGGGTTGGTCAATGCCTAAACACATATTTACTGTAACATCCCCTATACTCATATGTTTGGTATGGGTTCTAGGGTGACACCTATTACCATATCTACCCAAGCCCACAATGCACTAGCTTAGGGTTGGTTAACCACAAGGGCACCCACTATGGTCCCATAGGTTATCACATGTGAGAGGAATCCCTTGTGGGATCCTCAAGGTCCACACATAAATAGAGGAATCCCTCATGGATTCCTCAGTCACAATCATAGTCGACACCCGACACACTAGGACATCATGTCCCATGGAATCGAGAATAGGCATCACGACCTTACTAACTACATAGGGTCATCCCACTACAACCACCATCAATAGATGGGTTATATCCCAGTATAAACACCATGGTCTCTCTGGGATGGTTTACACATCCAACCTGGTCCCAGTCTACCTAAGGTCTATCTACCTAGTCATGTATAAGGGTTGGCATGCCTTACCTGTAGGACCCTAGGACACCCTGAGAGGGGAGGGGTGAATCCGGGTGTCAACTTTTTCTTTTAAAACCAAGGATCTTGTTCCCATGGTGGTAGGAACTCGTTAAACCTACAAGACTTACGAGAATAGAAAGAAAACAACCACAAGAAAAAGACCACACAACACTTTTACTTGGTTCACCACTAAGGGCTACGTCCAAGGAGCATACGCCGACAGGTTTCCAGTCGTACCTAATTCCACTAAACTTCACTAGATATGGATAACAAAGTTCAGGTACGGTCACTCTTTCCCAGGAACACTACCTTTACAAAAATTCAAGGATAGCTCACTACATCCCTCGGGTCACTCCCATTGACTCCCCCTAGCTCGCTGCCTTTGGTGAAGTCACGCTCAATTTATAGACGTGAATGTCTCTTCAATAGATTTGCATTGAAGTATTTTCCTATGCTCAGCACAAGAATCTGCTTGCATCGAAGTCCTAAATTAATGCACTTGAAAGCACTAAACCACTAAAACAGATATTCAGAACGTGAAAACAAGTTAAACTGATGATTGTGCGCAACACTTACCCTTTGCGCGCAAGATGTCACTTTTGCGCGCAATATTTGATTTTCGCGTGGAAAATATTTCACGCAACAACCCCCTTTATGCGCAACCTTCACTTTTACGCATAACCTCAACTTTTAAATGCAACCTCAACTTTTATGCACAACTTCGACTTTTTCGTGCAACATCAACTTTTACGCGTAGCGTCTACATTTTCGTGCACCTTAAACTTTTCTGCACAACTTCCATTTCGAACAAGATTTATGCATAGCAGAACTCAGATCTTCTCTAAGTCTTCAACCACACCGAATGAAGTGGTTAACCTCTTATTTATAGGCGTCACTGACCCCCACGCGCAAACCCCCCAGTGGCATGCAAAACTCTCATTTTGCGCGTAATCCTTTTTCACGCATGAACCATTTTTCGCGCACATATCTGGATTTTTCGTGCACCTCATGCCTTTTCCATTTTTTAGTTCTCTGAACCCGAAACACCTTTTGTGTGAGAAAACCAACCTACTTTCACTATTGCGCTCAAAACCAATTTAGCACTCAATCCATGTTTTTCGCTCACCACTCCAATATTTCGTGAAACTCATGCCTTTACCATTTTTCGGTGATATGATCCCAAAACATGCCTTGCACACAAGTTTCTAACACACATACCCTTTTTCGTGCAAGTTCCTTTGCCAAACACACATTTTCCCATTTCCTAATTTTTAGGCCCAATAATTTGGCAAACACTGGGAAATGACGCCACCTTCAATACTGTTGTCTTCTTGAACTGTATGAACACTTTACTGGAAAAAATTATGAACTTTCAATGAGGATTGACAAAAAATACAAACCATACTCCAATTCTTGCATATAACGACCATGGTTCCAACATTACCAAGTGTGGTCTCACATCTTAAGAGTTCTGGACACTACTTGGTGTCTTAAGGGGCTATGTCCCAACCATGAGGGGCTAAGGCATGAGGCAAGTGCACAGGGGTTGTTAGTGACCCATGGCATACATCCATTATAATTAACCAATTTAATTAATTAAACAAGTAATTGGAATAAATTTAAACAAAAGGTATCACCCTCAGGGTTGAGCCCAAGAATACACATACTACTATAAACATGCATAGTTACCATAGGGAAGGTACAACATACCACCTACTTAGATTTCCATTTAATTTCCAAGGGTTGGAAAAAATACTAAGGCACATCCAAGCTCACCCAAGACATACAAGGTCCCATCTCAAAAAAAACCATTATAAATTAATTAATTATAATAACATTATAATTAATTAATAAATCTCAAGAAGATATAAACAATTTAAATAAAACTAACCATAGAGGCATAAATATCAAAACCTCATCGATTGATCCCTTCACACTAGAATCATGACCAAACACTTTATAACAACCCACATCACATCCTCAACTTTTAATTGAGCATAATACCTAAGCAATAGTGTAAAAAAAACACTCAAACAAACTAATTTAGGCTTTAAGACTTTAGAAATTAAATTTGGAAACATACCTCAATGAAATGACATGAGGATAAGTGAAAATAATCTTTCAGGTCACCCTCTTCCTAGGTAGAGTAAAATCCCCATCACTGGTATCTGATTCCACCATGATCTAGTGGAATTATAATTGAAATCACTAACTGAGGAACTAAAAAGTAAGAATGAAGGATAAGAGTAATAAAGGCTACCAAAGGATAAATCATACCTAAAATATCCATGTAAGGCCACAAAAAACACTCCCTTTATGGGGTTTCAAGAAGGTAAGGAGAGAAGAGGAGGGATAGATCGCTTGTGGGAGAAAAATGGAAGAAAATAGGGGGTTTACCTCTTAAATCTTATATTGTAAAATGGGTAATTTCCCCCTTTTTAATGGGTCACACGGTTTGGTCTCACAGTTGGCCAAACCATGTGCCAACTATGTTCCTTTACTTTTTGATTCACACCCACCTTGAATGGTTAGAGAATATGGTTTAACATACCATGCACTAACCATGCACCTCCACTGTTTGATCCTAAGACACCTTGCATGGGAACTCCATGAGATTTAACAGACCATGGACCAACCATGTGACATGTTTGAAATCAATTCCATACACCCACATGGTTTACCTTGGCCTCCTACAAGGTTTCCCAACTCATGAAGTAATAAAAACCGAGGTTCATGATTAGACTGCATGGTTAGCACTAACCATATTCCCCAAGATGCACTTTTCTAAAAATTCAACTTCAGGTCCCAAACCATTAGGATGCTCTTGAAACCTCTGAACCACATTTGAAACCTCATTCCACATCTAATAACATCAATTTAATGAATTACAACCTTTATAATTTTGTTCCAAAGCACCAATAAAAACCTTACTTGTTTAGTAATTGAAAATTCAAAATCATTTTCAAAATTTCCAACTCATAAAACACAAGATATTACATAGGGTAAGAATGATCCTAAACCATGCTTGGAATGGGAATGAAAGGATGATCACGTTTTTGGTTTCTATAACTATTTAAAAGAAAATAAGGTGAAGTCAATGACCATGGAATTCATCAAATATGATAATATTTAGTGGGACAAACTACAAGTGAGTAAATGATGAAATAGATAAATACCCATCCACACTTGAGAGGAGATGATAGTGGAAATGCATGAAAGGTTAATTTATAACCACTATTACCATGATTTTTTCCTCAAGTTTTAGGTATTTAAACAAGGGTCCATGAGTGTTTAGGATTATCACAAAGAGATAGAGATCATCATGATTTAGGGTAATATTATTGAGGAGTGAGATTCCATCATGGAAAGATTTTTGAATGGACTCAACCATGACATTCGAGACATAGTGGACATGGAACACTATTTTTATATGGAGTATCTAATTCATATAGCTAATAAAAAAGATAGGAAAGTAAAGGAATGGATGATGCATTCCACATCTTATGGAAGTGAAGCTATAACATATTTTAAGTTGAAAGATCCCCAACCACAAGATCATGAAAGGGAACACAAAATGGAATCAAAGGAGGTAACCAAGACAAAACCATTATTTTTAGAATCTAAAGGTAAAATGACGGGTAAAAATGTTTCCAAATCACATGATATAAAATGTTTTAAAATTCAAGGATTTGTACATGTTGTCTCACAATTCCCGAATAGGAGAACCATGATTATTTTGGATAATAGATATATTCTTAGTGTTAGCTCAAATGAATATGAAATGCCACCCCTTGAGAATGTTCAGATATGGAAATAAAGAGCCCCATACATGAAAAAATGATTGTGGCAAGGTGTTCTTTGAGTGATCAACCTGAAAGAGAACATGATCAAGAGAAAAGGGAGCACATTTTTTTGGACTAGATGCTTAATCAAAATAAGGAATGCAGTATGATTATTGATGGTGGTAGTTTCAAAAATGTAGCAAGTGGTTTGATGGATGATAAATTGGGTTTATCTATGACCAAACATCTTAGTCCTTATAAATTGCAATGGTTAAATGATAGTGGAGATGTTAAAGTGACTAATCAAGAACAAGTTCCATTTTTATTGAGAAGCATCAAGATAAGGTGATATGAAATGTTTTTCCCATGCATACTAGTCATATATTATTGGGAAGTTCATGACAGTATGATAGGAAGGTCACACATGATGGATACACCAACCACTATTCTTTTGAGTATAATTGGAGGATGGTTATTATTACTCACTTATCAATATTATGAAGACCGAGTGAGGATTGAGAAAGATTAAAAAAAGAGAGAAAAATAAAATAAAGATAAAATAGAGATAATTAAAAAAGTATAAAGAATGATAACAAAAAGGAAGTGATGAGTGACCTCAAAAGAAATGATGGAAAAAATAGTTGAAAATAAGAGTGAAAAAAAGAGTGTTGAGAGAAAAGTGAGTCATTTTTCTAGGAAAAAAATACATACAAATCTTTATTAGGGGAGGTAACTCTCATTCTTCTATGCAAGATAGAATGTTTTATCACTAATTCTATTAATCCTTCAATGTCTTCTAGTATTATCTCACTTTTGTAGGAATTTTTCAATGTATTTACAAATGAAATCCTTGAAAGATTGCCTCCATTTTTGGGTATTGAGCATCATATCAACTTCATCCTAATAAAAACACTTCCCAATTAGTCTTCTTATCAATCAATCAAGTTTTTGAAATAGGTTACATTTGATATAGGTGGTTTGGTATGGCTATACTGACTAAAAGGAAGTTTTTTTGAAAAAATAAAGTCAAAACCCTTTCCTCAAGGAGATGTTCATTTCCATGTTTTAGAAAATATCAATTATAGTGTCTATAATATTGACATACCTGATAGGTATGCTAATGTGTGTGCTACCTTTAATGTTATTGATCTCTCTACCTTTGAATATATATATTCGATGATGAATCATTTTGAGGGGGAGGGGGTGATAATGATCATAAAATATATATCCATTAAGAATTTAGAAGAAGACATGACATATAATGAGAAAGGTGCATAATTACACAAGAACCATTGCAAGGAAATGGTGTCCCAATGATAAGAGAGTGAACAAATAGAATGAATGTAAATAACCTGACTCCAGTAGCCTAGAATTAGCAGTTACTTTATTACATTGACATAAGATACAAGCGATCGTATACCAAATAACTGAATAGTTTAGTAGTATTAGTAAACTAGATACTTAATTGAATCTCACATTACATTTGAAAACATAAATTACAACATAGTGAAAGTAACTATTATGTATCCTTGAACTCATTTAAAGATTCCTTCTTCATTTCTTGGGGAAAGGAAAATAAATAAAGAGTGAGCTCAAATTCTCATTAAGGTTTACACACAATGAAATTTATCCTAGAATAAATAAGGCATAATCAATATGACAAGGTAAATAACTGAAAACATATTCCATTTAATCAATAACTTGAGCAAAAAGAATAATATGGTAGTAATAAATTAGAATCAAATAATTTAATATAAATAATCACATGAGCTTGAAGCTAATCCATGATTATAATAACTAATAAAATAATCACATGGACATCAATAATTGATTTAATAATGATGGAATGCATAATGATATATATCTGAAGCTTACCATCAAGGCCTTGTATAATGAAAGTTTAAACTATGGGTAGTTATACATCAAAAACCCATTTAATAAGACTATCCAATTGGTTTATCTCATGATACCTACCTATGTATCTAGGGGATATATAATTCCATCCCCCACCCATCACTTAATAAGTCTAATGTATTCATCATATGAATAAAAAATATAACTTAATCAACATGCCTTATTAAAAAACTATCCGTATAGGAAGAACTATCATACAAAATGTCAATACTTTACCCATTAAAACTAATTATAAACCATTTAGAGAAATAATAAGAATGATATCACTAAAATATATCCCTAGTGGAGAATAAAAGGGTTGTTTTTGATTAATGTAAATTCCATAAAAAACCATTAAAAACATTATTGAGGAAAATACCCTTTTCATTTTAAAATACACTTTTAAAAACTAAAAATTTATAGAATATTAGGGAAAGAAATTTATTTTAAAAGAATAATGAAAAATTATAAAGGAAAATTTAAATCAATGAGTGGTCATAGATGCGGGAAAATTTCATTCATGCTCAGTACACTGAAACAAATATTTCTTTCACATTTTTGGTAAAAAGTCAAAAAATACCTTGTTCAGAAAACAATAAGAAGATTACTTTTAAACCATTTTGTAAAAATTAAAAAATGGATAAAAATTTCATTAATAAATAATTTTATAATATTAAAAATATTCTTTAAAACATTTTAAGGAAAATATGGAAATGGAAGAAAAAGATTCCTGACCAAGTAGAAAAACAAGTCGATTTTCCTTAAAAACACGATTTCAGTATCTTGAGTACTTAAAGAGTAGAAAATGAAAGGAAAATTATAATTTATAGAAATAACAATAGGATAAGAAAATATCTTGGGTTTAAGATAGAAATATCAAATAATTTCCCCATCAGAGACTTAAATATAAATACTCTCAAATAATGATGAGATTATGAAATAAACCCTTACCGCTTTGGTAACTATAGAATCATAACACCAACGAAAGAAATAAATTCAATTTAAACATTAAATACCATGAATATAAATATATTCATAATATAAAATATCAAAGGAGTAGTAGATACACCACATAAAAATAAATAGGTGCATAATACCAAATATGTATCAATTGAGTGGACATTGAAATAAAATATCTTACAAAGATCATACCATTGAAGTTAGGATTAATCAATGAATTGGTTACATGTATCAAATCTAAATAAAGATTAAAATAGGGAAAATGAAACATAAAATAATCAAAATTAATTACACACATAGTCTTAGAATATCAAATACAATGAAGAAGTCATATAACCCAATGAAAAGAAATTGAGTTATGGAACCCCATACCTCAAGTCTAAATCATCACATAAATTATTTATCTTCATGAATAATAAACATATGTTAATTATTTACTTAAATAAGATCCTTTTTTGTAATGAATCATGTTTTTTCAGAATGTAGTTTTGAGAAAAAAATTTAATTTTTGTCGTCACATGCTTGTAAAGGGGTAAAATGGTCTTGTTACCCTAGAAAATGATCTCAGATAATTTCTCTAACCACTATGTTGGTCCTAGAATAGTGTTTTTACCCTAGTACAAGAGTTTGGTGGAAATATGATCTGTTCAAATTTTAGTGGAATAATTAATATTTAATATTATTAAATTAAATATTAATTTATTCGTGTAGGTTCATTCGACAATAAATTTTGAATGGAACATCGAATTGAGATTTTGTCTCCTTCATTAAGTCCGGAATGTGGAGTTTATCCTATGTAAGGCATAAAGTCAAGTCGGGCATCGGGGCCGTCCCAAGCCCCTTTTTCTTTTCTTTCCTTTTCTTCTTCTTTTATTTTCCTTCCTCTTCTTTCCTCCTCCTTCTTGCGCACACCACCTATGTACTCATTCTGGGCCATGACCTAAGATAGAAATGGGTAAGGGAGAAAGAGAGAGATAGGGAAGGTAAGAGAGGTACCGTTGTGAAGCCCTCGACACGCTGAGTCGGTGTGTGGAAACTGTGGACGGTGAAATCAAGTGAAGCTTCAGTGGTTTACAACCAAAGGTAGGACCATTTATGTTTTCTCTATAGATCCCCTTTTAATTAGTTGTTTCAAGTTTTTATATCCATATATTGCATGCTTGTGGCCTCTTGAGGCCCAATCTGTTGTTTCAGGGGGAAAAACGGGGGTTTCAGGTGATTCGAGGGTTTTCCTATCAGGAAACCCAAGTTACACGACATGTGTTCTAGGGGAGCACGTCATGTGTTCTTCTTGTTCAGGTAAGATGATTTTTTCTTAAGTACACACAGTGTACTCTGAGTACACGCTCTGTACTATAAATACATGTCGTGTGGTGGTACATGTCTGTGTGTCCGACCGTGTGAGAAAGAACACGAAATTTTGGTTTTTAGATAGTATACACTGTGTAATTTGAAGTACATGCTATATACTTTTACATAGACAGACCCCATGTTGTTTTGGCCATGTATAAGTACACATTCGGGGGGAGGGATAGGAGTACACTCCATGTACTCTAAAGTACACACCATGTACTTTTCCAACTTAGAGGTTTGGGGTATTTTGTGCCCTATAAGTTAGATTTAGGCATGTGAGTAGTCCATTATGATCATTTTTCCATGAATATCACAATGGTGAAATCCTATTGACATTTAGATGCCATCTAAATGGTGTTTTGGGGGTTTCTATCTAAATGGAGAGGTTTTTCTTCCAGTTATTGAGTTCAGTTGTCACCTGAGAGTGGGACTTGGCATGGATGATAGGTTGGGTGTTCAGACCAACCTAGTTGAGACCTTTGATCTGAGATGATCTATGAGCTATCTCTCATGACCTATTATTTTTAGGACGTTCCCCTTATTAGATGTGCCCTTCTAGATTATAAGGCCGTGAGACCGGATGCTTCCAAGGATCCACTGAGGGATGCCTTTTCTTATGTGTTGACCTAGGGAGTCCCTTTTAGGATCTATCTACTATTTTCCTTTGAGAGCATCCCTATTGTAGGATGCCTATGTTGTTATTTGTTTGAGGATCCCATGTAGGATTCCTCCCTTGTTTTTCTCTAAGGATCCCATGTAAGATGCCTTCGCTCGTGTTTACCTATAGGATACCGAGTAGGATACCTCTTTATGTTTGACCTGAGGAACCCAGTGGGTGCCCGTGGTTTGACCGACCCTGATTTGTACTTCAGGTTTGGGTAGATATGGTGTTCAGGTGTCACCTAGAACCTGTGTTGAACTGATACACATGTGGGGTTGTGGCTATAGTGTTGGGTTGGGAATTCGGGCCACCCTCACTCCTTGTTATGTTCACATGTTTATTTCTGATGTAGTGATGTTCACCAAAGGTGATTCCTAGTTGGTGGTTGTTGAGCCTGACGCGAGGCATCTTCTTTTCTATTGGGATGCCCTGTTGTTCTTCTTGGGATCCGCTTAGCTTATTGGGATTCCATATGTGATTTCCTGGTATCCGGCTTCTGAGCCATGTTATTTCTGATATTTTGATGGTACCTAGAGGTATTACTTAGAAGTTTTGTTGAGCCTGTTTATATATATATATATATATATATTGTAATATATATATTTTATTGGGATGACCAGAGGTGTTTCATGGTATCCAGTTGTTGATCCTTACTTGATGCAATTGGTTATATAAATGTTTTTCCCACATGAGTTGATTATTGAAAACCATGTAATAGTGTAATTTACATGTGTTGTTTATTATGTGATATGCCTATGGGCGAGGTTATGATATGCCTATGGGTGAGGTTGTGCTATACCTTCGGGCGAGGTTTTGATATGCCTGCGGGTGAGGTTTTGCTCTGCCTACGGGCGAGGTTTTACTGTGACTACGGGCAAGGTTTTTTTATGCCTATGGGAGAGTCTGAAAAATGTGACAATTAGGTGAGCTTTTTCGAGTCTCAGTTGGATTCATGGGCTTATGCTCCATGTTTACTGACCAGTGACCTTTTACAAGATTGACCATCGGTATGCGATATCCTAGTTTGTGATTGGAGGTGAGTACGTGTGAACCCAGGTGTAGGATGAGCATCCCCCTATGGTGACATATCTTGCTCAGAGATATAATTTCGGTGTTGGTTGAAGCAGGTACATGTCCATGGGATTATGGACCTAGAGGTCGACTTAACGATACGTGGATTGAGTGACACGATGTCCAACTCAATGCCCTTGCATAGGATGTCCAGGTGATTGGGCTTATGAATCCAAGGATCGATTGTTGTTATGGTTTCATGTTTTTTGATACACATACCAATGAATATTCATATTTATGTATATATGTATAGGTATGGGACTATACATGTGTACGTATA
This sequence comes from Viscum album, assembly GCA_963277665.1. Taxonomy (NCBI): domain Eukaryota; kingdom Viridiplantae; phylum Streptophyta; class Magnoliopsida; order Santalales; family Viscaceae; genus Viscum; species Viscum album. Next base: position 1,483,674,220 of record OY728141.1, read on the forward strand.
TAGATATGGAAATCCATGGTGGCACTTGCTCAGTTGACAGGTATTACAAACTCTGAGTTCGACTGTGGTTTTACATTTGGTTTTTACTACCTTTTGGTTATGTCTTAGCTAGGCTGAGAACATTGCTTTTACATACACTTTAACAACACAATTACAGGTTGCTTGTTGGGGTGGCCTAATGAGATTATTTATCACCCCTGAACGTGCACCTCAGTGTACGTGTAGACCTTATGTATGCCTTTTAGGTTGAGAAAAAGTTTCATGGTGGATAGGGATGAGGCCGGTGTTGCATGATCGAGCGCAGCTGGTTGAGTGGTTCTACTGATCGGACTGGTGCAGTTCGACAATGTCTGGAGATCGGGTATGTGAGTTGGCTCGAAGTTAGTAGTAGATCCATATACTTTTGCTTTTAGTTTCTTTTGTACTTGAATCTGTATGGATGGGCCAGTGGGTGACCAATTTTCTATTATATTGCATAGTTGTTCAGGATTTTACAACATTTTTCTATTACAACTTGTTCTATTTCAATTGTTTATTGCTTCTGCACTTTTTTTACTTTCCATTGTGAATGACACTTGGCTATTTTCACTATTATTTACTATGATACGAGGGAATATTCTCCCCACTATCACCTCCTAGGCCCTCAATACTAGTTGGAAGCCTCTGGAATACGGGGAGGCACACTTAAGGCCTAGTGACCCACCATCTCAGAGCATTAGTTTAGTGGAATTCAGGTTGGGATGTTACAAAGTTGTATAAGATGAGTTTATTTTATTGGTCTTTACAATTTTGGATATGGTAGACAAGAGTATTAGGAATGTGTTGGAACCTATGACAAATATCATATTGGTGCGTCGAGAACACTTGTTCCGGTAGGAAGTCCTAGTTTCCAGAGGTTTGGATTACTGTTATGATTTTGTGATGTTATAGTTGTATATGATTTTCGCCTTTAGCGACACACATGTTGTGTGTGTATTTTCTAATTTTACTATGGATCTTTGGATATTTTTAGTAAGAGGCCAGGGATGGATTTTGACTCTTGGTCGACAAAGGAAAGAGGCATCTCATTCATCATATTTGGCACATAGGATTTACATCATATAGGACTGCTATTGTGTGATTTCACTGATGATAGAGGCCTATTTAGTTGGTCCAGCTTACACATACTTTTTATTCTGATTGAAGGTTATGTGGATCTATGTTGAGGCGTTTTTTTATGAGGATGATGACTCGGTCCTCATGCACCTCCTGTGTAGTGACCTGGTTGGTCAATATTGCATGATTCCTTTTTATGTGACCCTTTTTGGGTGTTCTTTCTCTGGAATTTGGTTATATAGACAGATCACTGAGTACAATGCTGATAGGTACCAGGACTTTTCTTGTGAACTGAACCTTCAGGGGGTATTTCCATATACAGATACCCAATGAGTGCTAGTTTAGTTTATCTTCTGCTTGGGTTGTGACCTCCAAGGATTAGTTCCTTCTGAGGATGCTTAGAGAGGATCATGGCCCTCATAGGTTGTGTTTTCAATTTTGACCTTTGTAGGTCATTGTGATCTTTACCTGCTTTGAGAGGTTGGATATTTTTGGATAGGTGAAAGACCCATAGATTCTTTGTTTAGACTCTGACTATTGTAGGTTGACATCTGTTTCATCCTAGGGAAACCTGCCTGAGAGGTTAGCCCATGTTTTTAGATGCCTTGTTGGCAGTGAGCTTGGTTTTATGCTCGTTTTGTGATCGATGCACAATAGGTGCTTGAGTTTTGCGTTATAGACATGTTGATGCCTTTATCTTTTAACGAGAACCTTGGGTTCTTATTTTTTGAGACTAGATTTGACGGGAAGGACTGTTCGGGTGCTTGGCATGGTCGACTAGTGTTTCTGCTGCTGCTAATGTAGTTAGAGTATGGGTAAACACTCGTAACTAGGATGACATCGTTTGTGTGAGTTGTGTGTTTAAGTATACATGTTTTTTGCGTGTAGTATCATTTGAATCTAAATCGGTGTGTGGATAGGTGTGAGTTGAGAACTGATGTTTTGAGACTTATCATGGGCTTGGATCCCAAAAGTTGTGCTGGAATGTCCCTTTGTGGCATATGTGACATCATGAAATGTATCGAGTACCATGAGATGGTTGACCCGTGACTGAATCCTGGTCATCTTGACAGGATGTGATCATGAATCAGAGGGAGCTCTGTATACACCTTTTTTGTATAATCTTAGTGTACTCATGTTTAGAAATGATCTCGCACAATCTTGATTCGTCTTGAGTATATTGAGAGAGCATCGACTCTATGCCGATCTCCTTTTCTTTTTCTTCTTAATGTGTTCCCTGAGGAGGAAGAGGGAACCTTGTTAAGGTTGCGCTCAAGGAGTGGTTTAAGGTAAGCCATATGTTGGGGAGTGCACCTTTGGGCATTTGAGGGTGGTGAACCTTGTTTTATGTTGAACTTCAGTGTTTTCAGTGGGCTTTTGAGCTTGGAGTTTTCTTTTGAGATGACGATAAGGGTATTCCTATGGCGGTGAGTACCAAATCGTTCATATTTAAATGTATTCAGTGTTGAAGGAAGTTGTTAACACTATGAGTCTGGTCAATGGACAGTCTAGATAGCTTGGTTGTGTAGATGCTTAGGTTGGGAGATTACATGCTTGTCCTTTCACCAGGATTCTTGGGGACGAGAAGGTTTATGGTGGGGAGTTTGTAAGGACTCGTGTTTTCCTAGATCGTAGTTTTGAGAAGAAATTTTATTTTTTTCTGTCACATGATTTTTAAGGGGTAAAATAGTCTTTCCCCCCTAGCATATGATCTCGAATAATTTTTATAATCACTATGTTGGTCCCGAAATAAGGTGTTTACCCTAGGATATGAGTTTGGTGGAAATACGATCTATTCGAATTTTAGTGAAATAATTAATATTTAATATTATTAAATTAAATATTAATTTATTTGCATAGGTTCATTTGGTGATAAATTTTGAATAGAGCATCATATTGAGATTTTGTCTCCTTTATTGATTTTGGAATGTGGAGTTTAGTCTAGGAGAGACATAAACTCGAGTCGGGCGTTGGGGCCATCCTGAGCCCCCTTTTATTTTCTTTCCTTTTTTCTTCTTTTCTTTTCCTTCCTCTTCTTTCTTCCTCCTTCTAGTGCATTCCACCTATGTATTCCTTCTGGTCCGTGACCTAAGAGAGAAATTGGGAATGGAGAAATATAGAGAGGGAAGGGAAGAAAAGTATCATTTTGAATTCCTCGACATGCTAAGTCGGTGTATGGCGGCCGTGGATGGTGAAATCAAGTGAAGCTTCGGTGGTATCCACCTGAAGGTAAGACCATTTACATTTTTGCCATAGATACCCTTATAATTGGTCGTTTCAAGTCTTTATATCCATATATTTCTTGTTTGTTCCCTCTTGAGGCCCAATCTGTTGTTTCAGGGGCGAAAATGGGGGTTTTGGGCGATCCAAGGGTTTTCCTGTCGGGAAACCCAGGTTACACAACGTGTGTTCCAGGGGATCACATCATGTGTTCTTCCTATTCAGAGAAGATGAAGTTTTCTTAAGTACACGTCGTGTACTCTTAGTACACATCGTGTGGTGGTACATGGTCGTGTGTCCGGTCGTGTGAGAAAGAACACAAAATGTTGGTTTTTAGATAGTAAACGCCACTTACTTTGAAGTAAACACCCTGTACTTTGAAGTACACACCATTTAATTTTACATAGGCATACCCCATGTTGTTCTATCCATGTATAAGTACACATCCAGGGGGAGGGATAGAAGTACACGCTGTGTACTCTAAAGTACACACCATGTACTTTTCCAGCTTAGAGGTTTGGGGAATTTCATGCCCTGGAAGTCAGAATTGGGTGTGTGAGTAGTCCATTCTGAGACTTTTTCTGCATATATCACAATGATGGAATCCTCTTGACATTTAGAGTTCATCTAAATAGTGTTTTGGGGATTTCTATTTAAATGGAGAGGTTCTTCCTCTAGTTATCGAGTTTAGTTATCACCTGAGAGTGAGACTTGGCTTCAATGATAGGTTGGGTTTTCGGACCAAACTAGTTGAGACCTTTGATCTAAGATGAGATGTGAGATATCTCCCATGACCTATGATTTTTAGAATGTTCCCCTTGTGATATGTTCCCTTCTATCCTATGAGTCCGTGAGACCAGATGCTTCCAAGGATGCACTAAGGGATGCCTTTGCTTATATGTTGACCTAGGGAGTCCCTTGCGGGATCTCTCTCCTATTTTCCTTTGAGAGGATCCATGTTGTAGGATTCCTCTATTGTTCTTCATTCTAGGATCCCATGTAGGATTCCTCCCTTGCTTTTTTCTAAGGATCCCGCATAGGATGCCTTCGCTCGTGTTTACTTGGAGGATCCTGAGTAGGATGCCATTTTGTGTTTGACTTGAGGGACCTATCAAGTGCCCGTGGTTTGACCGAACATGAGTTGTACGTCGGGTTTGGGTAAAGATGGTGTTCGGGTGTCAACTAGAACCTGTGACGAACTGATACACCCATGGGTCTATGGCTGTAGTGTTGGGTTGGGCGTTCAAGCCACCCTCACTCCTTGTTATGTTCACTTGTTTATTGCTGATGCAGTGATGTTCACGAGACATACTTCCTGGTTGGTGGATGTTGAGCCTGACATGAGGCATCTTCTTTTCTGTTGGGATGCCCTATTGTTATTCCTAGGATCCTCTTAGCTTATTGGGATGCCAGACGTGCTTTCCTAGTATCCGGCTTTTGAGCCATGCTATTTCTGATATTTTACTGGTACCCAGAGGTATTACCTGGAAGTTGGCTATTGAGAATGTTTATATATATATATATATATATATATATATATATATTATAATATATATATATATATATATTGTTGGGATGACCAGAGGTGCTTCCTAGTATCCAGCTGTTGAGCCTAACTTGATGCAATTGGTTATATAAATGTTTTGCCCACGTGAGTTGATTATTGAAAACCATGTAATAGTGTAATTTACATGTGTTTTTTCTTATGTGATATGCCTATGGATGAGGTTCTGATATGCCTGTGGGTAAGGTTGTGCTATTCCCGTGGGTGAGGTTCTGATATACATGCAGGTGAGGTTATGCTATGCCTGTAGGCGAGGTTTTGATATGCCTGCGGGTGAGGTTGTGCTATGCCTGAGGGTGAGGTTTTTCTACGCCTATAGGCAAGGTGCTATTATGCATGAATTTGAGTTTGAAAAATGTGAAAACTGGGTGAGGTTTTTCAAGTCTTGGTTGGATTCATGGGCTTATGCTATGTGTTTTCCGACCAGTTACCTTTTACAGGGATGACCATCGGTATGCGGTATCCTAGTTTGTGATTGGAGGTGAGTACTTGTGAACCCAAGTGTAGAATGATTATCCCCCTGTGGTGACATAGCTTTCTCAAAGATATAATTATGTCATTGGCCAAAGCAAGTACATGTCGATGGGATTATGGACCCATAGATTGAATTAGCGATACACGACTTGAGTGGAATGACATCCAGCTCAATTCCCTTGCATAGGATGTCCAGGCAATCAGGCTTATGGACCCAAGGATTTACTGTTGTTGTGGTTTCATGTTGTTTGATACACATACTAATGAATATTAATATTTATGTATATATGTATAGGTATGGGACTATACATGTGTACGTATATAGATATGGACATCCATGGTGGCACTTGCCCAGTTGACATGGATTAAGGACCTTGAGTTTGACTGTGGTTTCACATTTGGTTTTTTTACTTCCTTTTGGTTGTGTCTCATCTAGGCTGAGCATGTTGCATTTGCATACACTTTAGTAACACAGTTATAGGTTTCTTGTCGGGGTGGCCTACTGAGATTCTTTCTCACCTCTGCACGTGCACCTCAGTGTACATGCATACCTTATGTTTTCTTTTTAGGTTGATCACAAGTTAAATGGTGGATAGGGCTGAGGCCTAGTGTTTCATGATCAGGGGGAGCTACTCGAGTGGTTCTAATGATTGGGCTGGTGCAGTTCGACAGTGTCTGGAGATCGGGTACATGATTTGGCTCGGAGTTAGTAGTAGAGCCCCATACTTTTACTTTTAGTTTATTTTGTACTTGTATCTGTATGGTCAGTTGAGTGGGTGACCAATGTTGTATTGCATTGCATATTTATTTGGGCTTTTACAACATTTTACTATTACAACTTATTCTATTTCAGTTGTTTATTGCTTCTGCACTCTGTTTACTTTACACTATGTATGATACTTGGCTATTTCTGTTGTTTTTTACTCTGATATGAGGTCATAGTCTCCCCACTATCACCTCCTAGGCCCTCGCTTCTAGTCAGCCGCCTCTGGCATATAGGGAGGCACACTTCAGGCCTAGTGACCCACTATCTTGGAGCATCGGTTTAGTGGAATCTGGGTCAGTACATTACATTTTTCATGTTTATTATTCATTTTATTTTATTTAATACATTTTTATATTTAATTACATAATCAATTAAGTTCATGTCAGGTGTTTTGATGATATTCAATTTGTATGTCCAAAATAGATTCGGTAGTTTGATTATGGTAAAAGTGGTTATTATTCCATAATCTCAAGAATAATAATCATGAAATAATTAAAATTTTTATAAATCAATTATACTTTTTAATCCAATGATAAAATATGATTATGAAAAATGAACTATGTTATAATCATGGAGAAGGTAAGCCTTACGTAAGCATGAGTAACGTTTCCATTTTTCAATGATCATGATGGAGAGAACATAAGTATTATTTTATCCTTATATAATGATAATTATAACATAAATATCATATTATACACTTATATATAGTAGTTATGTGACGTGGTTATGAAAAACGAATCACATCACTTCGCAGAGGTGGTAATCTACACATACGCACTAACACCATTATCATTTTTAAATGAATCGAAAGGTAAAAAATTATATGATATATTATATTTACAAAATTATAAATATATCATTAATAATATATATATATATATAGTAAATACATCATTAAAACCATCCATGAGTGGTGGTGATGGAAAATGAATTACATCGGTTCACAAGGCGATAGTTCATTGTACACACGAATGATGATTTTGTTTCCTAATTGATGGAAGATGTGATAAATATAGGGTATGGAATTAACATAAAAATATATAAATATATGGTATATACTGATGTTATTATATCATAATGGTGGAATAATATTTGAATGAGGTGGAAGATGAAATAAAACAAAAACTCTCGGTTAAGAACAATACCTCTTCTTTAAACAACATCTTTAGGTTTACATCAAAAGCCTTCTTAGGAGGAGTTTCTAATAAAAAAAGGCCTCTAAGAAGTGATAAGTGAATTAATTAATGGATTTGGGTAGGTATTGGATGAACCAAAGGGTTTTGTAAGTGTTAAGAAAAGAGGATAGGAGGTTCCATTTTATAAGTGTGGAGAGGGGCACTTTGGGAAAATCTTAAAATATTAAATTAATATAAATTAATTTTCATTTAAAAATGTATCAAAAATGATATAATTAAAATATATGATGATTATGGGTCAAAATAAAATCATTTTATATTTTTTACAAGTTTTTTTAGGTTTTTACCCTTATCTCTTGGTTTTAACCCGCATTAACCCTTTTGGACAATTATCATGATAATAAAGTTTTTACTCTTTAGGGGCCAAGATAGTTACTATAAAAGAAAAAATAGTCAATAAATGGAACATGGTTAATATTTTAAACCATATCCCAATAACTTTTATGAATTTTGGATTTTTAGTAATTTTAAATCATTTAATAAAATATTATTTAATATAAAATATCATTAATATCATTTCTAGAACTATTCATTTAATTTGGCTTTGAAAACAACATGAAAACAATGGAATTAGAATATAATCCTTAAAAAAATCACTAAAATGCTATATTTATCTAAAAAATTCATTTTAAAAAATAATTTATTCAATTTATATTACTTTTATTAATTTTAAAATAATTTATTTTATTTTTTTATTAATTGAATAAATATCGTGTCATCATTGCATAAGCATTTAAGGTGATTATTTCATTACTAAAAATTATAAATAAATTAACAAGATAAAAAATCATCTATATTTCAAATAAATATTTATAACTAAACATAGGTTGTTTTTATCCCTATCACAAAACATTATAGTTATTAAAAGTAAGAAAGTGACATTTTTGTCTTTATCTTTTACTTAAATATTATAAAGGTAAAAATCAAATTAATATGGAACAAAGTGGCCATATATTCGAGACTTGGATGGAAATGAACAAGTTACACTTATCCAATCCAATAAAGGAAAGTTTCAGGGTCAATTTTTAGTCCTTATCATATTATTTTTAACCTTAATTACATGATTTACCATTTTACCATGGCGATAAATCTTTACTATTTTTAGTATTAATTATGATTAAAAATTAATTTAAACTTATTAAAAATTATTAATTATTATGATTAGAAATATGGAATACATTTTACCTAATTCAATCTCTATAATTGGCAGACATTTATTTTATAATTATCCTGCAAAATAAGATGAAAAAAAACATCTTTTTTAAGTCTAAAAGTATTTTTATACTAAGATCAAGTATAATGTTGATTTATATGTAATTAATTAGACTATTTATAACTAATGGATACTTATATTAATTTATGATCAACTTCAAATTATTATGGAGTTTTTTCAATGAAAATAAATGATTGTATTTGAAAAATCAGTATTTTTTTACTATTCATTGAGAAATCAATATTTTCAAGAAAATACCCAAATTTAATCCTAATTTAACTTTTATATGTTGATTTCAAAAAAATATATTCTTTTTATAAAGTAAAATTCATTAAATTTCCATAAATAAATTATAATATTCTTTTTATAAAAATAAATAAAATCAATTTTTGAAGAAAAAATATTTTTAAAGAATAGCTTGAGTTCACTAAAAATTGAGTGATTATTTACTAAGAATTTATAAATATTTTTATATTTATTAAGACCTTTATATAGATTTTATAAATCATTTATTCCTATTTATACCCACTAATTCAGTTGTTAGGTTATAACAACCATATTTTTATAATATATTTTTGGGTCATTTAAGCTCGGTGTTATGTGTTGTATATGATATCTAATATAACGTTTTTTAAAACCTTGAGGTGTTACATTCTCCCCACTTTTAATAAATTATTTTCTCACAATTTTAACTTTTGCTCAAAAATCATGGGTTTGAAATTTGAAAATTCCTTTGTGGAAATCCCACTCATATAAGGGTTAATAAAAATTCCTCTTAAATAGAGGGAAAGGGAAATACAAAGTTTATTTATAATATCACAAAACTATGTTTCAAAATAGGGGAACATTAATGGGAAGTTAAAATATGTACATGAAGGAGAAAACTAACATCTAAGGACTAATAGAGAGTGATAGAGAACATATTTAGGGGAAATTTAATGATAAAAAAACCATGAATCTTTGATGTATGAAAATACCATTGATTCATTATAAATGAAGGTAAATGTATAACATTTTTCTTTCAATATCATTTTCTTAAAGTTGAAGGATTATTTTACTATCAAGATAGAGAATTATAGAAAATATACTTGATATATTTTTATTTCATAGGAACAATTTTATCCTTTGGTTATGCTTCAATAAATTTCCAAATTATTTATTACTCTAAGAAATGAACATCCAAGATGATTTTTTATACCCTAAGTACTAAAATTTTCTTTTAACAGATCATAATATCCATAAAAGAGTGACTTGACTTTCTGTCTATCTCTAAATATTTATCAAGACCAAAATGGTTAGCATATTTTCTCTAATATAAAACGTTAATCTCTAAAACCTCAACAATAAAACCCAAAGTTTAACTTAATACATTCCATAAGTATTTATCCTTAAATCCCTTCCAAAATACTTCTAACCAAATTCAAAATTCAAAAATTTAGAAATAAGGTCACTAAATTTCAAAAATCAACTTAATATTAATCCCCTAAACATTATAAAGTAACTCTTAATGTCACATACCAAATATTTAAATAACTTGATTAAAACATCAATGAAAAGATAACTTCTACCAAAATTAACTATATCATTATTCCATAAATAAAATAACAGATTATTAAATATATTATATGAATCCAAAAATGTAGTAAACTCCATCATAAATTACCATGTCATCAAATCACTAATCATTTTCAAGGTCACCAATACTATCTAATTTAATTCATCAATTTCAATTATCTATTTACCACAACTATTTTTTTACCTCAACATCATACACATATTAAGGGTTATCATTCCACCAATCATGTGCTTTCCATAAAATACCACCTTAATTTTAAATCACTTTTCTAGGTCATCAGTACCATTCAACATATACTTTCAAATCCTTAAAGAAAATTACTGCAAAACAATTCTTAGATGTTTCATGATTCGTATAACCAAAATATCATTGATGTAACAATTATACAACATAATTATCAAATCCCAATACATAAACACTTCAATAATTCCACTTGAATGATTTTCATGGAATAGGTCCTTCCTTGGTATTAGAGTTAACCTTTGGATTAGGGAATTGAATCAGATAATTCCCATGTTCACCATAGATAAAACATTGAAATACTTGGAAATTCATTTCTCTATGTCCTTTATTTCCATATAGAAAACATCTTCCCTTTCCTTTGAGACATTCCTCAGGGCATCACTTCCATATTTCTAGCATAAAGGAAATTGAGTCTTCTTTCCTTCGTGGTCTCCACTATCTGATCTCTCAAAAAAAAAATCCTTATCTTCTTTGGTGATTCCAAGAGTTGGTTACGGTGCAAGTTGTTAATCATATATCTTGATAATTGATTAGGCATAATCACAACAACTTTATCTCCAATCACAATCCAATTTGGTTGCTCACAATCATCTCATTTTCCAACACATTCAGTGTTAACATGATTCATCCTAGTTCCAGTGATTGACTAAAACCAAAAATCATAGTATGAGAAAAAATAATCATAGTGGGGAACCACATAATCATTTATAGGGTGTCTAAATCATGACACCTTATTTTCAATCTAAGACACCTTTGGTTTAACTTAGGCCATTCATTATTATCATCTATTGAAATAAATCATAATGGTTTATAAAGAAAATATGAATTAACCCAATCATATCCTTTAAGAGTTTAAAACTAGGTACACAGTAAGGGCACACTCACTATGTAAAGACCCGAAAATTCTATGTAATTTTTTTAATTATATGAGAATTTTACGAGTCCGAAAAAATTGACGGTGCGTGATTCCGAGGTCCGGTGTTCCCTGAATGAATTTCTGAACTTTTTTTCAAGTGTGTTCAGTAAACGTGCGAGCGGGTTTTTGTAACTTTTAAATTGGTGCTCGGAATTGAAATCTGAGGGCACCGTTGAACTCACAGGGCCAATATTCTCTTATGGAGACCATCACCTCGACCGTAGTGGTTCGAGAGTGAAAGATAAAATTTTGTTCTTTTCATGAAAGAATTAAATAAAATAAAAATGTCTAAAATTTTTATTTTAGAAACCCCCTCAACATGGGTTATGGTGGTGGGGACCACTTGAGCCTAAAACCCCCCAATTTTGAATTCCTAAAGGTTGGGCCACCCAAACCCTCATAATGGGAGAAACTCTTAAACTCCCTCTTTAATGCGGAGAAGTCTTTTGAACTTCCTCTACATTAATTATGCCAACAACTCTTGATTAATAGTGCGAATTCAAATTAAATTAATAAAACCTAATTTAATTTATATTGGATATTCTTTTGTTGGGAGAAGTGTTGGAAAAGAACTTAGAGAAATTTTTACCCTCTCCAAAGAAGAACACCTCCCAATGAAGAACGACCACCAGAGGTCGAAGAATAAGGAAACCGACCCCAAGTTGGATCAGAAGCACCTTGCGGAGGCAACCAACGTAGGATGCCTTCAACGACAATGAACTGACGATCGGGGAAACACCGACGTCACCAACTTCACCCCTTCCAATGTCAATGAGAAATCAAGGTAGGGGTGTGTTTAAAATTGATCAATGTTATTTTTTCCTCTCACATTGAATCATTCCCCTTGAGCTGCTTGCTACCGCCCTAACACAGAGGGTACGAGCCAAACAAATATGGATCGACCCCTCCGCAAACCTTATGGTTCTTTTGTGTGTTCTTCACAATGGTGAAGGCGACCGGTGCCAGCGTTTAGCACCTATGGAACTCGAGAATCATGGCCAGAACCATAGCTGGCCGCGACGAAGGTGAAAAATGGAGGGCGGTCGGTCAAGCCGGCCGCTGGCGAAGGCACGGTGCGCGACCGCACCACACAGCCAGCCACGACGGACCGCCGCACCGCGGCCTTGTCGCTTTGTGGCCCTCCTCGGCCCCCGCAGACTCTCCTCCCCATGGCCCTCCGCAGCCCCCATAGCCTTCGCCACCCCGCGACCCTCCGCGGACCCTACGGCCTCACCGTCCTACGGCCTCGCCATCCCGCGACCCTCTGCGGCTCCGCGACCTTGCCTCCCAGCGGCCCTCTGCGGCCCCTGTGGCCTTGCTGCCCCACGGCCCTCTGCATCCACCATGACCTTTGCCGCCTCGTGACCCTCATCATCCCCTGAGACCTCACCGTCCCGCGGCCTCGCGACCCCCATGGCCTCGCCGCTCCACAGACCTTCGCAGCCCCCGCGGCCCCACCGCCTTCGCGGCCTCTGCGCCGCCCTCACCGCCTCTGCGCCGCCCTCATGGCCTCGCACCGCTCCACGGCCCCCGTGCCGCCCGAAGTGGGCCGGGATGTACCTAGCGTGGGCCAGGCCAGACCCAGCAGGCTGGGTCGGGCCGGGTCGGTCCGACCTGATCGAACAGGACCCAGACCAGTTAGGAGCTTTTCGCTCTATCAGCCATAACTTTGGCCCCGGGCGTCCATTTGAAAAACCGTCAACGACGCTATAAAAATTGGAGCGATATGGTCCCTTTGGTATACCCCACTTGAGATTTGGATAAATTTGGGATACGGTCGGGTTGGATCAAGCATGAATCCAACCGGGCCCTCGGGACTAAAAGGCTAATAACTTACAGACCGGGCGTTCGATTGACGCACCATAAGTTGCATTGAGACCCCTATAACGTGGCGGTCCTTTGGGATAATTTTTAGTGGAAATTAATGACAGTTAGAGTATCAACTACTATCTTGAAGAGCGGACCCTCCCGGAGATGAGCAAGCTTAGTGCGGGAACCCAGTAGCTGGCTGTGACGTGAAAAATGAATAGCGATCCTATGTGGGTCAGCACCAAGTGATCCTATGTGGGTCAGCATCGATCGATCCTGTGTGGGTTAGCACCAAGAGATCCTGTATAGGTCAGCACCGAGTGATCCTATGTGGGTCAGCACCTAGCAATCCTGTGTGGGTCAGCACTGAGCAATCCTGTGTGGGTCAGCATCGAGCGATCCTGTGTGGGTTAGCACCGAGCGATCCTGTGTGGGTCAGCACCTAGAGATCCTCTGTGGGTAAGCATCTAGAGATCCTATGTGGGTCATCACAAAGTGATCCTGTGTGGGTTAGTAGTAGATCCTCTTAACAGATTAATATGATTCAGTAGTTACATCTAATCATTTTTACTTCTGTACCTAAGTTATACCTGGTGTAAGCTAAGTCTGTACCTTGTGGTACTTTCCTTTGTGGTTATACCTTGGTGGTATTCTTCTGTGTGGCATACCTATGTGGTACTTACCTTCATGGTTGATTCATGCTCAAATTTACCCTACTGGTATAAGTGTTCGATGTAGTATATGTAGGGGTCGAATCCATAGGTACTGAAGAAGTATCCTTGAGACGCTATGATTTGGTGGAGGATGGGATGTGAAGTGTCCAACTTTGGTTTTGATTTTGGATGGTTTTAAAGAAAACTAAGAAACCTAAGTGAATTCAATTAAATGAAAATGGTTTGATATTAGGATTATGCTTAGGGTGTATTGAATGAATTTTACTCCTTTATACAATTTTGGTTTTATTAATTCTTGATGAATCCATTCTTCAAAAATAACATCACCTTCATCAATTTCTGGTTTGGTGCTTACTAAACACAATTACTAATCCCCTACACACTTATAGAACCAAATTCATGATCTCTCCAAGGTATATGGTCATTTTCTACTTGAATTTAGCTTGCTCAAACACAGTGAAGATGAAGAGTAAAAATAACTGAATAATGGAAGTCTTAAATTAATTATCCAATTAACAACGATTCATTCGTAAAATAACATTAAATCCAAAATTTGCATCCTCCTATGATCAAAAAATTAAAGGTTTATCCCTAAATTGATAGTATACTCTCAATGGTGTGTGGAATATGGATTACAAGAATTGGATTGAAGAAATTAAAACTGCGGAAATAACGAGCACTCCTCCGTGTGTGTGAATGAAATTCACACCTATGTGTGAACTAATTCACCACAACACAGAGATATCACTGTGATTTGTGATAATGAAGTTTTAATAAAAGAAATGGAAAATATATAAGACAAATAATTTGATTAATAACATAAATATACAAAAAAAACTTACATGAAAATGGAAAACATTACAAAGGAATTTTGGAAGCATAACCTTACAATGAAACAAGCAACAAAAGATGATAAGAAAAATATGACATGCTTATTCCCTTCACCACCAGCTCCTTATATAGTAATATTAGGAACCTTAGTTCTAACCCCCAACAATAAATTCACCCCCCAATAATTAATAGAGTCAAAGGGAGGGTGAATAATCAAAAGGAAATTGACGTTACAAAGTTGACCACAAAACCAGCTAGATTCATACACTATTTTGACGTGTAAATTTGTAATTTAATAAGGCTGAATCCAGAGGGCTAGTATAAGATAAATATTATCTTACATCTTTCATATATGAGATTTAAAAATTTCAGGAAATTTTGTGCATTTGTTTGAAAGTTATGGTCGAAATGGTGGGATGACTTTATGTGTATTCATCTCAGGGCCACCATTTAAATCTCAACTTCAGATCCCTTTACCATCATGAAAAATTCAGAATTAGCTCTGAACATAGTTTAATAAAATGATTATAATACTTCTATACTTATACTGTAAAAATTTGATCTTCATTGGGCTTGGTTTGTGGGCCCCACATTTGTTTGATGGGCCTTAGGCCCATTATGTGTTTTCCAGCAAATTTCTGCATTCAGGTGAAAAAATATCCATCTTCCCTTGGGATTAATCCATTGGACCTAAAAGATAAAATGTTCCAAATAAAGTTATTAATCATATACCAAAATATCAAATTAAAATTATGAACAATTTATTTTTCACAAGAAATTTATTGAGTGGGCCCAAATTGACACTTTAAGCATGAATTGCACAATGATGGGAAATGAAGTTCAATTTCTGAATTGAACTAAAATTAATGTTTATGAACTTTAAAAAACATTAATATTAAGACATTAAAAATGAATATTATCCACTTTCAGAGACTAATCAATGGTATTACTTCCTTTGTGGAAGAGTTGAGCTTTGGGATTTGAGTTGGACTCCGTGTTTTCCTCATGATTGAGATGGGTATACTTGATAACTTAGGTATATGTATGGGCCTATACCTAAGTAGGGTTGTATATTGATTTAATGCCTTGTGGTTTATCCTTGGTGGATTTTGTGATACCTTGAGGGTCTATGGCTCCCTACTGAGTATCGTTATACTCACCCCTGCACGGGCTATGCCCACACCTTGTTGTGTTTGGAGTAGACGACGAACAATGATGATTGAGGCTGAGGGTACCATGGATAGATGGGGCCTGGAGGTGGACCGTACGACGTGATAGTGCGCAGTGGAGGCGGGCATATGTGGAGTGATGAGGAGGCAATATGTACCTACCCTTCAGGTAGGAATCTCAGAGGACGACCCAATAATTGCCTTTATTTTTCTTCAGTTGTATTGTTTTTTAGTTGTACTTGTACTATTACTGTTGGGATTATATTATGGACCCTTTTTTACTTTTAGCACTCTTTGTTCTATACAATTGACTTGTGTTCGTATCTTTCTGTGTACTTGGTTGTGTGTGTTTACAAGTTATAAAGGTAATGCCTTTCCGGTTATAGGGAATATGCCTTTCGGTGCTAGTCGCCATCTCCTGGCCTATGGAAGGCGGGCTTGGGGTAGTCACAGCACGGGACCCAGGGGAAGGGTCGTGACAAATTGGTATCAGAGGAGTCAGTTCTACCATAGAACATATGAATATGATCTTTCTTTTTAATGGAAATAGTGTTAAGTGTAGTGAGTGTGGTTATCAGTTTAGGGAATCCAGTGTTGGTACGACTACCAACATATCCATACACCAGGACCCTAACTTATGATTTCTGACTCAGTGCATGAAAACACTGATTACATGTGTGTTTTCAAGAGTTTTCTTTGTGATCTCTTTGAGTCATCTCACCAGGTATAACTTATTGACCGTGGCACATCTGTTTCTTTTCAAGATGCCTCCACACAGACATCCAGCTCGGGTTTCGGATATAGTATGCACCGATAGCCCATCGAGCGACGAGTCCTTGGTGCATGCCCCTCTTCCAGCAGAGGCACCAGCGGTACCATTACCCATTGGGCCACCGATGCCACCATCCCCAATAGTAGAGTGTGCACGCCACTTGAGCGCGTTGCATGAGTTCCAGCGCCAGAGGACACCCAGGTTCAGGGGAGAGACAGACCCACAGGCGGCTGAGGATTGGCTAAAGGCCGCGGTGAGAGTCTTACAACTAGTAGGGACACCAACCGATCTCATGGTGATCCTTGCCACCATTCTTCTATAGATATAAATAGGCAGATGGTGGAGCTTGATGCTCTAGGATCACGATGAGGTGATGCTTCTCTAGGTATACTTTGAGAGCTTGTTTCGGGTAGAGTTTGTTCCAGTGACTCTTCACACAATGCTCATACAGAGCTTCTTCATCTATAGTAGGGAATCATGACTGTGTCTCAGTACTCAGTGAGGTTCACCGACCTCTCACGCTACTCCACTGATATGGTGCGAGACCCATTCTTCAGGGCCTGGACCTTCGAGCAGGGACTCAGGTGAGAGATCAGGGCTTCGATGATTTCTCTTAGCATCTCAACACAGGCGGGGGTGTTAGAGAGAGCCCTCTTAGTGGAGAGTTTCCTTGCCGAGCAGTCACTAGTAGAGAGACCCACCACCGGACGACACGTAGTAGAGTCTTCTACAGCTGGTAGCAGACAAATATCACAGAGGTCCAAAAGGACCAGACCTAAAGGTGGACGACCGTAGGATTTAGGGTCGGTTGTGTAGGGAACCCGAGGCAGAGTCGGTCATGCCAGGAGTGGGCAGTGTTACACATGCGGTGGGTAGAGTCACATGGCTCGTGAATGTCCGACCCACCATACAGATGATCAACAGACAATCGAAGGACCGCCCAGGCAGAGACAGAGGCTCGACCAAGGAGGTCCGCAGTGAGAAGGCAGACGTGGCAGAGGAGTTGGCCGTGCAACTGGTGGTGGGAGACGATTTGAGATGTTACCACCACCACCACCAAAAGGTACACCCTAACTGCAGGGAGAAGGAGGACAAGGGAGAGCTCAACTCCAGGCAGCTGAGGCCTATGATCACGGCACTCTGGAGATGATACGAGGTACAATCTGTGTCTACTACACCTTAGCTGCAGTACTTATAGACATAGGTTATAGTCATTTTTTTATTTCCACTACCCTCGTTGGGAGTTTGGAGATTCCGATGGAGTCGTTGGCTCGATCCTTATGGCTAGAGACTCCTACGAGAGCAGATTAGATGACTAGGCACTGGTTCCGGTAGTGCGAGATTACTCTAGGAGGTAACAACTTCAGCTGGGATCTCCTAGTAGTGGCGGTGAGGCCTTACGATGTCATCTTATGTATGTACTGGTTATCTACATTCCATGATTAGATTGACTATATTAGGTGAAAAGTGCGGTGTGTCTGCACGGATGGGATCGATTTTACCTTCACCGATGAGAAGGGAGCCTTTGTAGCACAGGATGGACTTACCTGGAGGAGAGTGTAGCCGATCACTCATCAGTTGGCTAGCCTTACCCTTAGAGTAGTTGATGTGGAGAGTCCGAGTTATCCTGTAGTGGTAGACTAATACACGAATGTCTTCCCTGATGATGTTCCGGGTCTACCTCCTCACAGAGAGGTGGACTTTTACATTGACTTGTACCCCATAAAGGCACAAATATCTACACCAGCGTATTGGATGGATCCTGCAGATCTTTGTGAGCTGCGGGTATAACTAGAGGACTTACAAGAGAAAGGGTTCATTCGGCCCAATTTTTCTCCTTGGGCAGATTTGATTTTGTTCTCCAAGAAGGTGTATGGGAGCTTGAGAATTTGTGTTGACTATCGATGCCTGAACCAGGTGACCGTGAAGAACAAGTACCCACTTCCGAGGATTGACGACCTCTTTGATTAGCTGAAGGGAGCATGATGGTTCTCGAAGATAGACCTCAGATCAGGCTATCACCAGCTCAGAGTACGAGATGAGGATGTGTATAAGACGACTTTCAGATGTCGGTACGACCATTACGAGTTCTTGGTTATGTCATTTGGTGTAACCAACGCTCCAACAGTATTCATGGGACTCATGAACAAGATCTTTTATCCATACCTTGATTGATTTGTAATAGTCTTCATCGCCGACATTCTTATCTACTCGGCTACTGAGGAGGAGCATGCCTATCATTTGCAGGTAGTACTGGACACACTCTGAGAGCACTAACTTTATGGTAATCTCTTGAAGTTCTAGTTTTGGATCCGAGAGGTTCACTTTCTGGGACATTTTATCTCAAAGGATGGAGTTGCAGTGGATCTAGTGAAGATTGAGGCGGTACTTTCTTGGGAGCCACCCATGAGTGTGATAGAGATACAAAGTTTCCTATGTTTGGATAGATACTACCATAGATTTGTGCCAAATTTCTCCAAAGTTGCATCACCTTTATCAACATTGACGAAGAAGGGGAAACCCTTCGTGTGTTCGGAGAGATGCCATCGGAGTTTTCAGGAGCTTAGGTAGAGGCTGACTAGTGCCCCCATCTTGAGGCTTCTATGGGAGGGCGTAGAGTACGTAGTCTACTGTGACACATTAGGGACCAAACTCGGATGTTTCCTAATGCAGGAGCGAGCAGTGATCACATATGGTTCCTGATAGATGAGAAAACATGAGCAAAACTATGCTACCCATGATCTGAAGTTAGAATCAGCGGTCTTCTCCTTGAGGATGTGGCGACATTACTTAACGGGTGAGCATTTTACAATGTACTCTGATCACAAGAGTCTCAGGTATATCTTCTCTCCGAAGGACCTAAACCTGAGACAACGACATTGGCTTGAGTTCCTCCAGGACTATGACTTCGATATAGTCTATACTCTTGGGAAAGAGAACATTGTAGCAGATACACTCATCTAGAGATATGGTATACAGCTTCCAGGTGAGGTGATGGAGCAGTTGGACACTTTGTAGATATCCTTCATGGAACGTGATGGAGCAGATTTCCTTTAGTCTCTTACAATCACTCCCCCACTTCTTCAGCGAGTCAGGGAGGCGCAGTACAGGGACACTGACTACGAGACTTGACGTGCTCAGATATCTACAAGACATGCACCTGATGGATTTTTCTGATGGTGGGGAGCACATCATTCTCTTTAGAGGACGTACCATGGTACCGGTGTCACTTCGGGTGGAAGTGTTGAGGGAGTTCCACACATCCCCTCTAGCGGTACATCTAGGAGTGGAGAAGATGTACTGGGATCTCTGACGACAACACTGGTGTTCGGGAATGAAGAAATCAGTTGCAGAGTTTGTCTCTCAGTGCCTCACTTGTCAGTAAGTGAAGGAAGAGCATCAGGTACCAAAAGTCTTAGTTCAACCTTTAGAAGTCCCAGAGTGGAATTGGGATGGGATATCCATGGAATCCATGACAGGACTTCCATGTACATCCAGGGGACATGATTCGATTTGGGTGATCATCGACCAACTCACCAAGTCGGCCCACTTCCTACCGATCAGAGAGCAGGGTTCAGTAGAGAGCTTGGGACGCCTCTATGAGCAGAAGATTGTGTGGCTACATGGAGTACCCTCGACGATTGTCTCTGATCGTGATGCACATTTTACTTCCCGGCTATGGAAGGGGTTGTAGGAGGCTTTCTGGACACAACTTCGTTTGAGCACCTCCTTCCATCCTCAGACGGATGGTTAGATTGAGCGGACTATTCAGAACCTTGAGGACATGTTGTGTGCTTGCATCCTCGACTTCAGTCACAGCTGGGAGGATCACTTTCCTTTGGTAGAGTTTTCATACAACAACAGATATCACTCCACCATTGGGATGACACCTTTCGAGGCATTGTATGGGCGACCTTACAGATACCCTTTGTGCTGGACTGACCCAGGGGAGTCAACACTAGTGGGACCAGAGATGGTAAGGGCTACCACAGAAAAAGTGTCGATCATCCAGGAGTGGATGAAGAATGCACAGAGTAGGCAGAAGTCTTATGCTGATAGGAGACGAAGACCTCTAGAGTTCGAGGATGGTGACCACGTCTTTCTACGAGTCTCACCCCAACGCGGTTTGCAGAGATTTGGATGAGGTGGTAAGTTATCTCCGAGGTTTATCAGACCCTTCCAGGTCCTCATAAGAGTTGGCGAGGTGACTTACCACTTAGCTCTTCCACCTCAGTTGCATCGGGTGCACGGCGTCTTCCACGTATCCCAGATGAGGAGATACGTGCATGACCCTTCTCACATCATCGACCATGGCGAGCTGTATGTCGATGATGGGGTGACTTTTATGGAGGTTCCAGTAGAGATTGAGGATCGACAGGACCGGGTCCTTCGTGGGCGGTTGATACCTCTGGTAAGCGTTCGCTGGTAGCACATGAACCTCCAGGAGAGTACATGGGAGCGGGAGACTCAGATTTGTGCTCAGTACCCACACTTTTTTCATTAGTTTGTGTTATGGATTATGGGGATGCAAAGCCCTGAGGTGGGGAGAATGTAAAGAATTAGAAATTCCATGTAATTTTTTTTAATTATATGGGAATTTTATGAGTCTGCAAAAAATTGATGGTGCGTGATTCCGAGACCTGGTGTGCCCAAAATGAATTTCTGAACTTTTTTTTGGGTACGTTCAGTAAATGTGAGAGTGAGTTTTTGTAACTTTAAAACCGGTGCTCGGAATTGAAATATGAGGGCACCGTTGAACTCACAGTGCCTGTATTCGCTTAAGGAGACCATCACCTCGACCGCAGTGGGTCGAGAGTGAAAGATAAAATTTTGTGCTTTTAGTGAAAGAATAAAATAAAATAAAAATGTATAACATTTTTATTTTAGAAACCCCCTCAACATGGGTTATGGTGGCGGGGACCACCTGATCCTAAAACCCCCCAATTTTGAATTCCTAAAGGTGGGTCCACCCAAACCCTCATAATGGGATAAACTCTTAAACTCTCTCTTTAATGTGGAGAAGTATCTTGAACTTCCTCCACATTAATTATGCCAACACCTCTTGATTAATGGTTCCAATTCAAATTAAATTAACAAAACCTAATTTAATTTATATTGGCTATTCTTTTGTTGGGAGAATTGTTGGAAAATAACTTGGAGAAACTTTTAACCTCTCCAATGAAGAACTCCTCCTAATGAAGAACGACCACCAGAGGTTGAAGAATGAGGAAACCGACCCCAAGCCAGATCGGAAGCACCTTGCGGAGGCAACCAACATAGGATGTCTTCGATGACAACGAACCGATGATCGGGGAAATGCCAACATCACCGAATTCACCCCTTCCAATGTCAATGAGAAATAAAGGTAGGGGTGTGTTTAAAATTGGTCAATGTTATTTTTTCCTCTTACATTGAATCATTCACCTTGAGGTGCTTTCTACCACCCTAATGTAGAGGGTATAGGCCAAATAAACATGGCTTGACCCCTTCGCAAACCTTATGGTTCTTTTGTGTGTTCTTCGCGATGGTGACGACGACTGGTGCCGACGTTTGGCACCGGTGGAACTCAAAAACTACGGTCGGCACCATGGCCGACCGTGATGAAGGCGACAAATAGAGGGTGTCCAGTCAAGTCGGCTGCCAGCGAAGGCACGGCGCGTGACCGCGCCACACGACCAGCCACAACGGACCACTGCACCATGGCCTTGCCACTTTGCGGCCCTCTGCGGCCCCCGTGGCCTCGCCGCTTCGCGGCCCTCTATAGCCCCCTAGGCCTTCGCCGCCCCACGACCCTCCGCGGACCTCGTGGCCTTATCGTCCCATGGCCTTGTAGCCCCCACAACCTCACCGTTCCGCGGCCCTTCACAGCCCCGCGACCTCACCGTCCAGCGGTCATTCGGGGCCCCCGCGACCTCACCGTCCCACAGCCCCACGACCTCACCGCCCAGCGGCCCTCTGCGGCCTTGCCGCCCCACGACCCCTATTTCCTTCGCTGCCTCGTGGACCTCCACGACCCCCGTGGCCTTGCCGTACCTCAGCCTTGAGGCCCCTGTGACCTCGCCACCCTGCGACCCTTCGTAGCCCCCGCGGCCTCACCACCCTCGCGGCCTCCGCGATGCCCTCACGGACTCTGCACCACCCTCGCAGCCTCCGTGGCACCCTCGCGGCCTCATGCCACTCTGCGGACCCCACGCCAGACCCAGCGGGCTGAGTCGGTCAGACCGGGTCAGATCAGACCTGGACCGGCTACGAGCTTTTCGCTCTATCGGCCATAAATTTTGCACTTGGCGTCCATTTGAAAAACCGTCAACGGAGCTGTAAAACTTGGAGAGAGATGGTCCCTTTGGTATACACCACTTGAGATTTGGATATATTTGGCATACGGTCAGGTTGGATTGAGAATGAATCCAATCAGTCCCTCGAAACCAAAATGCTAATAACTTACAGACTGGGCGTCCGATTGATGCACTGTCTGTTACATTGAGACAAATATGACGTGGTAGTCCTTTAGGATACTTTTTCATGGGACTTCATGGAAGTTGGAGTATCAACCAGTGGCTTGAGGATAAGACCCTCTTGGAGACGAGCAAGCTTAGTGCGGGAACCCAGTAGCTGGCTGTGACGTGAAGAATAAATAGCGATCCTGTGTGGGTCAGCACTGAGCGATACTATGTGGGTCAGCACCGAGAGATCCTATGTGGGTCAGCACCAAATCCTATGTGGGTCAGCACCTAGTGATCCTGTGTGGGTCAGCACCGAGCAATCCTGTATGGGTCAGCACCAAGCGATCCTGTGTGGGTCAGCACCGAGTGATCCTGTCTAGGTCAGCACCTAGAGATCCTATGTGGGTCAGCATCTAGAGATCCTATGTGGGTCAGCACTGAGCGATCCTGTGTGGGTCAGTAGCAGATCCTATTAACAGAGTAAGATGATTCAGTAGTTACATCTAATCATTTGTACTTATGTACCTAAGTTATACCTAGTGTGAGATGAGTCTGTACCTTATGGTACTTTACTTCATGGTAATACCTTGGTGGTATTCTTCCGTGTGGCATACCTGTGTGGTACTTACCTTCATGGTATTCCTTCCTTTGTGGAACAGTTGATATTTGGGATTTGAGTTGGACTCTGTGTTTTCCTCATGATTGATATGGGTATACTTGATAACTTAGGTATATGTATGGGCATATACCTAAGTAGGGTTGTCAGTTGATTTCATGCCTTGTGGTTTATCCTTGGTATATTTTGTGCGACCTTGAGGGTCTCAGGGTCCCTACTGAGTATTGTTATACTCACCCCTGCACGGGCTATGCCCGCACCTTGTTGTGTTTGGAGTAGACGACAGACAACGCTGATCGAGGCTGAGGGTACCAGGGCTAGACGGGGCCTGGAGGTGGACCATACGACGTGACGGTACACAGAGGAGACGGGCAGACATGGAGTGCTGAGGAGGTGATATGTACCTACCCTTCAGGTAGGAACCTTGGAGGATGACCCAGTAGCTACCTTTCTTTTTCTTCAGTTGTATTGTTTTTCATTTGTACTTGTACTATTACTATTGGGCTTGTATTTCGAACCCTTTTTTACTTTTATCACTCTTTTTTCTATACAGTTGACTTGTGTTCGTATCTTGCTATGTGCTTGGTTGCGTGTGTTTATAGGTTATAAAGGCAATGCCTTCCCGATTATAGGGAATACACCTTTCGGTGCTAGTTGCCAGCCCCTGGCCTATGGAAGGCGGGCTTGGGGTAGTCATAGCACGGGCCCCAGGGGATGGGTCGTGACACACTATACACCAGAATAATGGAAAAGATATACTCAACCAACTCTTTTCGGGGTTATTACTTGTAGTATCCAGACAGCTAATTATTGCAAGGAAAACCACATAATCCCTACCTTACCAAAATTTTAGGATGTTATTGTAATATCCTCAATTTTTAATGATAATTATATCCTCTTTGATAATAATTTATGAGATTTTTTATGTAAAAAATATAATTTTTCAATAAAAACACTTAATAAATTATTTAAAGGTTTTTCATAAGGGTAAAAATCATGTTAACTCTTTGGAATATTATATGAAATATTTTTGGAGTTAGGGGATGAGTTAGGAAGGGATTTTGGGGCTCATAGAGCCTCGATACTGAAAGAATAAAAATAATAAATATATTATAGCATGTGCATATGATTTTTTCTAAAATAATAGAATATCACCCAAATGGTGTCTCAAATAGAAAATTAGAGACCACCATTAGGTCCAGGATGTGGGGTTTACCCTAGGCATGACATAACATATGTGCGATTCAGGTGTTTGGACAGATCTCATGTGCGGGTAATTTGTTTAATATTTTTATTATATTTTTTTGAAAAAATTAAATATCTCCCGAATGGTGTATCATACAAGAAATAGGAGACCAACATTAAATTTTAAATGCGGGTTTTATCCTAGGCGTGACATAAGATTTTTCTGCGTCAGGTGTTTAGTTACATCACACATAAGGGAAATTCTTTTATCCTTTTTTGGTTTAAGAATTTTTATTAAAAGAAAAAATATATGCCTGCAAAGAATTTTATTAAATTATTTTTATTTGTTTGAACTGATAAAATTAAACAGCTTTTGAATAATTATTGTCCATTTAATAATAATAATAATAATAATAATATATATTATTATTATTATTATTATTATTTTTTGTGTCAAAGAATAAGAATAGAAATTACGTGCGTAATGAATAATTGCACTAAATAAATGGTTTTGTGTGTTTAATAATAGTTATTTATTATTATTGGTTCTTAATAGAAGTTATATTTGAAACATTAATGATGACAATGATGGAAGATATTTCATAATAATAATAATATATGTTGCTTTTATTATTGTTATCAAATTGAAAAAAATATTATTGTGAATATATATATATATATATATATATAATGTGTGTATATATATGGGATAAATATATATATACACGTGTGAGTGTATATATATATATAAGAACGTGTATACATATATATAACGTGTATATATATGGGTTAAATATATATATGTGGGGGGGTGTGGGTGTATATATGTATATACATGTGTGTGTGTGTGTGTATAATGCACACACACACACACACATATTTATGGGTGACTTAAAATATTTTTAATGAATGTTTTAATGAGTTTAAATGTGGAACTTAGAAACATGTGTAAGTGAATAAAAGAAAGTGGCACATTGGTGTAAGAGGAAAGAGAAGGAAAAATAAATAAAATTAAGTAATGAATTAATTTGATAATTAATGAAATAAAATAGAGAAAAATATATAATTTTGGAAAACAGGAGGCACCCGTGGAAGAGATGCACAAAAGGAATACCCAATCCCACTCTCACGCCTCTCTCTTCTCTCCCTCTCTCCATTATTCATTTTTATTTTATTTTATTATTTATTCCAAAAATTATTTCTTCAATATCTTATGTGATATTGATTAGATTGACGCGTCGTCAGTGGCATTGGGTTTGCCTCGATGACTAGAAATTTTTAACCAAAATTTGATTCTGAAGGCAGTGGGGATTCAATGGTGCAATTAAACTTGGACATCAACCTTTATCATCAATCACCATTGTACCCAAGGTAATAATCCCTTGACATTAGCACATATTTTATTATGGGTTGTTGGCATGATTTCTTAGCATGGGTGTGTAGCCTGTGAGGTCTATGTTTGATGCTTGATCACATGAATTGCACGTGTAGACTTTGACTTGTGCTTGATTTTCTTATATATGAAATGTGATGACTATGTGTATGGTACTACTTTACTTGATGTGATATTGATCTATCATTTTAATTATATGTATTATATATACTATTTCCTATCTGCTATAGTTGATCATACATGTTTGACCTATTTGGTTTGCATGTGAGATGTGACACATGCTTGGTTCTATCCTCTAAAAGAGATGTACCAGACTAGGGTCGACATGTGATTGGACTATTCCAGTCGGAGAGATGTTTCACATGCTTGGGGATATCCATATAGGAGGTATGTTCTATAATTGGGTCAACATGTGAGATATGATGCAAGTTAGGGCTATCCACTCGAGATGGTTGTTCTAAACTTGGGTCGATATGTAGTTAGACTCTCTTACAGCGAAATGTGTCATGTGCTTGGGGATATCCACTCGAGGAGTATGTGCCAGGCTAGCTACCTATGTTCCATCTTTCATTGTGTCGAACCAGGTATGTTTCTCCTACCATGGTGCTGAAGTAGGTTGAGATGACCCCTGAGGACCCAACATGTATTTTTTACTTGTGTGATATATTGTTTTTATATTTATACCCTATTTATGTTCATGGCATGCACTTGTATATTTTATGCATTGATGTTAAGGGTCATTAGTGGTGTCCTACTTAGTCTTGTACTCACACCCTACTTGGGAATTTCTATGCATTTGTAGATAAAATGCCTATGGATCTTGTGAAGGGAAAGGGATGTGTGGTGGACAATTGAGTAGTTGGATCAGGAGGGTGCAGACGGTACTAGATGGAGTTCAAGCATGATATTTGCTATTATTTTTATTTTACTGGCTTAATCATACACTAGATCTATGTTTAGTCTTGTTATTTCATCATGTATGTCATATTTTAGTTTTCACATGTATTACTCTGATTATTTATTTTATTTATTATATTTTTTTTATCTATTTCTTCTATTCACTCTGATAGAGGGTATAATCTCCCCATGGTTCTACTCAAAACCCTCACTACTAGTCAGAAACCTCTTGCATATGGGGAGGTGTGCATATGTTCACATTGCATCCATCTTGGACTTGGTGGTTCAGGTTAAGATGTTACAAAATGGTATCATAGGTCCAGGAGTCATTAAATTGTCTTTTCTTTTTTGCCTTGATTTGGGATAGGGTAGAGAGGGGTCGAGATGGTTGGGATTCTAGAAAGGGAACTATGGAAGTGTCTAATCAGCACTGTAAAGTGGGACTTTGAGTCACCGTAAAGCAAGGAAATTATGTTTTGTTATCACCATTGATTAAATTCACCTTAGGTGATGTATATGATGCTGATATGTGATTTATGGGATTTTGGGTGCGTTCATGCATCCTGACTAGGCACATAGGTTCCATATGTCATGTATATATACCTGTTATTGTGCTTTATATTAGTTCTTTAATTAAATTCCTTGTATTGTATTTTCTATTCAGGATAACTTTTATGATTGTATGATATATCTGTGTGGACATTATATTGTGATATATCTAAATTAGAATTAATTATTTGAATTGAGCATGCTATTGTGTTGGTATATATATGATGAATGGGACTAGTGTGCAGATATGGAGACTAGGTTAGTACTAGTATGAGTATACCTTGGGTTGAGGGTATACTCCTAGGAGAACCTTGTGTGAACCCATAGACTGGATAAGATCTGTTTATGCTCCTAATGTTCCTCCTATTACGAATACGTGAGAGCAGAAGTCTGATGTTTGAGCTCAGTGTCTTGAGTTGTTCAAGCAAGACTTCTAGAGTGCTTCTCAGGGATGAGAAGTCATTAGAGGGATAAAATTGTAATATCCTAAAATTATAATGACAATAAAATCATATTTGATAATAATTTATGAGTATTTTTATGCAAAAAATGTTAATTTTCAATAAAAATCACTTAATAAATTATTCAAATGTTTTGCGTATGGGTAAAAATCATGTTAACACCTTGAAATATTCTATGGAATATTTTCAGAGTTAGGCGTTAAGTTAGGATGATGTTTTGGGGCCAATAAAACCTCAATGCTAAAATAATAAAAATATTAATTATATTTTATCACGTGCATGTTATTTTTCTAAAATATTGGAATATCTCCCAAATGGTATCTTAGATAGGAAATCTAAGACCACCATTAGGTATGGGATGTGGGGTTTACTCTAAGCATGACATAACATATGTGTGCATTGGGTGTTTGGATAGATCACACTTGAGATTAATTAATTTAATATTTTTATTATAATTTATTCTGAAAAAAATTAAATATCTTCTAAACAGTGTATCGTACAAGAAACCAGAGACCTCCATTAAATCCGAAATGTGGGTTTCACCCTAGGTGCGACATAAGATTTTTGTACGTCAGGTGTTTTGTTACATCGCACGTAAGGGTAATTGTTTTATCCATTTTTGGTTTAATATTTTTTATAAAAAGATAGAATATATGTTTGCAAAGAATTTTGTCAAATTATTTTGATTTTTTTGAACTGATAAAATTTATCGACATTCGAATAATTGTTGGGAAGTTAAAAATAATAATAATAATAATTGTATTATTATTATTAGTATTATTTGTGTCGAAGAATAATAATAATGATGGAAGAGATTTAATAATAATAATAATATTATTATTATTATTAAATTGCAAAAATAATATTGTTGTGTATATATATATAATGTGTGTATATATATGGGATATATATATATGCATGTATGAGTGTATATATCTATATACAGATGTGTATACAAATATATAATGTGTATATATATGGGTTAAATATGTGTGTGCGCGCGCGCACATGCGTGTGTGGGTTTATATATATGTGTGTGTGTGTGTGTGTAGATGTGTGTGTATATATATATATATACAGGTGTGTATATATATGCAGTTGTGTATATATATATTTAATGCCTATATATATATATATTTATGGATGACTTAAAATATTTCTAATGAATGTTTTAATGAGTTTAAATGAGGAATTTAGACAAATGTGTAAGTGAATAAAATAAAGTGGTGAATGGGTGTAAGTGGAAAGAGAATAAAAAATAAATAAAATTAATTACTGAATTAATTAGATAATTAATGAAATAAAATGAAGAAAAATATACAATTGAAGGGAATGGGAGGATCCTAGGGGAAAGACACATAGGAGGAAAACCAAATCCCACTCTCATGCCTCTCTCTTCCCGCCCTCTCTCTATTATTATTTTTTATTTTATTTTATTATTTATTGAAACTTCTCTCTTCAATATATCATGTGATATTGTTCAGATTGGTGCATAGTTGGTGTCGTTTTGTTTGTTTTGTCGAGTAAAATTTGTAAACCTAATTTTGTTTCCAAATGCAGTGAGGATTCAATGGTGCAATAAAACTCATACGTTAACCCTTATCATCAATCACCATTGTACCCAAGGAAGGAAGCCCTTGACCTTATCACATATTTTATTACAAGTTATTGTCATGATTGTTTGGCATGCGTGTGTAGCCCGTGAGTCCTATGTTAAATGTTTGATCACATGAATTATGTATATAGCCTTTGACCTATGCTTGCATTTCTTGCATATGAAATGCAATGACTATGTTTATGGTACTACTTGACTTGATGTGATATTAACCTATCATTTGCATTATATGTATTGTATATGTTGTTTCCTGTCTACTTTAATTAAGCATGCATGTTTGGCCTGTTTGGTTGGAATGTGATATAGTGACCCAAACTTAACATACATGGATATTACATCATTTTTATGAATATTCAGCATATTACAAAAGTACATGCCTGAGAAACATAATAGTTTAGTGTATTTGGAAACTTGGAAACATAATATTCTATCTTGGTGAAAGATATTCAACATCTCCCTTAAAGATATTACCCATTATTACTCCAACTTAAAACCTTTCTTCATAACTCGGGGAAAGAGAAATATAAGAAAGGGGTGAGCTCGAATGATCAGTAAGGGTAAATAAGGGAGATATATAAGCATAACATGAGCATAAGGGTATGATAATATGATAATAACATTAGAATATCATACCATGTATATCAAAGATCATAAACATGAATCATGGCATAAATATTGGCAATTCATAATATATGAATCATAAGGAAATAAAAAGTATAATCCATGAAATCATAATATAGGAATATAACATCAAATTTTTGGAAGACACATAAGCATATAAAAATTATTTCCATAATAGTCAAGGATTAATTCCAAGGCCATATTAGTGTAATGGGTTCACTCCCTAAACCATCTTGATAGCCATGGTTCACTCCCATGACCATCTTAGTAGTTAAGGATCTCTCCCAAGACCATCTTAGTAGACAAAGTCCTTTACTAAACCAAATTAACTCTCCATTCTAGCCATGTGTATCTCATGAGATATAAATCTTTACCCAATGAATTGGAGGGAGATATAGGTCCCACCCATCTCATAATGAAATCATACATATGTGTGCCACTGGATTACAAATATTTATCATATCATAACCCATGAAATGAAATGGGTATCATAAACATGTAATCATATCATAACCTATATAAAAGTGACAGGTTTTATAACCATTCCATCAAATCATTACCCATGAAAAGAAACGGGTTTCATAGGCATATAACCCATGAAAGAGAAACATGTTTCATAAACATAAGTCCATCAAAACATAAACCATTCAGATAAATAATATTAATGGAACCCTTGGATCATATCCCCAATAATTCATTAGTAACACCACATATGTCATATTATATTGAACATAATTTTTGAGAAATCTTTTAAAATCAAGTATTGGGGAAAATATCATTTCTTATTTGAATAAAATAATTTTTAAAACATAAAACATTTTGAAAACCATTTTATTTAAAAACTTATAATGGAATCTTGAAAACATTTTGAAAACATTTTTCCTTTAAAACTTATAAAATAAACTTGAAAACATTTTGAAAACCTTTTTCCTTGAAAAATTATAAAAGAATCTGGAAAATGTTTTGAAAACCTTTTTCCTTGAAAAATTATAAAATAAGTTTTAAAAAATTTGAAAAATATTTTTCCTTGAAACCTTTTTCCTTGAAAAATTATAAAGTAATCTTGATTTTTTTAGAAAACATGGTTTTAAAATAACACATATTTCCGACTGAAGAGAGAGTTAAATTCAGATTTAATTAAAAACACTTTATTAATTATCTTAAGTACCAAAGAGTGAAAAACAACACCATTACATAAATATGTCACGAATAACCATATGAGAATAAAATTCATGATATTTATTGAGAGATGGATTATAATATTTTATCAATAAAAGCATATTCATAAACAATCCTAATAAACGATGAGATTGTAGCAATAAACTATTATGAATTTGGTAACTTTGAATCATAATCCCCATAAAATAATAAAATTAAATGAGGCTTAAAATATCATTAAAAGAATTATATTCATGATATAACATTTCAAATAGAATTTTATACACCTTTTAAAAGAATATAGGTGCATAACATGACATGTGTCTCAAAGAAGGAAAATTGAGATAAAATTACTTTATCGATTTGGTAACTTTTGAACCACAAACCCCATGAAAGAGATATCATAAAATGGACATGTAAATAACCATAAATTTAAGGATAATAATATTATAATATATTAATGGGAATTATTTATACCATACAAAATAAATGAGTGGTGAATAAGGCATAAATCTCACAGAAATACAAGTGAGATGAGAAAACCCATACCTTAAGTCTTGACTTTCTTCGTACACATTCAAACATCCTGTATAATAAATATAAGTTTATTATAAATATAACATATGAAAATATTATTATATATAATACCATATATTATTTTATTATGACTTTATATTACTTTTTTATTAACAATTCCATGTTAATGTTATGTTTTAGGTAACATCTGCTTTGTTTTTCATATATGTTTTTACTTGTTATTCTTGATATTTTTACTTAGATAATGATTTAATTATTTAAAGAATTTAAAACATTATATAAATATCACATATATTCATTATATAAATATTTATAATAACATATAAAAATATAAATATGAAATGGAATACACCGTTCATAGATACGGTAGACGATACATACTCATGAACGTTGTTTCTGTTTTCTTGTTGTATTGAAAGAAAGAAAGTATATGAAATACATGTATGTATATATATATATTATAATTCCAGTAGAATTAGTATTTCATATATATCATATTATTTCACTAAAACCATCCTTAATACTTTCCATGTAAAGTGTGAACGAATCACATCGCTTTGAGGAGGCGGTAGTCCATACGTCCACAAACGAAATTATCATATTTACACAAAATGGAAAGTATGGAGGTATGTTTTATATAATAATTCCAGAAGAATAAAGATATCATAAATATTATAAATATCATATAAAAATAGTATTTCCATCATAATTACCAACCATTATAAGTGGTAAAGGAAAAACAAACAACATCATTTCACGAGCCGGTAGTCCGCTATACACACGAACGGTAAGTTCTTTACCCATTTGATGGAAGTGTGTATAGGTGTAGGTAGAAACCTTATAATAATAATATATTAGTATATTTATGATACTTAGGTTATTATATAATCCTGTAATAAGAATAATTTTGGTGGTGGTGAAAGAAAATAAAACAAAAGAGCTTGTGAAAGGATGTTACCTCTTCTTTAGGTAACCCCCTTTGGTTTGTGCCAAAGGGATTCCTTGGTTGCCTTTATGAAAAAATTGAGGCCTATATGATGAAGGTAGATAATTTTTAATCTTATTTGGTTAGGTTTTATATGAGACAAATTGGCTTTATATGTGTGAAGAAGTGAGGGGGGCGAGTGCTCTTTTTATAGAGGAGGAGGAGTGACTTTCTTGTAAATATAAAAAGGTAAACACTATTGAGTGGCCTCCCTTATATCATGTGCCTCCAATAATTGTAAATTTTTGAGAAAAGAGGTTAATTTGTCTAAATATTTTCACAAAAATGGATTTTTACATGTGTATTTGTTATTTAGCCATTTAAGATTAAAGTTTAACCATTAAGTAAACACATTTTCCCTTAATCATTGTAATTAATTTTAATTACCTTCACTAATATTTTTGGTCAAAAACTAAGTTGAACATATTAAAAATTATAAATTATTACGATTAAAAATATTTAATCCATTTTCCCACATTATAATCATATAATTGGAAGAAATTAATTTAAAATTA
Organism: Viscum album; assembly: GCA_963277665.1. Taxonomy (NCBI): domain Eukaryota; kingdom Viridiplantae; phylum Streptophyta; class Magnoliopsida; order Santalales; family Viscaceae; genus Viscum; species Viscum album. The sequence continues at coordinate 1,483,707,713 of OY728141.1, forward strand.
ATCCCGCAGACGTGTCGCGACAACAAGGTTTTTTAAGCGAAAATGTTTAAAAGTTAGAAATGTTTTTATACCAAATTTCAATGTGAAATTGGTTCCAATGAATTAAATTGAATTAATTTGTGTAAAATTTATCTAATTATACTTTAAAACTAAATTAAAATATATTTTAACAATATAAATAAATTAGATAAAAAAGCAGTTTTGAATTAAAGTTCAGTGTTTTTCACTATTCATAAAAAATGAAACTTCTCAGAAAAATAACAAAAATTCACTCAAAGTAAATTTTGATATTCCACTTTAAAAAATTAATTTTATTTTTTAAAATAAAAATTACAAAATTTTAGAAATTTATATTTAATATGGGTTCTCTATTAAAAGGCGGTAAAATTACCTTTTTGAAAAATACATCTTTTTATTCATAAAATTGAATTTATTATTATCTTATTTCTATCAAAACTATTGTATGAGTGTAAAAAAATTTGATTTAATATATAATATATTAATTTTATTATTTTTTTTTATCAAAATTGGTTTGTTTAATTTATTGAGATAAAATGGTGTTTGTACATAGAGGAATAGTTTTCTTAGAAAATGGAATTTCATTATTTTCAAATAGTTATTACTTTCATTTATAACTAATTTATAACCAAAGGAATCATTTTATATAAATTTGTAAATAATAGTTTCACACTTTAGTTAATATTATTCATAACTTCCATTTTAACGGCTAGGTGGTAACTATAATAATATCTTAATAACAATATTAATAGTATATTATAGTTTAGTAAAACTCATCCTTGTAGGTAACACAAGCTATTGAAGGAACTAGGAATTGTGTGTAACACAATCCAAACATAGTGTTTCATGTATTTAAAATTAATCTAAGTGTTTCATATAGTGAAAGCTTAACTTGGTGTTGCATATAATGCATTCCAAAATTAGTTATTTCATGTAGAAAAGCTATATTAAGTGTTTTTTTAAATGAAAAATATCAAAAAGATTAAATTAATTTGAAAAAATTTCACAAAATCTCAAGTTGTTACATTCTACCCCCCTTAAAATGAATTTCACCCTCGAAATTCATCTAGGTTATCAATGGTTTAATACTTGAAATTTCCTTTCATAGAAACCCACATGGTAAAAATGAATACTAAAACTTGCTTTAAAAAGGGAAAGTTAGAAACATAACGGTTACCCAAAGTAACACATAACTAGGTTTCCACATAGGAGAACATAGGTGAAAAGTGAAAACATGGACATGGAAGAAAAGTGAAAATAATCATATAGATTGATAAATATCACTGATCACAATAAATTGGACGATCCATAGAAAGTTAACAATCACAAAACTATAAACTGAAGAAGCATGAAAGAGGTCATTGATATCATAAAAAATGATGACAATAGGACAAAATTTTATTTCAAAACCCTTTTTCCTAAAGTTAAATAATTTTTATGAGAAGATATACTTACATGTTTTTAGGACAACCTCACCCTTTGTTGTGCCTTGATCAATTTACACCTCATATATTACTCTAAAAATGAAGGTGAATTGTTCATTCTTGAAGTACTGACAGATCATGAGATAGAATGATAAGTCATTCCATCTATATTTAGTTATCATCACAAAAAAAGTTAGCACAAGTTATCCAATAAGCATAAATCCTCATATAGAAAGATAATAATTTAATATCTAAGACCACGTCTGAAGTTTAACTTAAACTATTCCACATATGTTTAACCTTATAACCCTTAAAAAAGATGAAAATCCAAAACTTTAGAAAGAAGGTCACTAAATCAACTTAATATTGATCCCCATATATTATAAAGTAGCTCTTATTTGTCACATTCCAAACATGTGAATACCTTCATCATTAATTCTCTTGAAAAATGGTATTCAACATAAGTCGTTATTGAAAACATGCATGTTTACTTATTCCAAAGTTTATTTTATATATTACATAAATCCAAAAATGGTGTAAACTTCATCAATGACAGCCTAAACCACATTTTCAACAAATCCCTTTTTGGGTTTGAGGTAATCAAAACCATCTAATTTACTTATTAATACCCTATATATCTTTATCCAAACATCATTATCTCAACATAAGGAACATATTAAGGTTTATCTTCCCTTATTAAAAATGCCACCTTTCTATTAAATCACTTTTCTAGTCCATCAGAACCATTCAACATATTCTTGTAAATCCTTAGAGAAAAATATAAACTGAATAATCCTTATATATTTCACCATTTATATAACAAAATTATTGAATACGAATACATAAAAACTTTGATTATTCCACTTCATCCTTAAGAACTTAATAAGGATACCTCATCCTATTACTTAATACCTTTTTCCCTTTAGATTTAATCTGTAATCACATCATCACCAAAAATATAACCATTACTCACACCACCTTGCTGATTCTCTTTAGGATCTTTCCACTTAGGACATCGATTTTCATAATGACCATTCATTCCATACTTAAAGCATTAAACCATTGATGATTTATTTGGGATTCCAATATTCCCATCCATTGCATTAACCAAACTCTTCATTTTTCATTTCTTGTTACTTTCTTTGTGTCCTTTTCTACAGTCAACCCATCTTCATATTCCTATAATACATTCACATTCTCGACATAAAGGAAGTTGAATCTTCTTTCCTTGATGGTCTCTATTACCCAAAATCTCATATAACTCTTTTCTTATCTTCTATAGTGATTCTAAGAGTTGTTTAAGGTACACATTGTTAATCACGTTCCATGAAAACTAATTAGGCATGATCACAACATCCTTCACTCCAGTGATCATCCCATTTGACTTCACATTAGTAATTTTTTTTTCACATTCAACATTAACCTAGTCCCTTATGGTTCCCACCATTTACTAAAAATAGGAATCATAGTGTGAGTAGCACTTATTATAGAGGAAAACCACATAATCATAAAAAATAACTTACATGATGTCTAAATTAGGACACCTTATTTTAAATCAATGACACATTAGGCTTATCCTTAGATACATACCTATACATATACTTAGAAATATCCCTAGGGATATCACTAAATTTATCTCATCCTAGTTTCCAAAGGTTGACTAAACTTTTCCTTTGATACCAACTATAGAGACCTATGCTTAACATAAATGGATATTACATCATTTTTAATGATGATTCAACACATTACAAAATCACATGCCTGAGGACCATAATAGTTTAGTGTATTTGGAAACTTGAAAACATAATCTTCTATCCTGGTGAAATATCTTCAACATACCCATTAAAGATCTTCCCCATTAGTAATCATATTTAAAACCTTTCTTCATAACCTGAGTAAAGGAAACATAAGAAAGGGGTGGGATTAGATGCTCAGTAAGGGTAAACAAGGGAGATATGTAAGCATAACATGAGCATGGAGGTATGAGAAGATGATAATAACATTAAAAGATCATACCCTATATATAAAATATTATAAATATGAATCGTGGAATGAATATTAGTAGTTCATAAGACATGAATCATAATGGAATCAAGAACATAAGACATGAAATCATAACATAGGAATAATACATAAAATTTATGGTAGACACATAAGAATATAAAAATTATTTCCATAGTATTAAAGGATTAATTCCAAGTCCATATTAGTGGAATTGGTTCACTAACAAACCATATTGGTAGTCATGGTTGACTCCCAAGACCATATTGGTAGTTAAGGTTCACGCCCAAGACCATCTTAGCAGACAAAGTCCTTTACTAAATTGAGTTCACTACTTCTTCTAGCCATGTCTATCTCATAAGATATAAATCTTTTCCCAATGTATTAGAGGGAGATATAGGTCCCACCCATCTCATAATGAAGTCATACATATGTGTTCCACTAGATCATAAAAATTCATCATATCATAACCCATGAAATGAAATGGGTATTATTGGTCAGAGTGGATACTCAAGAGGGGGGTGAATTGAGTTCCAATTAAAATTTCTGTTAAAATATTGTCTATTTAAAATCCCCCAATTTATAAAACAAGTTAAACTTTAGTGAATTTATATAGATTTTAAATGTTCACTTAGCTTCTCAAAGATTTATTAGGTATCAATTAATTTAACCACAAGATTAAACTAACTTTTGAAACTAACCTACTGATTTACAATAAGTGTAAACACTTGCTAATTTAACTATTAAAGTAACTTTAAAATGGTTTTATATTTCAAAGTAACAACAGTGGAATATAAAAGATATATGTAGTATAATTTAAACTTAAACTAAAGATTCACATCAGATATAACAAGTGGTTCAGTATCAAGCCAAGACTTAGTCCTCTCAAATTTATATAAATTTTATCCACACCCTTGATCGGGGTTAAAAACAGTTTACAAAACTGTCCAGGCCACGTAGGGACCTCTACCACTGTTCTTCGTGGGAAAAAAATAAAGACCAGGCCACACAAGGACCTCTTCCACAGTTGACGTGGGTAAACAAGAGTTAAGAGTTTTGGAGTGAGGATTTTGATATCCTCCAGTTTAGTTCAGGAAACAATGTGCGTGTGTGAGATATACAGAGTACACCACACTGCTCGAAAGTAAATAAAAAAATCACTTAAAGAGAACAGATAAGAGTTTAGAAATCTCTAGTGATTAGCAATGTAGCTCTGGACTCGTTGGATTCAGCAGAAAAGCTTCTGAGTCCTCTGGTTTTTCTGTTGAAAAACAGAGTGTCGTAGTCTAGCTTGTGTTCTACAGGATTGAAAATGATCTCTTGATTCATCGTGTGTTCTTAAGTGGTGTTGTATTGCACTCATGAGATTTCTTTGAAAGTCTTTCAATCTTCTTCTTGATCAGGATTGTTCTTTTTATTCAGCATAGTGATCTCGGGTGTATGTAAGTTCTTCTTGTTGTATCATCACACTTGTACGCGTGTACTGGAGCTCAATATTCCTTATATTCCACGAGCTTTGGCAGTAGGAAATGATTCCCTTTTCGTAGGTACGAGATACAATTTCCTAACATGCCAAAAACTATCATTAAATAACATTAATTGCATTAAAAACATCAAATATGACCATTAGCATTATTTAATTAATATTGACAAAAAGTTAAGAAGTAGTGTCACAGTGATTATGTAAATGGTGTCTTCTTCACGGTATATACTCCATGGTATGTGATTCATTGTGTCTCCATGTCACGGTGTCTAGCTTATGGTGTCTGGGTCACGGTATGTCCTTCACAGTGTCTGGGTCACGGTTTGTCCTTCACGGTGTCTGGGTCACGGTTTGTCCTTCATGGTGTCTGGGTCACGGTTTTTCCTTCACGGTGTTTGGGTCACAGTTTTTCCTTCACGGTGTCTGTCTGACTGTGACTGTTTCTTGTACACAGTTTGTCTTACTGTGTCAAACATCACGGTGTCTCTATACTTAGACAAATATCTATATTTAGACATAGACAGTAATATGCAGAATATGGATCAATCTTAACCAGTAGAGAGTAAGAGAACTTGAATCATAAATATAAAGGCTTGATAATATAAGTGAGATTTGTGATCATGCATAAGACTTGTAAATACTAAATAGAGTAATTAACATCAATAGGACTCGCTATCATTAAAACATGATGTGTAGTTATTATTTAGATTGGAGAGAATTAACATGATGGTCAATTAATATTGAGATTAAGTAACCGTAATAGGATTTGTGATCATTAAAACATGATTAATTCATGAGGAGTCTAACAATATCCCCCTTTTTGATGATCATAAATCACGTATATGTAAAAATATAAATGAAATGAATCATTAAAGAAAATAACAGACTCGACAATTAGAATACTGATACTTGTACTTTTAATTACTTGTACTTGTTTCTCCCCCTTTTGGGATTATCAAAAAGCAGATAAAATGAAGTGAAACACTGCATTTGTCATTAAAAAGGTTCAAAATAAATATAAAGGAGAAATAAAAACAGTAAACAACAAATGAAATCCCATAAAAAAAAAAGAAAACAGTCCCTGGACTCTTCAGGGAGCCGCCTTTTCCTTGCCTTTATTAGCAGCAGGAGCTGGGGCCGATGTAGAAGAAGGCATAGATGTGGTAGACAAAGAGGGTAAGGGTAGACCTTCAAAAACGTATGGAGCCAAAGTAGGAGCAATAGAAGATCTAGGCTGCGGTTGGTCAAGAATGACTGTCCGGATCTAAGAAAGAGCTTGGATGACTGTCATGGCAGTTGAGGCATGGGTAGGTAGACCAAGTCTAAGGGCTGCAGTAGCTAGAAAAACTATAGCAGTACTCTGCACATGAATATACGACTTCAAAAGATTTATAAAATCAGTAATGATTTCACCACCATATTGCATAGATTTTTAAAAATCATCCTTATTCTCCATGAATTTGTCCAAAAAACTGGTGAACTCTGTAAGCTTCTGAACTTGAGCTTTAAAATCTTGAGTTACTGGAGTTATTTTCAGGTTTTCCACAAGATACTTAAAGTGATTTTTCATGTCACTTTTGGAGAAAATCCGGGTGAGATAAAAATCTATTTTCTTGGTGATCTTCTGTTGAGCATTATTGGCTATCTTAGAATGAAGTCTAACTAAGTCCAATGCTCGATCACTGTTCTTAACCACTTCTGACAAAGAAGACAGATCCAAGCCACTGAAGGCATTCTGAAGTTCTTCCTTGATTATGGATCTCAGCAGAGAATCATCCGAAAGAGAAACAGAAGGTTGATCAGAAGTAGGAGAATCCTTGAAAGCTTTGGTTAGAACATTGAGCTGTTTCATAACTTTTTGCAGGCATCCAGTGTATTCATCTATGAGCTTATTTAGATTTTCTACAAGCTCCCTCATGCATTCCATAATTTTTGTGTCTTTTTCCAATATTCTCATCAAAAGACAGTAGATATGGATGCACTTGGGACACAATCTCTCTAGAAAGGGTGGAATCAGTTGGCTCAGGAGAAGCAGCAACAGGTGCAGGGGCAGAAATAGGAGCAGGCTCTGATCTCAAAGACAATTCATTCTGCAAGTTTTCTACCATACTTTTCAGGTTTTCAACATCAGCACTCAGCAGCTTATTTTCTACTCTGAATTATTGAATTTCTCAGATCATCCTTAGTTAAATATGTAATATAATATTTTCCAAGAGAATTGATGCATCTTCTTGACTCAGTTGAGTTACTGGATGAGGTTTAGTGGATAATATCTTCTCAACTCCAGCTAAAAGAGTCTATCCAAAGACTTTCAGATCATCTTTAGTTACAAAGGAGTGTTGCTCAGGTAAGAGTGCAGGTAAATGTAGCGGAACAGTTTCTGGTTGTAGTTTAGAGTCATCTTCAGACTCAGATTCTGATTTTGATTGAGAATGGGGCTTTGGTTCTGGTTCTGGATGAGCTACAGACTTTCGTTGAAACACAGAAGAGAGATCCATTCCAGTTGTAGTCACTTGCTGTGACTCATTCACATCATAAAATCTTGGGAAAACATATCAAGTGTACACAGAGTATGACTCATCACCAGTTTCAGATTCAGATTCAACAGACTTGGCTGGACTAGTCTCAAGGTTTTGAGGTTCCTCCCCCTCAAATTGTGCTTCCATTTCAGAGACTATAGGCTCAGAAACATGGTCAAGATCCACAGGATCATCTCTAATATCTTCAGCAAACTCTTTCCTTTCCAGCTGAAAGGAAATTTCCATCCTCTCTTCAGCAGAGAGAATTATCTCAGGAACTGACTGTTCCATAGGTAGTGCTTCTAGATTGGATTTCTTTTCAACAGGGATTTCTTCTACACCATCAGACTCTTCCATGGATTTTTTGCTCTGATTCTGTTACTACAGAATCTCTTACATCCTCAGATTGGATATCCAGATTTAAAACTTCTCTAGAAGCAGGATCTTCTTCCTCACTAAGAACAACTAAAGGATCCACAGTCCTTTCATTTTCAACAACAAATTCCTCTCCTTGAGGTATTTCTGCTTCTTCTCTAAGTGGTACATCAGCTGCCACTTCCTCTTCTTCTTCAGCATCTGAGTACTCAACCACTTCATCTGGTTCCAAACCAAGATCAGCTAGGTTCTTAGGCCTTCTTGGATAATCAACATGATTAAAATTATTATACAATTGATCATTATCCTCAACCCATTGCTTCTTCCAGGGGTTCCAACTAATCTTCATCCTTCTGATGATAGGCTTGGATAAGCAAAAATCAAAGTCCTATAACTTTTCTTCATTCGGTCCAACCATTCCTTTGGCAACTAGCATGGCTGAAATCATCCTTGAGTAAAACAAGGAGGTGGATTTGGAAGTGACTTTAATCAGCTCACAGATATGGTTAATAACATACTTTCATAGGTTGATCTTATGGCCATTCTTCAACAGGTGAATCAGGAACACATCCTGATACTTCATTATAGAAAAATCACCTTTTATTAGACTGATCAAATTCTGAACAAATTTGAATAGTAGTCTAGTTTCTCCATCTAGCTCTGCAGCTATATCCCTTCACTTGGTGCCATTACCAGTTAAGGTTCCCAAAGCATTTTCCAGATCAAAGATGTCAGATGAAGGAGGAGGGTCTCTTTGGTAGTCTTCACAAACTCCTTCATGTAAAATTCTTAGGCATTCAACCCACAACCTCGAAGTAAAAGAACACTTCTAACCATTGATCCAGCTGGTCACCATAAATTTTTGTCCAAAATCAAAGGAAAACTTCACATATTGGTATAATTAAGATACCAATCTTGGGTAAATCGGTCTATCTTGTCTAGAGAACCATTCAATCCATCCTTGTTCTTTTAATACTTTCAAGACTAACAACTTTCTAGACAACATCCACTCAGGGAAAATTTATTTTTCAGGAACTACGGTACGGTTTACCAGGTTTGGGTTTAGTGGTCCTTCGGGAGCTATCCTCGGTATTCTCTTCTGTTTCTTAGAGCGGCGCTCCTCAGGGGTAGATGAAGACAGACACTTCATCCTTGGCATCTATTGAAGGTTAGGGCGAGAGAGAAGAAGAGGTTCGCAAGGTAAAGATGGTTCGAGAGAGATATCAGGAGAGAGTTTGGGTGAGAGATTGAGTTAAAACTTTATGTTTTATCATTTGGTAATGTCAATCATCATAAAAACAAAAACACAGGAAATCAAATATCGGTGAAATAAAAATTACTACGATACGGGTTAAAATAAGAGTATAAATAATCTTCACAGTGAGACCGTGTGTAGGAATTATGGTGTGATGAAAACCAGTCATCACGGTGAGATAGTTGGTGGTCGTCATGATGAGACAATGACCATTCTGTGTAGTCATGGTGAGACAGTGAGTTGACAGACCGTGAGCACAAGGTCTTAACGGTGAGACCGTATGCATGAAACAGTAACTGTAAAACAGTGAGCATGAAACCGTAAAGTAAAATACAGAAAATTATTAAACATTAAGATCATTAAGATATCTATTTATGATTAATCATACCAAGATCATGTATGATGTAGTCTAATCTTTCAGAATTTAATGGTTTAGTGAATATATCATCAAGTTGATATTCAGTACCAATGAATTCCAAAGTGATATCACCTTTTTGATAATGATCCCTCAAAAAGTGATGTCTTACATCAATATGTTTTGTCCTAGAATGAGAAACAGGATTCTTAGAAATATTAACAGCACTTGTGTTATCACAATTTATTGGGACATGTCTGAATTGATATCCATAGTCTAGTAATGTGTGTTTCATCCACAAAATTTGCGCACAATAACTTCCAGTAGCTATGTATTCAGCTTCTGCAGTAGATAATGCAACAAAATTTTGTTTCTTACTACACCATGATACTAGTGACTTGCCTAAAAGGTGACATGTTCTAGAGGTGCTTTTTCTATCTAACTTACATCCATCAAAATCAGCATCAGAATAACTAACTAATTCAAATGATTGTCCTTTGGGATATAACAGTCCTAAATTGGGAGTATGCTTGAGGTATTTGAAAATCCTTTTTACAGCATTTAAATGCGACTCTTTAGGGTTTGCTTGAAAACGAGCACACATACACACACTAAACATAATATCTGGTTGACTAGCAGTAAGGTAAAGTAGACTTCCAATCATTCATCTATAAGTGGTTTGATCAACAGATTTACCATCTTCATCAAGATCCAACTTATAGGTGGTACTCATGGGAGTGTCACTAATTTTTGTGCTATCCAATCAAAAACGTTTTAAAATATCTCTAGTATATTTACTTTGAGTTAAAATATTTCCATCATCATTTTGAAAGATTTGAAATCCAAGGAAAAATTTGAGTTCACCCATTAAACTCATTTCAAATTCATTTTGCATCATTTTAGAAAAATCAGTACATAATGTAGTTTTTGAAGATCCAAAAATAATATCATCTACATAAATTTGTACAACTAAAACATCATTATAAATACGTTTTATAAAAAGAGTAGGGTCAGCTATACCTTTTGTAAAACCTTTGGAAATTAGAAAAGTACTTAACCTATCATACCAAGCTCTTGGAGCTTGCTTTAAACCATATAAAGCCTTTGATAATTTAAAAATATGATTTGGAAAATGAGGTTTTGTAAATCCAGGTTGTTGTTCAACAAAAACATCCTCAGCAATATATCCATTTAAGAAAGCACTCTTAACATCCATTTGATATAGTTTGAAATTTAGATGTTCAACATAAGCAAGTAAAATCCTAATAGATTCTAATCTTTCTACTGGAGAAAAAGTCTCCTTATAGTCAATTCCTTCCTCTTGACTATAGCCTTGTGCAACTAGCCTAGCTTTGTTTCTAACTATGTTTCCAGATTCATCTACTTTATTTCTAAACACCCATTTAGTGCCTATTGTGAAAGTGTCCTTAGGTCTTTCAACAAGATTCCAAAATTTATTTCTTTCAAACTGATTGAGTTATTCTTTCATGGAAATCACCCAAAATTCATCATTAATAGCATCATCAATGTTTTTAGGTTCAAGCTGTGACAAGAAGGCTTGATGTTCAACCTGATTTCTAAGAGAAGCTCTAGTCTGTGTCCCCCTATCAAGATTACCAACAACAACATCCAAAGAATGATTCTTTAGAATCCTAGTTGATCTAGTAAAGGTAGGACTAGAAATTTCAGGCTCTTCTCTAGGTTCGGGTTCATTAGAAGCATATTTTGGAATAAGTCTAGAACTGGTTGTCTTTATAGCAGGTTCTTTAGATTTTTCATTAAGGTCCAGAACACTCAAATCTTCTTCAATATTTTCAAGAGAGGTTTTAGACTCATGTGGATTAGTTTCATCAAATTTGATGTGAACATATTATTCCACACACTTGGTTCTCTTATTGAAAACTCTATAGGCTTTACTGGTTATAGAATATCCTAAAAAGATTCCTTCATCACTCTTAGAAGCAAACTTATCAAGATTATCCTTAGTATTAAGAATAAAGACTTTGCAACCAAAGACTCTAAAGTAATTGACTTTAGGTTTTATATTGTTCCACAACTCATATGGGGTCTTCTTAAGAACTGGTCTAATTAAGACTCTATTAATGATATAGCAAGCTGTATTCACAACTTCAGCCCAAAAATAAATAGGCAGGTCATACTCATTAAGCATAGTTCTTGCTATTTCTTGAAGGGTTCTATTTCTTCTTTCTACTACACCATTCTACTGAGGTGTTCTAGGAGAATAAAAGTTATGACTATAGCCATTGTGTGAGCAATAGGATTCAAATTCATGATTTTTAAACTCACGGCCATGATCACTTCTTAGAGTTTTAATCTTAAGTCCAATAATATTTTCTACAGACTTGGTGTATTTAATAAAGTAAGAACAAGCTTCGCTTTTGTGAGATAAGAAGTATACCCAAGTATATCTAGAAAATTCATCTATTAGGACATAGACATAGTGCTTCCCATTTAAGCTAGAAACTCTAGATGGTCCAAACAAATCCATGTGAACCAACTCGAGAGGTTGAGAAGTTGAGACTTCTTTCTTTAATTTAAAAGAAACTTTATGTTGCTTTCCCTTTTGACAGGGATTACAAACTTTGCCATTTGGAAAATCAAGTTTGGGTAGGTCTCTAACTAAGTTTTTCCTAGTTATTTTCCTAAGTGAGTGGATGTTGCAGTGTCCTAATATTCTATTCCATAACCAAGACTCTTTATGAAAAGCATTTAAACAAGTAACATTTTTCTTAGCTAAAGAATTTAAATCAACAGCATAAACATTTTCATTCCTTAAAACAGAGAATACTAAAACATTTTTAGAATTAAAAATATTACAAGAATCATTTTAAAACTTGAGATTAAAACCATAATCATGCAATTGATAAATACTTAACAGATTATATTTCAGTCCATCAACAAATAAAACTTTGGAAATTAAAACTGAATTAGTGTTACCAATTTGGCCTAGGTCGATGATCTTTCCTTTAGAATTATCACCAAAGGTGACATAGCCTCCATAAACCTTTATTAAACTCTTGAAGCATGAGTAATCCCCAGACATATGTCTTGAACATCCACTGTCCAAATACCATGTCTTCTTGTGGGAACTCTTCAAGCAGGTTTCCTACAAAATAGTTTTAGATAGAATATGATTTTGGTACCTAGATCTTCTTGGGTCCAGACAGGTTAGCAATCAATGATTTTGGTACCCAAATTTGTCTTATGGGTCTCATATAATTTACAGAATCAAAAGATTTTGAGAGATAAACTCTATTTGATTGATAACTATGTGAATAACTAGTTGAAACATATGAATGTCCAGAACTAGAACTAGTAGTATTCTGTCCAGATTTTGGAATAAATCTATTCTTAGTAATCTATCTCTGTCCAGGTTTGTAGCCTATTCCAGTAGTGTATTTAGGTGCCACTTGATTTCCTAGAATTTGAGTTAGTGTATCCTTTCCATTTGTGAACTTCTCTAAGTCTTTTCTAAGTTCTCATTAGACATTTTCAGTTCAGTGTTCTCTTTTAACAGTTGAGCATTTTTCTCTTTTTCAATAGTAAGTTTAGTTTTAACAATTGTAGTGAGAGCATACCATTTCATCAATGATTTGTATTTATCCTTAAGTTCATTTCATGTCTCTTCCATCATATTACAATATTCAAATAATTCCTCACTAGTCATGTTTTCAGAATCAGAATCAGATTATGCATCATCTCCAGAATAATAAGAATTTAAAACAGGAGTTTCTAAGGTTACCTCAGATGTTCTTGTCATGAAACACATGTTGGCACGTTTATTTTTATAATTAGACATTTCAAATTCACTTGTGCTATCTTCAGAAGCACTCCAAGTGTCCTTCATAGATTTCTTGTACTTACTGTCTTTGTAATCATATTTCTTCTTGAATTTTAACTTTGGGTAGTCTGCTTTAATGTGTCCTTTTCTTTTGCACTCATAGCAAACAACTTCGTCACTTTTGATTGAATGAACCGAAGGCCAATAATTTTATTAATTTTGGATAAGCCCCTTTTAAGGGTAAAAGGGGAAAACCAAGACTTCAGAGACATCAGGACATTAACAATATCCGAAAAATAAAAGGGTTGTAACCCAGAGCAAGACTACACGGAAGTGCAACTTCGTCACTTTTATCTGGATTTTTCCAGTCCTTCTTCCAATGTCCCTTATTATCATACTTACCCTTGTAATTTTTTTTCTGAAAAATTTCTTCTTCCTATAAAATTTCTTAAACCTTCTGGTTATCTGAGCTATTTCAGTATCTCTATCATAGTATGAACTTTCACTTGTTGAACTGTTAGTTTGTATTTGAGATTTTTCTTTGTCCTTGTTATTTGAAGCAGTAGTCTTGAAAGCCACTAATTTCTTTTTTGGTTCATCATCTTACTCTTTATTCACCTTGAGTTCTTCCTCATACATCATTAGTTTTCCAATAAGTTCTTTGACAGGCAGAGCTCCAATGTCACATGATTCTCTGATTGAAACAGATGTGCCTCTCCATCGGTCTGGTAGGCATCTCAAGATTCTCATGATTTGTTCCTTTGCTGGAACATCCTTACCAAGTGAATTCATTGTATTGACTATCTCATTGAACCTGAGATACATATCAGAAATGGGTTCATCAGTTTTTATTTTAAAATTATCATATTTAATAGTATAAGTATTCAATCGCATTTCTTTAACATTAGTTGTTCCTTCGTGAGAAACACCTAAAGTATCCCAAATTTCATAATCAGTTTTGCAAGCAGATATTATGTTAAATTCCTCATCTCCTAAAGCACAATACATGACATTCATAGCTTTACAATTATTATTGTAAGCAGTCTTTGTAGGTTCGTCCCAAGTTGTTCTTTCGGTTTCTGGAATTTTATATTGAGACTCTATAGCAGTCCAAATATCAAAACCCATACTTTCCAAATGAATTTTCATTTTCAATTTCCACTGAGCATAGTTCGTACCATTAAAGAAAGGTGGCTTGTTAGTGGCATCACCCTCTAGTCTATTATCCATAACTAGATTTTAGAAAATAAATTTAAAGAGATAAAATTTAGAACTAACAGAAATTTAATATCTTTAAAGATGAAACTAAAATCACAGTTGAAAAACAGAGGATTTCAAAAATCCTTTAACAAAAACACTTCCTCTGATACCAAATGTTGGTCAGAGTGGATACTCAAGAGGGGGGGGGGTGAATTGAGTTCCAATTAAAATTTCTGTTAAAATATTATCTATTTAAAATCCCCCAATTTATAAAACAAGTTAAACTGTAGTGAATTTATACAGATTGTAAATGTTCACTTAGCTTCTCAAATATTGATTAGGTCTTAGTTAATTTAACCACAAGATTAAACTAACTTTTGAAACTAACCTACTGATTTAAAATAAGTGTAAACACTTGCTAATTTAACTATCAAAGTAACTTTAAAATGGTTTTATATTTAAAATTAACAACAGTGAAATATAAAAGATATATGTAGTATACTTTAAACATAACTAAAGATGCACAACATATATAACAAGAGGTTCAGTCTCAAGCCGAGACTTAGTCCTCTCAAATTTATATAAATTTGATCCACACCCTGGATCGGGGTTAACAACAGTTTACAAAACTGTCCAGGCCACACAGGGACCTCTACCACTGTTCTTCATGGGAAACAAAATAAAGACCAGGCCACACAAGGACCTCTTCCACAGTTTACGTGGGTAAACAAGAGTTAAGAGTTTTGGAGTGAGGATTTTGATATCCTCTAGTTTAGTGCAGGAGATAGTGTGTGTGTGTGAGATATACAGAGTACACCACACTGCTCAAAATTAAATAAACAAATCACTTAGAGAGAAAAAATAAGAGTTTAGAAAGATCTAGTGATTAGCAATGTAGCTCTGGACTCGTTGGATTCAACAGAAAAGCTTCTGAGTCCTTCTCTGGTTTTTCTGTTGAAAAAAAGAGTGTCGTAGTCTAGATTGTGTTCTACAGGAGTGAAAATGATCTCTTGATTCGTCGTGTGTTCTTTAGTGGTGTTGGATTGCACTCATGAGAGTTCTTTAAAAGTCTTACAATATTTTTCTTGATCAGGATTTTTCTTTTTATTCAGCACAGTGCTCTCGGGTGTATGTAAGTTCTTCTTGTTGTATCGTCACACTTGCACACGTGTACTGCAGCTCAATATTCCTTATATTCCATGAGCTTTGGCAGTAGGAAATGATTCCATTTTCTTAGGTATGAGATACGGTTTCCTGACATTCCAACAACTATCATTAAATAACATTAATTGCATTAAAAACATCAAATATGATAGTTAGCATTATTTAATTAATATTGAAAAAAAGTTAATAAACGATGTCACAATGATTATGTAAATGGTGTCTTATTCAAGGTATATTCTCCACGGTATGTGATTCATTGTGTCTCCATGTCATGGTGTCTAGCTCACAGTGTCTCGGTCATGGTGTGTCCTTCACGGTGTCTGGGTCACGGTTTTTCCTTCACGATGTCTAGGACACAGTTTGTTTTTCACGGTGTCTGGGTCACGGTTTGTCCTTCACAGTGTCTGGGTCATGGTTTTTCCTTCACAGTGTCTGTATGACTGTGACTATGTCTTGTACACAGTCTGTCTTATTGTGTCAAATATCACGGTGTCTCTATACTTAGACAAATATATGTATTTAGACTTAGACAGTAATATGAAGAATATGGATTAAGCTTAACCAGTAGAGAGTAAGAGAACTTGAATCATAAATATAAAGGCTTGATAATATAATTGAGATTTGTGATCATGCATAAGACTTGTAAATACTAAAGAGAGTAATTAACATCAATATGACTTGCTATCATTAAAACATGATTTGTAGTTATTATTGAGATTGGAGAGCATTAAAACGATGGTCAATTAGGATTGAGATTAAGTAACAGTAATAGGATTTGTGATCATTAAAACATGATTAATGCATGAAGATTCCAACAGGTATCATAAACATGTAATCATATCATAACCCATGGAAAAGATACAAGTTTCATAACCATTTAATAAAATCATAACTCATGAAAAGAATCATATTTCATAATCATATAACCCATGAAAGAGAAATAGGTTTCATAAACATCAAGACATCAAAAAATAAACCATTTAGAGAGAGAATATGAATGGAACCATTAGATCATATCCCCAGTAAGGCATGAGAAACACCACACATTTCATCTTATATAGAACATAATTTTTGATAAATCTTTTAAAATCATTTCTTGAGGAAAACATCCTTTCTTCTTTGAAAAAATACTTTTCAAAACATTAAACATTTTAAAAACCATTTTCTTTGAAAACTTATAAAGGATGCTTGAAATTTTTTTGAAAATATTTTCCCTTGAAAACTTATAAAATAAGCTTAATAATATTTTGAAAACCCTTTTCCTTAAAAACTTATAAAAGAATCTTGAAAATGTTTTGAAAACCTTTTTCCTTGAAAACTTATAAAAGAACCTTGAAATTATTTTGAAAAACATTTAATTGAAAACTTAAAAAAGAATCTTGAAATTTTTTTGAAAACATTTTTATTTTAAAACTTATAAAATAATCTTGAAAACATTTATAAAACCTTTTTTCTTGAAAACTTATAAAAGAAGATTGAAAACATTTTGAAAACATTTTTCCTTAAAAACTTATAAAATAATATTGAAAACATTTTAAAAATATTTTTCCTTGAAAAATTATAAAATAAGATTGAAAAAATTTTGAAATTTTTTTTAATTGAAAACATACAATGTAATATTGAAAATATTTTTAGAAAATATGGTTTTTAAATAACACAAATTTCCAACAGAAGAGAGAGATAAAGTTGGATTTTCTTAAAAACACTTTCTTAATTATCTTAAGTAAAAAAGAGTAAAAAAATGAAACTATTACATTAATATATCATGAATAACCATAGGAGAATAAAATTCATGATATTTATTTAGATATGGATCATAATATTTCATCAATAAAATCATAGTCATAAACAATCCCAATAAACGATGAGATTGTAGTAATAAACTATTACCACTTTGGTAACTTTAAATCATAATACCCATGAAATAATAACATTAAATAAGGCTTAAAATATCATGAAAATAATTATATTCATGATATATCATGTCAAAATTCATTTTATACACCTCATAGAAGAATATAGGTGCATAACATGACATGTGTCTCAAAGAAGCCAAATTGAGACAAAATTACTATACCGATTTGGTAACTTTTGAACCATAAACCCCATGAAATATATATCATAAAATGGATATGTAAATAAACATAAATTTAATGATTATAATAATATAATATAATCATTGGAATTATATATAATAAACAAAAGAAATGACTGGTGAATAAGGCATAAATCTCACAGAAATAAAAGTGAGATGAGAAAACCCTTACCTTAAGTATTGACTTTATTTGTACATGTTCAAACCTCCTATATAATAAATATAAGTTTATTATAAATCTACTGTAAAACAATATTATTATATATAATACCATATATTATTTTATTATGACTTTATATTATCCATTTATCGAAAATTCCATGTTAATGTTAGGTTTCGAGTAATATCCAATTTGTTTTTCATATATGTTTTGACTTGTTATTCTTGATCCTATTACTTAGATTATAATTTAATTATTTAAATAATTTAAAAAATGATATAAATATTATATATATTCATTATATAAATATATATAATAATCTATAAAAGATAGAAATATGAAATGGAATACAATGTTCATGGAGACGGTAGGCCGTATGTACGCATGAATGTTGTTTCTGTTTTCATTTTGTATTGAAAGAAAGAAAGTAAATGACATCTATATATATATATATGTGTGTGTGTGTGTGTGTGTATTATCAGTAAAATATTATTATTATGTTATATATCATATTTTTTTTACTAAACCCATCCTTAATACTTTCCATGTAAAGTGTGAACGAATCACATTGCTTTGAGGAGGTGATAGTCCACACGTCCACAAATGAAGTTATCGTATTTACACAAAATGGAAAGCATGAAGGAATGTTTTATATAATAATTACATAAGCATAAGTACATCATAAATATCATATATATAATATAAAACAGTATGTCTATCATAATTACCAACCATGAGAGGTGGTAAAGGAAGAATGAACAACATCGTTTCATGAGGCGGTAGTCCGTTGTACACACAAACTGTAAGTTCATTACCCATTTTATGGAGGTGTGCGAAGGTATAGAAAGAAACATTATAATTAAAACATATAAGTATATTTATTATACTTAATTTATTATATAATCATGGAATAATAATAATTTATGTGGTTGAGAAAGAAAATAAAACAAAAGAGCTTGTGGAAGGATGTTACCTATTCTTTGGGTAACTCCTTTTGGTTTGCACCAAAAGGATTCCTTAGTTGGATTTATGCCAAAAGTGAGGCCTATAGGATGAAGGGATAGAATTTGGGAGATTATTTTGGTAGGGTTTTTATGATACAAATGGGATTTAGATGTGTGAAGAAGTGAGGGGGGGAGGTGAGTGCCCTTTTTATAGTGGAGGAGGAGTGACATTCTTATAAATATAAAAAGGTAAACACTATTGAGAGGTCTCCCTTACATCACGTGCCTCCAATAATTTTTAATTTTCAATAAAATAGGGTAATTGGTATAAATATTACCATCTAATTGATTTTTTACATTTTTCTAGGTTATTTAGCCTTTTAAGATTAAAGTTTAACCATTAAGTAAACACATTTTCACCTTAATAATTGTAATTAATTTTAATTAATTTCACTAATATTTTTAATAAAAAAATAATTTGACCTTATTAGACATTATAAATTATGATGATTTAAAATATGGAATCAATTTTTCTAAATTATAATCACATAAGTGACATAAATTAATTTAAAATTAATCTCTTAGATGTGTCATGACAACAAGTTTTTTTAAGCGAAAATGTTTTAAAGTTTGAAATGTTTTTATATCCAATTTCAATGTGAATTGGTTCCAATTACCTAAATTAGATTAATTGATTTAAAATTGATCTAATTACACTTTAAAACCAAATTAAAATATAATTTAACAATATAAATAAATTAGATGAAAAGGCAGTTTTGAATTAAAATTCGGTGTTTTTTACTATTCATAAAAAAATGATTTTTCTCAGAAAAAATACCAAAAATTCACCCAAATTAAATTTTTATATTCCAATTTCATAAATTAAGTTTATTTTTTTAAATAAAAATTATAAATTTTTTAAAATTTATATTTAAAATGGGTTCGGAATTAAAAAGGTGGTAAAATTACTTTTTTCAAAAATACATCTTTTTATTCATAAAATTGGATTTTTATTATATTATGAATATAAAACCTATTGGATGCGTGTAAAAATTTTGATTTAATATATAATATATTAATTTTATTAAAAACATTTATCAAAAGTTATTTTTTAAATTATTGATATAAAATGGTGTTTGTACGTAGATGAATAGTTTTCTTAGAAAAAGGAATTTAATTATTTTAAAATAGTTCGTAATTTCATTTATAACTAATTGATAACCAAATGACTCATTTTATATACATGTGTAAATAATATTTTCACACTATAGTTAATATTATTCATAACTTCCATTCCAACGTCTAAGTGATGACTATAATAATATCTTAATAACAATATTAATAGTATATTGTAGTTTAGTAAAATTCAGTCTTGCATGTAACACAAGCTATTGAAGGAAGTCAAAATTGATTACAACACAATCCAAACATAGTGTTGTGTGTACCAAAATTTAATCTAAGTGTTACATGTAGTGTAATATTAACTTGGTGTTGAGTATAATGCAAGCCAAAATTAGTGCTTTCATATAACAAAATCTGTATTCAGTGTTGCATGAAATGAAAAATATAAAAAAGATGAAATTAATTTGAAAAAAAATTCACAAAATATCAAGGTGTTACATGTGAGATGTGACACATGCTTGGGACTATCCTCTGAGAGGGATGTGCTGGACTTGGGTTAGCATGCACTTGGACTATTCTAGTTAGCAGGATTTTCACATGCTTAAAGTTATCCATATAGGAGGGATGTGCTAGACTTGGGTTGACATGTGATATTTGATGAATGTTTGGGCTATAAAATCGGAACAGATGTCCTAGACTTGGGTAGATATGTACTTGGACCATCCTCACTAGTAGAATGTGTCACATGCTTGGGTATATCCAATTAAAGAGTATGTGTCAAGCTAGTTATCAATTTTCCATACAAAAGTTTTCCAAAGCAGGCATGTTTCTATCAGCATGGTACTGAAGAAGGTAGAGATGGTCCCCAATGAACTGATATGTGTTTGTTACCTGTGTGATATATTATTTTTATATTTTTACCCTTTTTTATGTTCATATCATACACTTGTATATTTTATACATTGATGTTAAGATTCATTGGCGATGTCTTACCAATTATTGTACCCACACCCTACTCAGGGGAATTTTTGTGTTCTTGTAGATAGCATGCCTAGGGATCTTATGAGGGGAAAGGATCTTATGGTGGATAGTTGACTAGGTGGAGCAGGAGGGTGCAAGCATTACTATATGGAGTTTGAGCGGGATGTATCCTGCTATTTTTATTTTACTGGCTTACCCGTACCCTGGATCCATGTTTAGTATAGTTATTGTATCATGCATTCCATATTTTAGTTTCCACATATATTACTATGTTTATTTATTTTATTTATTATATTGGTTACTTATTTCTTCTATACACTCTGATGGAGGGTATAGTATCCCCATGGTTCTACTTGAGACCCTCACTGTTAGTTGGCAGCTTCTTGAATATGGGGAGATGTGTATGAGGTCATGTTGCATCCATCTCGAACCCAATGGTTCAGGTAGGGATGTTATAGCTATCCTATACTTAGACTTATCCTCAAAGTTAGTCATTGGGTTATATTCTCTAATATATGTTTTTCTAAATCTAGTTTACAAGGTTTCTATTAAAATTCCTCTGATACTAATTGTAAAGTTACCAACTCTAGTAGACCATAATCATTGGTTACTTTATTACATTGGAATAAGATACAAGTGATCAAATCCCAAAGGACCAAATAGTTTATTAGTCTTGGTAAACTAGATATTTACTTGAATCTCACATTAAATTTGAAAACATAAATTACAGAATAATGAAAGTAAATATTCTGTATCCTTGAACTCATTTAAAGATTCCTTCTTCATATCCTGGGGAAAGGTAAAAAAATAAAGGGTGAGACCATATTCTTAGTAAGGGTTATGTATAGTGGAAGTTATCATAGAATAAATAAGTCATAATAAATATGACAAGGAAAATAACTAAAAACACATGTTGTTTAATCAATAACTTGAGCATGAATAATAATATGGCAGAAATAAATGATGATCAAATAATTTCATATAAATAATCACATGAAATTGAATCTAATCTATGGTTATCATAACTAATCAAATAATCACATGGTGGTCAATAATTTATTTCATAATCATGAATGCGTAATTTTGGACATCTAAAACTTCCCATAGAGGCCTTGTGCTAAGATAATTTAAACTATAGGCAGGAATAAAACAAAAACCCATTTAATAAGGCTAGGAAACTGGTTTGTTTAATGAGACCAACTGATGAATCTTGGAGCTATGTAATTTCCAGCCCCACTCATCACATAATAATTCCAATTCATTCATTACTTGAATAAACAATACAACTTAATCAACATTCCTTATACAAAAACTATCCATATAGGAAGAACTAGCATATATAATTTCAATACTTTCCTTAGTCAAACTGATCATATACCATATAGATAAAGAATAAGGATGATATCATTACAACATATTCCTAGTGGATAATAAAAGGGTTTTTGCTATTGATGAATAAAAATACCATAAAAAGATCATTAAACATATTATTGAGGAAAATAATCTATTCATTTTAAAATACACTTTTAAAAAAATTTATTTCCAAAATATTATAAAAAAAATTTCTTTGAAAAGAATCATGTAAACTTTTAAAGGAAGATTTAAAGTAATGAGTGGTCATTATGACAAGAAATTTTGTTCATGTTGAGTATGTTAAAACAAAGATTCCTTTCACATTTTCAGTAAAAATTCAAAAAGTACCATGTTTGAAAAATGAAAAGAAGATTCTTTTTTAACCAGTTTTTAAAAATTCAAAAATGGGTAAATATTTATTCAATAAATCATTGGATAATATTAAAAATTTTATTTAAATTTTTTTAAGAAAAATATGGACATGGAAGAAAAATATTCTTGACTGAGTAGAAAAACAAGTTAGTTTTCCTTAAAAACATGATTTCAATATCTTTAGTATTAAAAAAGTGGAAAATGAAAGGAAAACTTATAATTTCTAGAAATAACCATATGATAATAAAATATTTTGGGTTTAAGATATAATTATCAAATAATTCCCCCATCAAAGGTTTAAACATAAATAATCTCGAATAATTGTAATATTATGAAATAAACCCTTACCACATTGGTAACTTTTGAATCATAACCCCCATGAAAGAAATAACTTCAAATTAAACATTAAATACCTTGGATATAAATATATTTATGATATATAATATCAAAGTGGTAGTAGATGAACCTCATAAAAATAAATAGGTGCATAATACCAAATATGTCTCAATAGAGTTATAATTGTAATGAAATATCGTACAAAGATCATACCATTGAAGTGATATTTTATCAATGAATTGATTATGTGTATAAAATATAAATCCATATAAAAAAGTATAAATACAAATAATAACATCCTAATCCCTAGCTTGCCCCTTGACCTTCCTCTTCTTGTAAGGGAATTGCAAAAAAGCTTTGGGCTTAGAGCTCTTTTCTTGGAATTTCCATTTATTCACTATAAGAATGTAATTATTTTCATGTTTTATCTTCTTATCTAATTGGAAAATAAGATTAAGAAAATATAGGAGATACTTCTCAATTTTTTTCTTATTAAAATTAAGATAAAGCTGGAGAATCTTTGAGGGAGTGATGCAAAAATGAGATTGGTGCCCAGTTTTCAGGGAGTTTAAACCCTAGAACCTCTAGACGCTCAATTTAGCCAATGAAATTGAATATGTGAGGCCCAGATGGGTATCCCTCTCCAAGATTTCCCTAAAAATGTTCCTTGGAGATCTCAAATCGCTTCTATCTATATTTCTTCTAATATTGGCTATAAATATTCTTGAGTATGCTATAAGAATCCATGTTTTCATGAGAATTCATGAGTTCAATAGACATAGATGATAAAATAAAATATTTAATGTCAAAAACATCAATAAAATGTTTTTCATAGACAATTAACTCTTCATCACTTGCCTCCTTAGCAGGAAGATCAGGAAGTCAGGGTTCTAGCATGTAAGATTTCTGTTCATGGCACAACATAACTCGAAGATATCTAAACCACTCCTAGAAGTTAATGCTAGCGAAGAGATGACATTTCTACAATATATATTATGGATAATATAGATGATGAAATTTACACTTTCTATAATTATAAAATAGAAGGTTATTAGGAATTTTCTTGATTACAAATTATGTGAGAAATAATAAATTAATTGAATTTATTAAATCTCCCACTATTTTATTAAGTATCAATATCCCTCACCATTGAACTCAAAATGTATAGTTTTTAGTAAATTCTAGTGGAAAGGATCCATTGCATAACCCCAATGAGGGTTGGTCAAGCTACTTGAGGGTATTTGGGTAGGCAAGTCTTTACCAACTACAGGCTTATAACTCCTTGATCTGCTGAGTGGACTCCCCAATCCTGAAATTCTAACTTGTATTTTCTCAATACTTTCCTCCAAGTGACATAAATTCTATTGAGGGATACTTATCTTGATGTAATATGGTTAACTCAACCCATAATATTCATAAGAACTCCACGTTAAAAGTAAGTGTCCCAATGAGGTTTGGTCAAACACTTAGTTCTAAGGATTTCATTCCTAATCAAGTAACAGAATTCCAAGTCTAACTTAATATATATTTGAGGGATTTTAATTTATTATGAATAAATTTTATCTTATTTTATCATTTACATGTCTTGTTAAATATTAAGTGGATTTTACTTAATTAACTAACCATGTTGGATAAAACATTTATGCATAATCCATTTATTTAAATTCCATATTCTCTCACTAATTCATTTATTTATGTGATCATAGTCTTGAATCCATAAAATAAATAAAGCACAGATAGAAATAAATAAATAAATAAATGAACTAATCATGAGATTATCTAACTATTGATTTATTTAGTGAACAATAATCAATCTATGACCTAGGGGAATAAATCCTTGTGCTGGTCTTGGCACGAGTTGCATCATTCCACCTATCCATCTATGTATCACTTGGGTTGACATCATATAGGTTCCATCTTGAACTTCCTCCATGCACCTTGGGATACTCCATTAACTATAAGTATTTATAACTCACACATAGGTAAGGGGAACAAAAGGATTCGTTAAGGGGGATTACATAAATAACCTTGGAATGTAGGTCCTATATAATAATGGAGGGAGCGATGACATGCAAACCATCATATTTAATTTAATAAAAAATAATTTCAAATCCATGAAATAAATTAAATTATATAATGCTAACACATATATAGGTCTTGGTCAAGCTCATGAATCTCATACACATGAAACAAATACACAAAAGGTAAACTAGTTAACATTTATTTCATTTTCATTATTTATTATTAAGACAAATGATCTTGAATTAATTAATAAATGAATAAATTAATTAATTCTCTTTCATATTAATCCCTATAAAAACTTATTTGGAGATACCCATAATTAATGAAATTCATGAAAAATAAATGGCAGAACCAATAATCAAAAATTTACTACAATAAATTAATTGAGAATTTAAAATTCTTTAAAACTATTATTAATTTATCAAATACACAAATTATGCCAATAAATAAAATAAGCTTTTAATTATACACTTTTTTAATTTAATGTAATTTATTTTTTCCCTTTATTTGGATACTACATGGAATTTAATTACAAGCTACATACTGTGTACTTCAATTGCTGTGTACCTGGGTTACACGCCTAGGGCTTCAACATGTTCCTCAGATGGATCACATGACATGTAAAATCCAGCTACACACCGTGTATCACACTTGTTGGGTATCTACTTGAATCATTGAAATACTCAACATATTTTTTAAACATGGAACCACACAATCTTTATACCAGCTAGATGTCATGTGCTCCGCTTTCTGTGTGTCTGCTTGACTCACCGAATGGCTCAAAGTGTATTTCAGATGTAAGAAATAATGTACCACATGATGTGTATAAATTAACTACACATTGTGTATGTAATTATTACTCTAGGCTATCAGTATTATGCTATTTTGACTGTGTTCATGACAACATGGGATGCAAAAAATTTCTCACTAAACCATGTAGACTACATGGAATGTACACCAACTACACGTTGTGTAATCCTAATACCCGTGTTCTAGATTGGCCTGATCTATAGGAATTTTGCAATAAATGTACCATGTTTAGTTACTTTTTGACATTACATGTATCCCATGACATGTATAGATATAGTGTACTCCAACTACACATTGTGTAACCCAATATTACTAGAAAAAATGGCACATCTCGATGGAATCTTTGGTCATTCTTTATCTTTTCTTAAACCTTAAAGAAAATGAAACACTGAAAAAAGATGATTAATATGTCAAATATTTTTAATTAAAAATTATATTAAGAATGGATAATCTTGAAATGAAAATATAACCACTATTGCACATATTAATAAAAAATCAAATAAAAAATCATAAATTTAAAACACGACCCCTCTGATACAACTTGTAGGTTTCAGGTGTAGTGAAAGAACCTTGGGTGGGTGTTAAATTAAAATTTATTTTAATTTAGAGTTTAACAAAACCTAAGAGAGGATATTTCACATTAAATTTATAATTAATTTATTTAATATTGAAATAAATGATTACCTCATCTTAGGATCCTTTCTTCGATGATGATGTTGATCTTCTGAAAACCCTTTTGGATCACCTTCATTGTGCTATAAGGATTCAAGTGTAGAATCCATATAGTAGTGATCCACATGTTCTTCTTTAATCTCTAAGAAATGCTAATTGATTTTCGGGTGCTAATGTAGTGAATCAATCATCTTGAATTGTTTGTGTTGATCATTTATTCATTGATCATGAAGGAATATCTATTGAGTTTCTTATTCTTGAGAGGGATAAATAAATATGAATTCAAAATATAAATCCATTGTGTATGATGATTCTCTATTTCTCAATTAACCCTACATAGTATACATAATCATTTATTTATAGAGCTAGGATTTAGGTTATAATATTGTTTATTTTCATGTCAACCCTTAAATAATATAATAATCTTTATTAAACCCCATAATAATAATAATAATAATAATAATTTATTTTATGGTGCTCACGCTAACTTACGTAATAACAAATATTATTTAATCATCTTGTAAATTAATAATTGTCACTGGACACTATCTTTGTCTATTTAAATTCCTCTAACATTTATTGAACACCTGAATAAATATTTATATCACATATTTTATTCATCATTAAATATTTTTGATCGATAAAATATGAATAAAATTATTCTTCAATCTTGAGAATAATATTTATTCAATTAATTAAATTCAAATAGAATTTAACCAAGATCAACAAAAACACTTAACGTGTGACCCTCTAGAATTATTTCTTGTTGGAATTAGGTGATATTTCCTAAAGTCCAAGATTAATTAAGAGAAATGGATTATGGTCCCCAAGAAAAATAACTTAATGTTGCAATGATGACAACCACATATGAATGCTCATAGTGTAATATAATCTGTTTGCTATAATATCTCATCAAGAAGGTTACAGATCTATGTCACTAACCTATATGCCTGATACTTATTTCTATGATTATATAAAATAAACACATCATTATACCATGACCCTGAAATT
This sequence comes from Viscum album, assembly GCA_963277665.1. Lineage (NCBI taxonomy): Eukaryota > Viridiplantae > Streptophyta > Magnoliopsida > Santalales > Viscaceae > Viscum > Viscum album. Next base: position 1,483,735,187 of record OY728141.1, read on the forward strand.
TAATGTGATTGTTATATTATAATCAAAAGGATAAGATATCAACTTCTATAAAGATGGAATGGACAAATCCTTCCTCATCTTATCCATTAATAATATGTCATTCGTGATGTACCCAACATACTATAATTTTCACCAACATATGCCATGAAATTTTTTATTAGTAAATATAAGTGTGTGAGTCATGTTATGAACCAATTATAATCTTAAAGTCTAAGAACCATTACACACACTAAAAAATAGGAATATCTGATGAAACCAAAATATACATAATTCATAATGGAGGGTCTATTATCATAATATCACATCTTGGAGATTAACAAGTGTGAACTTCCTGAGAATTAGCCTCATTTTCTTATGAGTACTTGCACCTAACAATCATGTTCTATGTGTCCCATCATATAATACTATTCAACCATAGAACTATATTTAAGAATATTGTCATGGTATCTCAAATTTCTCATCATAGTAGGGAACTGGTATAACCTTATCAATGTGATTGATACTCTAGGACATTATTACATTAAATTCATGTAGAATAATGAACAATATATAATAAGTTATTTTATTAATATTCAAATCATCAAATATATATGTAATCAAAGTACAAATAGTTGTTCCTAGGAAACCAACTCCAACACTATCAATATAGCTAAATGGTGAGAGTAACATCAAGGTGGACTAATTTCTTAGTGAAATATAGATCTATGATCACTAATAGATATGATTTGAATCTAAAGGGGTCATCATTTTAGTGGGAGCTCATTTAATAAAATTCCTTATTAAATGAAAATAAAACATGATACTCATATGATAAAACTTTTATTGTAGATAATATCATCATAATCACCATTAAACCTAAATTTGAAATCAATACATGATAAGAGAGGCTTAATGTAAGCAACTACTTATACCATTAAATTAAGAAAAGTTCTTAAGGATAAATTCTATGTATTAGAGAAACCAATTCCAGAGTAACTAAGTGTTGAAGTGGTTCAAAAAATGAATCTAGATTCTTATAGAAGCATAAAATGATTCATTTTGGATTTGAAAGGAATTAGCTGCAATGATCTAATGAATTTTATTCTATGTTCATATATTCAATATGATTGGATATGTAAATGACTTGGTGATACTAGAGGTTTTCTTAAGGCTTGTTTCAGTTAAGGACCATAATCCATTTTTTTAATTTTCAAATGACACTTTTAAAGGGAAAGTGTGAACCCTAACAACTTCAACCAATTAAAAACATTAAAATAAAGTCAAACCAGATAGAGAATACATGAATTAACCCTCCCCAGTGACAACAATGTTATGTCAAGCCTCCACCTTCGCATGACTACTCGACTAGCTACCTCATGCAGGTTTGCACGAACCTAGTATCAATGGAAAAAAGCCATACCCTCTCATTCTTCCAAATTTGGATAGCCAGGATCTGGTGAAAGCTTCATACTCAAACTTCTAATCTGGAGCTGTTCCTTGTAGAGTGTCTAGGTGCTTTCAAAAACAAGAATAAAAAGTGGTCGAACATCCTCAACGCCTTCAAACTTCAGGAGATAACAGATATAGAAACATCACAAGATGTCTGTGGTCACTTTCCCTCACATCCCAAAGCCCCATAAAGACCACCAATCAGGTTCACCTCAGAGAGAGTGGTGGAGTCCTGAAGTAAGAGCAAAGGAATGAGTAGCCAATGCCCTGAACAAAGCTCATCTCCATAACCCCCAACGTCGACAGCCACCACTGAAGTTAAAGACAAACAAAAGCCACAAACTCAACACATCCAACCAGATTAAAATTACCCACCTTTCATAGAAAACAATGCTATGAACTATCCCAGATGAAATAAGGAACAAACCTAATAACAATACCAAACACCCAACCATTATCAAAGTTGCCTTTGATGGTGAACCAAAATCAACTCAAGACCAACATCCCTTGGCCTTCCCTGTTCCAGCGGACATCAAAGCAAGGAGAAAAAGAGAACCCAAAACCCTCATAATCATCCCAGAAGACACAACCACAAATATGGTTCAAAATATACCACTTTCGCATAAGAAAACAACAACCAGTACCAAGATCTGAACCCACACTGCCAAAAATTGAAGCTGAAGGACTAAAACATTGGCGCTTGAAAAGCCCTAGCTGTAGAGAAAATCAATGCTGCCGCTTGATGCTACAGAGAGATATGAACTCACAATCCAACAAAAGGAACCCAAAAATCAAAATCACCACCATTTTAAATAAGCCTAAGACTAATATCGAAGAAACCATGCCACCGTCACTTGAGGAGAACCCATGCCGTCGCAGCTGAAACCTAAGGGTGTTATAAGGAATGAGTAATGATTCTATATGATGGAATTATTCAGGAAACCTGAAGAGGGTTTTGAAACTCCATGAAATGTCCATGTCAAGTATCAATGTTATAGAAATTAATTCTTTAGTTTTTAAGTGAATATGATATCAAATGTATAATCATGTGTTGTAAATATATTGAAATTAAAAATCAAGTGAATAATTTCTAAAAATTATAGTTTACATTCAAGTAATTAAGAAAAAATTTTCTACATCAAAGATTTGAATGTGAATTATTTTATTAAGATCAGATGGATCTAAATAAAAAATGTGTATAATTATCTCATTTATCTTATATGATATGAAAACTTTGTTAATGAAAATTTGTTAAGAATAATATGAAATAATTAATTCAATACACATGGTTTATGATTCATCAGATTCTATAACATGTTTTGAAAAGGATACAAGGATAAAAATGTTTAATCCAGGATAAAAGGCTTATCCAGATGTTTGTTAAAATATGAGGGAAGATGTTCCAACCACCCATTAGTGGTGTATTTTAATAAAGTCTTATTTTTATAGGAAAACAATCCAAACACATAAAATATCATATATGATATTAAAACAATGGTTTATTAAATATTCACAATAAAAGGAAATAATATTTATTTCCTAACACAAAGGAGTGTATGTTTCTTAGCATGATATTATAAAGATATTATAGTATCTAAGAGTATAGTGGGAGTATGTTTAGACTTAAAGAAGTTTGAAGTTAAAAAATTAAAGATTATACCAATAAAAAATTAAAGAGAGTTTCATTGGATATCCTAAAAAAGCTGTATAAAAATGTAAAGAGTTACATTTAGTCACCATAATAAAGTGAAATAATACTTTATCCTAAATAAGTTTAAGATGTACTGGTAAGTAATAATATAAATAGTTGTATTATTTACCAAAATATTTCAAGGGAAAATTTGATAGAAAGGGTTCTAAGGATGATGATGCTAAACTTAGTAAAGTTCTAAGTATAAAATAGAAGTTATTGACATCGCATCATTTGATATTATGGAGTTAAGAAGTTTGAATATGTCCAAGGGGTTGAACATTATGAATATGATTCCTAAATAAAAACTATCCAAACATGTTTTATTCATAGATGTCACTCCCTAAAGAGTTTAGTGAGAGGGTTTTATCTGGTGGTCACATAGAGATGTGGTGGTAATTACATATTATTAGAACAATGGTTTAAGAAAATAGATTTAAAATAAAGATTAATCAAAATTGTATATTCCTTATCATTTCTATTGGGAAAAATTGAAAAGTTCCTTTGAAAAAAAGAAAAGATTACAACTGTGTAATACCATGGAGAGACCAACTCTAAGAAAATTTCTTGGCTTCTGAAAAAGATCCCCTGCTTGATAAACTTTCAGCCAACCGGGAATTCATTCCCCAGTCCCAAAAAATATATCCCCACATTCCTTCTTTCATTCAAAATGTAGTCGGATGACCGACCTAACTAACTCACCTAACTTTGGTCAAGGTTATTTTCCCAAATTACCCTTCTTATGTTGATACGTGTGTACAACAAGAGGATGAGATTCTGGATTAACCAACCCATTAACAATATTTCACCCTTCCACAACTATCACCTCATCCCCAAGGTGAAAATCTATAAACTGAGAAAGAATTTGATATGTGAATTCCCAAGTAGACTCCTCATCTGGCCGTCCTTTCCATTTAATGAGCGAAAAACCATGAGGATGTTCATAAGCTTCCTTATTATCCAAGACCTCTACTGATTTAGCCATTGGATAATGACTATCCCAAATTTCTAGAGGATGGGTCTATACTGTGAAAACATAAATAGCTCATTTGATTTGAGATATATGAAACATCGAGTGAAATAATGAGGATGCGGGAAAAGAGAGTAGAGATATGTTATTACCAAATTGGGACACAACTTTATAAATCACATAATAGAGAGAAACTAACTTGGGGACCAATATGGTGGACTTTGAAGTCTGGAAATTATGAAGAAGCTTAACAAATAGCTTATCTCTGAATTCAAAATTCTCATCCCTCTAATGTTTGTTCGAAAAAAGAGTCATAATCTATTGATAGTGCTAAATATTATGTCTAAGTTTATGAAATATAATATCCTATTCAATAATCATAACACCAATGGTTTCAAATGAAATATCACCACCAACATAGTGCATCAAAAAAGGTGGATTGAGACCATGAAATTCAAAGGGTTTTATCTTAAAAGAAGTATGAGTAGTAGTGTTATAGAAAAACTCATCATAGGGAATCCACTATGCCCATATAGTCAGTCTCTCCAATTAAAAACACCTAAGATATGTTTCCAAGAATCTATTAACAACTTTTTTTTCTCATCTATTTATAGATGGTATGAAGATCTTATTTTCAAAGTGGTTCCCTCCAACCAAAAAAGTTCTTTCAAAAAATTGATAAAAAAGGTGATTACAGTCACTGATAATATTATGAGGAATTCCATGAAAACGTACCATGTATTTAATAAAAAATTCAGCCACCAACATTGTGATATAGGAATACCACAAAAAAATGGGCATACTTGGATAACCTTTCCAAAACCAGAAAATAACATTAAACCCTTGGGACTTAGGAAAAATAGAAATAAAATCCATGAAAATTTATTCCTAGATCAATTTAGGGATGGTCAATGGATATAATAATCATGGGTGTGACATATCCAAATATTTATGTTGTTGATATGTATCACATTCCTTAACATACTACATAATACACTTTGTTATTCCCTTCCAGAATAAACTACTATCGAACCTTTTATAAGTTTTCAATTAACAAACATGACCACCAACAATAGAGGAGTGGAAATAGTGCATGAACTTTGGAATAAGGTTAGAATGTTAGGAAAAAATGATCTTACATTAATAATACAACAACCCATCTTTGAATTGATAACCTGGATAAGATTTAAGATATTGTTAAAGAACTAAAAAAACTTTATTAAGCTAAGGATCTTGCTAAAAATAATCCTGAATGATGTCAAATTCCATCCAAAATAGTTTAGAAATAGAATAGCCTAAGAGATTATCATCTTAAGTTTCTTACAAATCATCTTCATCTAACTGAGATAGGGGATTATTTTCCTAATTAACTTTTCATGGATTATAGACAACCTTGAATTTTAAACCCAATATATTTTCTTCCCAACATTACTAATTAGAAGTATGAAAATGTTAACTAAGTGTTTGAGATCCATATGGTCCTTGTTGAAATTATCTACCCAAAATTTACCCTCATCCATCTCTATTACTAGAATTTGTGAACTATGACTAAATTTTGAAACATGAATGAGGTATCAGGAACTACTTACCAAAAATTATCCGACAATGAAAAGGGAAGAATGATACCATTGAACTAAGATATGAAATTCCATAATCATGATTTATTCATATGAAACTCTCTAACCAAAGTTTTGATACCATTTTTTGGGATCATAACCATCTTCTAAATTAACCACCATAAGATATACACCATAACATAAAAGGTAAAACCAAGTCTCATTATGAGTCCAAATAATGATGTTTGGAACTTGGAAGACACACCAGGCCCAAATAATCACACCAAATGAAAAGATTCTGAAAAAACTTAGACAAGAACTCTATAAGATAATGATATAAAGAAAACTAATGAAAAATAACAACACAAAAATATACATGTTTCATACATGATTCCTACTCCATTGGGGGAAACTTATTTTCTTTGATTGAGAATAAAAAGTGGATAACCACAAAACTTCCTTTTTCTAGGGACAAGGTATAACCTAAGTAATATTTCATTTTTACCAAGTTAGCATAACTGAGACATTGAGTTTTAATGGAATCACAACTATGTGTGAGTTGTGTTATAACTTGATAAAATCTTTACAAATCAAAATGATGAAACATAAAAAAATATTTATTACAAATAAACCAAACAACACACACACTTAGACAACCCAGTGGTTTAAGCCTCATCCCTCCCCATAAGAAATTATAAACATCCACTAAACTAGTTTTATTACATATTATGGCTCAAAGGCCCATCGACCCAAAGTCCATTACATAGACCAAAGGATCAATGGAACAAAGGCCCAACATGTGACCCAAAGGCCTAGTGGAGAAACCTACATCATGTCATGTTACTAGTCTAATTCCTTGTCACCCCCTTCCATAAGTAGTGGTTTGTAAATGATGTAGCACAGGAACATTGTAGCACTTCAGTAGTATTGGAATCAAGTCTCCTATCATGTTTTCTTTTGCCATATATATAGATGAATTAGCAATGACTAACTAATTCATAAAAATATACATTATATTTATCATGTGGGTGTTTCCTAAATTATCTTCACACCCTAGAATTATTAGAAATAAAATAAACATGGAAATATGACTCCTAACTTAGTTTAAAGGTCACATGTATACTGATAAAATAATTCCCATGCATAGTGGGAATAATTCTTATGATTCTATTTCATATCATAAATACGATATTCATATATCATAAATAAAATATTCATATATCATAATATGCCATTAAAATAATCCAATTACATATCTCACTAGTTCCTACATCAACCACTACAAAACACTCATAATGGATTTGTTAGAATATAATGATGAATAGGGAAATAATAAGCCATTGTGAATAATCTAAATAGAACACTAGTTGGTAAATATTTTAAAATGATATAGAAAAAAAAGTGTTTTTCATCTAATATGTAATATATTATTTCATAAGAAATACGTAATATAATTATAAACATCACTAAGAATATATAATATAATTTTAATTCAATACATATCATATTTAAAATCTTATGATGATATGTAATATAATTTAATTTGAGAAAATATAGATATGTAATTATAGAAACTTAGATGATAGAGAGATAAATAATAGGATTCTATTATATCTAAATAGTTGGTTAGAACAAAAACTGTAGGAAGAAGAATAAATGAGGAAAAATAAGAAGACTCCTCTAAAGATGCTACTCTGAGGCCAGGGCTGCAACCCTCTCTAGCCAAAGTTCAGAGCCAATTCTAAAACACAATTCATGAGTTTACCTCCTACCCTAAACCTTCCTTTATTATCAAAATCTAACACCAACAAAACCAACTACCATAACCACTCTCTATTATAATTTACAACACTTCCCATGGTAGTAATGAATTATTACTCACTCCTTAATCCCACCCCCTACATAGATGTACCACATGGACCCCCTTTGTAGTTGCTAGTTCTTATCAATTCTACCCACTTAAAAACAACATTATCCTCAAGGTTATTATCCAATGGATTTGATGGTGGACTTGGAATTCATGCATGATGATCGTCAAATGTAAGGGCTGAATGAATCTTGAATATTTTTCAAGGGTTTTTAGCCTCCAGTACTGCCACTATACCATAGTCCTCCCCTACACAATCTCATTTCAGTGGGGTGGTTCTCAAATTCAACCCTTAGGTATTGTATTTACTTATAGTAGCTGATTATGGATCCCTATTATAGACATTTGAGCATATCAACTTCCTTGAAAATCACCCTCAATATTAGCAATGCCCATCTCGAGCTGCTCGCCCAACTCGAGTAAAGCCACAACCTAGGTGGAAACTAAGTTCTCATTTGTTTGGATACCGTGATACTCCTCCTGCCCCATTTCATTAATTACCCTATAAAATATTGTTGAAAAGTTACTTTGGTCCTCATCTCTATCTATTGTTTTGGAGATACCTCCCCTTTCATCCATAATCATTGACTTCCATTTAACAATATCTTGAGAAAAAATCTCAACATGTATTACTTTTATCAATTCCACAATAGTCATAAGATTCTACTCTTCATTATGCATTCCCTTTCCAATTAATTGTGTTTTAGAATTGGCTCTCATCTTTGGATGGAGAGGGTTGCAACCTTGGCCTCAGAGTGGCTTCTCCAAAAGAGTATTCTTCTTCTTCTTCCCAATTTCTTATTCTTCCTCTCATTTATATTATAACTAGATATTTTCATATAATAGAAGCCTATGATTTCTATATTTCTTATCTAAGTTACTATAAAATCAATGTGGTTATCTAGTGGTTTTGGTGATGGCCCTAAAAACCATACAACTTGATAATTGAATGAAAGGGATGAATGCAACTTGATTTTTTTGTAAGGGTCTTCAACCTCATGTACTACCACCATACCGACAACCCTCCCCCATGAATTATCCTTTAGATGTGTAGGTTCTCAAATTCAACCCTAAAATTTTGTAGTTACTTATAGTAACTGATTTAGTCTCCCTCTTATAGTCATTTGAGAATCTCAACTTCCCTAACAAACACCCTTATCATAAAAAATGACCATTTAGATTTGATCTCCCAAACCAAGGGAAGACACAACCAACTAATCGCTCCTTCGTTTGGATACCATGATGCTCATCCGCTCCATGTCATGCATCCCCTATCAACTAAAACTGAAACCTTACTCTGGTCTCTGTCCCCATCTATCATTTTGGAGATTCCTCCTCATTCATCCACAATTGTTAAGTTCCCTTTGACAACATCATAAGCAAAACTCTTAGTCTATCTTCCTTTTAGTCATGCCATAGTATCCATAATATCTCACTCTTCATAGCACATTCCCTTTCCAAAAACCTCTATGGAAGTCCTCCTACCTTCTTTGATAGATTGAATTCCCAAACTACCACTGTCTTCCTCATCAATGATAGATCAATATACTAAAAATGCTCCATCCCATACCTCCTCACACTACAGCTTATCAAGTAACTCTATAAAAGCCCGATATTCTAACTACACCATATGTAATGTCTCTCACTGTAGATACTATTGTTGCATCTCTAGTTCTGACTACTTCTCTTGTAGTTTTACTTTTCTTGAGAAATGTTGTATCTCATTTAGTGACTTGCGGTTTAGGTTCCTAAACATCATGAGTTCCCATTCCATCTGTTCAACTCCAACTCTCAAAATTTATAGAAAAAATTCTTGTGACACCATGAAATTATATAAGTAGGTTCTAAATTCCTCAATTGTGAATCATTTTACTCTATTGTGTGTCGCCTCTTCCTAATACTGCAAGATTCAACCACTATTTCTACAACTATGACATATTTATCCCATTACTATGTTTCACTACTAGGTGGGAAAACTGCTACATCCTCTTTAGCATTTTGGAGAATCTGGTTCATCATCTTCAACCACTCTTCCAGAATTTAACTCTATTAGGAAACTATTTCTTGAGTTTCAATCACTTGAATGAAGGATACACTTCTCTCAATAATCAAGGATGATAAATAATCACTACTAGAAATTGGTCCATTTGTGATGGGGCATTTGCAATGGGATCCCGTCGCAAATACCCTTTTGCGATGGGACCCCATCACAAATGCCCCATTGTAGAAAAGGAAATTTCAAATATGGTTTTTTACGATGGATCATTGCAAAAAAAACTATTTGTAATGGGATGAGGATCCATCACAAATAGTTTCTTTGAGTTTTTAAATACTTTATTATGACGGCCCGTCACAAATACTATTTGCGATGGGGTGGTGGGCTTTTCGTAAAAATCATTACTAATTTTTTGAAACCGTTTTTTACGATGGGCCATCAAAAATACTATTTGTGATGGGTCCCGTTGCAAAAAAGTGTAAAAAAATAAAAATAAAATAAAATAGAATAAAATAATAATATTTTTTTAATAATAATAATAAAATAATATTAATATTAATGAAATAATAATATTAATATTAGTACAATAAAATAAATTAAAAAATAAGAAAATATTATTCATATAATAATAATAATAATAATATTGATAATATAATAATAACAATATTATTAATATTAATGAAATAATAATATTAATATTACTAATAAAATAAAAAATTATATAACAATGAAAAACTCAATATTCACAAAAAATATAAAAAAACAATAAAAAGAAAATAATCAAAAATAATAATTAATAAAATAATAAAAATAATAAAAAATTAAATAAATAAAAAAATGCAATATTCACAAAAATATAAAAAATGAACTATATAGAAATGTAGATAGTTAATATTACAAACAAAATTTACATTCAAAATTTTTATCATAAAAAATAAAAAGATCTCTGAGGGGGAGGGTTGTCTGGAGGAGATGGTGGAGGGAACTTCATCCCTAATCCACGAGCCAGACATCACTTGTACTCCAACTTCTCCTGCTCCTGTTTCTACCACCATTGACGCATCTCCTCCTACATCTCCTACTGTTTCTAGTGCTGCTGCTGCTACTGTCGTAGGATATCTTCCTACTGTTGTTGCTGCCATTGATGCATCTGCTCCTACTCCCTACACATATACTCTCTATAAGCTCACTATGAGCTCATAGCTACTCCTGATACTATGAAGAATATGATGATGACTCTCCATGATCTCCTCTCAAGCTAGATGCTGACATTGCGGTGGTGCCATAATAACTCACATGCGTCAATCGAGAGCCGATACCAACAACTCCGCCTTTCTTGAAGGCATACTAGGTCACCTGCATTTATGCTGTCTCATCAAATTGGTGGGCACTGGTATAAGTATCAGTATCGACCTAACTCCCAATCAGTGTCTAAGACCTCATGACCTCATATAACTCATTCAATTGCAATTTAAAATTAAAATAGTTAAAATATTATTTATAGTTAAATTTTAAACTCAAAAAGAAAATATACCGACCACAATCTGATGCTGGAGAGTGCCTGATTGTGATGCTGGAGAGTGTCTCTAATCTCTCCAGTGGTCGGATCACTATACATCCTCCTAGAAACATCGAACTCCATAATATTGGGTTGTTCAACTACCTATATGAATATAAAATAAACCGATTACATTTAAAGATATATAATATATTTAAGAAAAGTATTTACCACATGCTCTCTATGCATACTGAATGTATGACTATCGTCTCGATGTGTCACCTCCCATATCCCCCAATTTCATTGTCCTATCGATGATCTACTCTGAAAACAACCACCCAACTAGTATGAACATAATCCATCCCAAACATGCGATAAAATGTAATCAGGTCAGTGTGTGTGAAAAGGCTCATCAAACTCTATCACTCTTACTTTCTCTATTACTTTCCTTATCAAATTGTGCAAAAACTGATTACAACACTGATGCATAGTCCCATGACATACCTTCCAGATAGTGTCACACATGCTCTCATCAATGGGATATCATAAACTCAAAAAATAATTTATAATATCAAGTTATTAATTAGATTAATTTCAAAATAAATATTATTTATTTACGTACCAGCCAATGATCAAACATACAATGCTACAAATCAACGAGAATATGATCCCATGATACCCATGCTTCAAAAAAATAATTTCACAATATAGTGCTCCCCTGTCCTAGAGCTATATGCATAAAGCTATGAAAAAAAGAACAAATAATAAAAAAATTAGTATATAAATAAATTATTGAAAACTAACTAAAATACATAGGTAAACAAACCTCTGCATGAATGGATCAAAGACAAGACATGGACATTGCTCAGGGATAAGGTCAAGAATCATCAATAATGCAAAACCATGCCCCCTCTAAGTCCCCCCCCTGAACCACCAGTAGTCTGAGGGTCAGATGATCCAACATCCTACTCATCCAAAGGTAGATTAGCTTCCTCCAATATATGATACGAATCCTCATCTATCTAAAATATGAAATTACTGTTGTTAGAAAACAATTTAAAACAACCATTATATATAGATATATATTATATATGATTACAACCAGAATTTAACTGTGTCAATGTTCATCTTCATCCTCATCTTCATATCTGACGATATCAATGTCTTCATATTCCTCCTCAGCATCATCGATTTCTATATGAGTTTTAGTTTCATCATTTATTGTTATTTCAAATTCATTTTTAATATCATTAACATCATCATCACCATCGACCCTTAACTATGGGGTGTCATCATCAATATCTATGTCTTTTTGCGAAAAAGATGGATTTGGAGCAGTCTCTTAAAAAATTTCAATTCCTTTCACTTCAGCAGAACCACATTCACTTTGAGTAAACTGATTTTCCTGATATTTAATTTTTATTATGATCCACCAATCAATCAATTCTCTTGAAGTCGCACAATATTTTGAATAATAAATTTGATGTTCCTGATGAGCTAATAAAAATAGTTCATTTACTACAAGAATAATTTTATATTTAATATCAACAATTCCATGGGTCAGATGAACACACAAGCCTCTCTTAGTATCCAAGCACTAACATTTAAGCATCATTATGTAATGTTTTCCTAGATAACATAGTTCAATAATTTCTTCCACCATGCCATAAAATTCAACTTCAATTTCACTATGATGAGATCCTCTCAAGAAAACACCACTATTAATTATTTTTTTGATTCCCCATATGCATGTATATGAAATTTAAAACCATTCACCACATATGTATTATAAGATTTAACCATTTTTGATGGTGGGTTACTCAATACATATAATCGATTATCAATTTTATCATCATGTTGAGATACCTGAATTTTTTTAAAACAATTATCAATATAACATATAATAAATTTATTTTATATGTTAAACCAAAAATAATATATGTTAAAACTTTTTGAAACCAGTAGGAAAAGTTTTTTTTCTAACATTCTTCAAGAGAAGCTGCTGTAATTTTTGAAAGTTATTTATTGATATCATTATCATATAACCTAAAAATAAAATAAGACTAATTTACTGTAAAAAAATTATAGAATAAGTGATAGGAGCACTCACTATATAAATGATGTCATTTTTTCATAGTTGAACAAAATATATGTATGAGCTCTATGATGTTCATCATCTGAAATAAATCATTCATGAACTCCACTGAATCCAAGTTTGGACTGATTGAAAACTGATAATTTATTCCCCCATTTCATCATCAACATTTACCTCATTACGGAAAATTAATGAGTGCAAAAAAAAGAAATTTCCTCTTGCAAATACGATTCTGTAATTGAACCTTTAACTGATTCTTTATTATGTAATTTTTTATTCAATATCTACATGCATATTTTGAATGGGTACATCCATTGGAACTGTACAAGACCTCCACATTTTGCTTCATGCGGAAAATGTAATATCAATTGTTCCATTGAGTCAAACAAAGCTGGTAGGAATATTTTTTCCAGTTTATATTTAATTAAAACGACATCTTCTTGTAGTCTTCTTAATGCATTATAGTCACTTGTCACCACATAAATGTCTCAGAAAAAATATTATATGTCTGTTAGCATATCCCAAATCATAGAATTCAACAAACCACTTAATCCAATCATCATAATTCTTTCCATTATAATATGACAATCATGAATTTTTAATCTGGTAATATAACTATTTCTAACACATCTTCCCAAATTGGAAGCATAACCATATAAAAGTATTAAATCTACAATCCACTGAAAAAATAATAATTGATTTTCTTTGGAGAGTGTATAAGATGCTTTTGTATTCATTAACTTATGTGATCTGACATTTTCAAACAATTCAAGTTCTGTCCGCTTGTAAATTTGGGAAAGATCTAATCGTGCCTTTACATTATCTTTGTTCTTACCTGGTGTATCCAAAACTGTATGAAATAAATTATCAAAATAGTTCTTATCAATATGCATGACATCCAACATGTGAAGGATCAACAAATCAGACCAATATGGCAGATCCCAAAAAATGCTTCATTTTATCCAATTGTGTTCTTTACCAAAGCCATCAATTTTCTATTGGTTTATTATTTTTCCAAATGTGATGGGAGGTAATGAAGAGATAATTTATTTTAACTCTTTTCCCAATATTGTTTTTGGAGTTTCATCTCTTTCAATTGTTCCTTTTTTGAAATGATATTTGTTCCTCTAAAAAGGAAGATCAGTTGGAAGAAATCTGCGACAATAGTAAAAAAAACAAGTTTTTTTCCATTGATGAGCATAAATATTTTGCTATATCTTATACAATATTGAAATGATTTTGGACCATGCATACTCTAGCCAGATAACATGCCATATGTTGGGAATTCACTAATTGTTCACATCAATGCAGCTTTCAGCAAGAAATTTTGTTTCGTAGCAACATCAAATGTACTGACACCATTACTCCACAATGAATTTAACTCATCAATCAATGGTTTCAAATAAACATAAATATTATTTTTCAGATGTCCTAAAATTAATAAGGCAAAAAAGATATATGGTTTCTTCATTAACATCCAAGGAGGTAAATTTTACGGAGTTATAAAGACATGTCAACATTAATACTGACTACCATAAGAACCAAATGGATAGAAACCATCCGAAAAAAGACCCAATTGTATGTTTCGGGATTTAAAGCAAAAGATAGATGTACTTGGTCAAAATGTTTCCATGAATCACCATCAGAGGTAAGATTTAAGGTTTTACTGGTTGGAATATTGGTTTTGTGCCATGACATCAATGCCGCTATGTTTCGAGAGATAAATAAATGCTACAATCTGGGTGTTAAAGGGAAATATCTCAATTGTTTTATAGGAATAAATATAGAATTCCCTTGTTGATCCTATTTATACCTCGATTGTATACATGTGGGACAACTATTCAATGACTCATTTTCACCTTAATATAAGATGCAATCATTTAAATATGCATGAATCTTCTGATAACCAAGACCCAGATTATGAACCAACCTCTTTCTCTCATAGAAATTTATAGGCAACATATTTCCTTCAGGTAATGGTGTTTTTACCAAAGATAATATTTGATCAAAACAACTATTTGACATTCCATTATCTGATTTAATAGCCATACATTTATAAACTACTTAAAATTTTCTTATCTTGCAACTAGGATATAAGGCATCCTCAGCAGACCTCAATAACTCATAAAAATGAGATGGTTCCAACTTAGGAGTTAAATTAATATAATCCTGAGTTTCAGATTATTGAAAATACGGACCTGCCACATCATGAACTAAATTTTGAAACTGTGTTGGATTCGAAACCAAATTATTAGTATCTTCTCTGGAACTGCGTTCACCATGTTGATATCAAAAAACATAATCTGGTTGAAAACCAAAATGTAATAAATGACCCCCAACATTGTCAAATGTGTCAAACATCCTCAGAGCACATTTTTTACAAGGACACTTAATTTTCCCTTTTGAAACAAATTCTGGTTTTGATGATTCAAATTATAAGAAATCTTCAACACCCTCAATATATACAAGATTTAAACCAAAACCGTTTGGATTCTTGCACTGATTTATCCCAGCGCGATCATCTAATAATAATTGTTGTCAACTTCTTTGTTCCATATTTCTCTAAAAAATATAAAATAATTAGATTTTTTGTATAATTTGATATAAGAAAAACACTATCCAAAAAAGAGAAGACAATTAAATTCCCTTTTCTATCAAATTATAATAATTTATATTATTTAATACTTATTTATAGTATTTTTAAACTTTTATACTAATATACACTAACTTATAATAATTTATACCAATTACCACTAATTATTATTAATTAAAACTATTTTTTACTAATAATTTTTAATTACTGGTGACAAAAATTCCAGCAGATTGATGACAACTCTTTTTCCCGATGACTCATCTCCACTGTCTCTGAATAAAATCACTATAAAAAATCTGCTCAGATGTACAAATATCTATTTCTGTATGCACAAAGATGGAGAGTAGGGTGGCATCTCCGTGCTACTCTCTATTCCCGTGCATACGAAAATGGATATCCGTATGTCTGAGCAGATTTTCATAGCAATTTCAGTCGGAGATAGTGAAGACGATTCATCAGGAAAAAGAGCCTCTTTTTCCCAATGGTTCATCTCCTTGCAACTTTCTCCGACTAAAATCAGTATGAAAAATCTGCTCCAACATACGCATATCCATTTTCATATGCACGAGAATGGAGAACAGGAAGGCCTCACCACACTACTCTCCATTATCATGTATATAAAAATGAATATTCATACGTGAGGATAGATTTTTTATAGTGATTTCAGTGGGAGAAAAGTGCAAGGAGATAAAGCGTCGAACAATAGGGAGCCACCAATCCACTGAAAATTATGCCAATTTATTACGATTTGTTATAATTTATTACAATTTCTTGCTAATTATTTCTAATTATTGCTAATTATTGCTAATTATTTCTAATTACTACTAATTATTAGAATTTATTACTAATTATTAGAATTTATTACTAATTATTACTAATTATTAGAATTTATTACTAATTATTACTAATTATTATAATTTAATACTAATTATTACTAATTATTACTAATTATTGCAATTTATTACTAATTATTACAATTTATTACAATTTATTAGAATTTATTACTAATTATTAGAATTTATTAATAATTATTAGAATTTATTAGTAATTATTACCAATTATTAGAATTTATTACCAATTATTAGAATTTATTACTAATTACTAGAATTTATTACTAATTATTTGAATCTATTGTTAATTATTAGAATTTATTACTAATTATTAGAATTTATTACTAATTATTAGAATTTATTACTAATTATAAGAATTTATTACTAATTATTACTAATTATTATAATTTATTACTAATTATTATAAATCATTACAATTTATTACTAATTATTGGAATTTATTACTAATTGTTACAATTTATTACAAATTATTAAAATTTAACTCAAATTATTAGAATTTATTACAAATTACTAGAATCTATTACAAATTATTAGAATTTATTACTAATTATTATAATTTATTACTAATTATTAGAATTTATTACTAATTATTAGAATTTATTACTAATTATTAGAATTTATTACCGGTTATTACTAACTATTAGAATTTATTACTAATTATTACTAATTATTAGAATTTATTACTAATTATTACTAATTGTTGTAATTTATTTCTAATTGTTGCAATTTATTGCTTATTGTTGCAATTTATTACTAATTATTAGAATTTATTACTAATTATTACTATTTATTGCTAATTATTTCAACTTATTACTAATTATTACTAATTGTTAGAATTTATTACTAATTATAGCAATTTATTACTAATTATTACAATTTATTACTGATTATTAGAATTTATTACTAATTATCAGAACTTATTACTAATTATTAGAATTTATTACTAATTATTAGAATTTATTACTAATTATTACAAATTATTGTAATTTATTACTAATTATTACAATTTATTATTAATTATTGTAATTTATTACTAATTATTACTAATTATTACAAGTTATTACTAATTATTACCATTTATTACTAATTATGAGAATTTATTACTAATTATCAGAATTTATTACTAATTATTAGAATTTATTACTAATTATTATAATTTATTACTGATTATTAGATTTTATTACTAATTATTACTAATTATTAGAATTTATTACTATTTATTACTAATTATTAGAATTTATTACTAATTATTTCTAATTATTTCAATTTATTACTAATTATTAGAATTTATTACTTATTCCTATTTATTACTAATTATTACAGTCTATTACTAATTATTACTATTTGTTACTAATTATTAGAATTTATTGTAATTTATTACTTATTGTTACAATTTGTTACTAATAATTAGAATTTATTACTAATTATTATAATTAATTAATAATTATTACAATTTATTACTAATTATTATAATTTATTACTAATTATTACCAATTATTATAGTTTACAAATAATTATTATAATTTATTACTAATTATTACTAATTATTATTAATTATTACTAATTATTATAATTTATCACTAATTGTTACTAATTATTACAATTTATTAGTAATCATTACAATTTATTACTAATCATCACAATTTATTACTAATTATTACAATTTATTACTAATTATTACACTTTATTACTAATTATTACAATTTATTACTAATCATGACAATTTATTACTAATTATTACTAATTATTATAATTTGTTACTAATTATTATAATATATTACTAATTATTTCTAATCATTATAATTTATTACTAATTATTATAATTTATTACTAATTATTACTGATTATTACAAATTATTACAGTTTATTACTAATTATTACAATTTATTAGGAATTATTATAATTTATTACCAATTATTACAATTTAGTACTAATTATTACAATTTATTACTAATTATTACAATTTATTACTAATTATTACTAATTGTTATAATTTATTACTAATTATTACAATTTATTACTAATTTTTACTAATTATTATAATTTATTACTAATTATTAATAATTATTATAATTTAATACCAAGTATTACTAATTATTAAAATTTATCACTAATTATTACTAATTGGTACAATTTATTACTAATTATTACAATTTATTACTAATTCCTATAATTTATTACCAGTTATTACAATTTATTACTAATTATTACAATTCATTACTAATTATTACAATTTATTACTAATTATTACAATTTATTACTAATTATTAGAATTTATTACAAATTATTAGAATTTATTACAAATTATTAATATTTATTACTAATTATTAGAATTTATTTCTAATTATTAGAATTTATTACTAATTATTAATAATTTTTCTAATTTGTTACTAATTATTCTAATTTATTACTAATTATTAAAACTCATTACTAATTATTGTAATTTATTACTAATTATTATAATTTATTGCTAATTATTAGAATTTATTACTAATTATTAGAATTTATTACCAATTATTAGAATTTATTACTAATTATTATTAGTTGCTGCAATTTATTACTAATTGTTTCAATTTATTACTAATTATTAGAATTTATTACTAATTATTCGAATTTATTACTAATTGTTGCAATTTATTACTAATTTTTGCAATTTATTTGTAATTATTTCAATTTATTAATAATTATTACAATTTATTAATAATTATTACTAATTGTTGCAATTTATTACTTATTATTGCAATTTATTACTAATTATTGCAAATTATTACTAATTATTGCAGTTTATTACTAATTATTCTAATTTATTACTGAATATTCCAATTTATTACTAAACATTACAATTCATTAATACTTATTGCAATTTATTACAATTTATTACATTTTAATACTAATTATTATAATTTAATACTAATTATTATAATTTAATACTAATTATTATAATTTAATACTAATTGTTACTAATTAATCTAATAACTAATAATTAATACTAATTCATACCAATTACACGTAATTATTTGTAAAAATAAACATAAACAATGATAAATAAAACTATCTAATTCTAATTTAATTTAACTGTAGCTAATTAACAATAATTATAACTAAAATAAAATAAAACAAATTAAGTAAAAAATAAAAGAAATAGATAAATACCTTAAAACTAAAGCTTTGGAAGCATATAAGCTGTGAATAATGCCCAAAATTAAAAATTTTAAACTATAAAAAAATTTGAGAGAAAAATTTTCACTAGAGAGAGAGAGGAGTAGAGAATTGAGTGGAATGAGGAAAAAATAGATGGGGGTATATATAGGTTAGATTAGTTGCGACGGGTCCCGTTGCAAATACCTACATGTTAAAATGGTCTTTTACGACGATGCCCATCGTAAAAGACCACCTTCCGACATATTATTTGTGACGGGATATAAATCCCGTCATAAATACTAAAAACGTCGCCGGGTATTTGGGACGGGCTACTATAACCCATTGCAAATACCCTTTCCCACGTTTTGGCGTGCATGACGCGCCGAACCTTTTGCGACGAGAACCATTGCCTCATCGCAAAAACCTTATTATTTGCGATGAGCTAGTTTTCCCGTCTCAAAAAACCTTTCCGACAAACTATTTGCTACGAGACACTGACCTGTCGCGAATGCCCACTTTCCCTGTAGTGAATGATTAAGAAACTCCTGTGTCAAATGTGTCTTGAGTTATTCGAATCTTTCATTCAAGATTTTCTTCCATTTCCATCTTGAGTTCCTGCACTTGTTGTGCTGTTGTTGCAAGTCGTACTGTTCAAGAAAGAGGTTCTTTATTCTCTATCTCTAGAAATACCTCTTAATGAAAGCACCCAATTGAGAGGAACTTAGATGAGAAAGAGAAATCAAAGGCTTCTATTAGATTCAGAGGGATAGTTACAATAAAAACATGAGGAAGAAGAAGAAATGGGGAAGAAGAAAAAGACTCCTCTGGAGATGTCGCTCTAAGGCCAAGGCCATAACCCTCTCCAACCAAAGTTGAGAGCCAATTCCAAAACAAAATTCATGAGTTCCCCTCCTACCCTCAAACGCCCTTTATTATCCCAACCTAACACCAACATCCTCAACTACCCCAACCAATCTCTATTACAATTTAGAACACCACCCTTGACAGTAATGAATTATTACTCACTCCCTAATCCTACCCTCTACATTATATTATGTTATGTGTGCTTTGAAACAAAATGATATGTAATATAATTTTACCCAGATAAGTCAATACATAATATATCGTGCTTTGAAAAATTTCAATATGTAAGAAGATAGTTCAATACGTAAGAAGATATACTTTGAGAAATTTTCAACATGTATCATATGTAAGATAATTATAACCAGGATAGACATACATAAGATGATGTAGTTAACAAAAATATAAACAAATAATATGTAAGATTCTTAGTACACAAGAATGATACATAAGATGATGTACTTAGAAAAATTACAGAATGTGAGGAATTTTAATTTGAAAAAACAAAAAAATTCTACAATTTAGAATGAGATAAATCATAGAATAAAGAATAATAATGAAGAATAAATTATAAATTATAAATAAAAAACCATAAAAGTAGATTAATAATAAATAAATAATAGAAAAATGAAGTGAGGAATTGTAATTATCAAAACATAAATAAAGTAGTAAGAAGTTACTCAATATGAAGTTCTAATGTTTGGGCGTTATACAAATGGGATGAGCCATGAAATTCAAGAACCACTTGGGTGGGTGATAACCTAAAACAGGATTATGCTATGATCATAGGTAGAAATTTATGTTATGTGTGTATCTATTTCTCATGTATCCTTTTATTATATTGGTCACTTGTTGGCTTCATGTTGGGTGGAACTGGGAAAGGTTTCTATATTGGGAAAATAATTGGTTATATTATTTTCATCCATTGCTTTGAGATTATTTGGACATTTGATAAACTATTTAGTTATAAACATACTAACCTATTTTCAATGGCATTGATTACATGGTTGGGAATTGGTTTGTATAGGATTTCATGGGAGTGATTTAGGGAAAACCAATTGGGTATTCATACTCACCCCTACCCGCACATCTTAGTGTTCATATACATGTATTGTATCATGATGCAGGTAAGAGAAAAGCTTTGATGTTCATGGGTGATGGATCATAGGAGCTGAGTTTGTCAGGGACATGGTGGTGTTTGGCTATGTGTTAGAGGAGGAGTTGGACGATTCATATTGGATGAGCGTTGTTGACTAGGTTGTCATGTCATGTTGGGACTTGAGTGTGTTTTATCTTTCACTACACTCTGTTTGGTTTTCAGTTTACTTTAAATTGGTATTTTAAAGTTGGTTTTTTGGATTTTTAAAATGATATTTTCATTCATGTTTCATATAATTGGTTGTTTATGTCAGGGAAAATCATTCCCCAATGATTATGTTTATTAATAAACACTGGTTGCTAGCCTCTTGCAATTAGGGAATGCACTTGAGGCATTATGGCAGTCTTGACATGGGTATCAAAGCCTGGGCTCCTAGGTTAGGGACATCACAAGGACTTCCTCATGTTGGATGATTCACACTACTCTGATTCAATGACGATGGTTTCAATTGATGCTTGAGTGAAACCTTGGTTTGATTTTATCTATATAAAAGTTATTTTGATTTAGGGTGATCCTCTCCTGAAATTATTTGATTTTCTAGGCTCTATGGTGATGGATCCATGGTTGTAGTGGCTTTTTGCATTCATTTTCACCACTCAAGTCAGTTGGAATTATCTATGGGATCATAACCACTGCACATCCAGGATTAATTACATGATAATAATGGTGAGTGGACCTTGTAAAAACTCTTGTTTCAAGTGAATTCTTTCTCACTCTATCTATCATTATCACATTGTCACCATATAGATCCAACTACACTAACCGTTGATGAGAATAACATGGAGTGAGAGTATGTGTTTTTGATAACCATTAATTCACCCCTGCCCCCAATGGTAGCATACTCTATCCTGGGATTATCGGTTGATATCAGAGTGTTCTTGAAGTGGTTACAAGTAACTATTCCCATCGATTTGAGTTTTATTTTATTATTAAGCCCCTCATGAAGTGAATTGAGATAGGTAGTGTTGCGAGTTATATCTCATTCTTTAATACATCTTCTATTTTCCCTTGTAAACAAAAAGTAGGATTTGCATGTTTTGTGTGTCTCGATTCTACATAATGGGATCTACTCATCATAGCACTACAACCAAAGATTCCAGGAGGAGATGGGAGATCCACATCAGTGAGAAATCAATCAATCTATTTCGAGGCTCAGATAGCTGAATCATCAAGTGGTGCTATGGATCAAAGATCAATGAAATAGAAATAACAAGAGAGATCTTCAAGTGGAATAGTAGCGGGTTAAAGAGTCACCAAGAAGACTGCTAAAAAGAACTATTTGGATAACTATTACACTAGATGGGGATAAATGGAGCTAATTTATTTTTAAATGGATCATATATGTTTAAAAATATATTTTTATGTTATATAAATTGTATATTCTAAAATTAAATAAAAAATGAAGGCCGACCTATTCAACCCGTAAGCCCATGTTATACGGAACAGTCTTTGATTTCTTAAGCCTATGAAAATGGATTTATGAATTATAGCCTATATAATATCAAGCTCGTGATAGGACTAACTGACCCACAGGGGCCCATCTGGATGATGGTAAGCTGAGCATGACAACCCCAAGACCACCTCCAAAAGGCCAGGGGCTGACGACCAGCACTGAGAAGGTATATCACACACATGGGAGGCCTTAGCCTAAGGTACCTGTAGACACACACAAATCTCTATACATCAGTCCTAATATGAAATCCACTAAATAGATGCTTGAAATCTAACCACGAGAGCGTTGTTTCATCATGTTTTTGAGTCATCATACTCCACCATCATCTGGCAAAGCCTTAAATAAGACTCACTGTTATGATCACCATTTGATCTGGAGGTGTTATCATAAGAGAAAAAACTCATATTAATATCTCTAAGTGTTCCTCAACTACCTGAGGGTTTGGTTAACCCTGGAATCTAGAAGGTTTTTTCCTTTGAAACTCATGGAGTATACTCAGCTTGGACACATCTTCAGTTGGTACTGCAATCATAACCTACTACTCAACGGGTGGTGAAAAAATGGAAAACCACATAAAGGTACTAACTCCTATACAAGAGGAGAAAAAAAGAGTAATAACTATTACTATAGTGAGAATAAATACAATACAATAAAATATTAATACAATAATTTAAACGATTAAAGGAGTGAACCATGAAATATAATCAATTTTTTGAAGAAATATATAAGGCCAATTACATCCACTAGTTCGAAACAAAACACAAGGAAATAAAACTGTAGTAAACACTCAAAACTATAAAAAAGTTCAATTTTATAATCCTCCTTACATTAGGGAATAAACCAAAAAAATTACTCATCATTAAAATGATGAATGAATGTGAACACAGGATTAAAGAATAACATCAGGCATAAATTTACTCCATTTTCAACTCCTAAATGCAAATCACTACTTATCTTTACATAAAAACATTAAAATCCCTCTTTTGAAATATCAAATCCCATCAAAGATTAGTAAAAAGTGTTTGAAGGTTCTGGGTGTAGTGGAAGCACGGTTGGGCTGACACCCAACTTTAATTTTTACCATGATCAATGATTATTCCGAGATCAATACGACGATGAACTCCAGTCTCCACATAATAGAATCAAATATTTAGATAAAGAAGGAAGAGCCCTGAAATCTTTAGAGAGGATCTTGCACATCATGTTTATAATTAATTTAATTAATTTCATAAAGAAAAGAATACCTAGATCTTCGGTATTTTCTTTGTTGATGATTTTGATCGTTCGGAATGATCCTTTCAGATTATCTCATTGCGCTTGTGAGGATCCAAACTATAATCCCTCTAGCAGTGATCCACACATGATCTGATGGCCTCCGATTGACACCACTCGTTCTCTAGGTGCTAGCATAGAGAAGCGAGTGTCTTGTGTCGGTCGTTCTTGATCGCTTGTTCTTCGACCTTGGAGAACATCTCTCATTATTGATAGGGGAATGAAGATGATTCGAGAGAGAAATTATTTAGCTCAACAATTCTCAATTCACCAAGCGTGCGGTGTGTTCGCTATGGCATAATAGACGTAATTGTCTTTTTATATGCATGAAACTTCAGTTACAATATTTAACTTCATAACAACAATTAAATACATTCACGAACTTAGAGAAAACCCATGCTCATAATAATAATACCGTGTCATTATTTATGGTGCGCCAACTTGCGCAAAATAGAATTATGAATAAAATTATGCGTCACAAAATAATAGCAGCGTCATTATTATTTTAACTTGTGCCAACTAATAATTATTTACCGTATTGGAAATAATTATTTTACTACCAGACCGGCCTTGGTCTGCTTGAACTCCACTTCCATTTATTGAACAACTGAATAAATTAATAAATAATTTATTCTCTAAAATAAATATTTTATTTACAAATTAGAAAATAAATATTTATTAAATGTTCAATAAAATAAATAAATATATTTTATTTAATTTATGCGATCAACTTAACTTAAATAAAATTATTCTATGGTCTTGAGAATAATATTTATTTCATTAATTAAATTCAAATAGAATTTAATCGAGACCACTAAAAACACTTAGTGTGTGACCCTCTTGGATTCTTTATCGTTTACATTAGGTGGGCTTGACTAAATTCCAAGAGTACTATCTAGTAATGGGTTAAGGAACCCAAAAGAAAGAATGTAAAGTTGTAACAACGACATCCACATATGAACACTTACTATGAAATATAATCCCTTTGTCTCAGTATCTCATCAAGCAGGTTTCATGATAGTGTCATTAACCTTTTTACTTGATATATCGTTCTTAGACTTCCTGAAATAAACTCATCGTTACACCATGTCCATGGAATTTAACATGATGATTCTATTTCAATCAAAGGGCTGAGATATCAACTTCAATAAATGGAAGGGAAAAATCCTTCCTTGACTTATCCATTAATAACATGCCACTTGTGACGCACCCAACATACCCCACTTCCCGCCAACTGTCTGCATGGCGATTTTCGTTAGTAAATAAAAGTGTGAGAGTCACAACACATATTAATAATAATCTTAAAGTCAAAGGATCATTACACACGCTCGAAGATATAAATATCCGATGACACCAAAACATGCGGAATTCCTACTGGTTGTTCTGTTCTCATAATCTCTAGTCTCAGAGATTACCAAGTGCGAACTTCATGAGAGGAAGTCTCATCTGCTTATGAGTACTCACACCTGACAGTATGTATGCTATGTGTCCCATAATAGTATGTCATCCAAGCATAGAACTATATTTAAGAATATTTTTATAGAATTTCAAGGTTCTTATCATAGCGGGGAACTGCCATGACCTTATCAACGCAACAAATATTCTAGGAAATTATTACATCATATTCATGTATAACAATGAACAATATGTAATAAGATGTTTAATATTTAAATATATTAAATATCCATGTAATCAAAGTACAACCAATTAGTTCTAGGACACTAACTCTTATAGTGTCTTCACCCCATTATAATTAAATGATACAAAAATGAGAAAAATAATTCTAAATGGATTAGAATGTATCCTGATGACTTCATTTTTGGAAACTCAAATTAAAATAATAAGGACTTTAAGATTTTGAATGAGAATCAGTCACCCCTTACCCTTCTATTTTATCATTAAAATCTCTATCAAACAATTGAATGCACACTTCAATTTGTTCATTCTATTATATTATTCCATTCAAAAAATAACCTTTAAAGTTTAATCGATGGGGGGTCATTTCATTTCCATTGATACATTTTAAGTGAATTATAAATTATGGTGAATAATATGTGGAATATAAAAAAAGTTAAATTTTAGAATCCTCCTCAGTTTAGGGATGTTTTAATTCATTGTGTTATTTTAATTTTTTTAAAATTAATTACAATAGGTAATTATACTATTTAAGAAAGATTCTATAAATTAAAAAAAACAAAAAAAGTACTCATTATTAAAATGATGAATGAATGTGGACACATGATTGGACAATAGAACCAGGCATAAAGTTACTCTGTTGGAAAATCCCAAACCCAAATCACTACTTATCTTTACATAAAAACATTAAAATACATCTTTTGAAACATCAAATACCATCAAATATGTAAAGTCCCATTTTTTTGAATTGAGTTTAAATTACGAATCATTTTGAATTTTTTTCCATTTATCAATGGGTCAGTTTTTAAACTGAGCTCCAGAACATTATTATGAGTGTTGGAACACTTAAAGGTTTTGTTTTTGGACTTGGTTGAATACCCAATAATTTTTAGGGGCATCTCGATAAGTCTCAAGAGCACCGGATATGAAAAATTTCACTTTAATGGATCTGTATGGGCTGCACGAGGTTGCGGTCCAACCTGTGTAGCTTACTCGGTTTAATATTTTATTCATTTTAATTAAATAATATTAAATGGGAGATTTGTGTTTAAATAGAATAATGTGTTAATAATAATAATGTTATTATTATTATTATGGTGTCACAAATTATTTGGATGTTAAAAGATGTTAATTGCATGATTAATGGGGAGTAGCATTTATGTTAAAAGATCTTAATTGCAAGATTAATGGGGTGTAACATTTGTGTGAAATTAATGTGGCTTTTGGGTATCTCAAAGAAATGTTTAATTAAATGAGGAGTAACAATTATTTGAAATTAAATGAGGAGTTTTAGATTTAATGAAGATGCATTTAATTAAATAAGGAGTTTCAAAATTAATAAAGAAGCATTTTTATTTAATAGAGGTGTTGGGTTTCATATAAGGTTGAATAATAGTAATAATGTGATTATTATTATTATGGTTTTATGAGTATAATAATAATTATTAATTATGGTTCTTATTATTATTATAAAGAATAATAATAATGGATTTTTGGGTTTTTTTAATTAAATCCAAGGAAAAGGAGGATTTAATTAATTGTTGAAAAACAATGGTTTAATTTAATTAAATTGAGTAAAATGGAATTTAATTAAATGATGTGTAGTGGGTATTTTTGGGTTTTATCAAAGAAGTGTTTTATTATATGATAATAATAATGATGGTTATTATTATGGTAGTTTCATTTATTTAATTTGAGGTTGAAAAGAATTTAATTAAATAAGTTGTTGGGGGTTTAATTTAATTAAATTCAAGATCAATAGGAATTTAATTAATCACTGCGAAGTAGATTTTTTATTTAATTAATTCATGTTGAGATAATTAATTAAATAATAATCAGTTGGAGTTTTTAATTTAATTAAATCATGTTGAGAGAATTTAATTAAATAACACAAAGTGGGGAATTTATTTAATTAAATTTTGTGAATGAATTTAATTAAATAATGTGTTAATGAGAAGTTAGTGGTTATCAATGAAGGGTAATATTAAAAGACATGTAAATGCGGAGTTGGGTGTTATCGAAGAAGGGTAATAATAAATGGTAATATTAAATGAGGAATAAATGTGAAGTTGGGTTTAGTTTAATAAAATTCAAGGTAATGAGGAATTTAATTAATTGATGCAAAATAGGGGTTTTATTTAATTAAATTCATGGTTATGTTGAATTTGAAATGCACATTGGGACCATTTTAAATATATATATCGAACTGTGCATGGTTAGTCAAACTGTGCAGGCCAGCTGCGTGGTTACCCGGTTTTTAAAATGCATTTTTATTTAATATAAACAAAATAAATATTTAATAATAATAATAATAAGGATGTTATTATTATTTAATGTATTTATTTAATTAAATAAATTTTCAAATAATTTAATTAGATGAATAATGGGGGATTTAAGAATTAATTATGAAACATTTATTTAATGGTTAATTAATGAAGAAACATTATATTAAATGAGAATAATAAATGTTATTATTATTATATTATATCTATTAGTTTAATAGGGTGTTAACTAGTTGTTTGAGAGAGAATGAAGGAGGAGGTGCACTTTAAGAGTAGCGACACACACCAGGCCTCCACCCCCTATGAGGTGTGTTACACCCCCCTTGCCAGCTCCTCTTCGCGTGCTTGAATCCTCCCGGTGTCTTCAAAAATATTGTCCATCTCATCAAGGTGAGTTTTTTTACATATGTTTCATGATTTTCATCGGCCGTTTGGATCCTCCCTCGCCCTGTTTTCTCGAACTAAACCCTAAGGCTCGAGATTACTTGGGTTTCCTTGTTTCTTCGATTCTAGGGTTGTGAAATGGGCTCCTCTAGACCCGTTGGTCCATTTTTTGACTACCACCACCAAGGAAAAAGTGTTTAGGCTCAGTTTAGGTTTATCACTGCCATATTTGGGTAAGGGTTTAAACCCGTTATTTGGTTTCGTACCCCATGATTTGGATGATTATGGTGTTTTTGTGCTGCGGTTAATATTTTGGGTGTGCGTTGGTCCCCACCGCACTATTTATGGGTGCTGATTAATGGTGTGTATGTGAGACTGTGTGCCAATTGCAACCGGTTTCCACTAAGTAAATCAAAGGGCTGCGTATTCAATCTGGTTCCACCTCGAGGTAGGGTCCCTTTCCAAGTCATAAATTTTGTAAATTCATTAATAAATTTCTCTATGCACTTTTATTAGAAATTAAATCTATGTGGTGAAGTATTTATATTGAAATCCTCTTAATGTGAATTTAACATATTTAATAATTTAAAATGATAAATTTCATAAGTGTTTTTTGTGATAAGTAATATCAAGATTTTATAATAAAACCCCTCGATCGAGGTGAGCTGCCTTCAAACCAAAAATTAGTGGTAGTGTTATATCATGTTTTCTTGTGGTTTGAGTTTTCCATATATCTTTCTATTAGTACTGATATATAACGGGTTGATGCCATGGAATGCATATTTTATTTTTGAATTAATCATGGGATGATGAGGCTCTTGAATAGTGTTAATTAATTAATTGAATTAATTAAGGGATGTTGACCTTGTTGAAACATGTTAACTAATTTTGAATTAATTAAATGGAAATTATTTGGTGAGTTTAATTCCATTCTTAACTCTAGCGAAAAAATTGGCCCTTCACATTCCTCTATCTCCACTAGATAATTCAAATCCTCGATTTAGGACAATAATCTCATTGAGATCAACCTCATGGGTATGAAATAAACCTAGTATAGGAGACATTATAACAAAGTGGTTGCTTCCAAATTGGATAGATCATTCACAAATGTTTTTGATTTAGATAAATGAGACTTTATCTCTAGCACCACTGTCCATAGGCTGAACTCTGACCATCACCCCATTCTTGTCAATGCCTCAACCAAAGGCATCAAACCCTACCTGCCTTTCAGATTTAACAATGCTTGGTTCTCAGATGATGAATTCTCCCATTTTATCGAAACCTTTTGGTCCTCTATGTCTCACAACACAGATGCATTTTCCTGCAACCTCAAATTACATCATCTCAAAAAATTCCTTAAGTCCTGATGTAGCTCCAAATCCAAACAAGTTAACAAGGAAATAATGCTTATTGAGGAGGAGCTCAATGACATTTAAACCATTAACACCGACTCTGATCTTATCACCGATCCTAATCAAGAGATTAATATTGCTATCAAACTCAACGCCATTCTCACGTTTAATGAAAATATGAGAAAACAAGTGTTGAAAGTTAAATGGTTATCCAATGGTGATAGAAATACCAAATTCTATAATTCTATTCAAAGTATCTGTAAGGCCTACAATCCATTAACTTTCCTAAAGGACGGGAACAACCTGATTGATAACAAAGATGACATTGCCCATTATATTGTCTCCTACTATGATTCTATTTTAATGGTCCCAAAATCAATAAAGACCACCTTCTTGAGGTCATTCATTTTGTGATCACTAATGAAGACAACACCTTCCTCCTTAGCACTCTGATGGAAGATGAAATAAAAAACACTGTATTTAGTCTGAATCCTAATAGTTCTCCTGGTACTGATGGCTTCAAAAATGGTTTTTTTCAATGTTATTGGGATATTATCCATAAATATGTTTGTAATCTTGTTAAATCATTTTTCTCCAATGGGGTTCTCCCTCATGCCCTCAATGCTCAGTTTCTCACCTTAATTCCTAAAGTGGATAACACTTCTGAGATTAATCAGTTTAGATCCATTGCTCTTATCAATACCCTTTATAAAATTGTCACTAAAATCATTGCTAGCCTTCTCTCTACCATCACACATAAAATTGTCTCCTAGAACCAATTTGGTTTCATAAAGGGAAGATCCATTAAAGACTATATCTGTCTTGCCTCAGAATGTGTCAACAACTTGAATAAACCCAACAAAGGAGGTAAGATTTCTATTAAACTTTACATTAGGAAATAATTTTATACCATGGACTGGAACTTTATATTCAAAGTCCTCCAAGGTTTTGGTTTTAATGCTCATTTTATCTCTACGATCAGAACTCTCTTCAACTTGGCATCTATATCCATTCTAATTAATGGCTCACCCAAAGGTTATTTTAAATGCACTAAATGTTTCCGACAAGGTGAACCTCTCTATGCCATCCTTTTCTCAATAGTTGAAGACTATCTTGGTTACTTGATTAATCGTCTGGTGGCCCATAATAAGCAGAAACCCATTCTTGTCTCTAGGAATATTAATTCTCCTACTCACCTTTTTTATGCTGATGGCATCATCCTCTTCCTCCAAGGCGATATAAGGAACATCCTCACCCTCAAAAATACCCTCTCTCACTATGAAGAAGTTTATGTCCAAACCATTAGTTGGAAAAAATACTAAATCTTATTTGTAAAAAACTTCCCCCCCAATAGGAAATGTAACATCTTCAATGACCTTGGTCTTAAAGAATGTATGCTTCCTTTCATTTACCTTGGTGTTCCTATCTTTTGGGGAAGGCCTAAATCTTTTCATTTTACATTTATTGTTGATCAGGTCCTTAAATAGTTATCCCATTGTAAAGGTAAGGCTCTTTCCATGGCAGGTAGGGTTTGCCTTGTTAAATAAACTATTGTATCCAAGATGGTTTACTCCATGATGATCTACAAATGGCCTGTTGGTCTTAAAAAAAATGAACATTGCCATTAATAATTTCATATGGACTGGTAGTACCCTGGAAAGAAAGCTTGTGACTGTTCCCTAGTCAAACTGTTGCAAAACCGTTGAGAATGGTGGTATTAGTATTAAAAATCTAAATATTTTCAATGAAGACCTTCAGGCTAGAATCACTTGGAACCTTCTCTATAATTATTCATATGCTACCACCTTTCTTAAAAAATAGATTACTTACCAAACTTAAGATGAGAAACTCTTGTTTCATTAATTCTTCCATTTGGCCCTCCACCAAACACTCCTTCAACAAAATTATGATTAATTCTAGATGAATGATCTCTCGCGACTCTTCCATGAAATTTTGGCTGAAAAAATAGGCAGGAACACATTTAATTTCTTTGGTTTCTTTGGATTTCACCCCTGATAATTGTACCTTCACTATCAAAGATATTTTATATTCTCAACATGATCACCTCCCTGATACTATTCTGAATGTTATTGAAAATTACTCTTTCGCTCACACAGAGGATTTCTTGGTCTGGGAACTAGCTCACAGTGGCATGCTCACCTCCAAAAATTTCTACAATCATCACTAAAATGATTCTGAGAGTACTTATAGCTGGCTCAAACATTTTGACAAACCTTGGATCAAAACTTCAAGATTAAATCTCATCTGGAGTCTTGCTCACAATAGAGTTCCCACTAAAATTTTACTTCATTCCTTTAGTATTCAACTTTGCTCTAAGTGTAGATTCTATAGCCAACATAGGGAAGATGCTAATCATCTGTTTCTTTCTTGTGCTACTGATTCTACTCTTTGGAACTATATTCTTGACATTTTTGATTGTAGATGGTTGTTTTTTGACTTTGTTAGAATTCAACTTAAAAATTGTGCTGAAATGGAAGGCTCTCAAAAAATCAAGAATCTTTTCCTCACGGTTGTTGCTGAACTCCACCATGTGATCTGGTATGATCATAATGATATTACCCATCACAATTTCTCACCCAATCTTAATGAAGATCGGATGTAGATCCTAATCGCTATACATGATGCTGTTTTATTACAAAAGGGTCATTGCCATAACACCGTACATCACTTTGTTATCTTGAAGCAGCTTCAGATAAATGGTAATTACTGTCAACCTCATCATACTCTAGAGGTGTTTTGGAGGGATCCTCTTCCCGGATGGACCAAAATCAACATTGATGGCACCTCCAAGGGAAACCTGGGCCCTGCAGGGTGTGTTGCGGTATTCAGGAATCATCTTGGGTAGATTATTGGTTGTTTCATGGGAAAATGTGACTTTGAAACCTCCTTTGTAGTTGAGATGCTAGGTTTGATCCATTCCAATGAATTTTCCATCCACTTTGGTTGGAACAACCTCTATATTGAAAGCGACTTGACGACCATCATGCAAGCGATTTGGAATGGAGTTACTCACCTTGTTTGGTCGATTACTACTTGTTGGATGGACTACAACTGTTTGCTTACATGTATTAACTATATCATCATGCATGTGTATCGTGAAGACAATATGGTTGCAGATGGCCTTGCCAACATGGGGATCAATCAAGACATCACCTAGTTTAAAGAACTCCCTACTGATCTGATTTCCTTTCATGAAAAAGATTGTAACATGATCCCATACTTTATACTCTTGTAATCTCTTTTTTTCTTAATAATTATTTTATTTTGAATTTAAAAAAAATAAACGGAAATGTTGTGATAAAATATTTTTTTTTAAAATTAATTAATGTGATAAGTCATTTTGGATAAATTGACGTAATTAATGGAGAATTAATTATGCGCTTTTGTAGTAATTGATTTGAATAATTAATTGTGAAAATTAATTATGGAGAGTTGATATTTAAATTGAGAAAATTAATTTTTTCAAAAATTAATTATGGGATGTGATTTGTTTTATAGATTAATTAATTTAATAATTAATTAATGGTAATGTGTACTTAGTTCATGGTTGCGTTAACTAATAGTTTTGGTATATTTAACTAATCAGTTAGATTAGTAAGGTAATAAGGATAATCGATTGGTAAATTAATTATCATGTTTTTGGTTAAGGAATTGGGATAACTAAATGTCGAGTTAATTATCTGATTTACTTTCTTATGGTTAAGAATAATTAATTGTTAATTAATTATTAACTATTGATATGTTTATTGGTTAATTAATTGTAGAATTATTTGACAGGAGTTTTATGTTATTAATTAGTTATTGAATTAATTAATGTATTTTATTAATTAATTTATGAATTAATTAATGGATGGTTTCAGGGTGTTAGACATGGTATTATATTATAATGATAAATATATATGTATGATTGATAAACAAGTTGTGAGACAAGGACTGATGCTACAAATACTCATGGGGTGCAAGACATGGTGTTCTATACCCAGCTTGCATGAAAATATTATTTTATGGGATAGGGACTGATGCTCAAAATACCCATGGGTTGTGAGACAAGGAATAATGCTCCAAATACTCACAAGGGTTCTAGACATAACGTTCTACACCCATTAATTGACATTGGACTGTGGGTCCAATTGTTCGTACATGAACTGAATCAAATGGTTAATGAAATCTTGTGATGTAATGATTTGTGATTGAATATGGAAAATGGTTTAGACCCTGGCACGACCGAGGTGGGTATTGAGATACGGGTGTCCAGGGGAACCCGAGGATTTATGTGGTTAAATAAAGAATATAAATTAATGAGGATTTTATAATTTAATGAGGCTTGAATAAATTATAATTGAAAATGAACGTGTGATGAATCTTGTGTATGCATGACAAATGTACAATACAAGTTCAGACACCAGCTAAGGGATGAAGCTGTTACTTGGGTATATAGTTACATTGTACTGCTTACTTTATTTATAAATGCTTTCACACTATTTAAATTATTTATTGAATGTCTAGATTTGGGGTAGACACCGGTGGTCCCGACCTACTGAGATTTATATCTCACACCCTACTCAGGCCGCCATTTCACTGGGGTACCCGAGTATATTCTATTTGGTTGCAGGATTGTGCTGTTTGCATATACTTGGGAGATAGGAGTAGAGGATCGAGCAGAAGCTCGGGATGATCAAGGAGACTGCCCTTGGGGATTTGAGTCATTGTTTATTTATTTCTTTATTGATATGTAAAGCTTGGTGTATTGTTTATCACTTTTATTATTGTACCATCATAACAAGAATGCATTGTATAACATTGGCATTGGCCATTTGGTTTTATAAAAGATTTATAAAATTATGTCTTCCACTACTTTATCGTTATTCACACTACTTCCTCCATTTGCTAATATTGTCCACTATTTTTACTCTGATAAGAGGGTATAGTCTCCCCAATGACTATCCTTAGACCCTCGCTGCTAGTCGGCAACCTCTAGTATATGAGAAGATGTGCTTGAGGTCATGTGGAGACTGGTTCGACCACTGGTTCAGGGGTTATCTAGGTCAAGATGTTACAAAGTGGTATCAAAGGAAGGTTTTATTTTCCTTTGTCTTACTGTTTCGGGGTTGGTAGATAGGAGACTAGGAATGTGTTGGGGCTTGGGTTAATAACCGTGCCTGGGACTGATCACCCCACATACGAGAAATGACCAAGTGGACAGGGATGAGAATTGATGTTTATACTGTTCGTGTTTATAGTTGATATGATTTCACCTTGAGTGACTAGTGTATTTCAAATGATTATTGATTATGAAAATTTTGAAAAATTTACCTTGTCCTGATATGGAAAGGAAGTTTCATTACATAAATCATATTAGGAACTTATAAATTAACATGCCATGCATATATGTCATGTCATGTAGTTGAATTACTAGGATTCCTGCTAATACGGGTTGTGTGCCTTGAATATATGCCATGTCTTGTACTTATTTATCATGACTTTTTAGATAGCATGTTTCGGTGATATAATTAACATGATTGAGTGATAATATTCAATGCTTATGTGCCATGTTTTTGTGTTATAAAATGTTTTAGTGGTTTCAACATGTTGATCTGTGTTAGCTACTTGTAGTGACATGTTAGCTTGCTGATAAATGATTGGTTTCTTTGGATAAATTTATTTGGTTGCAATTATGATGGAACCGATTTTCAGTTATAAGGTGTATGTGCACCTTATAACTACAAAAAAGGGTAACCTGTATATTCAAACAATTAAAAAGATACACTAAAGTTAAAATGTTAAATTAAAATTGGATATCTTAAATGGGATCCAAATTCCAGTGGTAAGGTGTATGGGTGCCTTATCGACTGGTATATGTAAATCCATGTGACTAAACCATATAACCATAGTATGTTTGAAAATGGTTATGAATGTAAAACTGTTGAGTTTTATTTTTAATGAACCATTATGGGGTTACTTTTTTAAGAACTCAGATTGAATAAATGGGACCCTCAAAGGTCACCTTTTTTGTTAAAAGGAATTTAGATTCTAAATTTCTTGTTTATATTTGAATAACACTGAATGTTAAATAATTAAAGAGGATGTTTGTGATAGCATGCCTATTTTTCCATAGGGTGTTGTTTTGAAAACCAAGTGACTTGTTATAAAAAAGTACTTGTGGGTTTGTTGAAATTCATTCAAATGTTTAAAGGTTGAAATGAATTAATTAAAATGGATAAAATGAAAAAAGAGCTTTTGAACCTCGTGATTTCGATTTTGCGTGACCAAGAGAGAGGTTCGACGTTTATGTTTCGTAAGGGGATAACTCATGGTAGGTAGTACCCTTAGAATATTCTATGTTGTTAAAGTAAGTTCTCCCCACTGCTCGGGATGACTTCTTTGGACTCCGGTGTTATGGGATGCTGATAGATTTAAGTTATAGCTTTTATGATCAATGTTTGACATGGTGATCATGGTTCAAGGAATGCCACACACATGTGTTAAGGTGTTATGAAATAGAACACTAGTGAGAAAATGATCTTTTATTTCGACATCATGGACAATCCTAAGGTGGGTAGTGTCACATAGATTTCGGTAAATGTGTCGACAGGTGACACCGAGCTTTTTGAACAGAGTCATCTGGAAGTATTTCGACTGATCTTTTTTTAGTAACCTTGGTTTTATCTTAGTTCACTCTTCCAAATGCGATGAGCATGTCCCATATCTTGACCTCATCATGGAGACACTAATATAGCATCATTCTTACACCGTGCTAAAGTTTTAAACATTTTTGGGATTGATGAGTGGTTGTTATCTGGGTTATATGCGGGATGCATGGTTTCTTTGGGATATGCCTTCATTCATGTTGGGACACATTAGTTTTTTTTAAATATATTTGTGATGGATTGAATTGGTAACGTCACTAGAGGTTGGGTAAGGACTTCAGTGTACATGCAGTTAGTGATGTAATAATTTTAAAAGGCACATCACCAGTTTAAGGGTGAGTACGGGTTTTGGAACCATAATGTATTTCCTGGAAATCATGCACAACTAGTTTATGTAATTAAATCGAGATTTTACCTTTTCATTAACGAGTTCCCAATAATAGCCTCAAATGTAAGCTCTGTTTCAGTGAGATTTGGATTGGGTTTTAAAGAATTAAGCGACTAGACTTATGTTTTGGTTAGTAGTACGTTTGGAATTTGGAAACGTAATGTCTTTGTTCAAACAAAACTTCTCAACCATGGTGGGTCAGAAGATGTTGTAGTAGTCCCCGATGACTTCTTGGGGATGAGAAGTTTTTAATGTGGGTAGATTGTAAAGTCTTGTGTTTTTGAAATGGGTTTAAATTACAAAGGTTTTTGATTTTTTTCTGTTTATAAATGGGTCAGTTTTTAAATCGAGCTACAGAACATTATTCTGAGTGTTGGAACACTTAAAGGTATTTTTTTGGACATGGGTGAATACCCGATAATTTTCACGGGCGTTCTGTTAAGTCTTGGGAGCACCAGATCCAGAAAAGTCTACTTCAATGGATCTGCATGGGCTGCACACGGTTACAGTCCAACCTTTGCAGCTTACCCAGTTTAATATTTTATTTATTTTAATTAAATAATATTAAATGGGAGATTTTTGTTTAAATAGAAAAATGTGTTAATAATAATAATGTTATTATTATTATTATTATGGTTTCATAAATTATTTGGATGTTAAAAGATGTTAATTGCATGATTAATGGGGAGTAACATTTATGTTAAAAGATTTTAATTGCATGATTAATGGGGTGTAACATTTTTGTGAAATTAATGTGGATTTTGGGTATCTTAAAGAAATGTTTAATTAAATTAGGAGTAACATTTATGTTAAATAAAATGAGGAGGTTCAGATTTAATGAAGATGCGTTTAATTAAATAAGGAGTTTCAGAATTAATAAAGAAGCGTTTTTATTTAATAGAGGTGTTGGGTTTTATCTAAGATTGAATAATAATAATAATGTGATTATTATTATTATGGTTTTATGAGTATAATAATAATTATTAATTATGGTTGTTATTTTTATTATTATGAAGAATAATAATAATGGATTTTGGGGTTTTTTAATTAAATCCAAGGAAAAAAAGGATTTAATTAATTATTGAAAAACAGTGGTTTCATTTAATTAAATTGAGTTAAATGGAATTTAATTAAATAATTTGCAGTGGAGATTTTTGGGTTTTATCAAAGAAGTGTTTTATTATATGATAATAATAATGATGGTTATTATTATGGCAATTTCCTTTATTTAATTTGAGGTTGAAATGAATTTAATTAAATGAGTTGTTGGGGGTTTCATTTAATTAAATTCATGGTCAATAGGAATTTAATTAATCACTACAAAGAGAAGGTTTTATTTAATTAATCTGTGTTGAGAGAATTAATTAAATGACGATGAGTTGGAGTTTTTAATTTAATTAAATTGTGTTGAGAGAATTTAATTAAATAACACAAAGTGGGGAATTTATTTAATTAAATTTTGTGAATGAATTTAATTAAATAATGTGTTAATGAGGATTTATTGGTTATCAATGAAGGGTAATATTAAAAGACATGTAAATGAGGAGTTGGGTGTTATCGAAGAATGGTAATAATAAATGGTAATATTAAATGATGAATAAATATGGAGTTGGGTTTAATTTAATAAAATTCAAGGTAATGAGTAATTTAATTAATTGATATGAAATATAGGGTTTATTTAATTAAATTCATAGTTATATTGAATTTGAAATGCACATTGGGACCATTTTAAATATAGATATCAGACTATGCACGGTTAGTCGAACCGTGCAGGTCAGCTGCGCGGTTACCCGGTTTTTAAAATGTGTTTTTATTTAATTTAAATAAAAGAAAGATTTAATAATAATAATAATAATAATAAGGATGTTATTATTATTATTATTATTATTATTATTTTATTTATTTAAGTAAAAAAATGTTACAAGAATTTAATTGGATGATTAATGGGGGATTTCAGAATTAATTATGAAACATTTATTTAAAGGTTAATTAATGAAGAAACGTTATATTAAATAAGAATAATAAATGTTATTATTATTATTATATTATTTCTATTAGTTTAATAGGGTGTTAACTAGTTGTTTGAGAGAAAATTAAGGGGAAGGTACACTGTAGGAGCAGTGACATGCACCAAGATCCCGCCCCCTATGAGGCACACTACACCCCCCTTGTCGGCTCCTCTTCATGCGCTCGGATCCTCCTGGTGTCTTCACGAATCTTGTATACCTCATTAAGGTGAGTCTGTCGACATATGTTTCATGATTCGCATCGGCTGTTTGTCTCCTTCCTCACCCTGTTTTCTTGACCGAAACCCTAAGTCTTGGGATTACTTAGGTTTCCTTGTTTCTTTGGTTCTAGGGTTGTGAAATGGGCTCCTCTAGACCCTTTGGTCCATTTTCCGACTACATCCACCAAGGGTGAAGCATTTAGGCTTAGTTTTGGTTCATCACCGCCATATTCAGGTAAGGGTTTAAACCCGTTATTTGGTTTCACACCCCATGGTTTAGATGCTTATGGTGTTTTTTATTGTAGTTAATATTTTGGGTGTGCGTTGGTCCCTTCCTCACTATTTATGGGTGATGGTTAATGGTGTGTATGTGCGAATGCGTACCAATTGAAAATGGTTTCCACCAAGTAAATAAAAGGGCTCCATATTCAATCTTGTTCCACCCTGAGGTAGGGTCCCTTTCCAAGTCCTAAATTTTATAAATGCATTAATAAATTTCTCACTTCACTTTTATTAGAAATTAAATCCATGCAGTGAAGTATTTATATTGAAAGCCTCTTAATGTGAATTTAGCATGTTTAATAATTTAAAATGCTAAATGTCATAAGTGTTTTGTGTGATAAGAAATATCAAGATTTTGTAATAAAACCCCTCAATCGAGGTGTGTTGCCTTTAAACCAAAAAGTATTGGTAGTGTTATATCATGTTTTCTTATGGTTTGAGTTTTCCATATATCTTTCTGTTAGTACTGATATATGATAGGCAGATTCCATGGAATGAATATTTGATTGTTGAATTAATCATGGTATGACGAGGCTCTCGAATAGTGTTAATTAATTGATTTAATTAATTAAAGTATATTGAACTTGTTGAAACACGTTAATTAATTGTCAATTAATTAAATAGAAATGATGTGATAAATTATTATTTTTAAAATTAATTAATTTAATAAGTCATTTTGGATAAATTGAAATAATTAATGGTGAATTAATTATGTGATTTTATAGTAATTGATTTAAATAATTAATTATGGAAATTAATTATGGAGAGTTGAGATTTAGATTGAGATAATTAATTTTTTTTAGAAAATTAATTATGTGATGTGATTTGTTTTGTAGATTAATTAATTGAATAATTAATTAATGGTAATCTGTACTTAGTTAATTATTGCATTAACTAATAGTTTTGGTATATTTAACTAATTGGTTGGATTAGTAAGGGAATATAGATAATTGATTGGTAAATTAATTATAATGTTTTCAGTTAAGGAATTGGGATAATTAAATGTTGAGTTAATTATCTGGTTGACTTGCTTGTGGTTAATAATAATTAATTATAAATTAATTATTAACTATAGAGATGTTGATTGGTTAATTAATTGTAGAATTATTTGACGGGAGTTTTATGTTGTTAATTAGTTGTTTAATTAATTAATGTATTTGATTAATTGATTTATGAATTAATTAATGGATGGTTTTGGGGTGTTAGACATGGTATTCTACACCAATAATAAATATATATGTATGATTGATAAATGGGTTGTGAGATAGGTACTGATGCTCCAAATACTCATGGGGTGAAAGACATGGCACTCTACACCCATCTTGCATGAAAATATTCTTGTATGGGACATGGACTGATGCTTCAAGTACTAATGGGTTGTGAGACAAGGACTGATGTTCGAAATACTCACAAGGGTGCTAGACATGATGTTCTACACCCATTAATTTACATCGGAATATGGGTCCAATTGGTCGTACATGAACTAAATTAAATGGTTAATGAAAGTTGGTGTTATATAATTATTTGTGATTGAATATGGAAAATAGTTCAGACCCCAGCACGACTAAGGCAGGTATTGAGATACGAGTTCCTAGGGGAACCCAAGGATTTATATGGTTAAAT
This sequence comes from Viscum album, assembly GCA_963277665.1. Classification (NCBI taxonomy): domain Eukaryota; kingdom Viridiplantae; phylum Streptophyta; class Magnoliopsida; order Santalales; family Viscaceae; genus Viscum; species Viscum album. The sequence goes on from OY728141.1 coordinate 1,483,776,458, forward strand.
AAAGAATATCAATTAATGAGGATTTTATAATTTAATGAGTCTTGAATAAATGATAATTAAAAATGAATGGGTGATGACTATTGTGTATGCATGAAAAATTTATAATATAGGTTTAGACACTAACTGAGGGCTGAAGCAGGTTCTTGGCTATATAGTTACATTGTACGACTTACTTTATTTATGCATGATTTCACATTGTTTAAATTATTTATTGAATGTCTAGATTTGGGGTAGACACTAGTGGTCCTGGCCTACTGAGATTTATATCTCACACCCTACTCAGACCACCATTGCACTGGGGTACCTGAGTAGATTCTATTTGGTTGTAGGATTGTGCTGTTTTCATATACTTGGGAGATAGGAGTAGAGGACCGAGTGGAAGCTCAGGATGCTCGAGGAGATCTCCCTCGGGGCTTTGAGTTATTGTTTATCTATTTATTTATTGATATATAAAGCATGATTTATTGTTTATTGATTTTATAGTTGTACCATCATAACATGCATGCATTGTATAACATTGGAGTTGGCCATTTGGTTTTATACAAGATTTATAAAATTATGTCTTCTGATGCTTTATCATTAATCACACTGCTTCCACCATTTTATGATATTTTCCATTGTTTTTAATCTGATAAGAGGGTATAGTATCCCCACTAACTATCCTTAGATCCTCGTTGCTAGTCGACATCCTCTTGAGTACAGGGATATGCGATTGAGGTCATGTGGCGACTGGTCCAGCCACCAGTTTAGGGGTGAGCTAGGTTGGGATGTTACAAAAGCAGTATATAAAATGTTTTCACTCTAGTACAATTAAATGAGACGTAAATGAGAAACATAAAACCGAATGGATTAGAATGTGTCGTGATGATTTCATTCCAGACTACTCAACTTGTAATGATAATTACTTAAAGATTTTTAATGAGAATTTGTCATACCTTAGCATTCTATTTTTTCATTAAAATATCTTTCAAACAATTGAATGCGAACTTCAATTTTTTCATTCTAATATATTCTTCCTTTCAAAAAATAACCTTTAAAGTTTAATTTATTGGGGATCAATTAATTTCCATTGTTATATTTTAAGTGAATTATAAATTAATGTGAATACTATATGGAATATAAAAAAAGTTCAATTTTATAATCCTTCTCAGTTCAGGGAAGTTTCCATTGATCATGTTTTTTAATTTTTTTTAAATTGAATTACAATAGGTAATTATACTATTTAATAAAGCTTCTAGAAAGATAAAAAATAAACCAAAAAAAATAATCATTATTAAAATGATGAATGAATGTGAACATAGGATTAAAGAATATCATTAGGCATAAAGTTAATCTATTATCAACTCCTAAACCCAAATCACTACTTATATTTACATAAAAACATTAAAATTTATCTTTTGAAACATCAAATCCTATAAACTATTTGTACAAAATGATTTTACCCTAGAAAAATTAAATGATATGGATATGAGAAACATAATGCCGAATGGATTAGAATGTGTCCTGATGATTTCCTTCTAGAAAACTCATCTTTCAAGGATAAGGAATTTAAATTTTTTAATGATAATCATTCCTCCCTTACCATTCCATTTTACCATTATAAAATTTTTCAAACAATTTATTATGCAATTCAATTTGTTCATTATATTATATCCATAATTTCAAAAAATAACCTTTAAATTTTAATTGATCGGGGATCATTTCATTTCCATTGATATATTTTAAGTGAATTATAAATCATGGTGAATACTATATAGAACACAAATTTTTTTAATTTTATAATCCTTCTCAATTTATTGAATTTTTCATTGATCATGTTTTTTAATTTTGTTTAAATTGAATTCCAATAAGTAATTATACTATTTAATAATTATTATTGAAAGTTAAAAATAAACCAAAAAATTACTCATTATTAAAATGATGAATGAATGTGAACATAAGATTGGAGAATAACATCAGGCATAAATTTACTCTATTGTCAACTCCTAAAACCAAGTAATTACTTATATTTACATAACAACAAAAAAATACCTCTTTTGAAATATCAAAGGCCAACATAGCTTTGTAAAAAATGTTTTCACCCCAGTACAATTAAATGAGACAAAAATGAACAACATAAAACTGAATGGATTAGAATGTGTCCCAATGATTTCATTCTAGAAAAATCCACTTTCAAGAATAAGGACTTTAATATTTTGAATTAGAATTAGTGATCCCTTACCATTCAATTTTATCATTAAAATCTCTTTCAAACAATTTAATGTTCACTTCAATTTTTTCATTCTATTATATTCATCTTTTCAAAAAATAAACTTTAAAGTTTAATTTACGGGTGATTATTTTATTTCCATTGATATACTTTAAGTGAATTATAAATTATGATGAATACTATATGGAACATAAAAAAAGTTAAATTTTATAATCATCCTCAGTTTAGGGAAGTTTTCATTCATCATGTTTTCTATTTTTTTAAATTAAATTACAATAGGTAATTATACTATTTATGAAAGATTATATAAATTAAAAAAAAACCAAAAAAATTACTCATTATTAAAATGATGAATAAATGTGAACACAAGATTAGATAATAGAATCAGGCATAAATTTACTCTTTTTTTAACTCCTAAACCCAAATCACAACTTATCTTTATATAAAATCATCAAATCCCATCTTTTGAAGAATAAAATCCCATCAAATATTTGTACAAAATGTTATCATCCTGATATAATTAAATGATATAGAAATGAGAAACATAAAGACAAATGTATTATAATGTTTCCCTATGATTTCATTTTAGAAAAATCAACTTGTAAGGATAAGGACTTTAATATTTTGAATGAGAATTAGTCATCCCTCACCATTCCATTTTATCATTAAAATATCTTTCAAACAATTGAATGCTCACTTCAATTTTTTCATTCTATTATATTCTTCCTTTCAAAAAATAACCTTCAAAGTTTAATTGATGGGGGATCATTTCATTTCCATTTATATATTTTAAGTGAATTATAAATTATGGTGAATACTATATGGAAAATAAAAAAAAGTTAAATTTTATAATCCTCCTAAGTTTAGGGAAATTTTCATTCATCATGCTTTTTATTTTTTTTTAAAAAATTGAATAATAATAGGTAATTATAATGTTTAATAAAGATTCTATAAATTTAAAAATAAACCAAAAAAATTACCCATTATTAAAATGATGAATGAATGTGAACACAATATTGGAGAATAGAATCGGGCATAAAGTTACTTTATTGTCAACTCCTAAACCCAAATCACTACTTATCTTAACATAAAAACATTAAAATCCCTCTTTTGAAACAGAAAATCCCATCAAAGATTTGTATAAAATGTTTTCACCCCGGTATAATTAAATGAGATGAAAATGAGAAACATAAAGTCAAATGGATTATAATGTGTCCCTATGATTTCATTCTAGACAAATCAACTTTAAAGGATATAGAATTTAATATTTTGAATGAGAATCAGTCATCCCCTACCATTCCATTTTATCATTAAATTCTCTTTCAAAAAACTAAATCCATACTTCAATTTGTTCATTCTATTATATTCGTCCTTTCAAAAAAAAATAACCATTTAAGTTTAAATTATGGGGGATCATTTCATTTACATTGATATACTTTAAGTGAATTATAAATTATGGTGAATACTATATGGAACATAAAAAAAGTTCAGTTTTAGAGTCCTCCTCAGTTTAGGGAAGTTTTCATTCATCTTGTTTTTTATTTTTTTTAAATTGAATTAAAATAGGTAATTATACTCTTTAATAAAGCTTTAAGAAAGTTAAAAATAAACTAAAAAAATTAATCATTATTAAATTGATGAATGAATGTGAACATGGTATTGAAGAATAGTATTGAACATAAAGTTACTTAGTTCTCAACTCATAAACCCAAATCACTACTTATATTTACATAAAAATATTAAAATCACTCTTTTGAAATGTCAAATACCATAAAAGATTTATGCAAAAAGTTTTCACCCCAATATAGTTAAATGAGTTATAAGTGAGAAACATAAATAAAAATGGATAAAAATGTGACCCAATGATTTCATTCTAGACAAATCAACTTTCAAGGATAAGGACTTTAAGATTTTGAATGAGAACTAGTCATCCCTTACCATTCCATTTTATCATTAAAATCTATTTCAAACAATTTAATGCACACTTCAGTTTGTTCATTCTATTATATTCTTCCTTTAAAAAAACAACCTTTAAAGTTTAATTGATGGTGGATCATTTCATTTCAATTGATATATTTTAATTGAATTATAAATTATGGTGAATACTATATGGAACATAAAAAAAGTTCAATTTTAGATCACTCCTCAGTTTATAGAGTTTTCCATTGAATATATTTTTTAATTTATTTAAATTGAATTACAATTTGAAATTATACTATTTAATAAAGCTTCTAGAAAGTTAAAAATAAACCAAAAAAATTACTCATTATTAAAATGATGAATGAATGTGATCATAGGATTGGATAATAGAATAAGGCATAAATTTACTATGTTTTCAACTCCTAAACCCAAATCACTACTTATATTTACATAAAAACATTAAAATCCATCTTTTAAAACCCAAATCACTTCTTATCAGTTGTTTTTCCATGTCCCAACATCAATAGGGAAGAGAAACATCTAGAGCAAGCCATATCCTAACTAGAAAAAAATGTATGTAATATCATAAAAAAAACAATATATGATCAATCCAAACGTCAATCCCAAAGATTTTTCTAGAAATCACCTCCCATGGGTGATGACACTTTATATTGAGTTCCTTCACACAAGTTATAATGCCACCCCGACTATGTTCCCATGCACATTGTCATGAAAAAAAGGAATACACCATGTAAAATAAGAGGGAAACTTACCATCCCCCTCACAACAACACAAGGTGGCACCACACATCTCTGGATCCATGCCAAGGATCATCATGCCATAAGGGCCACATCAAACAAATTTATCCTACACTATCAATCATGAACACTGAGACTAACTCCCGCCCCAACGACTGAGGTCAATCTCAAGTCTTTACTCCAAGGAATTGATATGCCTGACCAATATCACTAGAATATAAACAAATTTCTAAAGGAAAATGGTGAGAATCTCATACATCACTCTATCAACATCAAAGGCTCACACCCACACCCAAGTTATCCCTAGGTTACTATGGACCTAAGCCAAAAGGGAACTTGACAAGTGCCTTAGTTCAGTCTAAACAACTAATCACCCAATGGAAGGTATATCCTATGTATCCTATGATATCATGCATCATTATGCAACAATAGATAATTTAGCAGACATCTATAATCAAGAAGAAAAATCAAAGCATACAGGATTTAGAAAAGAGAGTGTCACCCACACAAGGTCAAACGGATCAAAAAACATCTTAAGACAAGACCTTATGGATTTCCTTTAAAATCCAAGTCAAACCCTTTTATAATTCATTTAGAAAAGGTATCACATGTCGCCTTAACTCATGATAGTACCTTGATCAAAATCCCAATGAAAAAATTCTTTAAAGAACCCCTTATTTGTTTTGAAATATCATTTCAAAACCATTTTCTGAAATCACCACTTTATTTTGGAATTCTACTTTAAACATGATCATTCAACCAAGACACAAAAAAAAACTATTTATAAAGTTATACAATCATTTTTGACTATTAGGATAATGAAATTTATCCCAATTTATAAGCAATATCACACAAGGTCATGTAATCATGTCAACAACATCCATAGTTATAACACACCAACATAAAATAACCAAATGTGAAAGAGACTCTATAATATAAGACCCACTTACCTCAACCAACAATACAAAAATTGATTCCAAGATTGTACCGAACTCCTTCGATCTAAAGACACTAATTTCATTCATAAACCATGCCAAATTAATAACCAAAACAATTTAAGATCAAATACTCAATCATCATAATAGGAAGAAAACTCACTAGGCGGTGTAATGATGATGACTCCACAAACAACATGATTTGGTCCACTCTCAACACGTACCCAAACCTAATCCACCAAAAAGACCCAATTTATGAACCTGTATCCACAACCAATTCATCTAATTCCATAAAATACCTAATAAATTCACTATACAACATGCCTCATATTATAATGACGTGCAATGATGAAAATACATCATTCTTGAGCCTCCTATACACACCACACAAGAAGTACCCTTCTTATCGATGCGATTTGTGGAATCAATACAAAAACCATGACCAATAGTAGAAAAATAAGATTAGGAAGTGAAACAAGGGAGAAGAGAGTAGAGGATATTACCCATGATTGTCGTAATGAAACAATCCCAACAAACTTGTATTAAAGGGAGACAAAGGGGATGAATAGGATGACCAAAGGGGAATATCCCCATTCTCTTTGATCGACTGAAACAAGAGAACCTAAGGGGTTATCCATTTAAAAACCCATTTAAAAAAGAGAGAATTAAGGATCCTTACCGTGAAACCCCCTACGTCATGGAACCATGCCCCTACCCAGGGTACTTGGACAACTGCATAGGGGAACATTGTGTCATGACCACTGGATTTATGACATAATCCCCTTTTATAGAGTAGCACCAAATATTCCACAAATGCTTATTGTGGTGTGAACTATGGAATCATGGCGCATCCCCCATCGCTATGGAGTAACCCTTCCCAAAACTCCAGAACTTAATCTTATGCAGAATTTAGAACTTAATAGCTCAACATTCCATGTTGTGATATGAAAATACCCCAAACTTCAAGAATTACTCTTACCCAGCATTTCATGATGCAATCCCACATGTTGCAACATGAAGTCCCCCTGAAAATATTTTGTAGAGGCTTCACGACGTGATCCCCTACCATTATGGAGCAACCCTCTCCCTTAATGGTGTAACACCCTCTATTGTAGTGTGATTTCACACCTTCTGAAAAAATCAAATTCATTTACCCACCAAATTTATAGAGATTCAATTCTTTACCTGATCCACCAACAATAAAATTTTCAAGTTTTTATAGATATTGTCATACTGAAACAAGCATCGAACAAATGGAACAAATAACATACAATGATAAATATAGAAATATAAATAATAATTATATAATAAATGGATATAATTGATTAATATTAAAGGTAATAAATATTAAAAAATATTCTTAAATAGATGATTAATAAGTAATATCGGTTATATAGGGAACTGGAGCGCGTTCAAGCAAGTCGAGAGTTAAGTTAAGAGGATTCTCATCTCAATCTTATTTTTTTGAGACATGATCAATATTTTCCACATATTTTATTTTATATGGTGTATATCATTTCCCATGAAAATATTTTATCAATTCATCTAATTCAGGGGATTTACAATTCCATTTCATATTCTCTCTTGACTTTTGATTCATTCATTATTCAAGTTGTAAGGGGTTATTTCTCAATATTTTATTTTGGGATTGAGATTCTTTCTCCATTGTCTATATTATTTTAAGTATTATAAATTATTACCTTTTATGTATAAAATTCTATTTTATGGGATATATATTTCTTTTGTTATCCCATATTTGTTTGATTATGATGTTGAAATCAAGTCTTTTTCTCTTATTCTTTAAAATTTTCTCTTTTCCTAGATTTCTCTAGTAATTATCTAGATTCCTTGTAAAGTATTATATATCATATAATTTTAACATACAAAATTAAATCTATTTTATATATAATGATTATTTTTAATTCATTTCACTATCCTTTTATTTTATGACCATTTTACACTAAGAAACTACTAAGCAATTTCTTTCTAGCTCTTTTTTTCACAATTTCCTATCTTCCTTTATAATATTTATCTTCATTGTCCATATTCTTTTATGTCATGTATTTTTTGATTTTAGGACATCTATAATGACCTTCAGCTAATATTTTAATTGGTATTTTTATCCTCTTATAATACCATTGGTTATTGAATTATAAATTTCTATTTTTATACAGGGTTTCTCCACATGTTGTATTTATTTTGGGTTTAAATTGATTCTTCTTCCCATTATTATTTTATGTAATATGTTCATCCTTATTTATGTTTATTATTATATTTCTACTCTTCTTGGGGATATTATTTCTTTTCAACGTCTCTTTTAGTTGACTATGAACTATATATGGGATCTTTGGTCTCAATATCATTTAATAGTGTTACGTTCCTTCCTCTTGATCTATATTACCATCTATTATATTTATTCAAAAGTATTCAGAATAGTTTTATGAAAAGTTCTAGAATATCATCATTTTCCATTTTCTATTTTATTTACATAACTTTTTTGTTAGGACTCTATCTATGAACAATGGTTTCACAGTGGGACAAGGGATATAAAATGGAACAAACCACATGAAAATTTATTTTATTCTAGTAGAAAGAGGATAAAAACCGAATTACAATAAAATAGTAAGAATAATATGGTATTAAGAAATATATTATCTTAAGGAATACCACTCTCTTAAATCCCCATCCGATCCTCCCGAGGAATGAACCCCTCTAGATGCCAAGATAAAACTACTCAAAATGAATTCCTGACCCCTCAATAGACTACTACAACCCATATTAATAACCCCTAACTACCTTGATAACACATCAAACTAATGAAAAAGTAAAAGAAAATATTGTCATTAGAAGTTATTACAAATCACGCCCAATAAAAAGAATAAAACCTCACCCTCTCACAAAAAAAAACCATCCTACTGTAGACACACATTCCTTACCCTCCCTAAAAACCACCTTGTCCCTAAGGTGGACCTCCAAAACCCATCCCAACACTTTTCCACAATAAAGTTCCTTTTAGTGCAGTGTTTTTTGAACCTCTATATCCCCTTTATGAATTCTAGTGTCCCATGCCTCACCAAGGATATTCATCCTAAGAACAAAAACTTTGATTTCACTTTTCCTCCTAAGTTTTGAAGCCTCAGTCAAGGTAATACCACATTTGTCTTCCTCTACTTTAGCTACCACCTACAATATTAAAGCTTCAATGGTACTAGCTCCAATTTCAGAAACAACTAACCCAATATTACTAAAATTTGAATTGGTTCTAGGTAGATATACAAACTATATAGTATCCTCCTAAAACAATTGTGGGTTACCATCATCCATTGGTGCCTTTCTGTGTACTTCACTTTCTTGACTAGTTCCTTGTAAGAAGTCTTCAGCCTTATCTTAAAAATTTCTACTGTAACTATGTTAACTCTCTCAACAATTTTCATCCCAAAATCAATTTTCACATCTTCTCCTCCTGATTAAACATTTTGATAGCACCCTATTTTGAGGCTCAGGTAGGGTTTTATTACACTTCCGCTCATCTAGAACCATTAAACATGCAGCGGTGCTATTGGTTTGGCCCCCCAAACATGCCTCATTAAGCTCTTCCATGAGTCAAGAATTCTATTTAGATCTAGCTCGCTCTAATCCTCGATGCTTCTATGTTACTGGAACCATATGTTCCATTTCATTCCCATAATTATCCAATAGCTCCACCTTCAATAACTCCCATTTTTCACCTAGATTTTTATACCTCCACAGCTAAAACCAAATCTTAACTGTGTATTTCATACCCAATTGTTCCCATGACAAGTTAATGTACATTGCAGTGTGATTTATCAGAAAGTATTCCTCTAATTTTGTGATCCATACCTAAAGATACTCCCCTAAAAACATAGGTATATCCAATATCTTCATAACATCTCTTAATATCTTCCATATTTTGTATGGTCATCAACTACACATCATTTGTAATGAAGTTGACTCCAGTAGATTAGAGTATGTGCCTTACTTTATTACATTGGCATAGATACAATGGGTTTAATCCCAAATGACTGATCAGTTTAGTAGTTTTGGAGAACTAGATATATAAATAATTCCTATTTTAGACTGAGAATAGAAAATTAAACATAGTACATAACAAAATAAAATTATCATCATCCTTGAAAACTCATTTAAAGGATTCATCTTTATAACCTAGGGAAATTAAAAAAAATAAGGGTGAACTCAAATGCACAGTAAGGGTTAAGTACAATGGAATATATCATGAATAAATAATCATACTCCTTATATATAACTAAAAAAACATTCCATTTAAATAACTTTACTATCATGGTAAGATAAGAAAAAATCAATATAGCAAGGTAAATAATTGAAACACACTCCATTTAATCAATAAAATGAGAATGAAATTCATTGATAGATAATGTCACAAAAAATATCATGGATAATAATAATAACTAAATTTTCAATGAAGAAAATTCTTAATTATTGTATTCCATGTTTCATAGGTACATGGTACCATTACCATCAAGACCTTTCACAAGATGGTTTAAAATATACCGGGTAAAAACCCATATGATTAACCAAATGATTCATCTTGTGAGACTATCGATGAATCTAGGGAAATATAAAACTATGACCCACTCATGTTATAAGAGTCCAAAGAATTCCTCATATATCAAATAATCTATTTAATTCATAAACAATGTGCCTTATCATCAATCATCCGTATTGAGTAAAGGAGACATATTTATCAATATTTCCCCAGTTAATCAAATAGTTTTTAATATAAAAACCATATGTAAAAATGATATAAAGTTTATCCAATAATAATATCAATCAAAAAATAATATGAATATTTAAGATAAATGTAACGTCCAATAAAAAAATCATTATAATAAAGTGATTGATTCAAGAGAAAGTTAACAATCATAAAATAAAATGTGATTGTACAATAACTTTTACCATTTGGTAATTTTCAATTCAAATCCCCTTGGATGAAATAATAAAAAATGAAACTTAAAATACCATGAATAATGAAGTAATAATGATATTAAATTCCAAAAGGTTAGTATATACACCATATAAAAGTGAATTTGTGCATAATAACAAATAAGTCTCAATGGAATGTAAATTGAGACAAAACCCCTTACCACACGCTTACTTTTGGTTGAACGTGAGTTAACCTCATATATAGTAGTTTTAAACATATTATTAAATTATACCATAACCATATTAATATTTATAATTTCATATATGATCCTTTTATAAAATCTTATCACCCATTCGTTAATAAGTTTTTATCATTTTCATTGGTTCAGGTGTTGATTGCCCCATTTTCTCATGCATGTTTTGTCATTAAGGATCTAGTTCTTACAAATATTACATAGATTTATCATATTAATAATAATAATAATAATGAAATAATAATCATATTTATAAATAAATTACCCTTTTAAAACCAATAATTAATTATGTTTATGAAAAATGAAGTACGTTATGATCATTGAGACTGTAGGTTATACGTACACATGAGTAATATTTTTGAATTTTCAATGATCATTATGGAAAAGAGGTAAGTAATAATTTACATTTAAATAATCATAATAATATCATTAATACCATTTTATATACTTATATATTTCCTCCATGTGGAATGGTTATGAAAAGAGAGTTTCATCGCTTCGTGAAGGCGGTAGTCCACACATACATGAACGATGTTATCATCTTTACGTGAGTGAAAAGAAAATAAATAAAATGATATATATATATATTACATTTAAAAAATGATAAATATTTCATAAATATAATAATTATTTAATTTATATCATATATAATCATTAAAATTATCTTTATCACCTTCCATGTGAAGCGTCAGTGAAAGTCGAATCACATTAATTCATGAGGCGGTAGTTCGCCATACACATGAGCAACGTTACCATGTCTCCTACGAAATGGAAGATAATATATATATATATATATATAATATAACTACTTAAGAGGTATAATAATGTTATAAATATTATATGTATGATATATAAACTATAAATCTATCATTATTACCAACTTTGAAAGGTGGTAATGGAAAAACAAATGATATTGGTTCGTGAGGCGATAGTCTGGCGTACACACGTACGATGATTTCACAACACATTTGATGGAAGTGTGTGAGGTTATAGGTTGTAAAATTATCATAAAAACATATCAGTATATGTAATATACTTAGGTTATTATATAATCATGGTATAATAATAATTGAATAAGTTAGAGAAATAAATAAGATAAAGACATTTGTTAAAGAACATAACCTCTTCTTCGAGTATCCTCCTCAGGTTAGCACTAAATACTTCATAGGTTAGATTTATTCCAAAAATAAGGATTATAAGATGAGGTTAGGGAAGGTTGAAAGTGATTTTTTTTTTCAGGTTTTGGTCAATACAAATGGCTCGAGAGGTGTGAAGAAGGGGGAGGGTGAGTACCCTTTTATAGTTGAGGAGGAGTGAAATTCTTGTAAATACTCAAAAGTATTCACAATTTGGAGGTATCCATTATCTCATGTGGCTCAAAAATTGAATAATAATGGAGGGGAGGGTTTATTGTTTTGAGACACAACTTCACCACATAAATAGAAATGATTTTTTATAATGTTATTCCTTAACTTCTAAGTTTCCCCACTTTTACCATTTTGGGTTTTTACTATGGTAACTAGTTTTCAAACCTAGGTAATTTATCCTTTAAGAATAAATTAAAGTGAGAATTACTATAAAATTTTAGACCCACTGATTTTAAATATTATATATAATTTATAAAATAAAAATATCATGTGTGTTGGAAATAAATTTTAATAGAAGCACAAGTAACGCGCAAAAACACTGATTTAAGCCTAATTGTGTAATAAAAGTTTTTACTATTTTGGGGTCAAAATATTTATTGTAAAAGATCAATTGGTCCATTAATGGACCATATTTTATATTTATTAATATTTAAAAATCACATGGAATAAGATATGTTTTTTATTAATTTTAAATCATTTAATAAAATATTATTTATTATAAAATAAAATTAATATCAATTTTGACATTATTTATTTAATTTAAATTTTAAAATATCAAGAAATTAATAGAATTTGAATATATCAAGTTAACACATTTTTATAATGATATATTCATCCAAAAATTAATTTAAGGTAATAATTCATTCAATTTACTTCAATTTTAATATTTTTAGTATCATTTATTTTAGTTAATTATTAATTAAATAATTATTACGTCAATGTTTCTTAAGAATTTTAAGTAACTAAATCATCTATAAAAAATAAATATAAATTATCCTGATAAAAAAACTCATTTATCCTTAAAAATTATATATATAACCAAACATATTTTTTCCATACCCCAAGGCTTTATAGATATTAAAAATTAGAAAAGTATTTTTTTGTCTTTTTATTTACTTACTTCTTATATAGGTCAATTTCATGGAAAAATTTCCCACAAACCCATAAAAATTGAAAAAAAGTCATAAGGGTATAACTATGTCCAGAAAATGTGTGTTGGAAAAGTTCTTAGGTCATTTTACACCTTATATTCTATGTTTAACCACTAATTAAGTAAACACATTTTTACCTTAATCACTCTAATTAATTTTAACTGTTTTCACTAATCATTATGGTAAAAAATTAAGTTGAACTTATTATATAATATAAATTATTATAATTTAAAATATGTAATCCATTTGGACAAATTAAACTCACATAATTGGAATAATTTAATTCAAAATTAATCCCACAAATGTGAAGAGAAACCTGGTTTTTAAAGTGAAAATGTTAAAAAGTTTACAATTTTTTTATATCAAAATTAAAAAAGAAAATGATTATAATGACCTAAATTGTATTAATTGATATTAATTTTATCTAATTTTATTTTAAAGACAATTAAAAATATAATTTAACACTATTAATTATTTAAATGAAAATGAAATTTTCAATTAAAATTCAATATTTTTCACTATTCATCAAAAAATAAAACATCTCAGAAAAATCCAAAAAATTCACCCTAAGATAATTTTGGTATTAAAATTTAAAAAATTAACTTTATTTTTAAAAATAAATTTTCAAAATTTTCTAAAAACTAATGTTCAATTATGTGCTCCAAGCATGATTAAACTGTCTTTTAGAAAAAATATTGTTTTTCAGAAAACATTTCTTTTTTTCTTTCAAATGATTTTTATTTTATTTACTAATAAATAGATAATTAATAAACATGTTTAAATTATATATTTACTTAATTTATTTAATCCTATTATTACCCTTCATTTCAATGTCTCGGTAATAATTTTCATATTAAATAATAATATTAATAATATATTGTTTTTCGGTAAAACTTGACCTTTCATGTAACACAAGATTTCAAAGAAACCCGTTGTTGTGTGTAATGCAAGACAAAAATAGTTTGCGTTCATTTCAAGATATAATATAGATTGAATTTATTTTAAATAGTTATTATATCTTATGTTATCAGGATTTTATATTCCCTTCTATGCTTGGTGTTGCATTTCATGCATATTATCGAATATAATGTTCTTAATTTAGATTTTCAGAGTGTTAAATTCTATCCACCTTAATTAAATTTAATTCTCATAATTTAAACTTGATATTAGAAATCTAGGGTTTTATTTTTGAAAATTATTTTATTAAAAAACCCATATCTTAAATGGTTTAATAAAATATTCTCTTAATAAGAGAGAAGGGAAGTTCAAAAATCATCTGGAACAATCACATTACTAGGGTTATAGATAGAATAACATATATGAGAAATGAAAACATGGACATGGAAGAGAAAAAAAACACTCAAATACCGAGGGATATAAATAAAGAGCATGTTCAGGATAAAGTTAATGACTATAAATCCATAAACCATAGGTGTGAAAAAGGTCATTGATATCATAAAAAATGACGATAATAGGAATTTTTTTGCATCAAGACCCTTTTCCTTGATTTGATGAATTATTTCACTCTCGAAGAATATAATGAAATATACTAACTTTATATGTTTCTATTTCATAAGAAGAACCTTATCCTTTGGTTGTGCCTTGAACTATTTCTACTTCATCTCTTAGAATTGGTTGCATTATATGGTGAAGTAATATAATAATCTCTAAAACCTCATCCAAAGATAAACTTAAACCATAAAACTTTTCAAATGGATTATAATTCAACACTTTAGAAAGAAGGTCACTGAATTTACAAAATGAACATACCATCAATTCCTCAAATAATATGAATTATCTATTAATCATAGCATTCCAAACATGTGAATACCTTTATCATGTAATATCTTAGAACATGGTAACACTTTGAATTACCATAAAATATGTTTGCTTCCTTATTACTTAAATAAAACACATATTATTGGATTTATTACTTAAATATAAAAATTTTTCATACTACATCAATTATATCATAAAAAACATTATTAAAAAATCATTAATATGTTCCAAGGTAATGAGTACTTTCCAATTTAATTTATCCACATTAATCATCTCTTTATCCCAATATCATTATCTCAACATTAGGAATACATTAAGGGCCCTCAATTATGTGTTTACCAATAATTTCAACTTTCCACTAAATCACTTTTCTTGGTACTATTCAATATATGATTTCAAATCCTTTAATATATAGTACTACAATACAATTATTATAAATTTCATAATTCTTATAACCACAATATCATTAATAGAATACTCAACATTTTCCAAGGATCCAAATACATAAGCACATTAATGATTCCACTTCAGCTGTATCAATAACATACACTTAACCTTGATCCCTTAACTTCTTCTGAGGTATATTTCCTTGATTCACGGGGAATTCATTTTCATAGTTTCCCATATCTTTATAGTTAAAACACTTAATAATAGTGTTTTCTTTCTTTCCTTCACATCATTTTTTCTGATAACCATTTTCTCCATACATATAACAAACTCCCAATCCATTCAATCATTTTCCAGGGTGATTATTTCCACAGTTATCACATGTGGGAAAATCCTTCTTTCCCTTTTTCCCTATATCCGTTATTTTCTTAGTTATACCCTTCTTCAATTGTTTCCCTTTGAATCCATAAGAATTGGATAATTATTTCCTGATCTTTATAGAACATAAAACTATTTCATTATATGATGAAAAATTTTGAGAGACTAACACCCTTTAGAAACTTGGATCAATCCATTCAAATAAATGGTAAATCTTGAACTCCATGTTTTGTATGTAATCCATAACATACCTATAAAACCTTGTAAGTTAGCTTCATAATCTGTGACACTTTATTTTTTTTTCCATTAGCTTTAAGCTAAGTAACTTTCTCTTCATCTAAATTTATAGCTCATGAGGGAAATATTTACCAAAGAATGTATCCTTAAAATATTTCCATTCCATGAGTTATATTTCCTCTTCCTCTCTAGTATTCTGGATCAAATACCACCACTGATCAACATCAACTTTGATACAATACACCACAAGTGTAACCATTTCCTTTTCACCATATCCTAAAGCCAAAAATATCTTCTCCAAAGGCTTAATCCATTGCTCACCTATAATCAGATTAGTATTGACACTAAATTATGGGGGATTATATTACATAAAGTGATTTAGAAAAATATAATCTCATTGTAGAATAGGTAACTCCATCCAAACAAGGTTATTTTTCATAACTTGATTAAGCTGACCTAATATATTCATAACATTCTCAGTTCCAATACCAGCTATATTGGATTCCTTAGTAGAGCAACCCCTACATTGTCCATGAGTATTGATACCTTTCTTCTTTATAGGTTCCATCTCTAAAAAATGGAATATACTAGATTATCTCATAATATTATAAATAATGTATAATTTAAAATATGGTGTAACACTTTGCATAAATTAAAATTTATGCATTGTTAATATCAATATCCTAAACTTGGTTCCTTTGGGGATATCTTTGTTTTCAAATCCTTCATAATGGGTTATAAAGAAAATTTGAATTATCCTATGCATATCCCCTGGGAGTGTTAAACCGAGTTCATAGTATGGCCTATTATTGGGTACTGGGTAACACTTGAGTCAATATTGACATGCCTTTTTTGGAGTTATTATCCCTATGTACCTCTATTCTAGAACCACTTAAAATCTACCTTACCAATACTTTAAGATGTTATTCTATAATTATCATCAAATTATATATAAGGGTTATGTTTCCTAATCTATTTTTTCCAAAATCTAGTTCCCAAGGTTTCTACTAAACTTATTTTGATACTAACTATAATGACCACGACCCCAATATCTTGGAGCCAGTGCCTTAATTTATTACATTAGCATAGATACAATGGGTCTAATCCCAAAGTACTGATCAATTTAGTAGTTTTGGAGAACCAGATAAATACATGATACCCATTTTACATTAGGAATAGAAAATTAAATATAGTACATAACAAAATAAAATGCTCAGCATCCTTGAAAACTCATTTAAAGGATTCATCTTCATAACCTGGGGAAATGAAACAAAATAAGGGTGAGCTCAAATGCTCAGCAAGGATTAAGTATAGAAGAAGATATAATGAATAAATAAGAATAATCAACATGGAAAGGTAGATAAATAAACAAATATTCCATTTAAATAAATTGACTATCATGGAGAGATAAGGTAGAATCGATATGGAAAGGTAAATAAGTGAAACACAATCCATTTAATTATTAATCTGAGAATGAAATTCATCCATATATAATTTCATAGAAAAAATATCATGGATAATAATAATAAATAAATTATTAATGAAGGGAATTCTTAATTATTGGACTCCCATGTTTCCCAGGTATATGGTACCTTTACTACCAAGACCTTTCACAAGATGGTTTAAAACATACTAGGTAAAAACCCATCTGATTGGCCAAATGATTCATCTCTTGAGACTACCGATGCGTCGAGGTGATATCAATAACCCGGACCCACCCATTTCATACTAGTTCAAAGAATTCCTCATATATCTAATAATTAATTTAATTCATAAAAAATGCGCCTTATCATCAAGTATCCATATTGAGTAAAGTTTACATATTTAATAATATTTCCCCAGTTAATCAAATAATTTTTAATGTAAGTACTATATCTAAAAATGGTACATGGTTTATCCAATAATAATATACACAATAAAATAATATGTATATTTAATATAAATTTAATGTCCAATGAAAAATGATTACAAAAAAGTGATTGTTTTAAGACAATGTTAATAATCACAAAAGAAAATGAGATTGTACAATAAATTTTACTATTTGGTAATTTTCAAATCAAATCCCCTTGAATGAAATAATTTAAATTGAAACTTAAAATACCATGAAAAATTAAGTAATAATGACATTACACATAAAATGGTAAGTATATACACCACATAAAAGTGAATTGGTTCATAATAACAAATAAGTTTCAATGGAATGTAAATTAAGATGAAACCCCTTACCTCACGCTTCCTTTTGGTTGAACATGCATTAAACTCATGTATAGTGGTTTTAAACATATTATTAACTTATAAAATAACCATATTGATTTTTATAATATCATATATGATCCTTTTATAACATATTATCACCCATTAGTTAATAATCTTTTATCTTTTTTATTGTTTTGGGTGTTGATTGCCTTGTTTTCTCATGCATGTTTTATCATTAAAGATCTGGTTCTTGAACACATTACATCATTTTATCATATAAAGAATAATAATAATTTAATAATACTCATATTTATAAATCAATTATACTTTTAAAATCAATCATGAATGATGGTCATGAAAAATTGAGTATGTTACGATCATTGAGATGGTAGGCTGTATGTATGCATGAGTAATGTTTTCCATTTTTCAATGATCATTATTGAAATGAGGTAAGTAATATTTTAACTTTAAATAATAATAATATAATTAATAAAATATTATATACTTATATATTTCCTCTATGTGGTGTGGTGATGAAAAGAGAGTCACATCGCTTCATGAAGGCGGTAGTCCACACATACATGAATGGTGCTATCATCTTTACGTGAGTGAAAAGGAAAGAAAGAAAATGATATATATATTATATTTAAAAAATTATAAATATGTCATGAATATAATAATTATGTCATGTATATAATAAATAATCATTAACAATATCTTTATCATCTTCCATGTGAAGTGTTAGTGAAAGACGAATCACATTGCTTCGCAAGGCAGTAGTCCGTCGTACACACGAGTGATGTTATCATGTCTCCTACGAAATGGAAGATAATAAGATATATATAATATAAAATGGATAAATAGGTATAATAATTTTATAAATATCATATATAAACTATAAATCCATTATTATTCCCAACCTTGAAAGGTGGTAATGGAAAAACGAACGACATCAGTTCGCAAAGCGGCAGCCCACTGTACACATGAATGATGATTTCATAACCCATTTTATTGAAGTGTGTGAGGATATAGGTCATAAACTTAACATAAAAATATATAAGTATATTTAATATACTGATTATATTATATAACCATGGTATAATATTAATTTAAGGAGTTGGATAAACAAATAAGATAAAGACACTTGTTGAAGAACATCACCTCTTCTTCGGGTATCCTCCTTAGGGTTGCACTAAATCCTTCCCAGGTTGGATTTATACCCAAAATAATGATTCTAATATGAGGGGATTCAAGCTCTGATTCTATTTTTTTTTTCAGGTTTTGGTCTATCCAAATGGCTTGAGAGGTGTGAAGAAGGGAAAAGGTGAGTGTCCTTTTATAGTTGAGGAGGAGTGACATTATTGAAAATACTCATAAGTATTTACTATTGGGAGGTATACCTTAACTCATGTGGCTCGAAAATTGAATAATAATGGAGGGTAGGGTTGAATTGGTATATAAAAACCTCCAACACACAAAAATAAGTTCCTTTTTATGATGTTCTTCCTTAACTTCTATGTTTCCTCACTTTTACCATTTTGGTTTTTCACTATGGTAACTAGTTTTCTAACCTAGATAATTTATCCTTTAAGACTAAATTAAAGTGAGAATTATTATAAAATTTTATACCCAATGATTCTAAATCTTATATCTTATTTATAAAATAAAAAATACCATATTTTTTGGAAACAAATTTTAGCAGAATCACATGTGATGCGCAAAAACACCACTTTAACCCAACTATGCTAACAAAATTTTTACTATTTAAGGGTCAAAATATTCATTATAAAAGATAAATTGGTCCATTAATGGACCATATAATATATTTATCAAAATTTAAAAATAAGTTTTAATAATATTATATTTTTAGTAATTTTAAATCATTTAATAAAATATCATTTATTATAAAATAACATTAATATCAATTTTGATATTATTTATTTAATTTAAATTTAAAAACATTAAGATAATAATAGAATTTTAATATATTATTTTCACATCTTTTTATCATGATATATTCATCTAATTATTAATTTAAGTTAATAATTCATTAAATTTACTTCACTTTTAAAATATTTAGTATCATTTATTTTAGTAAATTATTAACTAAATAATTACTGTGTGGGTGTTTCTTAAGAATTTTAAGTAACTAATTCATATAAAAAAAAATTAATATAAATTACCAAGATAAAAAAATAATTTATACTTAAAAATGATATTTATAATATGACATATGTTGTTTTTCCCCTATCCCAAGGCTTTATAGATATTAAATATAAGAAAAGTATCTTTTTTTCTTTTTCTTTAATTAACTTATTATATAGCTCACTTTCATTGAAAAGTTTTCCTAAAACTCATAAAAATCAAAACTAAAGTCATAAGGGTCTAACTATGTCCACACATTGGGTGTTGTATAAGTTTTTAGGTCATTTTACACCTTATATTCTTAGATTAACCACTAAGTAAACTCGTTTTTACCTTAATCTCTATAATTAATTTTAATTGTTTTAACTAATAATTTTGGTCAAAAATTATGTTGAAATTGTAATATAAAATAAATTATTATTATTCCAAATATATAATCCATTTGGACAAATTCAACTCATATAATTGGCATAATTTAATTTAAAATTAACCTTGTAGATGCGAAGAGAAAACTGGTTTTTAAATTGAAAATGTTCAAAATTTTATAATGTTTTTATATAAAAACTCAATATAAAAATGATTAAAATGACATAAAATTTATTAAATGATATAAAATTTATCTATTTTTACTTTAAAAACAATTCAAAATATTATTTAACATTATAAATTATTTAAACAAAAATCCAGTTTTCAATTAAAATTCAGTATTTTTTACTATTCATCAAAAAATGAAACTTTTCAGAAAAATATTAAAAATTCACCCTAAGATAATTTTGGAATTAATCTTTAAAAATGAATTTTATTTTTTCAAATAAATTTTCTAAAATTGATAAAAATTAATCTTAAATTATGTGCACCAAACATTATTAAACCGTCTTTTAGAAAAAATACATTTTTTAGAAAAGATTTCTTTTTTATTTCAACTGATTCTTATTTCATCTACCAATAAATAGAAAATTAATTAACATGTATAAAATATATATTTTCATAATTTATTTAATCATATTATTACCCTCCATTCCAATGGAAAAATGATAATTGTCATATTAAATAATAATATTAATACTATATTATTGTTCAGTAAAACTCGACCTTATGTGTTATACAAGCTTTCAAAGAAACTCGTTGTTGTGTGTAACAAAATCTTAAATTAGTGTTGCATACATTACAAGATATAATATAGATTGAATTTATTTTAAATAGTCAATATATCATAAAGTCTTGGGATGTTATATTCCCTTATATGTTTGGTGTTGCATATCACACATGATATTGAATATAATATTCTTAATTTAGAATTTCAAGGTGTTACAACAATATTCATTTTTACATTTTTTATCCCTTTTCAAATGTGTTAATAACTCCCCATAAATAGTGTATCTTCCATCATTTATGCTTCCCAGATAGTGATCAGTTCCCAGTGGTAATTAGATCCCCAACGTACATTCTCTTACATGAACATCACATAGCTACAACTAGCAATGTACGAATTTCCCCCAGCATTAGTCTAGATCTGAATGGAAACACTACACATGCTTCCTAGAGTTTTAAACTTTAGTAGTAATAACACCCCCTTACGATTATCTCCCAAATCTCGATGATCGAAACACAACAAAACAGACAATGAGTCCACACCTGAAGTTTGTCCAATAAGAATGTTCACACCAATAGTTATGTCAATGAAAAAAACTCGCACCTGCTCCAACCATTCCATAGTTGGAAGGTTGTTCCTTATCAAACCCAAATCACTATTGTGATTTTGAATTCTAATCATCTCTCTCTCTCTATCTCTCTTTACTTGAGTTCAAAAATAAAGATTCTTTTTGATCAAGAATCCCAATGAGAGCACCAATATTGTTAGGACTCTATCTCCTAACAATGGCTGAACAACTGGATAAGGGAGATTAAATGGAACAAAAAACACAATAATGTCTTTTATTCCATATTTCAAGTTAAAACTACTCTAAATTAATTCCTGACCCCTCAAACTACTAATAAAATCCATATTAATAACCCATAACTACCCTTCAAACACATTAAACTAATAAAAAGAAAAATAAAATACTACCATTGGTGGTTATAACAACTCACACCCATCACAATAACATAACCATCACCCTCTCATGGAAAAGACAACCCCACCGTAGACACACATTCCTAACACTTTTATTTCAATGATATTTATATACTACAGAAGTTTTGCATAGATTTATTATAAATTTAATTATAAATTTTCCCTCTTTCTTATAAAGATTACTTTTCAAAGACTTTATTTTTATTTCATACTCTAAACATTATTCATTTTTCAGGTATCATTTTTATGAAAACATTGTTATTTTTATGTCTTTTCTTGAAAATGATGTTTTCATTATTTGTAATTATTTCAACATTGTGTAAAAAAATATTTTTTTCTTAAAACTTCTAAAATTTATTATATTCCTTTGATGGGATTTTCATCTATGTTGATACCCTTTTAAATTACACCATTTGAATGTTCCTTATGATATATTCCCGATGATTATATTCTTTTATAAGTTATTACTATGAAAAAATAATTTATTTATTCATTATTAAAATTCTTATTTATATGTGGTATTTTGTAAAAAAATCTAAAATATTAATAGGATTATTGATTCATCACTTCCTTCATCTTAACTTATCTTCAACTATACATAAAGATAATCTCCTTGTCAATAAATTTTCATCATGAATACCTTATAATTTCTTCTTCTAATTTAAGGGTATCCACCTAGATAATTATACACTTAGATTTATTATAGAAATATAATAACATATAACCATACATCATATTATTCTATATAGTGTAAATACCTTATACTTCCTTATTCTAATTCAAGTATGTTCACCAAAATATCTATATCATTCGATTGAATGGAGAAAAATATTGATATGATTATGTATACATTTATTTTATACATGAAATTTTGTAAATTCAATCATTGATTATTAAGCCATGTGTTATTATTGTGTTCATTATGTGACATAAGTGAGGACATATTATTATGTGATAGGTGGGCATGAAATCTTAAATGTATTTAATAAAGTTTTATGTCTCATAGAATTATTATATGTATAAATGTTATTATGAGGTGAATGGGCCCACAATTGTATAGTCTTCCAGTGAATTGGGTAAAGCTGATATGTAATGTGATTATTATTTATAACATGGATAGTTAGATCAATCCATTATATTATGATGGTCTTGGAACATAGGCTTGACATATGCTTATGGTATCTTATGATTATGTATGCATTACATTCCATGTCATGTTACATTCTTATGTCATTCCATATTCCCATTTCATGCCACATTCTTATTTCATTCTTCATTATTATGTCATTACACATTTCTATGTCATGTTACATCCTTCTATTATGATTTATGTTTAGGTTTCCATGGTTCATATTCTACTAGGCATGATTTCCTTATGTTATTGCCATTTAATTTTTTAATGTTTTAATACCTATATGTTTATGGTATGCTCACTCTATTATGGACTTCTCCATAATAACTTATGCTATTATGATTGAATCTTCTATGTTTTTCAACTTGCGAATTATTTGAGCCTATTACCTTCCTATGTTTCTCCATTTTTTGAGGATTTACTACATGGTGATATGTCTAAAAGGAAACCATATGTGGAGAATTTCATGGAGGAAATGCATGATGTGTTGGGAATTAAAATGTATATGTATTTAATCTCTAAATACACTAAACCTTTGGGTATTGAGAGTGTGATCTAATCATGAGTTGTTATGAATCATCATGTAATATGATATATAATCTATGGGTTGTCATAGTTGGTATTAGAGTATACATTTAAAGTATACATTTTTATAAAAATAATTGGAAGGGTAGGAAAAAAACCTGAATAAAGCATCCAAGAGGCAAAAAAGAGGTAAATTTAAGCTGTAGGACCATCAGTTTGGGAAAGAGAAGATGGGGAGGAAGCAGACAACAAGGCGCCCTGATGAGAGTATATAAGGTCCAACTCATTCACCAAAATCTCCAGAGTATGATAGGTGTATGATTGTAGAGTTTATAATTAAATAAAATTAGTATTTTCTAAGGTGTCTAAAATAGATGTCCATAAAGAATTAAATAGTGATCAATTAGATATCCTAGTTTGATGCAATGCTAAAAAAGGGGCTGTTGCGACCACCATCATGTCAATAACCACAAGTTGTAAAGGAATGACCACCACTACATCCCATGAGTGAATATGATCAGTAGTATCAATGAAGGAAGTATGTAATGAGTCTTACCTAGTTGATGGTAGACTAATATAATATAAGATATTAATAGTCTAGTAGGTACCTTGGTCATTACTGTTGCATAATCTGGATAAAGTCCATGTAAAAGGATAAAGGGATACAATTGATCTTGTTGAGTTAGGGTGGATTTCGATGCAGGAGAAAGTGGCCATAAATTAATAAGCTCACCATATAGTGTCTTCTATTCAATAAAATATATTAGGAAAGGATGTTGTTGATGGTGGATATTAGTTGCTGAAGAATGTTAGACACATGAGCTATATTATTGTTCTTTGACAACATGAGAGTCAAAGAGGCCCAAATTTCCCTGATGATGTTCATAGTTCAAGTGGTTTACTTAAATAATTATTACATAAAATTAATAATAAATGAAAAAAATTTCTATAAAAAAACTTTCATACCTTGTACTTTGGATTAGACACCAATAATGGAGGGTCAACAAGATAGTAATCGAGATACATACTGACGAGAAACTTAAGCACTGTATCACGCCAAAATAAAAAAATTAGTGGTAGCACAATGCTCATCCATGAGACACAAGGAGATGATGATAAAATATGGAAGAATGAATTACCTATTGAAGAAAACCCCATGATATGAAATTATCTTTGAAATTTTTTCTACCCATAGGCTTTCTCGACCCATGCTAAAAGTGGATCGATCTAATAAAATCTAGCTCATATAGGGGTAATTCTAAAATGTACCTAGACTTTTATGAACCTAAAAAATTTAGGTATGAGCTACCCATTTTTCATTACCATAAGAAATTATGTAGGGAATAGATAAAGAATCATCATAAAACTAGTGAGAAGAGTTGAAAAGAGTGGACACTGTCGGGAATAATCGACGCGAGATAAAAAGTCAAGCCTCAACAAGAATAGATATGCAATGGAAATTCGTACATGAATGAAACAAGAAATTATGTTGAAATTAGTATTTAATTGCTTGATTTGACACCATAATATGATTATTCATGAGGAAGACAACCAAATTGATGAGATGCATACACAAGAGGCAGATATAGAAATCCTGATTTAGAATAAGTGTGATGTTGGGATGGAGATTATGACACCTCATATTTTAATACACCTTAATTCATGATTTATTAGATAAAGATACACATTATAAAATCCCAAAATATCATGAAGATTAGTGTATTTGAAAAAATAAGTACATATCATAACAAATTGCAACAAAAATAGAACAACATTATTGAAAAATTCCTTAACATGCTCCTAAAATTCCACCATTCTTCTAAAACTACACGGGATAACCTGAGGATGTACATAAGAAAGAGATGAGATATAAAGACTAGTAAGGAAATAAACAAAGCATAGAATAAGGTAGAGACATATGTTTGATCCAAAAGGAATATTAAGGTAACATAAGAGGGATGAAAATCATAATCTTGAACAATGAGGCATAATATAACATGATAACATAAAGACAACATAATAATGTGGCAACATAAAAAATGAAATCATAAATACAAGACATGGAAAAAAACTACGAAAATATAACAGTGTGATTAGGATAACCTCTAATTCACCATACATGAAATCTTATGATATTAAAACATTACATAATGCATTGGAGGACTATATAATTTAGGGCTCACCCATCACATTCATATCATGTACACGCATAAGTGTTTCACATAGATCATACAACATAAGGATATATTTCATCAAATTTAATCCCATGATTAAGGATTATGATATTCATACATGGAAGTCCCCAATAAATGAAGAATAAGTACATTTAAGAAAATACTCTTGAGTGGAAATGGGGATGGGTATTCACTATACAATTGTTTCGCATGAAAAATCACAGGATAATTTCAGCAACATAACGATGGTACATAAAGATTAACATAATGAATTAATGAAAGTTAAAGGGGTATATTATCACTATAAATTATAAGTAAAATAATAGGGATATTTAAGAATATAATCCAATATGATCGATTGGAAAATAAAGGGCATAATATAAAGAAAGTTCTTGAATAAAGAGAAGAATCCGATCCCTTACCTTGAGAGGACGCTTCTAAAAGCTTGGGAGGAGCTTCTTAAGAGTTTGGTGACACATTTTGAGGGATATATAGAGGGAAATGAAGAGTAATATCATGATTCAATGGTTTTTAGTGAAGAGGAATGAGAGTATGTGTGGGTTTATATAGAAAAAATAGGAGAGTTCTTTATTAATTTCCAAACTTATGGTTTGGACTCTATATGATAAAGTAATCAAAACCAAAAACCTTACCATGGGGTTTTAATATTTTTTTCTACCAAATAGAATTGGTTTTAATTATTTTATATGTATAAAAACCAAACTCATTAAAAATAATTGTCATTTCTATAAAGAATTCATTTTAATGCCTTAAAATATAATATATGTTTTGAAGGATTCATCAAGGGTTTATAAAATTGATCAAATAAACTCAAAAAAATTATTTTAAATGGGAAACATAATTTTGGTAGTGGATACACTTTATTTTATTTATTAATTCACTTTTGGGATTTTATGATATCATAATACATACCATATATTTATATAGAATTTAATTTTTATCCAAAAATTTGGGTGTCATAAAAAATTATGAAGAATTAAACATTGAATAATTTCAATATGTTGATTTAAAATATAATATTTATTTTATCCAAATAATTTTATAAATTTTAGAATTTACACTTTTCAAACCAAAATTCTCATTTATTTAAAAACACTATTTTTTTTGAAAATAACTATTTTTTGACCCTTATAAAAATTACATTTGACTTCATAAAATCATATCATCATTTATATTTAATATATACTATTTAATAATAATATTTTATTAAAATAAAATTTATTTAAAAAATTCATGAGTTTATTTAAAGGAGTGTCTTGATTGAAACTATATATTCCCCAAAAATAAAATTCTAATTTTTTCGTATTAAAATCTAATTTTTATAAATCTCATTATATAATCATTTAAAAAGTAATATTAAAAAGTGATAAATATAATTATTATTTTATTAAAATGAAAAATATAAAAATTCATACTGTTAGGGTCTAGATACATATCCCTTTATTACACTATAAAATTCCCTAAGAATAAGGTGCGTGATGGTGATATTTTCATGGGGTGCTTGGACAAACATGGTTTGGGCCGTGATATCAATGAGATTAAACTTCTTCAGTAAATAGTTATGCTTATGCTTTAGTTGTTTAATCTCAGATTGGTCGTAGTTAAGGGAAAGACCTAGTGATGTTATCTCCCTATGAAGCTTTGATAAATGGGCTCCATAGGGCATGATCATACTGGTTGAGACCATCACTCATTCCTTATATGTTAATTGGACATTATCATAAACCTTTATATATATTACTTATACAATTAATGTTCAAAAACTATATTATCAATGGTTATGATGAATTTATTCATTCAAAAGGGCATTTCATTTATAAAAGTTCAGTTCATTATATTATTCCCCCCTTCAGAAATTTCACCCTTGAAATTTTCATTTCATACACTAAAATAGAAGAGGGTACTTCTATTTCATTGGTTCATCTAGTCCCCATGTTGCTTCCTCAAAATTTTTTTCCGTATTAACACTTTAACTAGGTGAGTTATCTTGTTTTTTACAACTTTATAATTAATATCTAAGATATTCAATGACTTCTTCTCATATACATGATCATTCTCCAATGGTACCACCTATGGATTTAGTACATGTAAGGAGTCTGGTATGTACTTCCCAAGAGAGATAAATGGAACATATCATGTACCTAAGATAGGTTAGGTGAGAGTGTCAGTTGATAGGTCATAGATCCGATGAGATCAAGTATATCAAAGGGTTTTATGTATCTAGGAATAAGTTTTACATTCTTCCCAAACCTCATGACTTTCTTACATGGAGATATACGAAGGAACACTTTATATCCAACCTCAAACTCTAGATCACGTCGGTGATTGTATGCATATATTTTCTATCATCTTTGTGCAGATTTCATATGATGCTGAATGGTTTGAACATTCTATATAATTTATTAGATAAGATCAGTTCCAATTAGATTACACTCTACAACTTCATCCTAGCATGTTGTAGTATGACACCTCTTCCTATACATATATTTATAAGGTGACATTTGAATGCTAAAATAGAAAATTTTGTTATATGAGAATTACACTAGGGGAAGATGTTGATCCCAAAAACCTTGGAAATACATTGAACATGATCTAGTATATCCTTTATATTTTGAATGGTTCATTCATACTAAACATTCATTTGAGGATGATAAGTAGCATTGAAGCTCAAATTCATATCCAATGCTTGCTAAAGGTTTCTCCAAAACCTCAAGGTAAACCTTGGATCTTGATCAGATAGAATAGAGAGTGGAACTCCATGATGTTTCACCACTTCCCTAATATATATCTTAGAGAGTTGGTCAAGAGAGAAATCTTCCTTGATAGAAATGAAATGTGCTGACTTTTTAAGGTGAAAAACTACCACTCAGATGAATTTATTGCATTTATATGTCTTGGAGATTCCTAATATGAAATATATGGTTATGTTTTACCATTTTTATATTGATATGATTAATGGTTGCATCATCCCATTAGAATTTTTTTCATTTTACCCTGACTTATTGGCATACCAAGAATTGTGATACAAAATCCGCAATCTCTATCTTCATGTTATCCCACCAGAAGTTTTTCTTCAGGTATTTATACATTTAACTACTAGAAAATTGGGCTATATCTATGGACCTATAGCCATATTTTTCCAAAAAATATGTCTATAGGTATTTATACTAAGGCTATAACCATGGTTTTTTATAAAATCATGGAAATATGGTATATTTTCAAAGGCTATAGCCATAATTCAATGAAACCATGGCTATAACACGTACCTATAGCCATTTTTTGTGTAAAACCATGGATATAAGGTCTTTTTTGAGATTTATAGCCATGGTTTATGTAAAATAGTAGATATAGGGTCTTTTTTCAAGGTCTATAGCCATGGTTTGTGTAAAACCATGGCTATAGAGTCATTTTTCAAGGGCTATAGACACAGTTTGTGTAAAACCATGGCTATAGAGTCTTTTTTGAGAGCTATAGGCATAGTTTGTGTAAAACTATGGCTATAAAATATTTTTTCAGAAATCTATAGCCACAATTTGTCTAAACTGTGTCTATAGAGTATTTTTTCTAGATTCTATAGACATGGTTTATCTAAACCATGGATATAGGTTTCCTGTGTAAATGCGTGTTTTTTTTCATAGGGGAATATGGTGGGGAGACCTATTTCCATGGTTTATTAGCTATAACCATAGTTTATAAAGATATATATAACAATATATATATATATATATTAATGTCATCAGTTCTTGGTAGGGTAATATTAATGTGGATAGACCAATATAGCAGAGGTATGGAGATAAAATTCCACTAGTCTCTATTTATTTTAACCCTAAAGCCATGGTTTTTAGAGGATATAGCCACGACCATCCACGGTGGAGATAAGGATATAATCATGGTTTAAACCATGGATATAGTCCTATTTCCATAGCAGAAAACCGTGAGTGCTATATCCATGGCAGAAACCGTGGTAATAAACCACTAAAACCATGGCTATAGCTTTTAGCTATAGAAACGCCAATACGATCCACAATCAGATAGAACTATGGATATAGCTTATAACCATGGTTTTGGACCATGGATGTAGCCAAATTTTCTACTTGTGTCTTGTTGTTTCTTGGGTGAATAGATAAAGAGATATATAAACATCATCCAGAAGTTCACTCTTCAGTTCTGGTTTGTATGGGACACATATCTGAGTTTCAAGACTTATAACTCAATCTTCAGCAAAGTTGAACTCCATAATATTTACTACCTTCTTCTGTATAAAATTATCATCCTTCAAATCCTCCTTGATCCATTCAATAATATATGGTTGAGAAGTTATTTGAGTAAAGTAGGATGAAGATAATTTTATTATTCTTATATCTATCCTTTGTATGTAAAATAATATTGGATCCCTTGCTGTCCTCATCATAGATAGAGTTGTGGGACCCTTTTTACTCATAGAATCTATCACTTTGTTTGATTTACTAGGATTCTAATTTATTTAACAATTATAATCCTCAATTATATTTAACCACTTTCTATGGTGGATATTAAGATCCTTTTGTGTGAATATAAACTTGAGGCTTTTATGATCTGCATATATGTCACACTTTTCTCCATAGAGGTAATGTTTCCAAATCTTTAATGTGAAGATCACTATAGCCAATTCTAGATAATGTGTTAGATAGTTTTTCTCATGGATATTTAATTGGAAGGAGGCATAGACTATCACTTTTTCATTTTTCATGAGTACATGAACCAAGCCCTTTTTGGATGAATCAATGTAGATCAAAAATATTTCCCCATTGGTGGTTAATGTTAGCATAGATGCAATGATTAGACTCTTCTTAAATTTGAGTCTCTATCTAAATTTATCAATCCATAAAAACCTTACTACTTTTTGGGTTATTTTGGTTAGTGGCTTGACAATTGTGAGAATTTTCTCACAAATCAATGATAATACCTAGCTAATCCAAGGAAACTTCAGATTTAGTTCATAAATGTTGGCCTTGTCCATCCTTTAATTGACTCATTTTTTAAAGGATCTACAGGTATCCCTTTAATTATTATAACATGTCCCAAGAAATTTACTTTCTCCAACCAAAAATCACATTTACTATACTTCTCAAATAACTTTTTCTTTTGAAAAATATTCAGTATTGAATTCAAATGATCCTAATGTTCCTCATTTATTTTGGAGTAGATAAAAATATCATCTATAAAGACTACCATAATTTTTTTGAGGTAATACCTAAAGAATCTAGTCATTCAGTCCATTTATATTTATGGAGCATTTGTGAGTCCAAATGGAATCACTATGAAACCATAGTGCTCATAACTTTTATAAAAAATAGTCTTGGGGATATCTTATTTATTTAACTTTACTTGATAATATCCCAATCAAAGATCCACCTTATAGAAATATTGGGATCCACTTAGCTAATAGAAAAAGTCATCAATCCATGGAAGATGATACATGTTCTTTATTGTGATATTGTTAATCTCGTGATAATCTATGCATAGGCACATTGACCCATCCTTTTTCTTGATGAAGAGAACTGATGCACCCCATGGTGAATAACTTGGGTGTATAAACCCTTTATCCATATTATCCTGTAATTGTTTTTTGAGTTTCTCAAGTTCAACAAATACCATTCTATATGGATTCTTGGATAATGGAAATTGTCTGGATATAAGATTGATTGAAAAATCAACCTCACATCTTGGAGGAATACCATAAAATTCTTTAGGAAACACATAAGTGAATTCCCTTACAATGGTAATGTCATTAAGGATAGTCTTTTATTTAGTCTCAATCATTTAATCTAGTTATTATTACTCTCAAGGCAATAATATTCATACTTGAGATTTTAGTACTAAATAAGATTCCTCCTCCTCCTTGTACTTGTGTATAATCAGAGGGTGATTTGCGATACAGAGGGTGATTTCATTATCTCAGAAATTTATATTGGATCTATATAATGAATGTTAATCCATACCTAGAATTGCATCAAATTTTTATATAGTGAGTATCATAAGGTTAAATAGGAATTTCATCCTGCAATTATGGATAAGGGATGAGTTATATGCTTGGGATGCAACAATTGACTCAATTTTTGTCTTCACCAATAACTCAACTTCCATGTTTCTAGGTGGTGTTTAAATAGTTCTACTAAACTTGTGTGATATTAAAGAATGCGTAGAACCATGGATTATATGTCCACATCTATTTAATTCTGGCTCTATTCATTTACTCAATTCAATATAGACTTAGTGATGATAATTATTAAATAATTAAACACATAAAAGGGAATCCATGAACATTAAAGGGATAACTCATAAATGACATATATTCCTTAACCTATGAATTTATAGGTTTCAATATATATATTTAAATGATTTAATTCCTAATAAAAAATCTTATAGGCATTTTTTCCCTTAATAATTTTTCATAAGGATCTTGTGAATTTACCAAAGAATATCCCCCATGAGTGTAAAACTAGGTGCACAACAAGGCCCATTGCCATGAACCAGGTGATGATAAAGTCCATCTCAATGAACCCTTTTTGGGGTTATTACCCCTAGTAACATTTATGTCAGATCCAAATCCACTTGTAGTATCCATATATGGATTTAGTTTTTTGGAAACCACTTACTCTGTACTTAAACAAATTTTAGGGATGTTTTTCTATGTTTACTCTTATCCCTATGGATTTCACTAGAGTTTTTAATCCTAATCCAAAAAATAACTATACTTTGATCTGATACCAACTATGAAAACCCATATATTTAATACAAATTAATTCATGATTTATTACATAAAGGTATACATTATACAATTATAGAATATTGTGAAGCCTAGTGTCTTTAGAAAATTAGGTACATAGAATAATAACTTGCAACAGAAATAAAATGGCATTATTAAAAACCTCCTAAACATGATCCTAAAATTCCATGAATCTTCTAAAATTTTATGGGATAACCTGGGGACATACATAATAAATGGTTGATCTATAAATTCTGTTAAGGGAATAAAAAAAGCATAAAATAAGGTAATATAGTACATGTGATCCAAGAGGCATGTCAAGGTAACATAAGAGGGGTGAGAATCATAATCTTGAACAATGAGGGACGATATAACATGATAACATAAAGACTACCTGGGAATATGGAAACAACATAAAAAATGACATAATAAACATAAGTCAAGGCTACCACCAATAAAAAATAACATAGTTTTCATTGGAGGGCTATATAATTCTGGGCCCACCCGTCACTTTCATATCATGTACATGCATAAATGTTCCGTATAGATCATACAACATAAGGATGTATTTCATCAATTTCAATCCAATGATTAAGGAGTTTGAGATAAATAAATTGAATTCCCCCATAAATTAAGGATAAGTATGTCTAGGTTAATACCTTGGGTGGAAACGAGGATGGGCATTCACTATATGATTGTTTGGCATGAAAAATCATAGGATAATTTCGGCTACATAATGACAGTACAAAAAGATTCGTAGAATGGATTAATGAGAGTAAAAATGGAATTTAATTACTTGGAAATCATAAGGAAAGTAAGAGGGATATGTAATAATATCACCCAATATAAAAAATTGTAAAATAAATGTCATAATATAAATAAGGTGCTTGAATAAATAGGATAAGGAGATGATCCCTTACATTAAGAGGATGCTTTTAAAAGCTTGGGGGGAGCTTATTAAGAGTTTGGGGGAATATTGGGAGGTATATAGAGAGGTAATGGAAGATTAATGTCATTATAAAAGGGTTTTTAGTGAATATAAATGGTATTTTTGGTGGTTTTATATAGAAAAAGAGAGAAGAGTTATTTATCAATTTCTAAACTTAGGTTTTGAACTCTATAAGTTAATATAATCAAAACGACAAACCCTCCCATGTTTTTTACATGGTTTTTGAAAAATAAAACTTTTTTTAATTATTTTATAATGATAATAAACAAACACATTGAAATAATAACCTTGGTTATGTAGAAGTGAGTCATGTTTATAATGAATTGATTTTAAAACCTTAAAATATAATATATGTTTTGGAGGATTCATTAAGGATTTATGAAATTTATAAAATAACCTAAAAACACATTATTTTAATGGGGAAACATATTTTTTTGTCATGAATACCCTTTATAGTATTTATTACATCACTCTTGGGATTTTATGATGTCATAATACATACTATATATTTATACTATATTTAATTTTTATCCAAAAATTCGAATGTCTCTGAAAATTTTGAAAAAATAACCATTTTATAATTTCAACATGATTATTTCTAAAAAAAATATTTATTTTATTCAAATAATTTTCTAAATTTCAGAATTTAAAATTTTAAATCAAAATCCTCATTTATCGAAAAACACTAGTTTTCTTGATAATAACAGTTTTTTGAACCTTATAAAAATTACATTTGACTTCATAAAATTATATTATCATTTATATTTAATAAATATTATTTAATAATAATATTTTATTAAAATACCATTTATTTAAAAAAATTATGAATTCATTAAAAGGTGTGTCTGGATTGAAACTATATATTTCTCAAAAATACAATTTGATTTTTGTCGCCTTAAAATTTAATTTTTATCAAACTCATTATCTAATCCTTTAAAAAGAAATATTAATAAGGGATAAATATAATCATTATTTTATTAAAAATAAAAATATACAAATTCATACTATTAGGGTTTAGATACATACCTCTTATTACACTAGAAAATGCCTAAAGGGTAAGGTGCATGGTGGTGAGGTTTTCATAGGGCACTTTAGTGAACATGGTTTGGGATATGATCTCAATGAGCTTGGAATTATCCCATAAACAGTTTCTATTATGATTTATTTATTGAATCTCATCTTGGGACTGGTCAAGGTCAAGGACCAGTGATGCTATCTCCCTTAAAATATCTAATAAATGGGCTTTATAGGGTATGATCCTATTAGTCAAGGACATCACTCCTTACTTCTGTGTCAATTATACTTTATGATGAACCATTATACATACTACTTAAATAATCACTATTAAATGACTATATTATCAACATTTATGATGCTTAATGATATTTTAAATCAAACATGATATAAAATTCAAAAATAACTGAAGTAGTGAATGTTTTTTCTATAACTACATTACTTAATTATGCATTTATTCATTCAAAAATGGATTTAATTTATAAAAGTTTGTGGGTCATTATAGAGATTCTGTGTGAGAAACAAAAAATATTGTTTGTACTAGAGTTGGGAACAAGAATAGGGAATGTGTGAGGTTCACTAACTAGTGTTTTAAAGAATGGAAGAATCCCTATAGATTGATAGAAAAAGGAAACCTCATTTAAAGATGCAGATTTGGAAGTGGGAGACCATCAAGAGGCATGTGTGGAAGATTAACCCAGGTGTAGAGGTGCATGTTGGGAGGAGTAGTCATGCTATAAGGCATCGTGCAAATGTATGGGGGATGAGGGTGTGGTGTTGGGATCAATTACATCTGGGTGGGTTACAGTGGTTGGAGGGGCCACAATAACTGAGTGGCCCACGATGAACATCGCGCTAGGGTGGTCCATGGTGGCCTGATGGGTTGTGATAGCCAGCTTAGTTGTGATAGATATTACACTTGGGTGGGTAGTGAAAAAGGAATGTGATGTAATTCATGGATGGGTAATATTAAAATAGGTCACTCAACTAGGGCTAGGAAGAATATTTACCAGGCCTCATACCATGTTGGATAAAATCCCGTACCTCGATAAGAGGTGGAGCATTGTATTTATAGATAGATAAAAAAGATAAATCATGAGATAAATCCAATGTGGGACTCTAATTACATGACAATAGGATGAATCTCAACCTTACTAGATCTAACATAGATATTAAAGGATTTATAGATTCAAACTATGTAATTAATAAATACACAAAGAATTCAGTAACTGATTTTTTTTATTTCATATGGAGGACCAACCACTTGAAAATACAACATGTATTCTAGTTGTAGATTTATAGCTTTAAATAAATTTTCAAAAGAAGTTTTATGGATCAAATGTTTAATGAGATAACTAAGGTTATATAATTCTAAAATAAGTGTTTATTGTGACATTCAGAGTGCTCTTCACTAACCTAAAAATCAAGTTTGTCATGGTAAGTCAAAACACATTGATATTAGGATTTATTTCATTAGAGAAATAACTAAGACCAAATAGGTTCCAGTAAATTAAATTGGCCAAATCTCAGTCTAGTGTAAAATTTAGGCATTTTTTGGAAGTTTTTGATATATTAGAGGAGTTTTTATTCCCACATTGGGAATCATGGTAATAAATTTACCAATTTTTTGTACATGTTAAGGTGGAGTTCATGAGATAGTTTCATGTAAATTTCTAGGCCTAGTTAGGTTAGGTCTTGAGTCCAATGTCACATATTTAGAGTCTATCATCTAAACTACCTCTCCCTCTCCCCTCCCTCACTCCCTTCCTCTCTCATAAACCCACCACCAAATCCTTACACTCCAAGCACGTGTACCTCATAGTTTCTCCCAGGTATGTGACCCTGACATCACACCTCCAAGAATGTGCACCCAAGCATTACACCTCCCTAGGCATTCCCCCTTCTAGTGCGAGGTTCCCTCCTCCTATCGCATAGACACCCCTTTCAGGTTCCACATGACCCTCCCTTTCCATGGTCCAGATCATGAAAAATAATCCAATATGGTCGGATCAGACATTTTAACATTGATTTCAGAATCCCTACATATTCTACCCATCATGACCTAACTATTCTTATCGATTTATTGATAAAATCTTCCTATTGACTTGGTGATATTTTTCCACTAGCTTCTGAAATCCCTATATGTTATAATAGATTCAAATACTATATTTTTCCATCCATAGTTAACCAACTTCTCCATGATCTTTGTGGATGAGAGTATTCATTCCACTAATATTCCTATCTAGTGTAAGACAATGTTTATTTATCTAGCCAATATGAATATCAATTATCACTATATTGAACCTCCACCACTGATATCTAATCGAAAATAAAAAATCTAAAAGATTTACCATATGTTTTTACTCACTTGTTAATTATATGTAAAGGGAAATCAAAATGTTAATTAGACTATAAAAAATGTACAATAATTATGGGACTCATTGACTCCAATGTACTCAGAGACCAACAATTTATCTTAAGTGTTTGATGCTATTCAAAAAATAACTACCATAAATCGACAACATTTCCATTTTCTAAATTATTTCAATTAATAGATATCCCTAGGTGATGAGATTCTGGAGATCTAGCCTCTTCCTTAGATACTAGAACCATCTCTTACTCAATGGGATCAACTCTATCTCTTTATCCTTCTATGTGGCCTAGAGTATGCAACCATAATGACCGAGATGCTTTCCATTCAATACTCTATTTATATTTCACTAGTATATCATAACATTAGTAAGAATGGCTATCTATTTTTTCAATTGATACTAAAAATAACACAACACTCATGGGACTCAGCGGTAGTCATTTGTCCAATACTCATGCCCCTGGATGTGCTGGTGGGCACAATTAGCCATTTTTTCCATCATTGTAGCACGCTAAAACATCTAGTTGATCAATGTTGAGATATAAATGGTAAACTATCTTAGACACCTCAGCAAGCTTAGGTAGATTTAGCTAACTCATCACATCCACCATCAGGATTTTGTTAGAATATAATGCTATCAGCAGATAAGATTGATCTTATATAATCTCATTAGGATTCCTTGCAAACTTTATCCTCATCACCTTCTCTAGCTTATATTTTTGGTTTCAAGGCTTGTGTTTACTATCACACAACCTATTGGACGCTTGATTTTGATGTATAAATCATCTAACTAGTGATTCAGGTATGCTTACAATCTATCATCCGTATACCGGGACTACTATTATCACTGTTGATAATGGATCCACCATTCCTATTACAAGATTTAGCAGTTATTCCTCAAACCTTCACATTTAGTTGACCTCAGTGGATAATGTTACTCAAAGTTCATTCAATCACCAATCAATTAGTAAGATTATATAGGGATTGACTTATATTATGGTTTCTCATCATATGATGTTATTTTTTAATATTTATTTACAAATTAGAATCTTGATATAAGTCATCTCAGCAATATGGTTTACATGTTAGATACCCAAACATCCCTTTCATGATTGAATACCTCCATTTGTGCTCTAAAATTTCATTTTAACCATTATGATCCCCTTACTCCAGTGTTATATCAAGTTTTTCCCCACCTCAATCCCTACTTTTATTTCTATTATGAGTTATGTTAGTTTGATAAGAACCATTAAATGACTTATGCTTCATAGTTTTTTCTATATGTATCCAAACCATTTGACTTTGTACATTTTGATGTGTGGATCCCAAATTAGTATCAAGATAGTTAATATATCAATATCCAATCTTCTTTATTAACTATTTTTTCTCAAATTTCTTGGATTTATTTTATTTATGATCATTTTGAAGTATTTAATGTTTTCAAGTCATTTTAACATGAAATCCAAACTCAATTATTTACACCTATTAAAATGTATATGCTTAAATAACGACATGGAATATTTGTCTTCTCCCTTTCAGTTCTTTATTATCACTCACAGTTTCCTTCAAAAAACATCTTATCCCAATACACATTAGCATAATGGTGTGGTGTGGGTAATTGTACATGTTGACATATAAATAAAACTACTCTAGCCATATTATTTCACATGTAGGTTTCTCTTCAGCTTTGGAGTGATGATATTCTTACTACAACATATATTATAAATCATCTTACATACTTTATCCTTCAATAGGAGAGTCCATTTCAAATACCACTTCCATCTTTCCCACCTCACCCTCACCCTCTTCTTCATCCTGTGTTTGGACGTCTCTATTATATATAAGACACTCAATCCAATATCTTCAAATTCATACCTCAAGCCCTATGTTTCATCTTTATGAGGTATTCTCACACTTAATGTGAATCAATTTGTTTCTTTCTTGAAAAATAATCATTTTAATCTCTGTTGATATCAATTTCATTAAGAGCTCTCCATTCTCACCCCTTTGAGATCTCTCTTCTTAGTAACCAACATCGATGATTGTCTTCCTCTTACCATCCACCCAGCCTTTCCAAATATCTTAGATATGATGATCATTATTTTGGGTATGTTTATTTTCATTGTTAATTGAATATTACCCTCTGCATAGACTGAGGATTTCATTTACCCTACTTCACCTATTTATCCTACTATAACCCTAATGGCCTTCCTATTTCATTCACGAAAGGCATGAATCCTATTTAGTCTTATTATATATGTATGAATTCCTATAAAGGATTACTTTCATCAATGAAAACTTTCATTTTGACTCTAGAGATGATATTTATTCCATGTAATGTTATTGAGGCTAAATATCATCCTAATTAGATTCAAGAAATTAAATATGAACTATAGAATTTAGACAATAATCACATCAAGGATCTTATACCACTTATAGTAGGTAAATGGGTATCCAAATAAAAATGGATTTATATTATTCACCAAAATTTCTATGGTACTCTTCATCGCCTTAAAACTCATGTTTATATTAAAGGCTATGTTCAAACATATAGTGTTGTAATTTCAAAACTTCCTCACATGTTTCCAAGATGGCCTATGTACAATTATTTATCTTAATTATAGTTGAATATCAATGGCCTCCTTATACACTTATGTCAAAAATGTCTTATTTCATGTATTTTTGTAATTTTATATACAAAATATTATTTATACATTGATATAGGGGATAAATACCACATCTATTGAGTTCACCATTCTATTTCTAGGCATAAAAAACCCCCTGTGTTTGGTTCAACTGATTTTTTATTGTGGTAAATAAATTTTGTTTTTCTTAAAGGATAATATGTTGGATTTGGTTTCATAGGACCAACTATTTTTAATTTGATTACATGTATATTCAATTTATTAAATATCAATAAAACATCTTATTACATATTGTTCATTGTTCTACATGAATCTGATGTAATAATATCCTAGAGTGCACATCACATTGATAAGGTCATAGTAGTTCCCCGATCTAATGAGAACCATGAAGTGCTATAATGATATTTTTAAATAATGTTCTGCAGTTGGATAACATACTATTATGGGAAACATAATACATCATCTGTTAGGTGAGAGTACTCATAAGTGGATTATGCTTCTTCTCATGAAGTTCACATTTGGTAATCTCTAAGATGGGAGATTATGAGAACAGACCCGCTAGTAGGAATTCCACATGTTTTGGTGTCATTCAATATTCCTATATGAGAAAGTGTGTAATGGTCCTTATACTTTAATATTATCATTAATTCATGTCATGACTCATGCACTTAGATTTTATAAAGAAAACCATGATGCCATATATTCATGGTGAGGTAGGGTATGTTGGGTGTGTCATGATTGAAATGTCATTAATGGATAAGTAGAGGAAGGATTTTACCCCTATATCTTTATGGAATATGATATCTTGGCCCATTTATTAGAATAGAAATTTTACCCTTAATCTCATGGCCATGGGGTAACGATATGTTTATTTCATTGTTGACGCCCACCAAATGAGCATAAAAAAACCACAAAGGAAGAAATAATTGATTAAGGGAATTATTTACCCACAAATAAAAGGAAGAGGAAGGTGGCCATGATCACATGAATCACATGAATCCCTAGAAGACACATGATTGCACAGTATTTGGAAGCTAATATAGATATTCATGCGCAATGCATATCCTACAGATCACCCTGTAAAGCCCCTTTGACAAGTCCTTATTATTTTATGAAGGTTCCCTAGACACTCACTGATTAGGTGGTGGTAACCAGATAAGCTTGACACACGCCTGTCGTAGGGCGTGGAAAAAGCAATTTAATTTTCCTAGTGTAGCATAGAGGCTGACCAGGGTCATCTCTCTTGAGGAGCCTTTTCAGTCGTTCACTCACTTAATCTAATTTAACTAAACTACTTATTTTGGTGGTTTTTATTTTATCTAGGAATGGAATACAATTTAGTTAAAATAAAAGATAAAACAATATGCAATGAAAAAATGCAATTAATTGAGAAAGAACTTGGCCTTTATGGGTTGGTTTGGGGGTTTCATCATTCTCCTTGTTGGTATTTAAATTAAGTTTGATAATTCAATTATGATATCTCATTCATGAATTAATATTATTTTATTTATTGGTGTGAAATATTAAATGCATTTAGTAATCTTAACTTCACCTCCTCCTATAATCAAGGTTGATGGCACACCTCAATCGAGAGTGTGACATCTTCCAAGATCTGGCTCCATCGTTTGCCATTTCAACCACTGAATGGTTCAACTTCATCGTATGAAGAGCTTGTATCCATTATAATGGAGGGAAAAGATTTAATAAAATAATAGAAATGAGTTTGAGATCAGTGTTGTGGTGGACGATCGCCACACCCATGCACATCACTCTTTATCATCACAAACTTAATAAAACATCGAAATTTAAGCATAGAATAAATGAAATTTCCACATACCTCCCCCAAGAAAAGTCTTGGGTTAACACATAATTTTTTATGGTAATAGGTAACGGTGGATAATATGAGAATAATAAAAGAAGAAAAGAAGGAGAAAAGATGAAGAAGAAAACAGGGTGGATGGGTGGACACAAAAATAAAAATAATGCATGAATTTTATTAGAAATCTAAATTACAATTAAAAACTAAAAAAAATAAAGAAAAGAAACAAATAAAAAAATCAAATGGGGAAGATTTGTGGCCGACCTCCCTTGGTGGAGATCTCCTCCTTGGTGCCTTGAAGGAATGGATGGAGAATGGGATGCTTTGAGAGGGTGGAGCTCTCATCCTTTTATATCCAGAATTTGTCCCCCAAATGTTGACGCATTGTATCCCCATTAAATGATATCTTCACGCTTTTCACCCTTCTTGAATGTTGTTCATAATTATCTTGGGCGTGTCCCCTAAATATATCAGTGTATTTGGACATGTATTCCGAGAGTTATGGCCGTTTTACTCTGATAATTTATTCTGTCCAGTCAGACTCTACAAATCGAAAACCTCCAGATTAGAGTGATTTAATGACCCCTTAAACGGCCAATTCACATGGCCTTTACTTCAATAAAGATTCTAAAAAACTCATTTCGCGTCCCCCACCGAATTTCACAACAATTGGGTCCACCATGAATGAGTTATGGATCCCACACCAAAACTAGGCAGAAATGAAAAAAGTTTTCTTGATTCAACTTGTGAGCTTCTTTGGAGATTCCATATGGTCGATTCAGCTATTGGTCCAAAAATAGTAAATGAAGACCTGGATGTGTAGAATCTGTAAAAAAAGAAATTTTCAATTTAGATTAGTTTATATAATTTTATGGCCAAACTATAGAAATAATTTAAAACTGTTAAAAATACGAAATGGCCCATTTTTACTATTCAGCTCAAAATAACACCAATATCATAAAAATGAAACAATTCATCTTAGAGGAACACTTTTGTGGGATTAAAACAATTATATTCAATATAAATTAATTGAAAATATTTGATCTATCAATTCCCCCACACTTATCACTTGGACTCAAGGACAAGTAAACATCAAAATCAAATCAAATTAAATCCGAAACACATACCAATGAGATCTACCAAATCCATATCAAGAAATAAAAAGATATAATATATCATCAAAAATAATTATTTCAAGTTCTACATTTTAGATTTTAATATATTTACACTTCATTTCTTATCCCATGCACATAAAACACCTACCTCACATGAATTTTCTCTCATCTCACAAATGTAACTACTGAACAAGGCTTTATTCATCCAAACTTACACAAGAGTCACCATAGGATTGATAAATTTCTACTTCTCCACCCGATGTGAGTCAAGGAAATGTGTTTCTCATGAGGACTTTTCAGGGTTGTTTTGTGGCTTCCGTTTGGTAGGATTTAGATGTTAAAAATTTTGAGGCCGAAAAAGGGGGGCTTGGCTCTTTTTGAATCAAAATTGCAAGATTCTAATTTTCACTCAAATATGGTCTCATTATATTCACCTTTGTAGAAAAAAGGATTAACCATCATTCAATCAGCTCAGCAACAAAAAATTAAATCTTTTCAAACTTTATTTTTCTTGAAAGCTCCAGATAGGCACAACTTTCTTTTTACATTGGAAGCTTCAGAAAGGCACATCTTCTCTTATCATGAAAGCTCCAGAAAAGGCACAAATTTTAACAAAATGAAATATTCAGTAGAAACATCAGCTCTTCAAAATTTTATATTCCACCAAAAGTATCACCAAATGAGGTAGTACATCACAAGTCATCTTCCCCCACACTTAAGTTCAACTAGATCATGCAATTTCACTTCAAAACCATGTTGGATAAGGAAAATTGGCTTGTAATGTGGCTAACCTAACAGGATATTCATGGACACTAGGGGATACAATGAAGGATAAATGTAAAGGTGGTCCATAATGAAAAGGATTATTTTGAAAAGTGGGCTTAAAACCAAATAAATGCCTCAATCATTTAAAACACGTGTACCCCAAACCCTCAAGTTTTGAAAGGAATAAATCAAATTCTGGTTTAAGCAAGCATGGTCTGGTTCTTTCAAGAAATGAGGAGAATTAAAATAATATGACAAAAATGGTTTAGAAGCCTCACATAAAAGTTATTTCAATGATATAGACAGTGAAATATGGCATGGGATTCAAAAATCAGT
Organism: Viscum album; assembly: GCA_963277665.1. Lineage (NCBI taxonomy): Eukaryota > Viridiplantae > Streptophyta > Magnoliopsida > Santalales > Viscaceae > Viscum > Viscum album. Next base: position 1,483,820,566 of record OY728141.1, read on the forward strand.
GTACTTTTCATGAAATTCCAAAATATTTGAACTCGAAACAAAGTCATTTCAATATTCATTTAAGCTTAGTTTCATGAAATATATTGGTTCACTCATTGAAATGGGTTTTAAAAATGGTATTGATAATCATTTCAGCTCAAAAGTTTTAGAAACACACCAAAAATTGAAAAATAAACACACAAAAATATGAAAACACACAATTTTTTTATTTTTATTTTCTGAAAAACAAACACAAAATGAAAATCCTAAACTACAATGGTTCCCTCCCCAACAATTAAATGATGTAGTGTCCTTAATGAATTTAAGTGTATTTAACATGTAAGACAATTTTAAAATGAATCACAACATCAAGAAAGTGTGAAGGAGAGGTACAACCTGATTTATTTGCAGTGCAACATTGAGTTAAGCTCCTAAGTGTTACACATTGAAAACCTAAAAATAAAAGAAAACATAAGATATTTATTGAAAGAAAAAAAAGTATAATTAGGATGATAATATAAGGAGAGAACTTGGTTTAATCCCCCAAGTGGGCCCTAGGTTTTGACTGCCTCCAGATGGGCAGTTCTAATCGATTATCCCCAATCTGATGGTGGGTGTGGTTTATTTGAGATGAACCACCACATGTGAATTTCCCCGATTTCCATAAGTAAACATTTCATGTAGAGAACCCCAAAGTAGATAAGAAACTTCCAAACCCCCAAGAAAGAAAAAAGATAAAATTTGAGTTTAATAGTGAGAGGGAATAGAATATAGGGGTGCTCCCTATTGACTTTCATGGTGTCCTCTATATGGTATGTAAATTGTTGTTGAGGAGGTAGTCGCACCACCACATGCTTGTCCAAATTTTATTCTTTAATCACCACCACATGGGTAGTCTCTTCATCAACATCCAAGGTCTCTTCCATTTATGTCGTATCATAAATTTCTGAGAAAGAGAAATTAGAAAACAATTCAACTTTAATAAGATTAAAACATGAATAATTAATAGAGAAATCTTCCCTTTCAAGTAATTCATCTTGGTAATTGATCTATTCATGAAAATTCACCTTGATATCCTCTTGATATCTCTCCAATAAATGATCAAAATGTTTGGGGAGCTCCAGTTGATCCTATTTAGGTTCATCTTCTTTTTTATAATCATCCTCCAAGGAAAAAACATAAGTTATCTAAATCTGAAAACAGAAAACAAGGGGAGGTAATACTCAATTCATTTTCAAGAAAATTAATAGATAATGAGTTCATGAAAATATTATCTCCATGGTTTTTTTCATCTTCAATCACTTCTTCATTGGAAATCACCTCTTGGAGTTGATTAGTAGTGGATAGAGGTAGGGAGTCAGTCTCCACCATTTCTTGGATCTCCATAGAAAAATTAGGGATGACTAAGGGGGGTCTTCTTGGACCTTGGAAGCTTCATAAAATTCTATAAAGTAATGCAAGAACTCAGTTAGATTTTGGGCCATCGCTTCAAAAAATTCTTCACTCATGTCCTACCTTAGTCCATCTATGAATTATTTTAATGTTTTCTCATGATTATTTGTCTTCGAAAATAACCTCACCTATCTAACAATAGATGAAACACTATTCTCTATTGAAACAGTTGAGTCTATAATTAGTTCATTTATCGGTGGGTAATTATTCCATGAATTAAAGAAATAATCATTTGAAAACAACATGAAAAAATATTTTTTTTTGTTTTTTTAATTTGAAAAGAGTCAAATATTTACAAATAAATTGTGGCACTACCTCCTCAGAAACGGCGCCGAGTTTTGACGCATGCCTGTCATTGGGCGTGGCAAAAGCAATTTAATTTTCCTAGTGCATCATAGAGGCTGACCAGGGTCGTCTCTCTTGAGGAGCCTTTTCAGTCGTTCACCCACTTAATCTAATTTAACTAAACTAATTATTTTGGTTGTTTTTATTTTATCTAGGAATGGAATACAATTTAGTTAAAATAAAATATAAAACAACATGCAATGACAAAATGCAATTAATTGAGAAAGAACTTGGCCTTTATGGGTTGGTTTGTGGGTTTCATCATTCTCCTTGTTGGTATTTAAATTAAGTTTGATAATTAAATTATGAGATCTCATTCATGAAAAACTATTATTTTATTTATTGGTGTGAAATCTTGAATGCATTTATCAATCTTAACTTCACCTCCTCCTATAATCAAGGTTGATGGCACACCTCGATTGAGAGTGTGACATCTTCCAAGATCTGGCTCCATCGTTTTCCATTTCAACCACTAAATGACTCAACTCCATCGTATGAATAGATTTTATCCAGTATAAGGGAGGAAAAATATTTAATAAAATAATAAAAATGATATTGAGATCAGTGTCGTGGTGGACGATCGCCACACCCGTGCACATCACTCTTGCTCATCACAAACTTAATAAAACATCATAATTTAAACACAGAATAAATGAAATTTCCACATACCTCCTCCGGTCCAAGTCTCAGGTTAACCCTTAATTTTTGAGGGTAAGAGGTCACAATGGATAATATGAGAAGAATAAAGGAAGAAAAGAAGGAGAAAAGATGAATAAGAAAATAGGGTGGATGGGTGGACACAAAAATAAAAATAATGCATGAATTTTATTAGAAATATAAATTACAACTGAAAACTAAAACAAAAATAAATAAAATAAATAAAATAAAAAAAATTAAATGGGGAAGATTTTTGGACGGCCTCCCTCGGTGGAGATCTCCTCTTTGGTGCCTTAAAGGAATGGATGGAGAATGAGATGCTTTGAGAGGGTGGAGCACTCCTCCTTTTATAGCCAGAATTTGTCCCCCAATTTTTGATGCATTGTAGCCCCAATAAATGATATCTTCACGCGTTTCACCCTTATTTAATGTTGTTCATAATTATCTTGGGAGTTTCCCCTAAAAATATCAGTGTATTTGGACATATATTCCGAGAGTTATGGCCGTTTTACTCTGAGCATTTATTCTGTCCCGTCAGAATCTCCAAATCGAAAACCTCTGGATTAGGGTGATTTAATAAACCCTTAAATGGCCAATTCACGTGGAATTTCCTTCATTAAAGACACTCCAAAACTCCTTTTTCGTCCCCCCACCAAATTTCACAACAATTGGCCCCACCATGAATGAATTATGGAGCCCACACCAAAACTAGGAATAAATGAAAACAATTTCCTTGATTCAACATGTGAGCTTCTTTGGAGCTTCCATATGGTCGATTCAGCTATTGGTCAAAAAATAGTAAATGAAGAACTAGATGTGTAGAATCTGTAAAACAAAGAATTTTTCAATTTGGATTAGTGTATATAATTTTATAGGTAAACTACAGAAATAATTTAAAACTATTAAAAATACAAAATGGGCCATTTTTACTATTCAGCTCAAAATAACACCAATATCATAAAAATAAAACACTTCATCTTATAGGAACACTTTTGTGGGTTTAAAAAAATTATATTCAATATAAATTAATTGAAAATATTTTATCTATCAAATCTCCCCCTGGTCACATGGATTGTCAATTGGCAGACACCTGATGAACCATCCAAATATACTTGGAAAATTAGAGGAAAATATCTAAAAGGAGGGGGCCTCTTGTGGTCTTAAAATTCACATGACACATCACTGATGGAGAGAATGATTGTCCTCGACAACATTCGAGAAAACTCATAAAACCCCTAGACCTTTGTAAAATAAACAAAGGGAATAAAAAGGGGAGAATGAGAGAGCCTCTTGCGGTTGTAAAAATCACACGACATGCCCTTGGTGATCCACAAGACACCACAATAACCCAAAGAAATGCACGCCTCATCTCTCAAAATCCCGCTGGCATGTCATCCTCATCATGAAAAGGGTCTTAGACATATCTAATGGACCTTTCTCTCCCCCTTTGGCTCTATAAAGAAAAACAGATGGATTTTTCTATGAAATGATCATGCATCTTCACAAAACCCTTTATTGGTCACCCGATGCATCACCAAGAGGTAGAGTTATTTTATATGAAAACACTCATACAACCTCATGAGATCCCAAAAATTTAAAAAATAAACAAAGGAAAAAAAGAGGGAAATGATGAGAGCCTCTCGCGGTTATATAACTCTCATGACACACCTAGGATGTCCACAACATAGTCTTGCAAGACCCCTTGAACAACCAACCTAATTCCATAAAGGTCCCTTAAAAATCCATCCTTGTCTTGAGAAAGGTCCCATAAAAGTCACCTAATATCATACGAAGTCCTTTCAGTAGGCATAATAATCTTGCAGAGGCACCTAGACATGTCAAACTAACAATATAAATGTACCTTGGCTTGTATGTATGATTTGGAAATACCCCCTTAATTTGAAATAATCCAATAAAGGAAGAATTGATGGTATGATCTCATGGTAGTTGAAAATCATGTAATTCCTCCAAAATGACTTATGGTGGGAACTCACAAAATGCATGGCACAAAATCCCTCCACCAAATCTAGCCTATATTTTCACTATACACACCATGAAAAGTAGAGAATAACCATGTTGGAGAGGCCTATAAATACCCCACCCTAGCATGAAAAATACACACACGATGGAGAGGTTTACACAAATGGAATTTTCCTTGGAACCTCGCACCGATGCACCCAAGAACTAGAGCATATTTCTCGAAGTGGTTGATCTCATGACTAGAAAAGATTCCCATCTGGTAAGATCCAGGGAACCACCAGAGAGACCACGCAACATGCATAATTACTTAATGTGATAATCCATAGATCACACGAAGGACTTCTAGAGGGACACATAAAGAACATCCTGCATATTTTCTAAGAAACATGAGACTTAAAATAAGCTAAAACTAAATAAATCTAAGTAATATGAAATAAAATACCGAAACAAAGACTAAAATATGGGAGACTTATCTGAAGAATGAAAACCCTGATCCCCATGCACTTCACATAGCCACATAAGACATATGACAACACCAGGACATGTCGCTCAGATCTCACGATGATCCTTTGGTATACTATTTAGATCATGCCAAGTCTTCTAGATATGTTAAAGAAAGTTACATGGTGACCCCAGGCATGCCACCTTGGTCTCATGAAGGCCTCCAAGATTTCCATACAAACCTTGAGTCTTACTTAAGACTTGTTTCCCGACTCATATGATGGAAGCATCACATGTCAGGTGAGTCTCACGATAGCACCTGAGCATGTCAACTGCTCTCACAATGCCCTCTAGGAATTCTAGCTAGATCTCGTGATGACACACGAACAAGTCATCCAGGACACGTGGAACCCTCCAAGACATGTCATACTGACTCCGACAATGACCTTTAAGCATGTCATCCAGCTTTCATGATGACACTAGGGCATGTCAGCTGGATTATGCAACACCCTCTAAGAATGTTAGCCAGGATCCCGTGATAACTTCTAGGATCATCCATATAGGTCTCGCAATATCCTCCAAACAAGTCATCCTTGATCATGCGAGGACCCTCAAACATTCCATTCGAGATATGTAACGTCCCTCAGACAAGCCAACCATATCATGTGATTGTTGTTAGAAATTTATTCAATATAACTAGAAATTTATAGACATTATCTGACATGTCATACAAAAAATAAAGGCATGTCAAGCAAGAAGTCAAGAATGTCAGACAGACAAGAAAGCCGGGTCAAACAGGCATCCCAGGGCTTGGTGACTTTGTCCACCCTTAGTGTATAAGCCCTAATCATAAGGGAAATATCAGTGTGTAATCCCCAATCAAAGGAACTACAATGAATCTAATTCCTTCTATAACTAGGATATGTAGGATTCCCTCATAAGGCCCAAGCTCTATATTAAGTATTCAAAGGAAATTCCTAGTACCTAAGTCCCGTGTCCACAAGAAATGAGACTGATTATTTTCCATCCCTTATTTCTCACACTGAGTATAGCTCACGTGGTCTTAGGGAGCCTCAATAATAATATAATTTGTGTCATAATACTCTATAAATATAAGGGAAATCTCAGTGTGTAATCCCCAATTAGTGGATATGTACTGCATATAAGAGAAACATCAATGTGTAAGAACCCACTAATTGAACTATGAAGACTATAATCACTTCCATAACTAGGATACATAGGACACCTTTCTAAGGACTGATCTTGAACTCAAATGGAAATCCAACTTAGTGTAAGTCCTTCTATGTATCCAAAATTTCAACCACATGGGCCCAATCTTTCCCATGGGATGATCATCTCTGCTCATCGACCAACAGATTGAGAATCAATTGATCTACGAGGAATTTGATTCCTGCTATAAATAGGATACATAGGACACCTTCTTAAGGAACAAGATCAAACTCAAATGGGCATAAACCTTAGTGTAAGTATCTCCATGTATCTGACATTTCAACCATCAGGACCCAATCATTCCCATGGGTTGATCATTCTACCTCATCCATCAGCGGAGTGAGAATCCAATTGAACTATGATAATTTTGATTCTTGAAATGATCGTGATACATAAGATTCCATCCTAATTACCAAGATCCATAATAAACAATCCAAGGGAAATCCTATCATATAATCCACATGTCCATATCCACTGAGACTGACTACTTATTATCCCTTGTTTCTCATATATATCACGACTCACATGATCTTAGGGAGTTACGATGGTCACTTCATTCATATCATGAATCTACACCAGCCAGGGAATTCTCATCATGTAAGACCCAATGAGTGGCATGATATAAATACCCCCCATATAAGGAAATATACCTTGGGGCCACTCCCGAGGGTTTGAACAAACTATAATAACTCTAATTCCTGATATAACCAAGATACATAGGAAGTTTTCTCAAGAATTGAGCTCAAATATCTTGTGCTTGAGTGCCCACACATATGTCCTTTCCACATGACAATAAACTACAGGTGTTTTAATGAACTACATGGTTTTTGATTCCTGCAATAAATAAGATACATAGGACACCTCATAATGGATCAATCCTCTCCTCATAATATTAACTGCCTCTCTTCATGGAAAAAAATTCCAAAGTTCCTAGTTATACGACTTCTACATATAAACAGATATTCATTATTGGGAAATGGATGAAGAACCTCAGATAAATATAGATGGATTCAATAATGAGATCCCATTCTTCTTATACGCATAAAAAGAGTGAACCTATGATCATTTTGAGTGAATATATGATCATTTTGTTAGGGTAACCTACCCCGTATCAGGATTAGGAAGATATTATCAAACATATATTAAATCTATATGAGATTTTTGGAGTAGGAAAAAATCCCCTCTAAAAGGATGAGATGATCCCATCCTCCCATCCTCTCTACCAATGCGAGTCCCTAAGAGTCATTGGGTTTGAAATCCCAAATGACCACCTACCTTTGGTAAGTAGTTTTGTACCCAATTATGGATGAGGTAACTATTGGGATTTTCCACTAAGAACAATAATGGAGACAGACATTAATGATTGTGTAAGAAATGAACCCCTCACAGTCAACCCTTGAGCCAAACCAAACACACCTAGTGGTCGTATATTTCCCATAAAAACAAAAACAGTGAACAAAAAATGAATCGCTCAAATAAAAAAATGATCAGATTATTATTCATTAGGATTTTTTTGTACACTATACAAAAAAATGTTGAACCCAACATGAATCTCTGAAATAATAGAATGATTAGTTAATCATGTGTTGGAACACTTTGTTTTATATATCCTACAAAAAAAGATGACATGCTTGACATAAATCTTATTGTTGATACTCTATAACTAGGGTTCCCATGAAATAAGTCCATCCTCATGTTGATAAGTCCACATGACCAAGATGGCCAGATCTGGAATAAAATAAAAATTGTGTTAACCATGAATATTTGATAGAGCACAATCATGCCTATGATATTTCACTAATCAATGACCTTTTTCCTTATTGTATTCATGACTGTTGATACTGATCTCATCAAAAACATCCTAATATGTGATAATGTCATCATTTAGTGACCATTTTAGAAATTCAACTGTGGCTGCACCCCCCACAGGTTACAAAATGATCTCACCTGCCCAAAAGCTTCAATGTCAGGTGGTGAACACAATGTTCCAAGAGTACCATCAATGTGGTACAATCCCGAACCTTGATTCTACCCATGAAGGTATATGACTACTAAAGATGAAGAGTCCTCATCATCTAGGGAAATATTCAGTTAATCCATTGGACCTCGTTTCCACAAAAAACTACTTCGACAGCTTATCCCCAGAGCGTAATAATCACCACCTTCAGTATCTGATGAAGGTGGACCAGGGAGTCAAATACGGATCCCGTCCAACTTAGGCTCCGCTAAGGAGGGATCCTATCAACCGATATTGCCAACACCATCCCACCAGTACCCACCAGTTACCTACCAAGGGTACCACCTGACACACTTCCACCTCTGATACCCATGCATGGGAAATAAGGACTATACATCAGGTGAGGAAGGAACTAGATAATCATGAGTGGGATCGTATCCCCACTCCCACTAATGATGTCTGCCAGCATATTCTGATAGTAACCAATAAATAGGATCATATCCTTACTCACTCAGAACAAGTAAGTGGGAATATACCTACAAAAGGTATGGGGGAGACACATATCCCTACCCCCGTGCATGATGTAAATTGGTATATTTCGGTGGCATAAGGAGTACATAAGTGGGATCATACCCCAACTTAAATAAAATATATATGATAATACATAGTAGATATGGAAAATGTGTAGGATTAAATACATATGAACACTTTTCTAAAATGACAATACATCTCAGCAATAGATGAAGAACTCCATCAACATATTCTGGTACTGGTAAAGATATAGGGATAGGTGAATATTCCTATCCATACAGCTAGGGAAACTCAACGCCTTGATCATTACGAACAAGTGGTTACTTCAAAGAAAGTGAAAATTATTTCTACCATCTAAGAGTATTATCATCATATTATGATAAAGTACAAGGTTTCAGGCCATGATTATATTCCCACTCCAACCATGTCTCACCAGGTGAGAGTGGCATATGCCTCAGGATAGGGGCCATACCTGTCGAAAAAGTTCGATGACATATTCAAAAGGCCAAAGATCGGGTTCATATCCCCATTTTGGAGGGGGTTAACTAAGTGAGAGGGGAACATGCCTCAGGATAGGCTCATATTACTATTTTATAAGACCAACGACATACTCCAAAGGCCTAGGATTGGGATCATATCCCCATTTTGGCTAGGGATAACCAAGTGAGAATGGAACATGCCTCAAGACAGGCTCATATTCCTATCAGTGAATCTTCTTGGCATATCATAGCATATCACAAAATCCAATAACATATTACTAATTACACCAATGAATGACTTCACCAGCATCCTTTTGAGTAAATATAAGAGGAGGTTCATATCCCTTCTCCCATTTTTGTGGTACATTAGAATATTCCAGTGGGGAATTCATATTCAGATCATGCTCATATTAATGTTCCAACTGAGTTTCACCATGTGAGAGCATAACATTCCTTGGGGAAGGATCATATTCCTGGAACAAAAGACCAGCGACATAATACAAAGTCTTAGGATCAAGATCATTCTCCTGTTATGGATTAGGATCACCAAGTTAGAATGACACATGCCTCAGGACATGCTCATATTCCTATCAATATCGAGGAAGCACATTGGAATATTATAGAAACCTCTCAACATTAGGCTCATACTCCCATAACACTAGACGATTATAAACAAGTTTCATCAATTTTTATACAATAGGATCTTATCCATGCATAATTCCAAAAGGTATGTTAGCATATTCTGGCCATGATGCATAACGAGACCCATATTCATAATCTTCTCAATGCCAGTGTCATTTAGGTCATTTAAGACACATTCTCAACACCATAAGGGTCCATAAGATCTTAAACCAAACCACAAGATGATCATTACCATGATAGTCTTCTTTATGGTCATGTAGAGATGGATCACAGGGACTCTACTCCTGACATCCATCATGGTCAACCTTCCCATGAAAATATCTACCATGGATAAGGAAATCCTCCCCTTTCCAAGACACCTCCTCATAAAAGGTGTTCAAAACTCAAACACCTTTTTATAAAGAGTCTCTCAAAATATTGGGATCAACCGCATATAGTTGTCCATCAACTCCCAGCGACACTCCACTCAGGTTAGCAGGTGACCCCAAGAACCATCTTCTATGTTATGATTAGATGAAGGTGTGTAATTATGATGAAGAGGAGGATAAAACTGGAATATAGAGAGAGTTATTAGAAAAAAACCTCTCCATCATGTTCTATCCCCTCTCCAATTTTGACTATGAGGTATCAGATGAGCTAGAAAAGGAGTGCACACCTAATCTACACCAAAATATATGGGCTACTTATTCGAGATTGAAGGATATAAATCTCCCCTATCCAGGATATGAGTATCACCTTCATCTCATGAATACAATTTTTTGTTAGTTGAATATGACCACCTTTTCCATAGATTAGAAAAAAAAAATGGAGTAGCATGAAAAATGCCTATGCAGTGTTTTTCACTATGTCACAACAATCCTCTACTAACTGATTTCTAGAGAATTTCTAGATGTGTGTATCCAAGGATGGAAAAAATATGGAGAATTTCACTTCACTATGTCCCCAGAACAATAGGACCCTTCAGATTTGATGTTCTATAATGTCATAGCCTCTGGTGAAATTAGTGGACCGGGTAATGCGTGATCCAGTTGGTCACTACAACAAAATTTCTCCACTTCAATAATTCACATACATCACAAATGGAGGGAGATGATAGATAATGAGTCTCTAAATTGGGCCCCTCAAATTAAGAAAAATTCATTTCAAACATGGAATATGAAGTTGAGATCAACCATAAAACTTCCCATGAAGAACGATTCCCATCATGGGCCACCATCACACCCAGCTCATATGTGAGCATAGATACGCCACATAAAATAGGTTGCAATAGTAGCTGATATAGTAGTCATCCAGGAGTGAACCCAACCTTCCAGATTAGGGGAATATCTATAACTACCTCCACCTCTTAGATCATCAATTCCCAATAGGATTCAAGACATATAATTGGAAACTACAAACAAACCCCATCCCACTGGGATGGGGACATTTATATCTCAATCACCATCACCATGTTCATCACCTCTCAAGAGGGTCATGGGGAAATCAACAGTGATTCCAAATCAACCCCAACCTACTGGGATGGGGGTATTTGCATCTCAATTTCCATCCTAGGAGTCATAAAATTCCCAAATAGAATCATTATATCCTAAAAAATAGGATCAATCAATGACAATTGCTTCCCCGAATAACCCCCAACCCATAGGGCTAGGGGTATTTTCTTCATCATTATCACCATAGAGAGAACCAGTCTTCCCATGCTTGGGAGGTAAATATTGATGATCAACATCCCATCTGTTCCTATCACCATATAAAAAGCCTCTTCTATTTAGTTCCCATTCGAAAAACATGATTGAAAACTACCTCAAAGTCACTATTTCTAGACCAAGAAGGGAGGAGCATATGAAAAAGGTGATCAGACCCCACTGAGTTCATAATCCAAAATGGCCTAATATCTCTAGGGGTTTAGATAATGAACTCAATGAAGGTAGTGTAGAATCATCCTATTACATCAAATTTAACAGGATAACCACCATTTCCCAATATGCCTCTATAAAAATCATCACTATCAACAAAATAGATACGGTGGATCAAGAAAAAAATGCAGAGAGCATCAACACAAAAAATATATCAGCTACCATAGAACAAGAAGCCTGATTAGGTCACCCTCACCAACTATCATGACTACTACCCTTTCCATAGAAGGCTGAGTCATAATATCTAGAAATGCTTCATCTTCAAAGACCTCCTTCAAGGAATGGTTGATTCTGGGTGGGTGGTGTTAGATAACTCGTTAGAGAAGGTGGATTGCATAACTGTTTTCTAGTCATAAATAAGATTAAGGTTATTGGTAGAAAGTTCCGGACTAGTTTGGGAAGAACTTTGACAAATGGATGACTCGAAAAATAGTAGAACGAGCTCATTCCACCCTGAGATCATAGCTATAAAAACACACAATAGACCTGTTACCCAGAGAGGTAGCATCAAACATGCCTCCTAAGGGTGGATGTGACAATCATAATTAGAAAGAAATATAATGGAAGGATTTATATTCTACTATAATGTAATCTTTGAATCTTGTAGATTTCTTCCCTACAATATCCGAAGCACAAGAACCACCCCACCAAATAGAACCCTCACCAGATGAAGAGATCATATTTGGTTCTTTCAAAGTGATACAATTGGAATACCTATACTTTGATTATGAATATGCCTCATAATACGAGTTTCCTGCACATAACTGGGAATAAGAGGCCGCATATATAGGAACCTAGGATATAGGGGACAATGTGGGCATGGTCAGACTCAATATTTCGGTCATGTCCGCACATAGAACATATATGCAGTTGAGAGTCATGAGAAATCACTCCAACAATCCCAAAAGAGATATGAAAGTGTCTTAGAACCCTCCAATTTTCATCTGAACCTAGTTGTCTTACATGACCACCTAGCGGGGGTTGGGTTATCTTATCATCCCAAGAAATATGAAAGTCTAGAACAACCCATACCACTAGTAGAATATGCTCCCACAACCTCTACACAAGCACTATTTCTATCCACCTCAGATTCCTTAACTCTTGTGGTATATTTCAAGGAGAATCCCCACATCAGGAAGCACAAAACTCTAGTAGAAAAGTATGAAATTATGAAACAGCTTGTAGTTGTCCTATCCAAGCTCTCAATCCTGGATGAACTTCATATTTCAAAAGAAATCAAATAGGTTCTCATTAAATCCATCTAAATTCCACCAGAATTTGAGAAAGAAGTCATTGTAGCTGAGGTCTATTGAATGGAGACCATGTTAGCATAATTCCATGTCACCATCTCATTCATAGAGCATGATTAGGAAGAGTTCATCTAGGGACACATCATACCCCTATATGTTTAGAGTAGACTTGATAATGTTGATATCCAAAGGTATTTGATTGAAAATGTCTTTGGGATCAATCTCATTCTGATTTTAACCCTTAAATGTTTGGGATATAGTGAAGGGGATTTTTCTCTCACAAATATGACCACTCAAGGGTATGATAAACATGAACAAAGACCTCTCAGGAAGATCAAAATCAAAGCTTAGTTTGGGGATCTCACATCTAATGATGAGTTTATGGTTATCCAACAAGACATTGCATACAATTTCCTCCTTAGAAGGCCCTGACTCCATATCCACAAGGAGGTACCTTAAACATTCTATCAATTTCCGAAATACCTCGTCGATGGAAAATTTGGGAGACTGTATGGTGACAATTCCCCCTTTGAGACTTACGAGGGCACATATGCTGAAGTGGGTTTCTATAAAAAGGGAGGAAAACAACCAATGGTAGATGATGGTATACATGTTTTATCCCCCAATAGCTTTGGGACCACCCAGGAAAATCCCTAGAGTATAATCAATAACAACTATGTTCTCCCCATAAATCTAGTTGAGGTGATAGACTTGAACCTAAAGGTCCAAGACCCTTTTTCCCCCTGTAAAAGTGTAAAAAAATCAGTTTCGACATCTCTATACAACGAATCAAGAAGTAGTGGATTCTAATGTCTCTCCTTATGGTCTCTCTCACCCCAATAGTGATGGAGAAGCCCCCCCCCAGATTGCCAACTTCATCTGAAAATGTCTCCATAGACTCAAAGATGGAAGAAGAAGAGGATGAACTTAGGAATTACCCTCCTTCATTCAAGGAATGTGTCTCTACCATCATTGATGAGCTAAGGTAGGTGAATCTGGGAATATAATAAGACTCATGGCCTACACTGATTAGTTCATCCATGCCCCTTGAAGAGAAAGATATGTATATTGCATTACTAAAGAAACAATGATATGTGTTTGCTTAGAACTATACATAAACTCCTAGACTTAATCTAGATGTGGCTAAACACCATCTCGGGCTACCCAATGAGAATTGAGGCTTTAAGAAGGCATCCAGGAGGACACATCCCTCTCATGCCACTAATGTAGAGGTGGAAGTTGACAAATAGATCAAATTCAACTTTGTCTGAGAAGTGTAATACCCAAGATGACTCACCAAAATCATCCATATTAAGAAAAATAATGGCTCTGGTCTGAATTGATTTTAGAGACCTTAATTGGAACTACCTGAAGGACAATTTTCCATTGCCGATCAAAAAGCTCTTGATCAATGAAACTCCTAGATTCCAAGCCATTTCCATCATGGATGTGTATTTAGGGTACAATCAAATAAAGATGTCCCCTAAAGATGAGTGATTCACTTTCTTCAGAGCACCTTAAGGGATATTTTTCTATCAGGTCATGACCTTTTGGTTAAAGAATGCTGGAAATACATATCAACGTTCCATGCATCATATATTTAAACCTTTCTTGGGAATAATAGTCAAATGTTATGTCTATGACCTGGTGTTCAAATCCCAGAAGCGATGTGATCACTTCATGAATCTTTAAACAATTTTTGAAAAGATATGATAGAATATTCTGAAGATTAATATGCTAAAATACACCTTTGGGGTAACATCCGGGAAGTTCCTTAGATTTATGGTATGAAACCATGACATTGAGGTTGACCTAGAGAATACTAGTTCTATTTTAGAAATGTCACCCCTATAAATATCAATGAATTTATGGGACTCTAAGGGAACCTCACTACATTCTAAATTTCATAGATAACCTAGATGGAAAGGAACTCCCCTTCACTAGGCTAATGAAGAATGGAATTGCCTATTAATAGGACGATGACTATTAAGAAGCCTTTGAAAGTCTAAAGTAGTATATATTTCACCCATTGGTTTTGATGCCTTCTATGGAAGGGAGGACACTCATATTATATTTTTCCACCATGTAATGCTCACTGGGTTCCCTACTTTCACATAAAAATGATGCAGGGAGCGAGAACAATCTTTGCTACCTCATCCTAATAATGCTAGGTACTGAGACCTGGTACTCTAATGTCAAGAAGAACTGACATTAACTCATATTTGTAATGAAAAATAGGAGGCATTAATTACAACACCACGATGTTCATCTAGTCTCTCATATTGATTCTCTCAAGTACATCCTTGGTTATCCTATGTTGGATGGGTGCTTGGCTTGATGGGTGGTCATTTTGTAGCAATACAACATTCAGTTTGTATCACAAAAATTAGTGATGGGGAAAGCCTTGTCTAATTTCCTCATAGAAGATCCTTCCCCAGAGAATACATTGGTGGAAACCAAGCTTTTAGATGAAGAGGTATTATATGCCCATGACACTCCTCGAACATGGGAGATGTATTTTGATGGAACCTACTGAAGTCCTATCAGAAAAAGGATGGAAAACCCAAGACTAAATTAGGTTGTCTTAGGGATTGTGTTTGTCTCTCCAGATAAATCAATTTTCCCTACACTTTATCACTATCAAGGCTGCACAAATAATGAGGTAGAATACCAAGCCCTCATCACTATGTTGGAACTAGCCCTACAATTGCAAATAGCCTACCTGGATATCAAAGGATATTTAAAACCACTGATAAAGAATATCAATGGTGAATATTCCATAAAAAAGAAGAATTGAACCCTTTCACTGGATACATTAGAGTAGTAATGGAAATGTTCCCTTTTGATCCCACATTTCATCATGTTCCACAATCATAGAATGATCACACCGACACATTGGATAATATAGCCACAGTCTTGGTAGACCCTGATTAGGAGGAAGCAATCTTATACATCATTCACTAAATATTGGTCTCATCAGTCACCATCTACGATATGGAAGAAATCAATCAGGTCAACACCACCCCAGAGCATGATGAACTAGAATCCACCCCTGGATGGATGGAGCCCATAATCAGTTATCTCCAAAATGGGTCTCTCCCGACATACCTAGCTGGAAGGGAACAGATTCGGCATCTTGAAACAAACATTACCCTAAAAAGTGGTACAAATTAAAAGAGGGCCCTCTAAAAGTGTGGATTCGACATAATCATCCTTAGATGCATAGTATAAGTAGAGATTCACACTATCATGGAAGAAGTCCGTGCGGGCTCCTATGATGCTCATTAGTCTAGGACCAGGCTCTCCCACCAAATCAGAAGGTTGAGTTATTATCTGAAAACCATGATATAGGACTGTGTGGAATTCACCAAGAAATGTCATGTGTTCTTTATCCATGAAAATTCACCCATAAACTCCTAAAATTTCTACATAGAACTAGATATTCCAGAACATTTTTCATTTGGGGAATGGATGTTGTGGGGCCATATCCCCCAACCACAACTAACCATTTCAAGAACATACTTATAGTTACTAATTTCTTTTCCAAATGGGATGATCCAATACCCCTCAAAGAATTCAATAAAAAGAATATCATCAAATTTATAAAGTCCCATATCATCACTAGGTGCAGAGTACCTCACACGATATTGATGGACAAGGACACCAACTTTTGTTCTATGGATTTGAAGAAACTATACCAAGAGTAAACATTGAGTCCAATCACTCATCCCACTACCATGTAATGAAAAAATGGATATATAGAGGCCTTCAATAAGACTACATCAAATATACTCCAGAGGATGGTGAAAAATGATAAGGAGTGCAAGATGACCAAGATCCTCCATGCTTTATAGGCCTACAATACCACCACACATAATGCTACAGAAGCAACACCATACTCATTGATGTATGGGACCAAGGTAGTGTAACCCATAGAAGTACATATGAATTCACTCCGAATATCCATTTTTAGAAATCTATTAGATGAATAAAAATCAAAAAAGAGTCTGGATGAATTGGAGAGATTGATAAGAATAGGTTGCGTACATTGCACAACCTTGAATTCCATCAAAATCAGACCGCACAAGCCTTTTATAAGAAGATTATCCTCCGTTAATTCCTCCAAGGAGAACTGGTATTGGATCTTAGAACCCCAATAATACCAGATAAGAAGCCTCCAAATCTAAAACCCAAATGGGAAGGACCTTACAACATACATAAGGTCTATCACAATGGAACTTACTCACTTGCCACAATAGATGGGGTGCGTGTCACACCACCCACCAATGAAAGGTTTCTCAATAAATAATTTGAATAACTACCATCAAGAAAAAGTAATGTAAGTAAGACTTTAAATTTCATGGTACCCCATGCCCTGAACACATGATGATAAACCGTATGGAGATATCTTGGTTGTATGAAGTTAAACTAAATAAGTCCATCCTAATCACACGATGTTAAACTGTATGAAAATCATCCTGGAAGAAAGATATTAAACTGCATAACATCTTAAATTCTAACCACATGATGTTAAACTATATGGATACTTCCTAACCACTTGACACTAAACTGTATGGAGCACGTCATCACTGTATGATGTTAAACTACATAGGAAGCACCATCTCACTAATGACTCACCACACACTATCCAGATCTATACGAAGGAAGGATGAGATTCCCCCGTCCCCATGTGAGAGTTAGCTCCACATAGGTAATATCTTCATCCAAGAACTACATGTGGAATGATTATTTCCATAATAGGATATGTAGTGATTCCTAAAACTTTAGTCTTGGACCCAACCACAATCTTCCTTTTCTTTTATGTCGGGTGATCCTCATCCTCACCGCAAGATGTTAAAATGCATGGCTAATGTCATTTACGCATGACATTAAACTACATGGGTTTTCTAGAACTATGTATGTATTTATTCTCATTTTTAATAAGATACATAGGGATTCCTCGATATTATATCTTGGTATGACCACCACATGATATAGAATTCCCTTATTATATCCTTAATTGCCTCTACATGGTGAGAGGAACCCTTTCCATTCCTTGTTTCTCACACTGAGGAAAACTCATGAGAGTTTTGGAATTCCAATAAGGGCTTCCCCAAATAAATAAGGCATAAAAACACTCAAAAGGAACATCATGGTACTAAATGAAAGACCTTAAAAGGAATACCATGAGTCCTCATTGTATGATGTTAAACTGCATGGTTGATGTCCCTTGTACGATATGAAACTACACATCCATGGGGAACTCACTTGATAGGACCACTATTATTGGTGATTGGTCTCCTACCAAACCTCTATTCAAGAACTTTGTTTGGATTTATTATTAAAACCATGGGATATATATTTATGCCCATATTTTCATCCTTGTGTCCAGCTGTAATGCCCCTTTTCATGTCGGGAGGCTTACATCCTTACTGCATGATGTTAAATTTCAAATTTCATCAAGAACTATGTGTGTATCGATTCTTATCATTATAGGATACATAATGATGCCTAGATCTCCAATCTTGGGACCAACTACAATAATAAATGGAAATAATTCCCACCTCTATGTATGGTCCAGACCTATGTAGAGTGTTTCTTGTTCAAGAACTACACGTGGCTTGATTTCTTCCATCACTAGATATAAAGTGACACATGGATCTCAAATACTAGGTCTATCTACAACAACCAATAAAATAAATTCACCCCAAATTCATAGAGGACGAGTCATACAAGACTACTTTGCTTATGTATGAGCCATATCTATATATAACTTTCTTACACATGTAATACGTCTTTCAAAATTTTTCAAGTCAGTTCCCAAGTCCTTATTGTATGATATTAAACAGCAAGGAAAACATCCTAGTCATATGACATAAAAAATGCACAACAAAAACGTCCTCACCACATGAAATTAAACTATAAGGTAATTCCCTTACCACATGGTAATAAAATACAAGGAAAATTTCCTTACCGTATGACGTTAAACTACATGGAGACAAATAAATTCCACCTACATGATGATAAACTGTACAGACCATCACCCTTTTTCCTCCCTTATCAAAGGACCACAATAGACTTACCCTGATCATCCAGAGTATGGGGTGCTTATATCATCTTTTAAGCACCTCAATCCATAAATCATACTTCATGTCTCCAGTGCCTCAGGTTTCCAAAAAACTTCCATGTCCCTTGGAAAAGATACTTAGCTTCAAGGGACCCTTTTTTGACTATGAATGTATGCCTATGACTCCTGTATATGTGCCTATGTTCTTTAATCAAATTATTCACTTTGAAAAAAGGGATTTTTTATCCTTATTATCCCTGACATTATCATGGTATAACTCAATACCTCAGTGTGCTCTAAACTACTCCTGGTATGATTATCCCATATCATTACACATGACCTGAGAACCTTGATCCATGATTTATAATATTTTCATCTCTCGCTCAGAAGGATGATGAGGTACATTTGACCCTAAGTATACTAATTAGGCTTTTATATACCATCCCCATATTAAGTCCATGTGTATCATGACCTTAAAACTGCCTACACTTTGGTCAAAACTGTACGACCTAAAACTCTAGCCTATAATGGTTCAAATCACAAGTCCTAAAATTTATAGAGAAAGATACATAAAACTTTTTAGGTTGAAAACCCACAAAGGGTGTCCTAAGAAAAAGTCAAGTATTTTCTTACTAAAATATTCATCTCTAGAGTTTAGGAAAAAATTAGGGAGAAAATAAATAAATCATAAAGATCATAGGGCCTACTCTATAGCCATAGTAAAAGACAAGCTATGCTTGTTGAACCCTATGATTTAGAAAAAAGTTAGAGTAACTAATTTTCACATCTCCTCACCATAAGAACATGTTTTCTAGGTGGTGACACAAATTTTAGGCAGCTCGAACCCTTCTTGGATATTAAACTTTCCACAAATCACACTTTATGATTTAAGTTCCCCAGATCACCATAATTTTCCATGGCCCTTAGAAAAAGATACCTGACTTCAAGGGACCCTTTGTTTGACTATGTATGCATGCCCATAGATCTTTCATATGTACCTATGGTCATCAACCAAATTCTTCACTCTACAAATAGGGTTTTTTGATCCTTGTGATCCTTGACATCACTATGATATAACTCAACACATCAGTGTGTTATGGGTCATTATTGGTATGACTATCCCAGACCATCCTCATGACTTGATCACTTTGGACCATGATTTACAATTCTCATACCAAACTATTCAACTAGATTTGACATCCTCGATGCTACATCACAATGTTTTGCAACCTTTATCAAGGATAGAATGTGACACTCCATTATTGAACCTTTGATGTCCCACACCTCGTTATTCAAAACCACATGGAATGGGGATCAGGCTTCATGATTTAAGAGTTGAACTGCCCTAGGATTCCATAACCCTTTATGGATAGATTTCTTCCCATACCCAACCTCATCATCTGAATGTTTGAGTCTTAAAAAATATTTCATATCCCTCAAAAACGGGTGGAGAACATATTTTATTAATAATGATATTGATGCATAAGGGCCTTGAACCACCAACTAAAGGCATATCCTCCTAGAAAGAAAGGAGTTTCAATCCTTGTGAGCCATGGAAACACCACAATAGAACTTGGAATCTCAGAGTGTTATGGGTCATCCCTAACATGTCTTCCCCATTCCATTTTCATGAACTCAGAGTTTTGGCTTATGAATTATATGACCCATACACCAACTACCTAGGTGGACCTACCATCCCTAGTACTTCACCCTCAACCGATATTAACCCCATAAACCTTCCATGACCCTTGGAAAAGAGTGGATACACCCCTATTTGGAAATGATACCAATGAATAAGGGCTCTGAACTACCAACTAGAGGCATCTCCTCCTTACAGGAAAGGATCTCTAATCCTCATGATCCTCAACAAAACTATGATAGAACTCAACACCCTAGGGTGTTTTGGCTCATTCCTGTCATGTCTGTACCATATTCCATGATTATAAATTAAGTTAAAGCTAAAAGACCTTAAACTACATCAATAAAATATTTGAGATAAAATACCCTAAACTATAGTAATTGAATTTCCAAGCTAAAATACCCTAAACTAATGTGATAGAAGGTCTGAGCTAAAAGACTCTAAACTATAACAATAGAAGGTCTGAGCTAAAAGACCCTAAACTACAAAAATAGAAGGTCTGAGCTAAAAGACCCAAAAATACATTGATTTAATGTCTGAGATAAAAGAACCTAAACTAAAATAATATAATGTAAAAGATAAAATAACCTAAACTAAAATGATAGAAGTTCCGAGATAAAAGACCCTAAACTACAATAATAGAAGGTTTGATCTAAAAAGACCCTAGACTAAATCATAGTAGTGATTTAGTCTCAAGAATGTAAAATATTGTAAGTACAACTATATGGACTTGGGAATGAAATCAAGATACTCTCACCAAGCTATTATCTTTGAAAAAATATAAAGAACTCTAACTCTGATACATGTATTATACCCAATTAACCTTTTGCAAAATAGGTAATCTCAAGATAACTGGAGCAGATATATCAGTAATAAATATCATTTTGGTGGGAATTCATGAGCACTTATCGAGAATAATTTGTTAGAGTTAAAATATTTAGATCCATACATTTAGGTTTACTTGATATTATGAAAATTATGGGTATCATTGGTGGTTCATATAAAATTAGGTCAATGAAAAATCATGCACATCATGAATGAAAGAAAAAACTGTACTAAAATATATAGAGTTTAGAAAATCCATTCATTAATAATGTAAAAAAGGAGGAATATCCACATTTCAGAGTCTCTTCAATAATATTATAAAAAATGGAGTACATATAAATGATCAAACTATAATAAGATTTGATCATCTGAGCTGGACAAGTCGGCAAGAGTCTGGTGAGAAGTGTCAGTTGAACACTGAAGTTCCACTTGATCATCCTATTATGATTCTGCCCCAGGACAGAGAGTCTCAACTAAAGTATTCAGCTCCTTGAATCTATTTTGAGATTTTTCCAATGATGATGATGATGTTGAAATGAAAAAACTCATGAGAGCTATGATTTACTCATATATCAATATTTTCATGGTATAGACATCCATCTTGGCTTGAAACTTAGATATAAACTGGTGACCCTACTCTAGTACCTCTAACGCCTCCTTCATCTGCTCAAAAAGGGGAGCTTCGTTTGTGATATCATGAAAGATCATCTCATTGGTGGCCAAAGTTTTCTGAGTTAGAATAATTTGTTTCATGATTTCATATAGTGGTTTTTGATCAAAATTACCCACCCCAAGTCATTAAATAGCTGATGAAGGAGTTCTCCTTGGTCACAAAATGATTCCAAAGGAGTCTCAGTGATCAAGGCATGAATCTATTACTGGATTAGAATATGTCATGTCTGAACTTATGTGACTGATGGGATGGGCATTCCAAAAGGAGGAATATCTAGATAAGCTAGAAAGGAGGTGGGAGAGGAGGATCCATACATACTCCCCTCAATAGAGGCATCACCCCTTGATTATGTCAGAGGGTTTATTTACTCAATGAATTCACTCCCACTATTAGGATATTCATTACTAGGATGAGGGAACTTCCTAGAAGTCTCACCCAAGTCTTTAATAAACTCCATCATTTCCACAAACAGAGGGGTTGGTGAGGCAAATGGCTTGTTTACATGAAGAACCAGTCGACTCAGCACACCACCTGGATAGGATGTTACCCAAGCCTATGAATAATCCTGAGTAAGAAAGGTGGGATCATTAGAATATGGATGAATGTTATCAACATCAGTGTCTTCATGTTCCAACATCATCCAAAATTGGCAGATGATCTCAGGGTGTCACTCTCCTCACACACTAGCTAAAGGAAGAGGAGAGACCCTTTGGGTGTATCCAAACTGATGAGAAAACTGATAAGGTGTATATAGATCGTAGAAAATCATATCATCCATCCTAGATGCAAGGAACCCATCTCTAAGGGAGATCATGTATGAACTTTCATCAAGAGAGTCGCGACCTTTGTCGATGATCGGCCCAGTCAGTGCGGGATAAGGGGTGAAATCAAAGCTATCATATTGAATCAAAACATCTATAAACTAATTGGATCTTAATGAAATAGCCCCAAACCTAGATATGTTTAGTAACTAGGGATGAGATAAGACATCAAGGATCCTGATGGTATTTTAGTATTCATAGTAATGGAAATTCTCCCATATCCATCCGAATAAAAACTAGAAAGGACCATTGATCCTATAGGGGGTGTTGTCTTGTTGAATGTGGACCAAGAGTTGGTAAATTCATGAAAGGGTAAACACTTCCAGATTAAGGTGTTTTTTATCCAATAGCTATGCCACCATTACTAGCATACTGACCCAGATCCCTGTATGCACATCCCCATCTGAAAAAATCTATATGTTTAGGAACATGGACATAAATCCTGCCAAGCCTAAGGATCTGAGAGATCTCTAAATTCACTTGATATCCTATGAAGTATTATACCCAACTTCCAAAATGGCCTAATATGATCTGACACTATCATGAACTTACTAGGAAGGGCACTGGTGGGGGCATATAGTAGTTGACCTAACCCCACTAAGATAAAGGAAAATATTGATTTAGTATTTGAAAGTGATGAGTGAGCACATAGTAAGATCATTCCTTGGCTTGTCCTTTATAATGATGAGCATGTACCTCACCAAGACTGGAGTTTTCAAAGGGTCAAACAAACATCTGTGGTAGGGAGGAACTCATCATAAATCTTTCCAAGAGGGGGGATCCTTCCCAGTTGGTAGATATCCCATAGGACGATTCCCACATCATCGTGGGATAGATGAAACGAGTTAGTTCTAGGGCACCAAAAATAACTAGTTATTGAATAATATTAGGTTGTAGATAGAAAATAAATTGGGAAATCCATACTTATTCATAAATATGGACCCTATATAACTAGTCAGTGAACTCTAAGCATCTTTTCCTGACCTAGAATGGACATACCCATTTATCAAAGAAATCACTAATAGGATAAAGATCCCAATTTCAGATCCATATGCAACCTAAATTTATCATAGAAGAGATTAATATACTCGAGTAGATATGAGAAATGGGATTATGAATGAAATTTTAGCTGTACAGACCTAAGGGAGACTTTTCCAACATATAAGACAACCCTTGAGATCAAGCTATGACCAGTCAGCCATCCTCAACAATTATCATCTAAATACAATCAAGAGAAGCTAAAACCTAGAAAGATGGAAGATTAAGGTCTAAAGGAGGAATGAAAACATCTTCCAAAAATCCAAACCCATACTGAGGAAGCCTATGTGATAAAGGATAATTTTTAAGCTTGAATAGAAGAAGCCATTTTTGAATATCGTTATCAGAATTCACACGGTATCGGGGGTCAACATTGTAGTTTATAACAATCATGGCCCTTTGAGTAGCTACATTAGAAGAACTTTTATGAGAGCTGGAATCCATATGAACAAAAGTAAGTGGTAGATGTTTGATAGATAAAATAAAATCCTATTAAAGTAAAGGCATAAAACTGGAAGCCTCATGCACATCACATGAATCGACAGGGTATTCAAAAATCACATGAAATACTCACAAATTTTGTAACTCATGAAGACCTCATGGTTCAAATGAACATGAAAGGAATCATGGAAGCCACATAATCCCTTTAATACTCATGATCACATAAAAATTACATGGTCACATGAGCCACATAATAGTCAAATGATCATGTGATCAAGACAGAAGACCCCATGAAACCCTCAAGATGATTGAATCCCCATGGCCAAAATTCAATCATTCATTGAAGATAATTCCATGGATTTGTTCGAGCAGGCACTTGGGAAAAGGAATCATGTGGAGTAGTTCTTGAAAAATGGGCTCATGGTGAGGTCTCATGATGGGTTCTTATGAGAAGGTCTTGTGATAAGGTCACATGATGGAATAAGGGTTAAAGATCTCTAGAGAATGGATTAGTCAGTGAATGAATACATTTCCACTCCCGTATTTATAGGGAATCCCATGAAATACCAAACATCACCCAGAAGATCAAGCATCACCCAATAAACTGACTGGAAACAACGTTAGAGACTCAAGAAAGAATTTACTTTCCTCATAACCAATCCCTTATCCCTACGGGTGTTGCTCTTGAGGGGGGGGGGGGTGATTTGTTGATGCCCTCCAAATGAGCATTGGTAAAATCACAAAGTAATAAATACCTAAATATGGGTATTATTTTCCCTATAAAGAAAAAGAAGAGGAAGGTGTCTATGATCACACAGATCATGTGACCCCTAGAAAACATGTGATCACATGACCTTTGGAAGGTCATATAGATGGTCACGTGCAGTGCATAGCCTATGGAAGATCATGTGAATCCCCTTCGACAAGTCCTTATGCTTTTGAGAAGGTGCTCTAAACACTCACTGATCAGGTGGTGAAAACTAGATAAGATCCCACAGGTCACGTAGCTTGTCAATCGGTGGATTCCTGATGAAATATCCAAATATCCTTGGAAAATAAGAGGAAATTATCTAAAAGGAGGGAGCCACTTTCGGTCGTAAAAATCACGCGATGCATCACCGATTGGGAGAATGATTGTCCTCAACAATATTTGATAAAACTAATGAAACCCTTAGGAAATTGTAAAATAAACAAAGTAAATAAAAAGGGGAGAATTAGGGAGCCTCTTATGGTTATAAAAATTACATGATGCACCCAGTGACATGTCTGCCTCATCTCGCAAAAGCTTGTTGGCATGTCATCCTCATCACATGGAGGGCCTCAGACATATTTAGGAGACCTCACGATCCCCCTTTATCTCTATAATAAAAAATGAATGGATTTTCCATGAAATTCTCATGCATATCCACAAAACACTTTCATGCAACACATCACCAAGTGGTAGAGTGATTGTATTCGAAAAAACTCATACAGCCTCATGAGATCCCCAACCATTGTAAAATAAACAAATAAAACAAAGAGAGAAATTACTAGAGTCTCTTGTGGTTTCATAACTCTCACGATGTTCCAAGGATGTCCACAATGCGGTCTCGCAAGAACCCTAGAAAAGTCGGTCTAATTCCGCGAAGGTCCTCTGAAAATCCATTGGTTTTTGTAAAAGGTCCTAGACAATTTGCCTAAGATCATGCGAATGCCTTTCAATAGGCATCCTAATCTCATGGAGCCACCTGGGCATGTCAACCAGTCAATTTGAAAGTCCCCTCCTATGTCCATATGATTCAGAAAGACCCTATTAATTGGAAATAATCAAATAAAGGAATTATTGATTGGATGATATCTCAGTCGGTGAAAATCATGTGATGACCCAAGAATTATGTAAGACGATAACTCAAGAAACACATAGTGCCAAATCCTTCCTTTGACTCCAAACTGTATTCAGGAAATAATCACCATGAAAAATGATGAATAAATTCGATGGTGAGGCTTATAAATGCCCCAACCTAGCATGAAAAATACAAACACACACTAGAGAGATTTACACAGATAAAATTTTCCTTGGAACCTCATACCGGTACACCCAAGCACCAGAGCAAATTTATCAAAGCGACTAATCTCAAGAACAAAAAATATTCCCATCAAGTAATATCTAGGGAACCATTGGAGTGACCATGCATCATGTATAATCACTTGTGTGATCATCCATAGATCACACAAAGGACTTCTATCGAGACACATGAAGAACATACCATATGTTTTCTAAGACACAAGAGACTTAAAATAAGATAACACTAAAAAAATCTAAGGAATATAAAATAAAAGGATGGAACAAAGACTAAAATATGGGAGGATTATGTGAAGAACCCATACACTGATCCTCATGCGCTTCACGTGAACCACCCAGGATATGTGGAAACACCAGGATATGTCACCCAAATCTCAAGATACTCCTTTTTTATACTATTTGGATGATGAAAAGTCCTCTGGAAATGTCAAAGTAAGTCACATGGTGCCCCCGGGCATGCTACTCTTGTCTCATGAAGCCCTCCGACCTCACCACCCAAATCTTATGGCATCCTTTAGACATGTTTCCCAAATCATATTATGGAACTGACACATGTTAGTTGAGTCTCATGATAAAACCCAAGCATGTCAATGATCTCTCATGATGCCCTCTGAGAATGCCAACCAGATCTCATGATGAAACCAAAAAAAAGTCATCCAGGACATGCGGCACCCCTGGATACATGTCATACTAACTCCTGCGATACCCTCCATGCATATCATACATCTTTTGCGATGACACCAGGGCATGTCAGTTGGATCATGTGACGCCCTATAAGAATGAAAACTAGGATCATGTGATAGATTCCAAGATCAGCAAACCATGTCTCATGATTTCCTCCAAATAAGTCATCCTTGGTCATGTGATAACCCTAAAACATGCCATCCAGGATATGTAACGTCCCTTGAAAAAAAAACTGGATCATGTGATTTTTGTTGGACATATCTACAATATAATCAGGCATTTCTAGAAATCCTATGACATGTCGAAAAAAATAATCAAGGCATATCAAGAAAGCAGTCAAGTATGTTAGGAAAGCAATCAAGCAAGCTCAAACGGGAATCCCAGGGCTTGATAACTTTGTCCACCCTAGTGTGTAATCCCTAATCATAAGGGAAACCTCAGTGTGTAAGCCCCAATCAAAGGAAATAATATGAATCTGATTCTTGATATAACTAGGATATATAGACACCTTCCCACATCCCGAGCTCTATATTATGTATTTAAAGGTAAATCCCAGTACATAAGTCCTGTATCCATAAGAAATAAGACTGGTTGTTTATCATCCCTTATTTTTAACACCGAGAATAGCTCATGTGGTCTTAGGGAGTCATAATAATCATATCATTTGTGTCATAATCCTCTAAAAAGACAAGGAAAAATCTCAGTGTATAATCCCAAATCAGTGGAATAATATGATATGTTCCATATATAAGGGAAATGTTGGTGTGTAAGCCCCAACCAATTGAACTATGAGGACTCTGATTCCTACCATAACCCGGATATGTAGGACTCCTTCTTAAGGTATGATCCTAAACTCAAATGAGAATTCACCTCAGTGTATGTACTACCATGTCTTCGACATTTTAACCATCGGGACCTAATCATTAGCATGGGTTGATCATATCCCCTCATCCACCAACAGATTGAGAATAAATTGAACTAAGAGGACTCTGATTCCTTACAAAGCCAGAATATATAGTAATCCTTCTTAAGGACCAATCCTAAACTGAAATGGGAATCCACCTCAGTGAAATTCCCTCCATGTCTGTAACATTTCAACCATCGGGACCTAATCATTCCCATGGGATGATCATTCTATCACATCTATAAGAAAACTGAGAGAATCCAATTGAACTATGATGAATTTGATTCCTGTGATGATTAGGATACGTATGATGCCTTCCTAAGGCCTGATATCTATAATAAACACCCAAAAGGAAAGTCCCAAAACATAATGCCCTTGTCCATATGCAGTGATACTGATTACTTATTATACCTTGTTTCTCACATCGAGAATGGATCATGAGGGATTAGAGAGTTACAATGGTCACCTCATTCGCATCATGAATCTCTAGTATATAGGGAAATCTCATAATTTATGCCTCTATGAGTGGAATGATTTAAATATCCCCCATATATGGGAATCTAAATTAGGGACAATCCTGAGGGCATAAATGAACTATGATAACTTTGATTCCTCTTGTAACCAGGATATGTAGAACATCTCCTCAAGATTTAAGCACAAATATACAATGCCTAAGTTCCCACACACATATCCTTTCCTTATGATGTTAAACTTCATGGGTTTTAATGAACTATATGATTTTTAATTCTTTAAATAAATAGGATACATAAGATGCCTCATAATGGATCAATCCCATACTTGGAATATTAATCACCTACCTACATGGTATAAAATTACAAAGTTTCTGGTTATAAGGATTTATCATATAAGTAGCTATTAATTATTGGTAAATGGTTTAAGAACCATAGATACATACAAATAGACTCAGTAATGAGATCCCCTTCTTCTTTTTAACATAAAAGGAGTGAACCTATGATCATTTTGAGTGAACCTATGACCATTTTGTTAGGGTAACCTGTCCTATATTGGGATTTGGAAGAGATTCAAAAACATAACTTAAATCTATAAGAGAGTCCTTGAGTAGGAAACAATTCCCCCCAAAAGGGTGTGATGAGCCTGACCTCCCATCCTCTTGACCAATGTGAGTCCCTAAGCATCATTGAGTTTGAAACCCCAAATGACCACCTACCTTTGGAAAGCAGGTCTGTACCCAATTATTGATGAGGTAATCATTGGGAGTTTCCATTAAGAATTAAAATGGTGACCTGATGTTAATGATTGTGCATGAAATAAATCCCTCACAATCAACCATCGGGCCAAACCAAACACACCCAGAATTCATATCTTTCCTGTAGTAACATTTATATAGTCAAAGAAAGATATATTGAGCATATAGGTTGGTGACATAGATGTGCATCCTGCTTGATGAGATATTTTGATAAAGGGATTATATAACACAATGAGTGTTTGTATGTGGTTGTCATAATTGTGAAATTAATTTTTTATCCTGGTTTCCTTGACCTGTTGCTAGATAGTAATCTTGGACTTTAGGAAAGTACACCTAATTCCAACTAGAAAGAATCCTAGAGGGTCACACACTAAGTGTTACCGATGATCTAGATTGAATTATATTTGAATTTAATTAATGGAATAAATATTATTATCAAGACCAAGAAATAAATTTATTCCCATTTTATAGATCAAAAATATTTATTGATGAATAAAATATTTAATTAAATATTTATTCAGGTGTTCAATAAATTCTAGAGGAGTTTGAATGGGACAAGACCATTTCCAGTAACAAATATTAATTAACAAGTCCATTAAATAATATTTTTTATTGCGCAAGTTGGTGCACAAAACAACAACAAAAAAATAATAAAATTATTATTATTATTAATATTATTATTATTATTATTATGTTACATGGGGTTTATTAAAGGTAATAATATTGTTTAAGGACCAGCATGAAGTTAAATAACATTTTAACCTAAACCTTATCTCTATAAATAGACAGTTGTGTCTATTGTGTTGGAAATAGAAATTTGAGAATCCTTGTGCACAACAAAAATATCTCTAAACTCATCCTTATCTATTCCTATCAAGAATGAGAAACATAATAGAGATTCCTTAAATATCTAAGGATGAGAAATCAACATGAATAACACAAGACAATCGAGTCACCACACTATCACATAAAGATTTATTGGCATTACTCAGAGATCAAATGATCATGTGTGGATCACCACTAGAGGGATTCTACCCTTGGATCATCATATCATAATGAAGAAAATCTGAAAAGGGTCTTTCAGAAGATCAACATCATCAACAAATAAAGGATCATAAGACGAGGTAATACTTTCTTCCAGATCTAAATAAATTAATAATAAATTTAACATGAAAGATCCTGTATTTAGGTTTCAAAGAACTAAATATTAAAATAAATTTTAATATATCACCCACCACTGCATGATTACACTATGCCCAAAACTTTCAAGTGGTATCAGAGCAGTCACATTTTAAATTTATACTTATTTATTTGATTGTTGATCTATACACAATAATGTTTGAATGTTTTCCTTTCATTTTATTCATTATTTAATCTGATTTGAATGAACGTGTTATCAACATATTAATCATATTCGTTCATGTTTAATTTTTTTTAATGGTATAAGAATACATGAAGAACTACTGGAGATGTTATTGGGAATTGCCAAATATTTGGCCGGTAAAACAGGGTTACATGGTGTGTAGTTGGAGTACATTCCATGCACCAATGTGCACTACACCTGGATATGTCAAGGGATACAAGAAATGATGAGATGTTAATTATATGTGGTGAATTTATTTCATACCATGTGTAGACTGGGCAAACCTAGAACATGGGATTTTGTATTACACAACATGTAGTGAACGTACATGCCATGTAGTCTGTATGGGTTAGTGGCTTAAAATTCACATTTTGTGTGGTCATTATACACTATCAAACCACATCAGACTAACATTTTGAAGAATTTATGATATACACGATGTGTATATAGTGTACATGGTGTATAGTTCATAATATATCACATCTAAAATACACACTGATCCACTTGGTGATATCAGAAAACATATTAAATAAGGGATACATGGTGTGTAACTGGCTTGTACACGCCATGTGATCCTACCAAGATACACACCAAAGACCCAGGTGAGTATCTTGGGCACACAATAAGTGGATACATAGTGTGTAACTGGATGTACACACCATATTGTCTGACCAAGAGAACATGCTGAATCCCCAGGCATGTAACTAAGATACATGTCATCCGAGTTACATGACCTGTGGCTAAACAGTACATGCAATGTAGTATCTAAATTAATGGAATAATTAAAAATTAAATCAAATTAAAATTATATAATTAAAAATTTATTACTTAGATTGTAACTTTAAGTGTTTGACAATTTAATAAATGTTTTAAAGAATTTTAAATGCTTAATCAATTTATTGTAATAAATATTCAACTATTGGTTCTTCCATTTATTTTCCATTAATGCCTTTATCATGGTTATCTCAAAGAGGATTTGGATGATAATTAAGATGAAAAAGAATTAATTAATTAATGCAAGATCATTTATCTTAATAATAAATAATTAATAAGAAATGCATGTTATCCATTTACTTATGTGTATACATTGCATTTATGACTATTCATGAGTTGGATCAAGACCTATGTATGAGTTGGATGTTTTAATTTAATTTATTACATGGGTTTTGATATTATTTATTATTAAATTAAAAATTATGGCCTGCGAGTCATTCCTATCTCCATTATTATGAAGGACCTGCATGTCCATGGTTATTTATGCAATCCTTATTAATCAATCCTTTGGTTCTACCCACCTGTATGTGAATTATAAATATATATAATTAATGGAGTTTCCCAAGGCATGTGAAGGTGGTTCAAGATAAAACCATAATGATTCCAACCCAGGAGATACACATGCGGATTGGTGGAATGATGTAACTCATGCCAAGACTAGAAATAAGATTTATTTCTCCTAGGTCAAAGGTTGATTTAATGTATGATCATTAAATCAACCATTAGATATGATCATGAATAGGTTATTTAATTAATTAATTATTTATGTATATACTTTATTTATTTTATGGATGCAAGAATTCAATCACATAAATAAATGATCTAATGTGCAAAAGGGAATTTAAATAAATGGATTATGCATAAATGTTTTATCCAGAATGATTAATTAATTAAGTAACATCCATTTAATATTAAAATGACATGTAAAGGATAAAACATGATAAAATTTATGCATGATTAATTAAAATATATCAAAATAATATTAATTCAGAATAATCCATTCATTACTTGATTGGGAATAACACCATATAACTAGGTTTAGTACATTATCAAAGTTTAGACATTAAATTTTATTAGGGAGTTATTATGATGTTTTTGGGTTGACTTAATCAGATTTTTATTGACTTTAACAACCAAAGTATGTTCAATAAAAATTTGGAGGCATGTGTTGAGGAAATCCAAATCAGTATTTTAGGATAGGGGAATCCACTCAATAGATCAATGAGCTACAAGATCACAATTGGTAAGACTACTACCTAATTATATTCTTATGGTTTTCATGGAAAAATTCTGGATCATTAAGAAAAGTAATAGGGATTATTTCCACTAGAATGTCTTAGAAACTAGATATTATAAGTTCAATAGAGAGGGATATTGAGACTTGATAAAATAATAGGGGAATTAATTAATAAAATCAATCAATTTATTATTTCTCAAATACATTTTAATCAAGAAAAAGTTTTAATAATATTCTCTTTAATTATATAATAAAATGGAAATCTCATCATTCACACTATCCCTATGATCAATATTAGAGTAATACAACCTCCTCATTGGAAGTAGCTTCTAGGAGTGGTTTAGTCACCTACGAGTTGTGCTATGCCATGAACATAAATATTATGTGATAAAATCATCAATGCTTGATCCACTTGCTAAGGAGGTGAGTGATGAAGAGTTCCTTGTATATAAATAACATTTGAGCAATGTGATTGATGTTAAATGTTTTATGTTTTCATTAATATCAAGTGAACTCATGAAATCTTAAGAAAACATGTATGCATATAAAATGCTTGAGAACCTTATAGGTTTATACTACGAGAGATATGCACAAGAAAAATTTGATATTTACAAATCACTCTTTCAGATTAAGCATGTTGAGGGTGCTCCAGCTGAGCCTAATATAGTTAATCATATTGGAAACATTGAGTTCCTAGAAGTTCTAGGGTTTAAACTCTTTAAATAACTAGGAACTGATCTTATTCTTGCATAACTCCCTTATAGGTTCTCTATATTTATTATAAATTTTAATATGAACAACATTGAGAAGTCTCTCCCAGATCCACTTACTCATCTTTTCCAAGTTGATAAGGATCTAAAGCATGAAAAGTATTCTATCCTAATGGTGAATAAATGGAAAGGGAAAGTGAAGAGATTTAAGTCCAAAGCTTCTTCACACCCTTCCAAGAAGAGGAAGATAAATGTGAATAAAATTAATAGGATGCTTTCTATTTCACATGTTGAAAGTAAGCCCCCTAGAAGAAAAACTACACCCAACCAAAGAATCTAGGTGAAGCTTCTGGTTCATTTTTTATCGAGTGAAATTTATTTGTTTCTAAAAATTTGGTATTAGATACAGATTGTGGTGCTCACATATTTATTCAAATATAGGAACCAAGTAGATTCAGAAAGATTAACTAAGGGGAGGTAGATCTGTGAGTGGAAAACAACGATAAACTTGCTATTATACCTATCAGGGACTACCACCTCACATTGCTAACCAGAATGATATTGGTTTTTAAGGGTTTCTATTATGTGTTATCCATTACCAAAACAGTTATTTATTTATCCATACTTGATAAAAATTGATTTATTTTCAAATTTAAGAATAAATTTTGCTTCTTTTATAAATTTATCATTTTTTATGGTAATAAAGATTTAAATAATGGCCTTTATGTGTTTAATTACATTAACCAAGTAATAAAAATATATAAAAAAGTTACTTCACATGAAAGATTCTACACCCAATTTTGGCATCACTAGTTAGGTCATGTAAATGAAAAATTCTTGAATAAATTGCATCAAGATGGATATTTAGATTCCTTTAAACTAAAACCAATTGGTGTATGTCATGCATGTTTAGAAGTAAAAGTGACCAAAGTCCCATTTAGTGGGAAAGGTGAAAGGGATAAATATATTATTGAATTAGTTCATATCAATGTGTGTGGACCATTTCATATTGAAGCAAGTGGTGAGTACTCATTCTTCATAACATTTATTTATGATTTTAGTAGAAATGGATATGTCTAATTAATGAGGTATAAGTTGGATTATTATGATAAATTCAAGGAATATAAGAATGAAGTTGAAACTTTTCTCATACCATGGTGGAGAATATCTTAATCAAGACTTCATTGATTATTTATGGGACTTCAGGATACTATCTCAACTCACTCCTCCTTATACACCTCAGTGGAATGGTGTAAAAAAATGAGGAACTGAACCTTATTGGATATGGTGAGATCAATGATGATTCATGTGGGTATTTTATTATCCTTTTTAGATGCATGTTACAAACAACATCATATATACTGACCCGAGTTCCAAATAAAGAAAAAAATGATACACCATACTAATTATGGAATGGAAAGAAACCCATGTTGTCTTACTTATATGTGAGGGTATTTGAATCATTTGTTAAGGCCTCTTCAAGTAATAATCTTTCACCATAAGGTACAAAGTTTATCTTTATAGGATATCCCAAAGAAACAAAGGAATACTACATATATAATCCTTCAGATAAAAAGGTTGTGGTTGAAAAACGTACCACATTTCTTGAGAAGGATCTTATCTCTAAAATAAATAGTGGGATCCAGATAGAATTCGATGAATTCCAAGACCAAGATAAACAAGATTTGGCATAGGAATAAATTCCACAAAGACTTGTGGAAGAAGAAGTTGTTCTAGAGACATGAGTACTATATAGGAATACTAGAGAGGTTAAAGAACGAGAATGGTATGGTTTTCTATTCATCAAGGATGGTGACCCATTATTAGTTGATAATAATGAACCTCTAATCTATAAGGAAGAAATAAGTGTCATAGATGTTGGAAAGTGGAAAGTATACATGAATTATGAAAAGGATTCCATGTATCAAATCCAAGTCTATATTTTAGAAGATCCTATATTGGATGTAATGACTATTGGTTGTAAATGGGTATTCAAGAAGAAACTGGACATGGAAGGATAAATTAGTACCTTTAAGGAATTATTAGTTATAAAAGGGTTTAAAAAAAAATCAAAGTATTGACTATGAAGAAATCTTTTCATGAGTTGCAATGCTAAAATCCATCATAATTCTACTTGTCATTATGGTTTACCATGGCTATGAGATTTGGAAAATGGATTTCAAAACAAACTTCCTCAATGGGAACCTTTATAAAAATGTCTATATGATTCAAACCAAAGGTTTTTTTGACTCCAAAGGAATCCAATAAGATATGAAAATTGAAAAAAAATCCATTTAGGGATTAAATAAATCATCTGGGTCATAGAAAACTTTTTTAATGAATCTATAATGGAATTTGGATTCATAAAGAATGACTGTGAGACTTGTCTCTGCAAATAGTTTTGTAGGAGTGTAATCATTTTCTTAATATTATATTTTGAAGCAATATTACTCATTGGAAATAAAATACCAATCTTATAGTCTATTAAGATGTGGTTGAATAAATTATTCTCTATAAAAGACTTTAGCAAGGTAACATATATTCTTGGGATCAAGATCTATTGTGATAAATTGAAGAGGCTACTCAACCTAATTCAAAGTACATATATTTACAAGATACTGAAGAGATTTAGTATAGAACAAACCAAGAGGGGATTGTTACCAGCATCACATGGAATTAATCTTTCTAAGAAAATGCATCCTCAGGAACATGAGGAAAGAAATCTATTGACAATGATTTCATATGAATAAATAATTAGGTCAGTCATGTATGTTACGATATGTACTAGGATAGATTTACCCTACACATTAAGTGTGGTAGGAAGATATAAAGATGACCCAGGTGACCACCATTGGATGGCAGTCAAGACTATCCTTAAGTATTTGAGGAGTAATAAGGATATGTTCTTGGTTTATAGAGGAGGTTGGGAACTTATCATTATAAGATATGCATATTCTAGTTTCCAAACTGACCAAGATGACATGAAGTCACAAATGAGATACATTTTCACTTTAATTGGAGGTGTTGTGAGCTGGAAGGGCTCAAAACAAGCTATGTTCATAGATTCTATAGTAGATTATGAGTATATTACTGCTTATAAGATATCTAAAAATGTAGTATGGATGTGAAAATACATCCGAAATCTTGATTTGGTACCTAGAAATAAATATCCCATCACACTCTACTATTATAATACTTTAGCAATGGCTCTCACAAAAGAGTAAAGGTCACATAATCGGATGAAGAACATACTTTATAGGTATCAACTCTTAATAGTTTTTTCATAGAGAGGTGATGTTATAGTGTGTAGTATTTACATGGATGAAAACATGGTGGAACCCTTGACTAAATTCTTAAATTTTCAGAAACGTGATTATCATGTGAGGTCTAGTAGACTGAAAGTTGTGGGAATTTGGCTTTAGTCTAAGTGGGATTTTGTTGGAGTTGGTATCCTAGGAACAACTTTTTATACTTTTATTACTTTCATATTAGATGTATTGAATATTAATAAAACATATTATTACATATTATTCATTTTTTTCATGACTCTTGTGTAGTAATGTCCTAGATTATACATCACATTGATATGGTCATAGTAGTTCCCCGCTATGATGAGAACCTTGAAGTGCTAGGGTGATTTTATTAAATAATGTTCTGTGAATGGATAACATACTATGATGGGAAAAATAGTACATACACTATCAAGTGAGAGTATTTGTTAGTGTATTAGTATTCTGATCATGAATTTCACACATGGTAATCTATAAGATGATAGATTATGAGAAAAGACCCACTAGTTGGATTTCCACATTTTTTGTGTCATCAGATATTCCTATATGCGAGCATGTGTAATAGTAATTAGAATTTAATATTATCATTAATGTATTTCATGAATCACACACTTAGATTTTATTATGAAAACCATGATGCCATATGTTCATGGTGAGGTAGGGTATATTGGGTGTGTCACGATTGACATGTCATTAATGGATATATCGAGGAAGTATTTTCCCCCTCCATCTTTATGGAAGATGATATCTTGGCCCTTTGGTTGGAATAAAACCATAATCCTAAATCCCATGTCCATGGTGTAATGAAATGTCTATTTCATATAGTCAAATAATGACATATCGAGCATATATGTTGGTGACATGGATGTGCAACCCACTTGATGGGATATTACAATAAAGGGATTATATTACACAATGAGTGTTCGTATGTGGTTTTCATCATTGTGACATTAAGTTATTTCTCTTGCGTGACTTAATCTATTGCTAGACTGTAATCTTGAACTTTAGGTAAGCCTTCCTAATATCAACTGTAAATAATCCTAGAGGTTCACACACTAAGTGTTACTGATAATCTCGATTGAATTTTATTTGAATTTAATTAATAGAATAAACATTATTCTCAAGATTAAGAACTAATTTTATTCATATTTTATTGATTGTAAATATTTATTTATGAATAAAATATTTATTCATGTGTTTAATAAATTCTAAAGGAGTTCGAAGAGAGAAAAACTATGTTAGGTAAAAAATATTAATTAACAAGCCTGTTAAATAATATATGTTATTGCGGAAGTTGGAACGCACCACAAAAGTAATAATAATAATAATATTATTATTCTTATTATGTAAAATGAGGTTTATTAAATGTTATAATATTGTTTAAGGGATGGAATTTAATTAAATAATATTTTAACCTAAACCCTAGCGCTCTAAATAGATGGTTATGTCTATTGTGCTGGAAATCAAAATTTGAGAATCGTTGCACAAAAAAAATCACTCTCAACTCCTCCTCCCTTCCTCTCAAGAATGATAAATTCAAGAGATATTCCCTCAAGATCGAAGGACGGGTGATTAACATGAATAATTAAATACAATCTACTCACTGCGCTATCACTTGTTGATCGATTGGCATTTCTCAGAGATCAAAGGATCATGTGTGGATCACCGCTAAAGGGATTCTACCCTTGTATCTTCACATGAAAATGAAGGCAATTCGAAAAGAAGCTTTTGGAAGATAAAAATCATTTGAAAATAAAAGATCCTAAGCTGTGGTAATCATTTCTTATAGATATAAATAAGGTAATTATAAATTTAATGTGAAAGATCCTCTATTAGGGTTTCAGACAACTAAATATTAAAATAAATTTTAATATATCACCCACCTTATCATGATTCCACTATTCCTAGAACCTTCATAAAAGACTAATCATATTAGAAGATACTAAATTACCCCATACAACTATTGTTGAGACTCCTCTTGAAGAATGGGAAAAGTCTATCCACAATACTAGTCACTCTTATTCTCTTCTAAACAAGTATCATCATCTTGTTGAGGAACACAATTACCACATGAAGACTCATCCTAATATTTCATTCATTTTCATCAAGTTTGACTCATTAATTGAATGATAAATCAAAATCAAAATGGGAAATCATTCTTCACATCATCAAATATATCAAATAGAAACCTGAACACTATCTTTTATATTCTCATCACAACCACATAAATATTGAGGCATTTTGTGATACTGACTATGCAGAGTGTTTATCAATCTGAAAGTCTAATTTTGGGTTTGTGGTTTCTATTGATGATAATTTAATCTACTGATGTAATAATAAACATAATGTTATCACCCAATCTTGTGATGAGTTTTAATATCATGTTATGGAAACTGTCATAATGAAAATTATTTGGATTCAAAAACTCCTTACATCAAATTCATATTTTTTAGTATTTTTAGAAACAACAATGTTAAGTGTGAAACCTAACATAAATTCCTACCAATGTTAGCTTAAAACATAATAGATAAAATTTCAAACCGTAAAAAAATTTTCAAACCAAAAAATACAAAATTCAAATTTAAAACTACCAAATTAAAAATTCAAAGAAGAGACAACTACAATAGAGACCACCATACGAACCATCTTCATATCAAGAAGCATTCTAGGAAGAAATGTGACTATAAAGGTAAAGTTATGTCACTACCATAGTCGTCATCATCATCTCATCAATATGTGACCACACACTAATGAATCATCATTGATCCCTTCGATGAAAAACAAACGATATAGCCTTGTACATGAAGCTTCACCATCACCAAGCACACAGACCAGAAAAAAAAACCCATCATCATGCCACATCAACAATACAAGAGAACCAATTTCACTATCCATATGAGTGTTTCATTGTGAAACCAATGTTGTCATAATTTCACAACTGAACCAGAATGGTAGTGTCGTAGCAATACCCACCAGTGAATCAATAAAAACTAGGACATTAAAAAAAATATCCAAACCAACTTTGTAACATAGTAAAAACCATATCCATGAATAAATAAATAAATAAATATAAAAAATGATATACCTTATCCCAATAGACAAACAAACTCCACAAAAACTTGCACACTCAAATCCTTATTAGTGAAGAACCATCTCATTGAAACATCAAGTCACCACCGAGCCAAGGATGATCTGACACCTAAGGATAGAAGGACCAACACCCAAACATGAGAGGACCACTAAATATACTACCTAAAAGGGCTTAGGATGGAAGTATCCACTAAGATGATTCCTCTAAACCAAAAATGGAATAGGGAGAGTGAAACTAGTTTATGTTGTAGTTGATATGAACATCCTGGAGGAAGCATAAGAACCAAGAATAAAAGGGGAATTAAGAAAAATGATGAAGGGATAATTTAATAGATGTAGACCGAGGGTGAAATATAATCATTGCTTGAAATCCATAAAAGGGAAAACAAAACGTGTCAAATATAAAAGAAGGAAACAAGACTGGCTCGAAGGAAGAGTAGGAGAAAACCCACTAACCACTGATAGGTAGGAGAAAAATTGAAATAGGAGATGAAGAAGAAAGGGAATAAGAGAAGAAACCCAAAGGATTTAAGGATAAGAAGGAGATAAGAGAGTGCTTCACAACCATCTAAAATTAGTGTGATAATCAGGAAGCTACAAAGGTTATTCAAATCCAATCTTTCATGAACACACCAAACATATTGAAGATGATAATCACTTTCTTCAAAATAATTTTGAGAAAAAAACATATCAAATTTGACTGCATATCCACTATTTATCAGATTATTAACATCATCACCTATTGGGAGCTCGATTAATTTTTTTATACTAAGCTACGCATGCACAACATCTATGAAACGACTTAAAGGGAAGTTTGTTCAGACTTTTATTTTTCTATTAATTTATTTTCTTGGGAATATTTTATTCTAAGAAAGAAATTCTTGAGATTGATAGGTTTTTTTAGATTCAATCGGGTTAAATCCTGATCCTAATGTCATATATTTAGAGTCCCACATCTATATTCTCTAGGTTGCACCATTTTTTTCTATCTATAAATAATATCACCACTTATCAAGGCATGATATTATATTATTTGATTCTATAGAAATAAATTTATGTTAAACTATATTTAAATTGATATTTTTCACCAGAATATTAACCTCTCACAAGTCTTAGTTAGAGTTTAACTCCACCTAATGTGGAAGAGTTACTCAATATAGTTGGGGAAGTTAACCCACACAATGGGCATGTTTGGTCAAGAAAAAATGTTTTTG
The DNA here is from genome assembly GCA_963277665.1 of Viscum album. NCBI lineage: Eukaryota > Viridiplantae > Streptophyta > Magnoliopsida > Santalales > Viscaceae > Viscum > Viscum album. Next base: position 1,483,861,482 of record OY728141.1, read on the forward strand.
TGGAAAGTCTACTCAACAAATGAACAAAACTCAATATAGTGAATCATTTTGACTATATAAATGTTGTTTCATGTGTCAAATGAACACATTAAAAAGTTCTACTTCACACCCAGTGCTTCCGCTATTTCTACTTAATGAATTTGGTGTTTTATACTCAATATAGTTCATTTATTTATAGATACACTTCAGGCAATTTTCTAGTACCAAATAAACACATATTTTCTATTTTACTATTATTCTTTAATAATGGCACTAATTTTGGTGAGTGGGATTGAGATAGTGGAAGCATAGGGAGAGGGAGATCCAGGATCATTGAGGAATTTGTAAGTTTGATAATATATTTTCTTTTTCAATTCCTATTTATTTTTATTTATTCTATTGTACTTGTATCCTTTGGTAATGTATAGGAGTAGGGTGAGTTAGATTGAGATAATTAAAATATGTAGGGAAGGATGTAAATAATCATCAAGGATATTATAAGCTTAGTGAGATCTTTCTTTTACATGTGTCCATTTGTTTTTATTTTTTATATTGTACCTATATCATTTGGTAATGGCCACGATTAATGTGAGTTGGATTGAGATAAGGTATGAAGGATATATCGTATTAATTTAGTAATTTCTCATCTAATTTTATTTTAAAGTAAGTTGTGAATGCATACTCACCGAGGAAGTAGGATCAATCAATCCCGTTAGAGGTTAAGTTGAGTTGAGTCTCACATCAAACTTTAGGTATAATTTCATATCTATCATTTACTATAAATAAACACCAAGGAACCATTTAGAGAGGCATATTAGGTATTGGGTATACCTTTCTAATAGTCATGGTGAATCTCTGTACCACCCCCACCAATCTGTTATGCCCCCCATCTCTTTCTATGATAGCCCCACCTTTCTCTATAATCCTAAAAATTCCAAGTAGTACCTACATATGTGACTCCCCTCCCTCAAATCCAGTGTGGTTGTTCCTTATCTAGTAAAGAAATGCCTCTTTATAGGCTAACCTATGATGATGAAACCTCCATCTGAAGGTGCATTCACCTGCCTCCATGAGACAAATTTCTTAGGAGTTTGTTCTGAGTGGAGATACTCAAGGTAGTATCCTCCTAGCCACTAATTATAGATCTATATCCTCTTGTTTTAGAATTTGATCCATGTGGAAGTAATAATTTTTATAGAAACTAATTTTATATGAATCAATCCTTTGGTGGTAACCTCCTTAGGTGTTCTATCTAGATCCGGATCTTCCCATTGTCCCAGTGCCCCTTATGGCACTACTCCAATAAGAATGCACCCATATTTTGATACCCCTTTCCATTATCATGACCCTTGATTCCTTTATCAATTCATAGATAACTGTCAGGCTACTAGGATCACCATTAGACATCCTCATTAATGCTCATATCACTGCCAAGTTTCTTTCTTGTTTCGTTTTTCTATTTTTTATTTTTTTATTTTGATTCAAAGATGGGAATTTCCATCTTGAGAGGGAGTGTTAGTTGCTTATTTTTGTTTTCTTATGTAACTGATCTTGGTACAAATTTCTTCAGGGCTAGGATTAGATGTTAAGTTGATTTTAGCCCCACATTAGACTTTAGGTATCATTCCATCTTTAACATTAACTATAAATAAACACCAATTACTCCCTTAGAGAGGTATCTTGGGTATTGGATCCACTCTCCTCCATTATAATAGATCTAGACCTCATCATCAAATATATTTCATTGCTATGTTTTTTCTTGTTTGACTTTTTGTCATCTATTTTTTTTTTATTTTTTTATGACTTCAACTATGTTAAATCAATATCCAGTAAATTTGTGGCTAAATAAATTGTTTTTGTTTAATTTTTAATTAACATTTTTAAATTGATCATATTGTTGAAATGTTTTTTGGGAATTTTATTTCCACAGTTCATCTCTTTCATCACATTCAAATTATGAAATAATATCACATTCACATTATGTAAAAAGGTTTTCTGATTGTTATGAGGCCATTTTTTTAAAACTTTGTGCATTTGTATCTAGAATTTAAAACTATTTTATGTGAATAAAAAACAATATTTTAGAGACTTAATTATTCAAAAAATGTTATACCTATTACCACCTTTCATACTTAAATATTCCATACCAAATAAAATCTACATCAATATTAAATTAATAAATACATAAAGGTATGACATATATTAACATAAACATATGTAAATATAAATCAAATTAATGTAAAAAATGAACCATGGAATTCATGAGTTTCTCAATGTCAAATTTTTATTTCCAATAATCACTTGGTGAGATCGTTTCTAAATCAATACCAAAAAGAAAGAAATAAAAAATGAGTAAAAATGCCAAAATAATCAAGTAAATTATTTTGAAACCATGAAGCAAGAATCATACCCTTGGACTTGATGATCGAAGTAGTCATTCCAAATATCTTAGAAAGATGAGAACTTTTGAAATGTAATTTTTAGTGATAAATTCCTGAAAGTATTACAATGTTGATAAGAGAAATAGAAAAGTTCTGGTTTAAAATAAATAGGTGAAAATTAATAATTGTTTTACAATACAAGTTTCTAGAGAAAACAAGGTCAATAAACCTGCCACAATGTACTAATTTTTTTTCTAATTAAAATTAACCAATGAATTCAATTTAAAAGAGCTATCCCATCTCAACATTGGTTCCATTTTCTGAAGGAAGATATTAAAAATTATAGATAAATACAATTAAATACCATAACTTCAGCATTGATAAAAAAATGACACTTTCAAACTATTAATTAGAATTAATTAGAAGGAAGAATGCAAGGAGGGCCGATGAAGCTCAGTGAATAGTTCAATGATCTCAACCCTAGAGGTTTTAATCTTCACTCATTCAGTCCAAATGTTTTATAGAATCAATATGCATTGCTTATTTTGGCTAATAACTCCAAGGGAAGTCCTGTAGAAAAACCTGGGATTGTGAATTTATCCAAGACAAAACACTCCTCTATCCTTACAAATGTTCATGACTCTTTCATTATCACAAATATTACACCTATAAGGATCATATGAAAGGGATCAGTTGAAAACATTTACACCGGTCCTAAGGCAATTACAGAAAGAATAGAATTTTGAAAATTCTCCATTATTGGTCATCTCATCCTTCCAAAAGGGGAAGCTCCCTAGAATCTCCTCGATTTAATTAAACACATATCTAATATTTGAGGCTTCTATGATTGGAGGATGATCTCATTTGGGTATGAATTTTATCACATCATATTTTCTTTAGATGAGATTAAAAGGAAATCATATGTATTCAACATAATCTCCCTCAGACCTAGAATGCTCAAAATTTTGGAATGAGAAATTAAATTCAATATGTTCAATGTTAGTAACACTTATGCATAGGTCAATATCTGATTCCATGGTATCAATTAGTTTTACCATCACCCAAGGATCCTATGTAATTTTGACTCCTCGGTTGGTACCTCTATCAAAATGGATGTTGAGACTGACAGAGCTAGGTATGCCCACTATGATCACATGCTGGTGGAAGTAGACCTTTCATCCACTATAGTTGATGAGGTCATTATGAAAACACTAGAGGATAGTATAAACTTGAATATTGTCTATGAAAGGTTACCTCCCTTATGTGTCGATTGAAAATTTATTGGGTGTGTGTAAAATGAATGTAGGAGGATGAAGATTACCTATAGATTTTTCCATATCAGGGGTGATTCTGATTCTGATTGTAGGAAGATCAAAGCTAGAGATAGAGCTAAATATAATTCTCCACTTAATAGTTATATCCTTGAATATGTGAGTACAATAGACCCTTCCATTGCCTGGATGGATTTTTCTATGGACACTGCAAATGGGGTACCTGAGCCCTCTTATGATGTTGAAGTTGGAAAGATCTCTCAAGATTCAGATTCACCATACCTCAATGGGTTTCCTTAAAATCATGATTCATTGGGTGTTGATGGATTCTTACCTAGTCCCATCCTTGAAGAGGAGAATCAAGGTGTGAATTATCCAATGATTTCTCCAAACCAGTGTCTTCCCTCCCCAACTGAGGTTTCTCATGGCTCCCCTAATCAGATCCCCTTAGAGGGTGCTAGAATTCATATGTCTAAATCTATTTCACCATATTCTACTATGATTTCTATCCCTTATAACCCTCATATATTAGGAAGGACCTCTCTAACTTTGGAAACTCCCTAAGTGGATGATGACTCATCTTTCACTCAGGTCCCCTATGATAAAGCTTCCAAATGGAAACCTCCAGTGGTTACTCCCCCAAGAAATCCTAACTCTAGAAATAAGTTTTCCCCTTTGAGTGGTCATTTATCGATAGATGACACTGAGATGGATCAACCTAAGGGATATTATAATAAGTATGAGGTTACTCTTGAAATCTATGATCCTACATTGTTTGCAGTCAATGTTTATGAGAGAAAGGGTAAAAGAAAGAAAAAATGTCACCTTAAAAGGTGGATAAGAATATATTTCCCCAAAGAAGGGCCATATAATCATCAAAATGAATTCCCTATTATGTAATTTCCAAGGGATCAACAATACCAACACAACAGATACCCTTAGGCACTTCATAACCCAATAAAAACTGACTCTTATTTCTCTTGTTGAACCAGAGTTTAAAAATGAGAAATTCAAGATACTCAATTGGGGGAATATTGGATATCAATTGATTTCTAAAAATATCAAAGCTTTATAGGTTGAAAAAATTTGGGTTCTTAAGTGGAAATATGACCGAGCCCTCATCTTACAAATTAGAGAGTAGTATATTACTATCAAAGTTGATATTAGTAATTTATCTTTCCTTTTCTCTTCATTTAAACTTCAAACTATTACATCAATTGAATAGTCCTGTTGAGGGGGATTTCACTCTTCTCTAATCAGTCCAGATACAATTGGATTTTACTTAGATACTTAAACTATATTCTCAATGTTGATGAGAAAATTAGCACCAATCACATTAATAGAGTAGACTCAATGAAATTCCAAATATTCTTTGACCTCAGTTTCTTATCTGAGGTCAAACTGTTGGGAATTGACTTCACTTGGTCAAGGTACTCTATTAATGGAAGGAAATCTTGAAAAATTGATTGATATTTCATCTCTATTATAGGTGGAGACTCCATTCCTCCTATCACTTATAGGGACCTCCCAAGGTTTCACTTAGATCATACCACCATCCTTATTTGTTTAGATGGGTTTGGAAGAACATGACCCTCCACTTTTAGGTTAAAAAATGCATGGATCTCCTATGATGAATTATAGAATATTATTTATAATGAATGGTTATCAAATGTGTAACACCCCAAACTTACACGATATTCTTCCCTTTGAATAATATAGTAGCGTGTGTTGTACGCAACTTCGAGTTCTTACACACACCACAACCAATCAAACTAGCCATTATGAATAGTAATACCCACTTTTTAAAATTTTATAAATTTTATATTTTAAAATGGAATTAATTTTTGGATTCATAATATCAAAATTATCCTAGGGTGAATTTTTGGTATTTTTTAGAAAACATTCAATTTTTGATGAATAGTGAAAACTACTAAACATTAATTAAAAACAACATTTTTAATCCAAATAATTTATAGTGATAAATTATAATATTGAGTGGTTTTAAAGTATATTTATAATATATTTTTACCATTTAATCCAATTTTGGTAATTGGGCATAATTTCACATTTAAACCGGACATAAACAAGTGTTAATCTTTTAATAGTTATTATTTCTTAAAAACACGCTTTTTGTTTTGACAGCGGGAATTAATTTTAAATTAATTTTTTCCACTTATGTGTTTTGAATTTGGAAAAATGTATTCCATATTTGGAATCAGGATTTCCAAATTTTATAAATAGGTAACTTTTATTTTTAGGCATTTTGAATAATTACTTCGGTAAATATTTTATTTACCATGGTTAAAGGGTAAATTCGGTAAATAAGGGTAAAAAAATAATATTATAATAATATTAATTTACCCTAAAACGTGTCCTAACCCTATTGGTTGATACATGTACGACCATGGGTATCTTTGGGTCGATTTTGGGACCACATGGAGCCACTTGTAAGTGATAAGGACACTTTATATTAATTAAGTTAAAGTAAATACAAAAATGACATAAGCATATATATTTTAGAAAAACAATTTTTACATAGGGTTATATATGTTATATTTTGAAGTATAAATATTAATTATAAATATAAAAAGATTTAATACATAATGGTATTTTATTTATAATTTTTATACATTGAATAATTAAATTTATTTATGACACAATAACGATGCAGTATTTTCCTTATTAATGAAAGAATCAAATAATTGGTATTATAAATGTTAAAATAAATATAATATGAAAGTTTTGATGCCATACAAGAATTTTATTGGTTAATATGACATGTTATGATTTATTAAATGAATTTGGTTCTAATTAATAAAGTTTTTATTACATTAACAAAAATCAATTATTAAATAGTGTCAAAATTGACATAAAGGAGTTTTTAAAACAAATATTATATTATTAATTGATATTCTATTCCTAAAAATATAAGGTTCGGAAAAAGGACTTATATAATTATAGGTGTATCATTAATGGACCACTTTAGGGTCTCTTGGAATTATATAGTAAGTTTATTAACTATATAATATAAAAATACAAAGAGACATGGTAAATGTCAAACTAATTAATTAAGAGTTAAAATTAAAAGATAAGGTTAATAAAGTGACCCAAACATGTCTAAAACCTATTGGTTGAGTGGTTTTTGACCTATCCCCACCTTAAAATTTAAATAATCCACTCTGTAGCCATTATAAACTGAATATGAATTTATTATAAAATAATATTTCTACCTTTTCCTAAGGTGCCCCTCACCCCTCTTATAAAAGGGAAATCCCCCTTCCCTCTAATTCACACCTTCAAAGCCTTTTTTCAAGGAAAAAATCAGCCAAAATACCCTCTAAACTATCCTCCCTTAATCCTAGAGGCCTTCCTTTAGTCATAAATCAAACCTAAGGAGCCCTTTTGATCAAATCAAAAGGAAGAACATGAAGAAGAGGTAATGTTTTCACCACCCTCTTTCAAGTTCCTTTCTTCTTCAACTTATTATTTCTTTGTTATTTCCATTATAAAATAATAAATCCAGTATCTTCTATATACTGTGATGTTATTATAAATATGGTACAACCATATTCAGTATTCTATCCATCCTTTGAATGACATGTCACCATAGGTGCGTACGTACGGCCAACCGTCTCCACGTCGTGGTGTAATTGTTATTCAATACATTATTATTTGGATGGGTATGATAATGATGTGTAATTCATGTAAATAATAAATATAACATGATAATTATTCTGTATATATTATAAACCATCCAATTATATATTATTTTAATATCAAAATAATGATATTGTCGCTTGTGCGTAAGTAAGGACTACCGTCTCCACGAACACGATGAGATTCATTCCCCATCTTATCCATTCAAGACTAATTTTCATTTGATGATTAAAAATAATGTATAAGGACTTGATATAATTCTAGATATGAATAAGATACAACATATGGATAACAAACACAACTTATGTAACAAAACATATAAAATAAAATGAGTAAGTGAACACTAGAAACGACGATAATACTAAAATATTATTAACAAAGCAATATTAAAAGATTATATATGATATCATATTTATGTATATGATTCTTTTATAATTTAATAACAATTATTTAACTATTATACATGAGGTTAAACTACCCTAGACCAAGGAAAAGTACAAGGTAAGGGTTAATTTCATAATCTCTTTATTATCCGAGGTTGTTTTTACATAAGTATCTACTGGGACCCCATTTATCATCCACATCCATGTTTCTTAAAAATATATTTCAAAACATTTTTACTATTTACTAGAAAATGGGTTAAATTCATTTATACCCTTATGTGTTTTGAAAATAATCTTTTCATCATTTTCCAAACAAGGTACTTTTTGACCTTTTCGACAAATTTAAGGTAAGAATGTTTTTTTAACTTATATGGAAGGTGCGGATATTTTCTGCCATTATAACATCATCAAAGCTTCACTTAAAATCTTATAAGAATATTTTTAAAATAAATGTTTTCTTTATAAATATATGAATCTTAAATGATTTCAAAATAGAAAGAGATATTTCTTTAAAAAGGGTTTTGATTTCATCTATGTCAACATCCTTTGATGGATTTTAAGTTTATTTGAAGTTGATTTAATATGATACAAAACTTACATATTGTATTAAAGGTTTTGTGATATGTTTGACTATGGATGTGATATTTTTATTCCATTCATGGTTTATTGTTAAAGTATTGACATTTCTTATGCTAGTTTTAATACGAATATTTATGATATGTTTAAACATTTTCATATGAGAAATGTATTGGACTTAGTAAGTGACGGGTCGAACCCGCTATAGCTCCTCGATGCATCGGTAGGTCTCATGATACAACTAGATGTGGAATTGGATGAGGCCCTTTCCTAATTTGATATATGGTTTTGGCCGAGGCCTTAATCATTTTTAGACGTCTTGGCCGAGACCTTGACAAAATGTTTCAGAATGTTTGGTATTATACATTCCCACATTATGGAAATAATATTGATGATTCATGTGGTCATTCAACTAGTAGAATACCCATGATTATGTTTTATTATGGAATTATTTACTTAGATCATATTCTTTCCATAAAATTATTCATTTTTATTATTGGTAAAGGCATGTGGTTTCAATTATTCACCATGCTTATTATTTATGTCATTTTCCGTTGTATTACTTACCTTTACTGAGCATTTGAACTCACCCCTTTCTTATGTTTCATTTTCCCAAGATGTGAAGAAGTATTTTATGAATGACCTACAGGGATAGTATGAGGATATGAGTGTGGTCTATGGAGACAAGATGTTGTTGTATCTTTTCAATTTATGATGTAATGTAAACTTTATGAATGTATCTAGTGATTACAAGGCTACTAAACTAATCGGTCTTTAGAGACTTGATCTTTTATGATCATGCCAATTTTATGTAATAATGCACCGACTCTGGGTAACTTGAGTTCGGGGCGTTACAGGTGGTATCAGAGGAATCTTAGTACAAACCTTGGAAGCTAGATTTAGATAAACTCTGATTAGAGCACATAGACCTAAGATGGACTTTGAGGATTAGTATAGAAGAACTTCCTAGAATTTTGGCATTATAGATATTTTGTGAGTTTTCCAAGAAATACATCCCTGTCTGGATACGAGCAGGTAGAGGCAGCTCTAGTATAGATGTACCTAGGGTTAAAATCCAAAAACACCTCTTTGAGCTAGAATCGAATGAGAACTAGTGCACGACAACGGGCCTTGCTGCACTCTTGGTTACGACACTCCCGGGGGATATGCTTAGGATAATTCTCATTTTCTTTAGAAACCATTATGAAGGGTTTATGAGTATATACTTTCTCAAAGAAAATATTTTTATGATTATGTATTATATCCAAAAACTGCTCAATTTACATTAGGTATTTTACAAGTTTGAAATTATTCATTACAATTCATAAATTAACCTAGTGTATTCCATTGTATAGAAATGGAACCCAGTAGAAGGAATGTGAACTCCAACAATACTTATGATCTAAAGAGTAATAAAGATCATATCTTCCATGGTATTAAGCCAACATTTAGAAGGGAAACAGTCTCTCATGTTTTTTCAACATATGAAGAAATAGTATCATGTGTTAATAAGATAATTAAAGAATTCTCTGAGTCCTATGGATTTAAAGGGAAGCAAGAGAAGAAAAGGATGGAAGAGAGAAAGATGGATAAAGGTAAGAGGGAAAAGAATAATTTTCCCATATTTGATAACTGTGGGAGAAACACCCTGGAACTTGCCTGAAGGGAATGAGAGTTTGTTATATGTGTGGAGAAAAAGGACACCAAGTACGTGACTGTAAGGGTAAGAAAAAGGTTTCAAATGTACAATGCTTCATCTGTAAGGAGTTGGGACACTATGCGAACCAATGTCCAAATCATCAGAGTATTCCCCAAATGATGCTATTGGATAATAATCAAGTTATGATACTACCTTAGATGAAGAAAAACAACTAGTGTTCTTATTTTGTTATTATATGATTATTTCATTTGAGTGTTGTATCAACAATATACTGGTTATATGAATTATGGAGATAAATAAGGATTGTACTGCAGTACTATTTTATTGAGTATTTGAGATTATATGGTTCTAAGAAAAGTGACTTAATAGTGAGCTACACTTTTGGTAAAATAAATGGTTTATGGAAAGGTAATCCTTAATATGATCCCGATAATGAGGTAGTGATTTTGGAATAAGATATAGTTGATTTGAATAAATTATATTGGATATTCTTGACTACCTTGAAACTGATTAATGATTTGTCATTGTTGGAGTTTACAACATTTTTGTATAAATGGAGTATATATAATATTCTATAAAGAATAATGGAGCATGAATGTAATCAATAATGTTTTATGGTAATTCAGGATGTTACCATGTTTTAAAATAATACATGATGAAGGTGTTCACATGTTATTACATGGAAAACATGATCTTCATTTTGTTTAACTTTCTTATAAATTTTGGACTGTGATTTTGGATAGAAGTATTTTGGATAATTCTAGTTTGAGATTATTTTTGTATTTCCATAAAAGGACAACCCGAAGGTTGGGCGACAACCCATCGCGTCTGGCAAGGCCGTGAGACTTGAACCCGCAACCGAAGGGAGACAAGGGAGTATCACCTACCACTGACCCACGTGATGTCCTGTATTGAATAATGTAGTTTTTTTAAAGGTTCTGGTAGATGAATTATAAATTCATTTTTTTGTAACTCTATACGAATAGGATAAATAGAATATATTTTTTAGTTCAATTATCTTTTAGAGTGAAAGATGAGTTTGTGGTAGAAATTAGTCCAAGGATGGAACTCTACTTCTCAAGTATATATATTTTTATTCTCTTATTCTATGAAGAAATTAATTATTAAACTTTAGGTAAGGTATATTAAAACTAAAAATGTTTTATCCTAATACCTTACATTTTGTTGAACCGATGGTATTTTAAATCATCATAGATTGGTGGCTTTGAGGCCCACAATTCTACAATTGTTTGTGATTGATGATCTCAATCAATCCCTATAAATATTTAAGTTTTTACTCCAATTATGTGTCTCTAATTTCCACTGATGTTCTCCTAATCGATATCATAATTTGGTGGTGACTTTTTCATTCTCCTTTTCGTCTTATTAAGACTAAATTTTATTAACCCAATTTACGATGTGGGTTTTCCCAAAAAGGTATATTCTATTTTCAAACTTTTATTTTAGAAGAACAATTTCAAATTGTGAGGATGAAATTTATTGAAGGAGGGGAAAATGTAACACCCCAAACTTCCACGGTACGCTTCATTTTGAATAATACAGTAGCTTGTGTTCTACGCAACTTCGAGTTCTAACACACACCACAACCAATCAAACTAGCCGTTATGAATAGTAATACCCACTTTTTGAAATTTTATAAATTTTATCTTTTAAAATGGACTTCATTTTTCGATTCAGAATATCGAAATTATCCTAGGGTGAATTTTTGGTATTTTTTAGAAAAAATTCAATTTTTTATGAATAGTGAAAAATACTAAACATTAATTAAAAACAACTTTTTTAATCCAAATAATTTATAGTGATAAATTATAATATTGAGTGGTTTTAAAGTATATTTAGAATATATTTTTACCATTTAATCCAATTTTGGTCCTTAGACATAATTTGACATTTAAACCGGACATAAACAAGTGTCAATATTTTGATAGTTATTATTTCTTAAAAACACGTTTTTTGTTTTGACAATAGAAATTAATTTTAAATTAATTTCTTCCACTTATGTATTTTGAATTTGAAAAAATGGATTCCATATTTGGAATCAGTATGTTCAAATTGTTTAAATAGGTAACTTTTATTTTTAGACATTTTGAATAATTACTTCGATAAATATTTTATTTACCATGGTTAAAGGGTAAATCTGGTAAATAAGGGTAAAAAAATAATATTATAATAATATTAATTTACCCTAAAACATGTCCTAACCCTATTGGTTGTTAAATTTACGACCATGTTAATATTTGGGTTGATTGTGGAACCACATGGAGCCACTTGTAAGTGATAAGGACACTTTATATTAATTAAGTAAAAGTAAATACAAAAATGACATAAGCATATATCTTTTAGAAAATTTTTTTTACATAGGGTTATATATCTTATATTTTAGATTATAAATATTAATTATAAATATAAAAATATTTCATAAATAATGGTATTTTATTTAGAATTTTTAGACATTTAATAATTAAATTTATTTATGACACAATAATGATGCAGTATTTTCCTTATTAATGAAAGAATGAAATAATTGGTATTATAAATGTTAAAATAAATATAATCTGAAAGTTTTAATGTCATACACTAACTTTATTGGTTAATATGAAATGTTAGGATTGATTAAATTAATTTTGTTTGAATTAATAAAGTTTTTAAGACTTTAACAAAAATCAATTATTAAATAGTGTCAAAATTGACATAAAGGAGTTTTTAAAACAAATATTATATTATTAATTGATATTCTATTCCTAAAAATATAAGGTTAGGCCAAATGAATTATATAATTATAGGTGTATAATTAATGGACAACTTGAGGGTCGTTTGGAAGTATATAGTAAGTTTATTAACTATATAATATAAAAATACAAAGAGACATGGTAAATGTCAAACTAATTAATTAAGAGTTAAAACTAAAAGATAAGGTTAATAATGTGACCCAAACCTATCTAAAACCTATTGTTTGAGTTGTTTTAGACCTATCCACACCTTAACCTTTAAATAATTCACTTTGGAGCCATTAGAAACCGAATATGAATTTATTATAAAATAATATTTCTAGCTTTTCCTAAGGTGCCCCTCACCCGTCTTATAAAAGGGCACTCCCCCTTCCCTATAATTCACACCTTAAAAGCCTTTTGTAATGACCAAAATCTACCCAAATACCCTATAATCTATCCTATATTAATCCTAGAGGCCTTAATTTAGTAATAAATCCAACCTAAGGACCCCTTTTGATCAAATCAAAAGGAAGAACCCGAAGAAGAGGTAATGTTTTCACCACCCTCTTTCAAGTTCCTTTCTTCTTCAACTTCTTATTTCTTTGTTATTTCCATTATAAAATAATAAATCTAGTATATTCTATATAATTTTATGTTATTATAAATATGGTAGAACCATATTCATTATTCTATCCATCCTTTTAATGACATGTCACCATACATGCGTACGTACGGCCTACCGTCTCCACGTCATGGTGTAATTGTTATTCAATACATTATTATTTATATGGGTATGATAATGATGTTTAATTAATGTAAATAATAAATATAACATGATAATTATTATGTATATATGATATACCATACAATTATATATTATTTTAATATCAAAAGAATGATATTGTCACTCGTGCGTACGTACGGACTACCGTCTCCAAGAACACGATGAGATTCATTCCCCATCATATCCATTCAAGACTAATTTTCATTTGATGATTAAAAATAATGTATAAGGACTTGATATCATTATATATATGAATAAGATACAACCTATGGATAAAAAACACAACTTATGTAATAAAAACTATAAAAGAAAAGAAGTAAGTGAACACCCGAAACGATGATAATACTAAAATATTATTAACAAAGAAATATTAAAAGATCATATATGATATCATATTTATGTATATAATTCTTTTATAATTTAATAAAAATGATTTAAATATTATACAGGAGGTTAAAATACCCTCTACCAAAGAAAATTACAAGGTAAGGGTTAATTTCACAATCTATTTATTATCCGAGGTTGTTTTTTACGTAAGTATATACTGGGACCCCCTTTATCATCCACATCCATGTTTCTTAAAAATATATTTCAAAACATTTTTACTATTTACTAGACAATGGGTTAAAGTCATTTATACCATTATGTGTTTTTAAAGGAATCTTTCCGTTATTTTCCAAACAAGGTACTTTTTGACCTTTTCAACAAATTTAAGGTAAGAATGTTTTTTTAACTTATACGGTGGGTGCAACTATTTTCTGCCGTTATAACATCATAAAAGATTCCCTTAAAAGCTTATAAGAATATTTTAAAAATAAATGTTTTCTTTATAATTATGTGACTCTTAAATGATTTCAAAATAGAAAGAGATATTTCTTTAAAAAGGGTTTTGATTTCATCTATGTCAACATCCTTTGATGGATTTTAAGTTTATTTTAAGTTGATTTATTATGATACAAAACTTCCATATTGTATTGATGGTTTTGTGATATGTTTTACTGTGGATGTGCTATTTTTATACCATTCATGGTTTATGGTTAAAGTATTGACATTTCATATGCTATTTTTAATATGAATGTTTATGATATGTTTAAACCTTTTCATATGAAGAATTTATTGGAGTTAGTAAGTGATGGGTGGAGACTGCTATAGATTCTCAATGAATCAGTATGTCTCATGAGACAACTAGACGTGTAATTGGCCAATACCCTTTCCCAATTTGATATATGGTTTTGGCTGAGGGCTTAATCATTTTATACATCTTTGTTGAGGCCTTGAAAAAATGTTTCAGAATGTCCGACATTATACATTCCCTCATTATGGAAATAATATTGATGATTCATGTGGTCATTCAACTAGTAGAATACCCATGATTATGTTTTATTATGGAATTATTTACTCATATCATATTCTTTCCATAAAATTATTCATGTTTATTATTCGTAAAGGCATGTGGTTTAAATTATTCACCATGATTATTATTTATGTCATTTTCCACTGTATTACTTACCCTTACTGATCATTTGAGCTCACCACTTTCTTATGTTTCATTTTACCAGCACGTGAAGAAGTATTTTATGAATGACCTGTAGGGATAGTATGAGGATATGAGTGTGGTCTATGGAGACAATATGTTGTTGTAGTTTTTTACTTTATGATGTAATGTAAACTTTATGAATTTATCTAGTGATTCTAAGGCTACAAAACTAATCGGTCTTTCGAGACTTGATCTTTTGTGATCATGCTAATGTTATGTAATAATGTACCGACTCTGGGTAGCCTGGGGTTGGGGCATTACAAAGTGAGTAAAGTGAAATTTTCTAGAGGCACACTAAAAAAATCAAAAAGACTAAATATGATCTTAGAGCTTAGAGAAAATATAAGTTTTAGAAACCTTGATGTTTATATATCTAATGCGAAGATAAATATTCTTGATTAATGGGGTAGAAATTCTAGGAAATATTTACCATCTTAAAAAGAAATTCGAGCTGCACACCTATTGGATTCTCTCATCAAAATCAGGGATAACATTCTAAAGAAACAACTGAGACTTAAATTTCTCAAGGAAAAAGGAATTATAAATTCCTTTCCCTTTTCTAGAGGGAAAGGAAATCAAAGAGGGTTATCACCTATATTAGAATCAATTTCAATATCTCAATTTAGAAGGGGATATTAGTGACAATTTGGTATTTTATTTGAAATTTATCTTTTGATCACCCTATTTATCCCTCCTTATATGATTTTATCAGTTTATATGTTAGTAGAATGCATAATTTATTTATTAAAGAAACTCCATATAAGGAGGAGATTAAATATTCCTTGTTTTCTCTAAATTTAGATAGAATTGTTGGGATGAAAGGTTTTACCAATAAATGCTTTATTCATCTATGGGATATCTTTAAACCGAAGGTGGTCCTGGCTATCAAGGAAATCTTTATCAGGGCTCACCTCCCACCTGAACTAAATGCTTAGTTTACCTACCTTATTACAAACGTGGATCATGCCATGAATGTTAAGAATTACTGAAATATATTTTTTA
This sequence comes from Viscum album, assembly GCA_963277665.1. NCBI lineage: Eukaryota > Viridiplantae > Streptophyta > Magnoliopsida > Santalales > Viscaceae > Viscum > Viscum album. The sequence goes on from OY728141.1 coordinate 1,483,877,444, forward strand.
AAATAATCTCCCAAAGATTTTAGGGAAAATACTTTCCATTAGGCTTGGACAAACTTCAAATGTCCTCGTCTCACATAATCAATTTGGCTTCATTCCAGGGCATAAAATTCAGGAATGACTTTTCACAGCCTCATAAGGAATCAATATTCTTCAGAATCCCTTTAAGAATGGGAATATTGTAATAAATTTTTACATATCCAATTTTTTTGATACAATGAGATATAGTTTCATTATGAAGGTCCTTAAAAAGTATGTTTTTTCCAACAAAATAATAAGTTTTATCCATTCTCTACTAAAGTGATCATGTCTATCTATTTTTCAAAATGGTTCCCCAAAGGCCATTTATTTTGTTCAAGGGGTGTTAGGAAAGGAGACCCTCTCTCTTCTCTTATGTTTGGTATTTTAAATGACTTCCTTAGTAGATGATTTATTCATGTTTTTGAGAGTCAAAACCTTCATTCTATTAAGGCTTCTAGAAACCTTAGTGTTCCCACACACTTGTTATATGATGATGATATATTAATTTTCAATGAGGATGATGACACCTCTCTTAATTTTATCAGAATCACTCCTCATTATGAGTAGGTTTCTGGAAAATTCATTTCTTCAAGAAAATATATGATCATTTTTGTAAATGGTTTCTCTCAAATTAGAAAAAACACATCTTAATTTTTTTTTCAGATTAGGCAAGGGGTACTACCTTTTATATACTTTGGTTTACCTTTATTTTTTGGTAGAGTTCATGCCTATTATTTAAAATGAATTGAAAATAAGATCACCTATCAACTATTGATATAAAAAGGAAAATATTTTTCTCAAGTGGGTAAAATATATCTTGTTAACACAGTTATTACTTATTTTTTGTTTACTCATTTCAGGTCTAAAAAATGGCCTAGGGGCTTTATTACTCACCAAAAAATCAGATAAAAAACTTTTTTTTGGATATTAAGTATTCTTGAAAGTAAAACCTTGATGGTTTATTGAAAAACATGTGTTAATCCTATTAACATGGTAAGATCAAGAATTAAAAATCTTTGAATTTTCAATAAATCTCTTATGGTCAGAAACACTTGGCATCTACTCACCTCAAACCAAGCTTCCTTTGATTTTATCCATGATAGAATTGTTGATAGACTTCATAAGGGAAATAATTTCTTTATGAGGTCCTCTGTTTGGCCTTCCATCATGGATGAGTATGATGAAATCATGACGAATACCCAGTGGATTCCTTCTAGAACATAAAAACTGAACTTCTGGAACACTACTCGGCTTTCCACCCCAATTTAGAAGTTCTACCAGCCTCCTTCCAACTTTATTAGTTTTTTAATCTATGATTCTATCAAATTTTTCAAATAGGTTCAAAAGTTATTTCCCACTGATATCAAACATATTATTACTGCTTTAAAATTTTGGGCCAAGGACTCAACCTTTTGTAAACCTTATTGGATCAGAACTCTTAGCCTATGCCTGCATTATCGTTACTCTTGTGAAACTACTAAAGACCCACTGAAATGGATTAATCTCTTTTGGTGTTCCTTTATTCTTCTTTCCAGGAAGCTCCTCATTTAGAACATGTGGCTGAACTGACTGCCAATAGAGTACAGGATCCAATATGCAGGTTGGAAAGACCCCTCCTACTGCTCCTTGTGCATGCAGAGCGGGGAGTCCCTACTACACCTACACTTTGAATGCACCTTTGAGTTCAATATTTAGAGGCATAGTGAGTATATTTTTAAATTTAATCTTCTCCTACACAACAATGTGCCTCACCTTATAGAATATATTTTCTATTTTCCCTAGATTACCCAATTCAAGAACCTTTTGTGCCCATACATTACTATTGTTTTTCAACATGTTTGTATTGTTAAAAATACACTCAAATTTTATGGGATCAAGAATTAGTTCAAATATACCCTCACAAGCATAATGGAAGACGTCCATATGGCTTCTAAAATCCATAATTCCAGTATGTATAACACTATGGAGGACCTCACTACCATCAGAATGTTGGGTGTCAAGGGTGTCTCTCAGAATGCAATTCAATCCAAGTTTATTAGGTGGATTACTACCCTACCCTCATGGATAAAAATTTAATGTGGATGGTGTGAATCTAGGTGTACCTAGATTGGATGGATGCATGGATTTTTTAGAACTATAAAGGTATTTATTAAATAGTTCTTTTAGTAATTTATTGGCACATATATTTCCTTTGAGTAAGATCTTTGTTAGTCATTTTTTTCTTCAATTATAATAAACACTATAAATGGGACAACTTATGGATTGAAAGTGATTCCTCCTTAGTTTTCAATCTCTCCAGAAGTCATTCTCCAATGGTCCCATGTAAGATTTTCAGTGAATGGATGGAAGTCTTGGCATACTTGTGAAGTATACACTTCCAAATTACCCATATTTATAGAGAGTCCAATATAGTGACTGATGCCTTATCAAAGCTTGTAGTGGAGGATCACAATTATTTTGGTCCTTCTCCCTTAATTATAATCTCTTACCCCTAAACCTTTCTAATTTTAGGGGTGATTTGTACACTATGATTTATCTCTCCTTACTTCTTTTCCATTTTATTTTTTATTAATAAATTTGTTGGGACTGGGCCTTTGGGACCTCTACCCACGTCTTCTTGGATTAGCGTTTGTTTGAAAATATACAATTTTTTTACAACACCACTCCATTATTACCAGTACTTAATAAAAGAATATCAAAATTTATCACTAAATAATTATCATTTCACCACTTTTAAAAGTTATTTTTTTCAAATTCTTAAGTGTAAGCATCTAAAAAATAACAACAAAAAACTTTTAGCTTTTAAATTTACTCGTCATAAGTGTTATAATCACTTTTGTTTAAATTATTTCTATAAAAGGAGAATACCAAACATCTATTTCTCTGAATTAGGTCCAATTATATTTATAGATAAAGATAAATATTTGAAACATAAGTATAGATAATTAGTTTGCCTGACCAAACCTTTGACTGTTGACTCATATCATAAATATCCAATTACCCTAAATACCTAAATGGTGTAACACTCCCTCTCAAGCTAGATTTTCCTAGCTTGGATATAAAACAAATGAAAAAAATGAATCTCCTAATACCCCTTTATAAGTTTTACATTCCCATATTGATAAAAAAGAATAAAATAAATAACAGTATCCTTATTTTTGTTTCCCTCTTGTTTTGGTTCAACTGACTCTATGAAAACTCCTCATGATGGAAAATATTGAGAAATAATTGCTACTAATAAAGAATATATGGTCATTTTATGACTCTGATTTTGATGATAACCAATACTTGAATATTTCAGATGAAACAAAAACTAATGAGAGACTACAAAACAGTTGGGTAAAATGACACCCAATTTTATGGATCCAAAAGGTCTAGTGATACTACACCCGATTTTATGGACCCAAAAGGCTAATGGATTTGATACCCAATTTTGTAGACCCCAAAGTATGGGTGATGTGGTTCTCTATTTTGTAGACCCAAAAGGCATGGTGATATGAAACCTAATTTTGTAGACATAAATGGTCAGATGAAACGGTGCCCGATATGTGGTCCCAAAATTTTGGGTGATATGATGCCTAATTTTGAAAACTCAAAAGGCCAAGTAAAATAGTTCTTGACTTGTGAACCCAAAAAACTAGGTGATATGATGCCCAAATTGCAAACCAAAATGAATCAATAGTAATCTGTGTATCCTAATTATAGAGACATGGACACCCACAATACAACCTGGAAGGTTCCTTCTAGAGGGGGAGCATAAGGGTTATTGCAAGTGAATCTACAGTTGGATATGAGTTTAATTTCTATAAGGGATAAGTGTAAGCCAAGAAATAAGTAAAATGGGGTTGTTAAATAATAAGGGAGGGTTGGAGAGACTTATAATGGGATATTGATAATATATTTGGCATAGAGTTTGGGCGAGAGAGCCAGGGGTATCTCAAGTACTTCTCACTCTCTTATACTCTTCTTTTTATTCCTCCATTATTTTTATTCCTCTTCCTATAACTCAAATTCCTTAGAGTTTCTATATATATATATATAAGTAGTTGGGTTCCAGTTTCTTATATTTTTTGAGGAGATAAGAAATTGGTTTGGCTAGTTAGATATATTTTAGAGGAGGAAGCAATGATGATGCTAATCAAAAGAGTGGAACAACAACTTAAATAGACCAATTCTATACTCAAATTGATCCAGAAGAGACATATAGAGCAAGATCAATAATGATAAGAAACAAGATAAATTTAGGGAAGTACTCTCTCTTTTAGAATGATGTCTAAAGAAGATGTAGCAGCATGAGGTAATTTGGAATTATATGGTGTCACTGCATGAGGGTAATTCAGAGGTGAGTGGTGAAACGATGGCACAGGGGCACGACAAAGTGACTCTATTCAGTATAGCACATAGAAAGAATGAATTTTTGGTTACAAATAAAACTAAAAACGTGAAATGCGAGTTATCTACACAACACATGCCATAGGAAAATGCATGGCCATTTGAAATCATGATAAAACTGGGCATGACCACTTATGGACATGATGAAATTTTAGTGAATCACATAGGTTAGATTGATATGGAGTACATGACCACAATCACTTCCGACTAGATACAAGTCACTCGAGTAGCTGAATTATATTTGTGTGATGGAAGGGATCTTAGGATATGGATCACATGAGAAATCAGAAAAGTCAGTTTATAATCTCATAGTTACGGTCTGATAAGGAAGAGAAAAGTACGAACAGATTCATACCAAGAACCATATAACTGGAGAGGTGCAACAAAAAAGAGAGAAGGAATGAATTATGATCAATCAAAAATTGACAAGAGATGTAGGTTTTTACAGGATACAAACTTATTATTTGGAAAGTTTTTATAGTTAATACTAGGGAGTAAATTGCTGTTGACGTTGGTGGTATTATTGTTCATGAATTGGTAACTACCCCTTATGATACTCAAATTGACTACAAACACTATGTTCTTGTCTGAAGATACCTGTATCATATTTAGAAAACAATGAGAGAAACATATACTATGTAAATCATTTCCATGGTTGAAATTGTGCGAGAACCAATATCGATCGCTAGGGGTGTGTAATTACCGGTGCTCGATGGGATAAATCCTCAGGAATGGATTACATAAGAAGAATCATGTTTTTTCATTCATCCCATTCCAGAAAAATAAAAGTTACCTATTAACCAGGTGTGTATGGAAGGTGACACTAGATATTGGTTTACCATTATGATAGAGGTCCATCCAGATTCATCATAGTAAGATTTAATGCTTTGGTGGATTGGAAATTCAACATATTCATGGGGAGATAGAGGTTTAGTAAAAGAGAACAACATGATAAGACATCGATCAAGAGGATAGTTTTGAACCCCCGATAGGTCAAGCATTCATGACGATGAAATATTATTCTAATTCTGGATAAATTCATTAGAAAATTCTAGAATATGAAGTAGTTTTGATAAAATAGTAGAAAAATTTAAAGATGTAACTTCCTTGTCTATATGAAGTAATGACCAATAGTAATCCTAAGAAGTGGTACGAGGAAACTACACCAACACATTGATATTTTTTAAGGAAAGTTGGGTGGTGAAGGTGGGGAAATGTAACCAATTTATTTTTTTGGTGGAGCAAGGCCTCATCATATTTTTCAATCCATTTTTCTATGGAGTTTAGAGGAAGTGAATATCAATAAGGACTACAAAACCATGGGTCACTGGTTATGAACTAGTTCATAGTAGCAGACAAGACCCCAAAAATATGGAAGGATGAGGAGTGTTTCACAAGGAGTAACCCACAAAATATTATCTCTAAAGATGAGCCATAAATCAAGGAGGGGTGTATGGGAGATTTTTTGACATGCATGTGAGGGAATGAACCTTATTAAGGACCTTACCAACATGATCCTAAATTATCAATGTTGTTAGGTTATTTACAAAACACAAAACACAATGGTCTAAAACATTGGGAATACAACAATGATTTATATTTGAAGTATTAACCACCTATTTGGGACTTGAAATACTTCTGGGAGTTCCAATTTTCATGCCTGTGGCCACATGACTCTGGAAAGATGAAATAATTGAAGTGTTTTATAAGGGACATGATGGCATCTAAAAATTCAAGAGAAATATGGATGCTTATTTGCCTCATTATTTCTATCCCCATGAGGTATATTCACATGTGGGAGAGGAAATACTCTTAAAATAAAATTAACATGGTGAATTACATTAAACATGATGAAGGTATCAAAAACAAGTGGGGAGAGTCAGATCATTCACCGTTTGATATATATCTCAGTCATGGTAGGCCCCTTTCTTGCTTCTGTATTTTTAAGAAGTAATATATAAAGAAAAATTCATCAACCGTAGTCATTTATATGCACTCAATATTGAAGAAAATATTTATTTTCAAGGAGGAGTGAATGATAGAGACTTGTACACCCATAGTACAACATGAAATGCTCCTTATAAAAAGGGTCATTAAAAGGGAATCTATAGTTTCCCACAACTACATATTCTAAAAGGGATCAATGGTGGCCATGTGAGGAGTAAGGGAATCCTATTAAATAAAGAGGGAGGGATGGTGTTAGGTAGAAAGGAATACTATTATTAGATTTATTATAGATACTGGGTGGGAGATTTGGGGGGATCTTGATTACTTCTCACTCTCTTCTACTATTCTTACCCCATTCTCCTTCCTCCTCCTGTAACTCAAACTCCTTACAGTTTCTGTAAATATATATAAGTATTCGATTCTAGTTGGTTCATTTTTGTGAGGGGATTAACACCTAATGATAATCAAAGAAATGGTAAAGAAGCTTAATGGTGATTTGGGAAACTGAGTAGTAATCCAAGAAAATGCGATGAAGAAGCTCGATGATGATTAGAAAAACTTGATAGTGATTTGAGCTTTGATGAATAAAACCAACTGTAATATGGAAGCCTGATGAAAATGGGTGAAAAATACAATTTATGTCTCTAGTCATCAATATTTTTTGTACAATAATAGCAAGTCCTGAAGGATATTTGGGATACAATGAAGTGTCTTGTCTGATTTAACACATGATGCATCATAGAGGGGGATGGCACCATTCATGGGAAAATAAAAGCATGGAGTAGGGTCTGAATGACTATTATGATAACCTTTGGTCAGTAGTACCCCCCCATTATGGGGATTCTATTAGGGTTTTCTTTGGATTTAAGGAACCTAATTGGATACTTTTAATGATGATGGTTCAATCCACAAGAGATGCACATCCTGTATTAGAGTGCACTTATTCCCTTAAAAACTAGGACCTGTATGACCAAGCCCCATGAACTCCCTTTCTATGAAAGTACACTATGCACAAGACTCCTTTCACTCTGATCTTTCTAGAGTGTGACTATCCCAACACATTCCTTGAACCAGAGTGCTTAGACCCCACACATTTATGCTCCTTGCACGCCCAAGATCCTCAAAGAACAACTCAAAACATTCAACCAAGTCCTATGTGAAAAGGTACTATTCATGAACATCCTCCACACACAAGTCCCTAGTGTTATTGACTCCCCCTGAGGGTGACCTACATTATGAACTGAGTCAACCCTGTGATTGGATGACTTGATTGATAAATAGGGGCCATATTGTTTTCAAAGATGTAACTTCGAAGCATCTATCAACATCTTTGAATCCATCCATGGGATGAATGGAAAACATCAATCAAGACCAAGGATTGGTTTTAAGAGTGGTTGGTAATATCATATGGGCTATCCAATGTGATGATCATCTTTATGAGGTTCATAAACTAGGCTATAAAGTTGTACATTAATAATTTTGTTGTGTTTTATTTTAATGATATCATAATATATAGAATTAATATTTCTATTTATCTTGAACATATAAGGGAGGTAATCTATTTTTTTAGAAACACACATGCTATGTTAACCTTAAGAAGTGTAGTTTAATTCTCCTTAAATTGATCATCCTTGGATGTGTTGTATCATCTAACAAAATTCAAGTCGACAAGGAGAAGGTTTGAGTCATCTGAGAGTGTCCTCAACCCAATAATATTGGTGAATTGTGTAGCTTCCATAGTTATCCTCCTCTTATTGAATATTCATTATAAATTTAACTCATCCATGGAACCACTTAGAGACTGCTTGAAGAAGGTAAATTTTCATTAGGTTGAACCATTTAGGGAGAGTTTTTTCACCATTAAAGAGAAAATCTCCACTACTCCACTCTTGGAATTTCCCAACTTCATAAATCCATTCGAATAAGAAACAAAAACATCCATTGTCAAAAATAGCATCATTATTTCCTAATTTGGTTGATCAATTGATTTTATGAGTGAGAAACTCAGCGGATCATGTTTAAAGTAGGCTGCATATAAGATTTATCTATACGTTGTGGTACGAGTGGTGAAGCATTTGGAGAAGTACCTTTTCCAATGTGTGTTCATACTACATACCGACCAAGAAGCTACAAATATATACATTTTCTGAATAATATTAGCATGATGCACATCAAATGGGTTACCTTTCTATAGCAATTCACTTTTGTGATTAAGCACAATATCCATTAGAAAAATCAATAAGCGGACACATTAAGAAAGCGAGCCTATAAACTCATCACCATGTAGAATAAGGTTGGGGGATTTGAATATTTTAAAAAATAAATATATGGAAGATTTGTATTTCATTGAATAATGGGAACATTACCAACAAGGTCTATTTATTATCCCTTTTATGATACATGATGGATTTCTTTTTCTTCCAAGATCATTTGTGCATTCCTCAAGGGTTGGTACGAGAGATAATAACTATTAAACTAGATAGAAATGGACACTTTAGGAAGGATAAAACCATTTTTAGTAGATATAAAATTCTTTTGACCATAATTGAAACATGATAATGATAAATTAGTGAAAATGTGTATGACATACCACACTACAAAAGAAATATTCATTAGCGGTAGTATTTTCTTTTACTAGTGGTGGTTTAAAATACTGATAAATCATTTAGTGGTGGTTACTAAAACCACTACATATTTCATAGTCATTAATAATTTATTAGTAGTTATTTTTTTATCTATAGTTTCTATATGTGTTGTTTTTGATCATTTGGTGGCGGTTTCGATTTTTTTAGTAGTGATTTTTTTAAAAAAAATTTAACCTGAAAATAAAATTGAAAAAATGAACCTAATTGTTGCTAATATATATAGTGGGAGTTATTTTTAGAAATTATTAGTATTATCTTACACTAATTAATATTTTAAGAAAATTATTTAGCAATGATTTATAAAAATAGTCTCTAAATATTTCTCTTAAAATGTAATTTAAAAAAAATATTTAATAAAAAAATATAAATATAAAAACATTGACATGTAATAAACTAAAACATAAATTCATAGTAAACCCATTATACATACATCATACATCATACATACATAGTCACCATAACCTCAGTCAACTGATAACCTCAGTCACCCCATACCTCATTCATTGATATATACATATAAAATATGTCAAGAAACAACAAGTTTCCAATATACTTCCATCCCATAGCCTTCTCCGCATTTATATTCCTTCAAATCATCTCATCAAATGTAACCAACCACATAATTTCATTGACTGTAACAAAAAAGAAGATGAAAATTAAAACTGAACACAATAACTTAGAATTATAGTAGAATCATTAATAAAATATAAACATACAATAAAAACTAAGAACCATCAAAAAAACCTTCTGAATAATTTTTTGGATCTGAACATTAAATATCCTTCCTACTTCCAGAATTGGTCACCTATAATAAAAACCATAACATTTAAGAAAATAAACGCAAATGAGAAAAGACACAGAATATATTCAGAATGTTTCATATAAAATTTGTTATTTTTTTAATAAAAAAGAATACATTTTAACATAAAAAAATAATATATCCTAAAGAAAACTTTGAAAACATAAAATTACATTTAAGATATAATTCAACACTTGAAACTGAAAAGGTATAAGTATATAACAATCTAATTAATTTTTAAATATACGTGCGATGTGATTGAGATTAAATTAATAAAAAATATTAAAGAATTTGATATGAAAACATGTCCTATATTTAAAAAATAAATCAAATTTGGGTTTTCCATGATTTTATGTCAATTTTAGGTTATTTTCTATGCTTTTGACCATTACATGCATGTCTTAGTGTTTTAAAACACTAAAACACATTTACAGGCATCCCGGGAAAACCGCCACTCAAAATGATGTGTCATCAGTTCCTACATTTCAAAAATAAATATACATCAACTTTATTATGATTTCATGGTAATTCAAAATTATTATTTTTGGTTTTGACCCCCGACACATGTTTTTAAAGGCTTTGGTACCTTTAAAAACTATTTACTAATTCATTCCAACCACACTGCACACCGCACATCGAATTGACATGTCGTCTATGCATAAACATAAAAAATAACTCAATAGTGGTTTTCTTACAAGACAATTTGTACATTCCTCAAGGGTCAGTATGAGAGATCATAACAATTAAACTAGACAGCAATGGACACTTCAGGAAGGAAAAAACAATTTCTTTAGTAGAGATGTAATTATTTTGACCATAATTGAAATGGGATATTGATAAAGTGGGGAAAATTTGTATTTAATACTAGGATAACAAGGGGAATCCATAAAATATTGGATTTTATATACCACCGCATATTCAAAAGGTCCCCTAGGAAGACATCTCCATGGATTTTGTCTTGGGTCTACTTTATACTCAATAGTCTCATGAATATGTCTTTGTGGTAGTTGACCAATTTTCAAATATGGAACAATGAATTCCTTTAAAAAATATAATAAATTATTACTATGTTTTTACGTTATTCTTTTGGGAATTTTTGTGAGTCCATGGAATTTGGAGTCTCAAGGGTGTGATTGATGACTTTTGTTTGAGATCAACAAACAAAAATGCTGAGTTTATTTAATAACGTGTTCTTTTTAAGTCATGGAAATCCTATCCAATCTTAAATATTTAAATTATCCACATTAATTTGAATACAAATTATAAATCTTTAATAAATCAAAAAATTATGTGATTGGGGGGGGGGTAACTATGTGGTTTAAGAAAAAAATAATGAAAAAACATGATTTTTTATGTATTCTATCATCTACCACACTAATAAAAAGAGATAACCACCACTATAATATTTATAACACTTATCTTCTAATAGGTTATACATATTTCTAGAAGGGGTGGAAACTGATAGTTATTTTAAACTTAAATGTTAAAATAGAATATCAAGTTATGACCCATACATGTTTCAAATACAATGTTTAGTTGAAACATTTATAAGAATGTGTTTACTATAAGATTAATTTTTTTCATGCTTTATAGTGATGTCAATCATTAGTATGTTACCCATGATAGGATCAAGCACATTTAAGTAGAACAATATTTTATTCAACAGAAAATAACAAAATTGTTTGCCTTGTTTATATAAAAATGAAAAATTATTTGTAATTTCTCACTAAACTTTGACAAATTATTTTTTTAATAATTGTTTTGAGATTTCATGATATGTATAAACTAACTGGAGGGAGGAATTAAAATAATTAATTTTTAAATATTTGGTTTGAGTTTTCTTAATATGTATGTGATTCCTTGGTATGTATGAATTGTGTGTTCTATATCCTCATTTTTCTAAAAAAATAATAAAAAATTGAAAAACAAAATTAAGTGATGTTTTAAGAGAAAGTATTTATAATTAAAATGAGAACACTCACAACTCAACCATATTATTTGGAAACTTTATTCAGAAAAAAAACATAAAAAACTAATAAATACTAAATCATAAATAATCATTCTATTCATAAAAGTTCACTTATTGATTTTATTGAACACTAGGTAAACATAAAATAAAATATTTTAAAGGAAAAAAAATCAATGAAAAACAATGTCATTTAAAATGTGTAGAAATAAGTACATATAAAAGAAAACCGAAAAATAACATAAGTGAAAAAACTTGTTAGGAATGTCATATAGTGCACATATATCAAAAACAAAAATTCCAAATGACATGATTTAACTTGGGGGGGGGGGGATTTAGGAATTAAAAATGATGTAAAAAATCAAGTGATATCATGAAAATAATAAGAGATAAATATTGAATAAATGAAATGCATCAAAATGACTCTTTCAAGAACCCTCTTGTCTAATAATACCTACATTAGTATATTTATGCTATAAATTATAATTATAACAGAAATATTACTATTTATATAACCATAATCATATAAAGGTTAGGTAAGACATGAAAATGGAATCCCCTGACACTCAGGAAGAAATTCAAAGAGGCTTATCATTTTTCTCCAGTGGTGGAAGAACCCAAAATAAAGCATCACACCAAATTAAATTAATTTGGGAATCATTTACGAAAGAATGACATTTTGTAAACAAAAAAAATGATAAAAATAATATTGAAGGGAAAAATAAGAAAACAAGTTCATATAATTGAAAATAAAAATCAATTTATATTTTTTCTCATAACTAATATTAGCCATGTGGTTATAGAAATGCTAGCCTGATGCTTTTATCATTCCTACATCCATATTTTTCATCCATGTTGTCAACTCCCATATCCCCCCAATACATGCCCACTTTCAAGTCAGTGTGTGTCTTTAATGCATCAACTTGATAAAATTAGAACCAAGTGAAATGTTGAGATAATATATTAAAATTAATATTTATGGAATTTATTTTTTTATTACAGAGAAACTTGATCAACATATTCCACACAATTTAACACTTGAAGACAAAAATTAAAAGTATATGATCAAACATGTATAAAACTCTATCTTAAGGATCCAAGGAATCCATTTAAATCCATCATGGAAAGACTAACAACATATTTATATGAATAATATAAAATATTAAATTATTTGTCTTTTGTGAAACATGAAATAACTCATTTATAAATTTATTAATAAATAAAAACAATAAAAACATTTCCCTATGGTAGATAAAATTTTTGTAAAAAATTTACCATTCCATTATATTAAAGTGGTAATTAATTATTTGTGCATATACTAATTAATTATAAATAGGAATAAAAAATCATAGGTGGAAATTATAAATTAATTGTATACTATGTTTAATTGGAAATAATATCTATTGAAAGATATGCATGATATTACAAATGTAATAATTGTAAAAGGGGAAAATATAAGAACACAAGATTTATGTGGGTTGGTTAATGCGACTTAAAGTTACGATAAGAGAGAATAATTATTTTACTATGAGTGTGGATATAAAATACAATCAAGCCCAAAACTATCTTTAAACAACCAAGCCTAAAAATATATAGAAATCATTCAGTCAGACTAGTCCATTGAGGATTAATTCAAAAAACTAATTTTAACATGACTTTTACTAAAATTAATTTTAAATGATCTTTTGACTCTCTCCTTAAAACTCGCTCTTAGATTCATCTATACATTTTTAGATGCATTTGGATGCACTTTGTGACACTCATGAAACTGTTGTATTAAATATTATATAATTATAGATTTTTTTTTATTTTTTAGAGTTTTAAAGAGAGGTTTGAGAGTTTGAAAAATGGGGAAGTTTGGACTTCTGGTACCATTAAATCATGATTAGGGATAACCATGTAGCCATACTATGTAAGATGGGGAGGATCTTCTGGTAGCATATGCATGGTTAGAGCATGATTCTCTCAACCATGCAACCAAACTATGAAAACTATCATTACATATGGGATGACCCTACATGGTTAGCACATGGTTTTGGAAACCATATGGATAAACCATATGATTTACTCTTATATGAGGGATTCTTTCTAGTGACAATCAAACGGTTGGTGTACAATTTCCCAAATCACGTGGTCTGCACAAAAGTTTAAAACATGGAACTGTTCTTTCACCTATACTCAATTTAAAATCATTTCTCTTTCCTCCACCCCATTCATTCAAACTAGGAACCTCCCAATTGTGGAATTCACCTCCACTAGGATCCCTTGGTGGTCTCTTTATAATGTTGGTGAAATTTCTTCAAATTTACACCCCCTTTCTCCTTTTCCTTCTAGGACCCTCTTCTTATATTTTCTATGTTTCAATTCCCTAGTGGGCCATAGAGGACAATTCTAGAACCATGGATGTTTCTTAACTATATTTTTATAGATTCTAAGCATCCTTAGGTTCCCTTTCTTCCTTGTCTCTTGATATTGGGAGAAGGAAATGAGGTTACAATGAGTTTAAGGTAGTTGTCTTTGTGGAATTTATTTGACAAGTCATGAAATGCTTGGGTTTTTTAAATTCCGTTTTCATCAAGTTATACCTATATATAATAAATTTAATGATTTTTTGAAATGTTATATGTTATTTTTGTATTTGAAAAAAATGATTTTCATGGGTTTTAGTTCATTTTGTATGAAACAATTGTTTTATGTATGCTAAGATTTTTCATAAATTCCTAAGAGTCTCTTTTAAATGAATTTAAGTCTAAAACTTGTTTTATTATCACATTTTGAACACAAATCAATATTTATAAAAAATTAATTTGTGGGTTGATCGTTTATTTATGGGTGTTGATTTGTCTTTATAGATTTAGGAATGGATATTATTTGTTAATCCTTGATTATCCCTTTTAATTGATGTTTTCATTGTTAGCATATTGAGGTCTACCTGAACAATGGCCAAGGTTTGTTCCTCACTTCTCTGTTTCATTCCTTTGTCTATGCATTCTTTTTGCATTCATCGTCGATGTTCTATTTTTCCAAAAGTTTGTAAATACATGAAAACTGATCATTTCACAGTCGATCTTTGACAAAAAAGATCATTTCTGCGAGTTTAGTTTAGGGATTGATTAAATAATGGAGGCATAATATGATGCGGTGGGAGATCAGAAATGGATCAGGTGTTCTTCATTTTAGGGTTTTGGTGTCCAATGAAGTGGTGTAGTGGGGAATGATTTTCACACATTTCGATGGCTAGAATCTAGCCACTAATAATGATTTTGGTTTGATCAACCCCCGTTCCTTGTTCCTCAGTGGTTTTCATGACTGGATCAAAGTAGGAGGTGTTGTGGGTGAAAACACATGAATACTACAGTATTCTAGAAAATCATGAGTTACATGAAGTTTAGTTTGGAAGAACACATGTCATGTGTCCCCTTACTATAGTTACTGCAGTTTCACACAAAATTAAATATCACACATAGTGTGGTCTATCCACACACCATGTGACCCATAGCTGGTGACCTGACATATACTCCTAAGGTAAAAGATCATGGGAATGACCATGTTCATGGGAATAACTAAGTACACAAGCACGATCAGGTACCCAAACATGACTAAGTACTTAGAAATGGCCTGGTACATAGGCTTGACCAGTGTACACTGGAAAGAACATAGTACATGGGAATAGACTGATGAACATGGGAATAGAAACGGGTAGGTATGGACTTAGTGGGACATGTCATGTACTACCAGTACATTCCATATAGTTTTCCAGGTTAGGTTGAGGCCCTTTTTCTCTTCATTGTAGACTAGTATCTATAGGGTGCATCCTTTTGATGCATCCCTATGAGGGTATAGTGATGTATCACTTCTTGAGAATAATATGGGATCCTATCTACATTAAGAGTCTAAAATAGAGTTAAGAATCCCTCCATATGTTCTAAGGTGTGATACTATATCATTTCATCCCTAGGCTGGGTTAGGAATCCTGTTACCGACTATGAGGACATGTGATCCACATCCTAGTGGATTTACTCTGGGTAGGGTCAATCACCCATTTAACCTAGGTGTGATCCCCTATATGTGTATCGACATATTATGTCTTCTAGTGAGTACCTTATTTGTGTAAAGACCTGAGAAGCATGAACTCTTAGATGAGAACCATCAGTGATATCAAGGCTCGTGGAGCGAGTTATTTCAGGCGATCATTACCATGAAGTCTCAAGTAGAATAATAGGTTGTAAGTATGGTTGTGACCTTACTTTGAGGATTTATTTCTATCTTGAGTATATTTTCATTATTTTTGTTGTCTTATATTATTATTGCTATACTTTCATGATAACAAGATTACTACTCTCTTGATGCTTTGTGTTTGGTGATTTTGGGGTGTTCTACTAGGTTTGTTATACTCACCCCTTCATGGGATCTTCCTGCACATGTCACGTCTTATACAAACAAAAGGCATTATGATGGATTCTTAGGTGGAACAAGAGCAGGTGGAGAATAATTGAAGTAGACAGAACATTATTGGTTCCAGGAGTTTCTCTTGACAACAATATCCTCCTTTCTAACAGGTTAGACTCTTAAAAGTTTTTTGGGATTGCTTTTAACCATTTTCTTTCTCTTTCTTATGTTATACTCCGATGTGGGATTTATTTGTACATATGCATATTTTTTTATTAGTATATTACCTTTCAAAATTTTATTGGTGGTTGGATATGGGTGGGTGTGTACAAGAACTATAGTCCATGACCTCCCATTTGTGTGTTATGCCTACTCGATGCTAGTCACTAACCTTTGGCCTATTAGAGGCTGGCTTGGATCACAGGGTTAGGAACCCAGTTTTGGTGTGGTGGTTAACATATCCATTCAATAGGACTCAGATAACCTACTTGTTGACTTGATACATGTAGGCACTGATTTCAGGGAAAACATCGGTACATGCATCATATATGAATGAGTTATAGTTTCCATGTCCTTATTGAGTCAGCTTCTTGGATATACTATTTAACCATGTTGCATCTTGAATTTTCAGCATGCCTTCATGATGAAATCTAGCTAGCATTTCACAATAGTTTCATGATGATTATCCTCCCACCTTTGGGTGGTTTTTCGATCTTACCTCTACCCATTGAATAACTAGTTTTCCCAACAGTATCGAATGTTTATATGTGCAAGATTAGTGAAATTGATGATTTTCAGATGAAAATATACCTTAGGTTTATGGGTGAGATAGACCTTCAGAATGTTTAGGACTATCTTGAGGTGGTTGGGAGAGTTTTCCACCTTGTTAGGATACCTCCCAATCAGATAGTGGTCCTAGAGGCGAGCCTTATTCAAGGCTCTGTAGGGCGATGGTGGAGTTTGGTGACTTGGATGCATGATGAGGCAAATATCTCATAGATAGAGTTAAATATTCTATTAAAAGAGGAGTTTTAACCAACCATATTGAGAGCAATACATATCCAAGACCTTCAACAGGGTAGCATAATAATTGTAGAGTATGAGTCGAGAATCACTAAACTCTCAAGATACTCCATGGATATGGTTCATGATGCATTATTTCAAGAAATAACCTTCAAGAGAGGAATATGAAGAGATATATGGGATGGCGTGATATTTATTTTCATTTCTACTTATGTGGTGTTATATCATTCCTTAGTAGTAAAGATATTTCTGGTTGAGTAGGTGTTGACTGTTAGTGCTAGTAGTCGAAAATATGGAGTTGAGACTTCGACAATTAGTATCCAAAGGAAGGTAGAATGATCTAGGTATGTGAGATGCTTTATGAGATAGTCTCAGGATAGAGGATCTATAGTTTAGGTCTCTCAGGATGGTTCCAGTCTACTGACCGGGAGGCAATGTTTCTCTTTTGATAGGTGGTGACATTTCATGAGGAATTGTCTGAACCGCCATGTGGTAGACATGGAGATGGTTGATAAAAGTCCTAGGTAGAGACAAGAACTAGAGAAGGGATGTGACATAGTGGAAAACATGGAAAAGGATAAGGGAGAGTAGAAGGTGATGACCTACGTTTTGATATTTTTTCTTCACCATCCCCCTGTGGTCCATGCCAGGCTCAGGAAGCTGGTAGTTAGGGATGAGGGAAGATATAAGTAGTGGAGAATTTTGACCCAGATTATTTTGAGATAATTCAGGGAAATATCTATGAATTATATACTTTAACTATAGTATTAACTAATGTAGGCATGGATCACTCTTTCATTACGACATCCCTTGTTCGAGATCTGGAGATTCCAATTGAGAATTTGGACCAACTCTTGTGTTTGGAGACTCCTACTGAAGGAGATTCAACAATCAAACACTTATTAGAATAGTGTGTTCTAACTATTGGAGTAGAGATATTCCTTTAGTATATTTTTATAGTCATGATAAGGTCTTAAAATGTCATTCTAAATATAGAATGGATATCCATAGTTTAGGTATGGACCGACTATTTCATGCAGAGGATACAATGCATCCAAATTGATGGTATGTAGTTTTACTTCATTGGTGAGAAGAAAACTCAAGAAGAGTAGTATGGGATCATAAGTAAGTGGATACAACCTCTTACTCATCATTTTTCTAGTATTAACATTTGAGTATCAGATGTTATGAGCTTTCAGCTTCCTGCATTGGTGGAGGAATATGATGACATTTTTCCTAAGGATGTATGAGGTTTACCTATCCACTGAAAGATATAATTCTATACAGAATTGTATTCAGGGAAAACAATAATATTTTCACCAACATATTGAATGTATCCCACAGATATTTGAGAGCTAAAGGTTCATTTTAAGGATTTGCAGAGGAAGGTATTTGTCAAACCCAATGTGTCTCCCCGGGTAGCCCCAATGTTGTTGTTCAAGAATGAAAACAAGGGATTAAGGTTATGTGTGGATTACCATCACCTAAAATAGGTGAATATAAAGAATAAGTATCCACTATCTAGAATTAATGACCTCTTTGACCAATTAAAATGTGATAGGTGGTTCTCGAAGATTGACCTCAAGTCGGGTTATCACCAACTCCAAGTTCAAGACAAGGATATACCAAAGACTGCATTCCGATGTCGCTATGGTCACTATGAGTACTTATTGATGCCCTTCAATGTGAATAACTCCCCAAAAGTGTTCATGGTACTATGGACCAAATCTTTTATTTTTCTTGGATTGGTTTATAGTAGTATTAATTGATGAAATCCTAATATATTTGGTTTCAGAAGAGGATCATGCGAGACACTTGAGGATGGTCCTAGACATACTTTGAGAGCACTCGATTTATGGGAAGCTATTGAAGTGTCTTTTCTAGTTTCAAGAGGTACACATCCTATAATATGTCATCTTAGAAGAGGGAATAGCGATGGACACAACAAAGGTTGAGGTGGTGTTATCTTGGGATCCACCCAAGAGCATGTATGAGGTGTGAATATTCTATTGCAGAAATGCTGGGAGTCACATGATAGAGGTTTTAAGATGAAGAAAAGATATAAAAAGAAGAATAATAATAATAAGAACATAGAAACATCAATTTACGTGGTTTATAAAAAATATCTCTGTACATGGAGAGGCAGAATCACTTCACTGAAATCAGGAACACAATTACAGGGAGATCTAAAAGTTTCTCACACACCAAAATCTTGGTCAAATGTGAAACCAAAGAAGATGAAGCACTGTTCTACAAAACGAATCAAGCTACACCAATCCAAAAAATTCCTTTGGTTGACATGATACTATTAGAGATTCATGCCCAATTTCTCTAGGATATCATCACCCTTGACTACTTTTACTGGAAAGGGAAAACCTTTCAAGTTGATGAAGAAGTGTCAGTAGGCTTTTCAAGATTTGCGCCAAAGGTTGGCGAGCACCGCCATCTTGAAACCGCTAAATGAGGGTTTTGAGTATGTGGTGTTCTACAATGCATCTAAAATGGGGTTTGGAAGT
Source organism: Viscum album (assembly GCA_963277665.1). NCBI lineage: Eukaryota > Viridiplantae > Streptophyta > Magnoliopsida > Santalales > Viscaceae > Viscum > Viscum album. The sequence continues at coordinate 1,483,897,139 of OY728141.1, forward strand.
GTTATGATGTAGAGGAAGGTGGTGATTTTCTATGGGTACCAGCAACTGATACCCCATGAGTAGAGCTACTCAATCCATGATCTTGAGCTGGTAGTAGGGGTCTCTGCCCAAAATGTGTGATGAAACTACCTTATGGGTGAGTAGTTTATCATCTATCATGACTAAAAGAGTCTCAAGTTTATATTTTTATAGAAAAATATTAACTTTATGACTATATTTACAACAATATTATAACTTTTATATACTCTATACTCTCGAGAAGGGTAACATGGTGTTAGATTCTCTCAACAAGAGATCTTGTTCACAGTTGTTGAGTGAGGCATCAGAGTAGTCATCCCACTTTATAGCCATCTGAGAGTAGAATTTAGTAAAGATATTGGTATGAATTTTTATGTAAGAGATAACATGGTTTCATGGAGTTCCCTCAATGATCATTTCATACCATGATTCTTGCTTCATTTCATGATTATGGAGAGGGTTATAGGAGGCCTTGGGGACTCAATTGCTGTTGAGCACAATGTTTGACCCCAAAATAGATGGTCATACTGAGAGAACCATTCACGTTATAGAGAAAATGCATTGGGATTTCATGTTATACTTTTCTCATGGTTAGGAGGATCACCTAACCTTGATTAAGTTTTCAAAAAACAATAATTACCACTCCACTATCAGTATAATACCATTCAAGGCCTTTTATGGGGGACCATGCATGTCACCATTATAATGGACTAGTTTATGGGATTCATTACTCATGGTCACAAAGTTCGCGTGAGAGACAAAATAGAAGATGAAAATAATCCAGGAGAGGATGCAGAATTCTCATATTCATTAGAAGTCTTATAAGGACAGACGATAGAGGCCTTTGAAGTTCTATGAGGGAAACCATGTGTTCCTAAATGTCTCACCTCAGTGAGGATTGTGAATATTTGGTCAGGGTGACAAGTTATATTTGAGTTACATGTCGTGTAGATGGAAATTTTTAGATTTCCAAATCTGGTTTCACATGTTTCTAATCACTCATCCAATGCCTGAATCTTCCATTGTTTCCACTTATCATGCACGTGAAACTCATATCTTGTTCAATTAAGTCTGATCATCATCAGATAGACGATTTACAGTATCCTTTTTCATTTGGGAATCATCCAGAACCTCCTCCATCATTGTTTATCTAAGAACCACACCTAAAAATTGCAATCCAGTCCCAATCCACTCATTGTTGTCATCGTTACACGATCCATGCACCACACCGTGTATGGATCTACGATATCGAGTCATTGCACCAAGAAACAGTTGCACAACATTTGATTCCTCATTATTTGGGTCGATTCACCAGGAAAATGAAACCCCAATGATTAACACACATAGAATAACAGAATAAAACCATGAAACATGCAATAATAGGAATGAACCTCAACCATGCTCGATTGTCTTTGATTCATTTATATTATAATGATAAACAAAGAAACATAACAAATAAACTCCCAAAATAATCCCCACATAAAAAACAACCCCATCCTGAAATTTGCACAATCCATAGATCAATCTATTGGTTGATTGATCCGTGTTCATTGTAGAAATTTAAAAAGGGTAAAGAAAACCAAATAAAACAAATTCCTTACCTTGATTTGGATTGATCACTGGAGAATAATGAAGCTATTCCATTGTCATTGGTGAGATATTTTGATTTTTTTGCACGTCGATCGCTGATCTATGATCCAGTTTCTATTCATTTGAGAGGGATCCTCCAATGTTCTATCCAATAGCTCCAGGGTTATGTGGATAACCCCGGAATTCCATCATAGTATTCTACTTAAATAAACATCATTCACTATGTCAAAAAAATTAAATTAAATAATTTAAGTAATTATTTTATCCATTTTAGGATCACGATGAATTATCTACAAACAGCTCACAATGAAAAAGGTTATGTTGCTCCTAGGGTAAACCTCACATTCTGAACTCAACAGTTCCATCAAATTTCTAATATGGGACCTCATTTAGATGTTATTCCAATTTATTAGGAAAACAACATGTGTATTCTATTTAATATATTTAATATACTTCAAACATCTATTTTAGGCACATCAGGCCTCAGAATCCCATGTCGTCTCAGTGCCTAGTCTCGAAGATAATCTATACAATATCCAAAAATAATACATGGAAAGTATGAGTCATTACATATTATCTATGTGGTAAACTTATGCTTTTAAATTCTATGAGTGTAATAGGTGTGCTAAGAATTATATAACCCTCCAATGCATTGGGTAATGTTTTTCCTTATGAGAATTTATGTATAAGATTAGGGAGTGAACCTAATCCATGGTATGAATTTTTAATCCATGTGATATTGTCTTAATAGTTATCCATAACTAATGATTATTTTCACGTTTTATGTTGTTTCCACATTCTCATATTACCATCTTGTTATCATCTTTTATCATGCTTCAATATTCATGTTTATAATTATCACCCTTGTCTCATTGATATGTCTATTGACTAACATGTATTACTTTCATTATGTTATGCTTTGATTATTCTCTTATTGAGATTTATATCTCACCCCTTTCTTATGTACATCCCTAGGTTATCACATATAATTTTAGAAGAGCAATGGATTTTTAAGAGCATGTTAAAGGAGTTTTAAATAATAATGTTGCATCATCATTCATGTTATTATTTTATATACATAATTTCCCAAAGAAACTAGGCCTCATGATATTATGGGATTGTATTGTGTGTACCTTTATGTAATAAATCATGAATTAAGGTGTATTAAAGAAATGGGATTTCATGGTCAGTATCAAAGGAAATTATAGTTATTTTTTGGGATTAGGTTTAGAAAACTCTCATGAAATCCTTAGGGGTAAGACTAAAAATAGTAAAATATTCATAAATTTTGGTATAGAGTAAGTGGTTTCCATAAAAATACATCATTATCTAGATACTGCAAGTAGATGTGGATCTGTAATAGTTGTACCTAGGGTTAATAACCCCAAAAAGGGTGAATTGAGAGGGACTCAATCATCACCTGATGCATGACAAAGAGGTCTCACTATACACCTAGTTTAAAATTCTTGGTGGATATGCTTTGGTAAAATTTCAATCTCATTATGAGCCATTTTTAAGGGAATAAAAACACCCATAAGATTTCATTTTAGGAAATAGATCAGGGATAACTTAGATTGAAATCTAGAAATTCATGGGTTAAGGAATATATTTCATTTTTGAGTTATTCCTTCAATGTTCATGGTTTCCTTTTATATGTTTAATAGTTTCAAAATTATCATCCCTAAATTTATTTTGGATGAAGTAAATGATTAGAAACAGAATCAAATAGTAAAAGGCAGGCTTATAGTCCATTCATGAACTTTAAACATTCTATCTGACTATGGTTTTACACATTCATTTATATCACTCAAGTTTAGTATAACTATCTAAATGCCACTGTAAAACATGGAAGTATAGATATCTGTGAAAATGGAAAATGGGGAAATTATTGCATCCAAAGTATAAAAATACCCCCTTATCAAAATTTGTGGGATTAATTTCCCAGAAAACCTTATGATACCCCTTTAATGAAATTCAATGCTATTTTGGGCATGGATTGACTTTCCTTTTATAAAGCCAACATAAATTGTTGAGAGAGTAAAATCACCATTCGTATTGAATATTACTATCTAATTCTATACATGTGCAACCAGAAAGATGAATCTATTTTGGTATCATTATATAAATCATGGATATTATTTCCTTATGATCAAGTATATCTAGCTCAAATGATTGACACTAAGTAAAAGATAATCCTTGATGACACTCTCATAGTAAGGGAATATGATGATGTGTTTCCCAAAGAATCGTATGGTATTCCACCATGCTGTGAGGTTGAGTTCTTGATCAAACATATACTAGATGCTTTCCCAATATCTAAGACTCCATATAGAATGGACATTGTTGATCTTAAGAAGCTAAATAAAAAACTATAGGAGAGTTTGGATAAAGAGTTTATAAACCCAAGTGATTCACCACGGGGAGCACCGGTTCTCTTTATTAAGAATAATGATGGGTCAATGCATCTCATCATTAATTATCATGAACTCAAAAAATCACAATAAATAAAAATTATCCTCTACTGTGGATTGATTACTTGTTCAATTATCTATGTGGAGCTCAATGCATCTCTAAAGTGGATCTTTGGTCAGGATATTATCATGTAAAGGTGAAGGAGGATATCACCAATAACTTTTTTCATACAAGATATAGGTACTAAAAGTTTATTTTGATTTCATATGGACTCAATAATTATCTATAAATCTTCATATACTTAATTAATAGGGTCTTTAGGGATTACCTCAAAAAATTTGTGGTGGTCTTTATAGAGGATATTCTTATATACTCCAAAAACAAAGTGGAGAATGAGGAGAATTTGGATGGTTTACTGAATAAATTGTGGAAAGAAAATATGTAGGAAAATTAAAATAAATAAAAGTTTTGAATATAGAAACTAATGTTCATAGGGAATGTTATCACCAACAAAGGGATATTTGTGGATCCTTAAAAAAATAGAGGCAACTAAAGGATGGAATGAACTAACCTCTATGACATAAATTTATAGTTGCCTTGGATTATATAGTTACTATAATTGATTTGTGATAAAATTATCATGATTTTCAAACCCACTAACCAATATAACTACAAAGGAGTCAAGTTTTTTTGTACTGATTAATGTGAAGAAAACTTTAAAGATCCAAAATTGGCTAATCACTAAATATGTGCTCACATTAACCACTAGTGGTGAAGAATTTGTGAACTACAGTGATGCATCCAGAAAAGGATTGGGTTGTGTAATCATGAAAAAAGAAAAATTGATGGCCTATGTCACCCACTAATCAAATATCCATGGGTATAACTACACAACACATGATCTAGAATTGGATGTAGTGATATTAACGCTGAATATTTGCTGACATTATCTCTACGGGGAGAAGTGTGACATATATACAGATCATAAAAGGCTCAAGTATATATTCACACAAAAGGATCTCAATATGCACTAATGAATGTGTTTATATATGATTAAGGATAACAGTTGTTAAAACCATTACCATCTAAGGAAGGAAAACATACTGGGAAATTATCTGATTAAAAATGATCCTAAAAACCTATCCATGATGATAATTGCAAGTGATACGATATTATTGGACATATAGATGATGGAAATGGTAATAATAAAATTATCTTTATCCTAAATTTATAAAATTAATACTCAACCATATAATTTTAAGAGGATTAAGGAGGCTCATAAGGATGATGAGATTCTATAGGAAATAGTAGTGAATATTTTAGAGTTTAACATTTCTAAATATGGATTTATGAGGTTTGGAACTTAGATATGCTTCCCATAAAAACCAGAGCTGAAGTAATAACTCATGAATGATGGACATAACTCTTCTTTCTCTATTCATCCAGGAAGAATATATATATAGATTTTAACCAAATATTCTAGTGGGGTAAAATGAAGAGGGATATTATGGAATTTGTATCTCGATGCTTGGTATGATAACAAGTCAAGGTAAAACGAAAAAATTCCAAGGTTATAGTGAAACCATTATCCACACTAGTATGAAAATGGGAAAACATAACCATGAATTTCTTCATAGTACACCCTAGGAAAACTAAAGGCAATAATGTTATTTGGGTGGTAGTCGATCATCTTACCAATTCAGTGCATTTCATAGCTAAAAAGGAATATTTATATATTGAACAACTCAACAAGATATACATAAGGGAAGTGGTAAGACTATATGAAGTTACACTCTCTATTATATATGATTGATATCTAAAGTTTACCTAAAGGTTTTGGAGAAGACCTCAGCAATCATTGGATACAAAACCAAGCTTCATCATTGCTTATCACCCTCAAATAGATGGTCAGTCTGAAATAACCATTCAAAATCTAGAATATATATTGATATATTGTTAAATGAATTTAAAATCATGTTGGTATCAACACTTTACCCTAGTGGATCTTTCATATAATAATATCAATTCTAGCATTCAAATGGAACCTTACGAGGCAATGCATGGGAAGAGGTTCCAAAATATGAAATGTTAGGATGAAGTTGTAGAGACAACGCTAATGGGACCTGATATTATCCAAGAAATGATAGAGAAGGTTCAAATAATTCAACATCATATTAAATCCACACAATTTCAACAAAAAAATATGCATAAAATCATTAACAAGACCTAGAGTTTGAGGTTGGAGATAAGGGGTTCCTAAATAAATTGTTTTGGAAGAAATTCATGAGGTTTTGGAAGGGAAAGATTAGTCCAAGATACATAGGCCCCTTCAAGATCCATGATCACATTGGAGAGGTGGCCTATCAACTATGACTCTCACTTAACCTATCTAAAATACATTATGTGCTCCATCCATCCCTCTTAAGGAAGTACATACCAGACCACTCACATGTACTGAATCTAGATGTGTTACCATTGGGGAATGATCTTTCATATGAGGAGTATTCGGTAAAGATATTAGATCATTGAGAAGAGGTTATATGTAACAAGACAACTCCCCTAGTTAAAGTGTTGTGGTAGAACCAAAATTTTGAGAAAACGACTTAGGTACCAGAGGAGGTGATGAAACATAAATACCCTCGTCTATTTTAGTGTATAAATAAAATTTTGAGGGAAAAATTTCTGAATAGGGGAATAATGTAATGACCCAAACATTTATAAATGAAACCCCCTATTTAAATAAGTAAATTCCTTATTAAGAAATAAAATTATACAATATATATGAACTAATTTGGTTTTTGAACCCTTATAAGTTATATGCAGTCAAATTTAAAAGATTTTTAAACATCATATCCATTGATAATATATCCATTATATAGTGATAATATGATTAGTATATATATAGGGTTATGATAAATCCATTTTACATGAATAAAGGAAGTGATTTCCTCGACCAATAGGATCGTACCCTATTAAGCCTATTTATCAGAGCTTTTGAGGGATATAAAATCACTAGGATTTACCCATGACCAAGCCCAAGCTAAGACTCAACAACTAAATCATGAGAGAAAATATTTAAAGTATATGTCCAAGTTTATCAAGATCATGACCCAAACCATGTTTTTTGAACCACCATAATAAAATCTCACCATCGCACACCCTACCCTCACGGAATTCGCTAATAAAGGGATATGTATCTAGACCATAAAAATATGAATTTTCATGTTTTTATTTTTTATAAATTAATGATTATACTTATATTTTACTAAATTATAATGGTTAAATAATAAAGTTTAATAAAAATTAGATTTTAATATGATGAAACATAAACTGAATATTTAGGAAATATATAGTTTCTTGGAAATATATAGTTTCAATCAAGACACCCTTTTCAATGAATTCAAGAATTTTTTAAATATATGATATATTGATAAAATATTATTATTAAATAATATTTTTTAAATAAAAATGATAATATAATTTTACTAAGTCAAATGTAATTTTTGTAAGGGTCAAAAAACCGTTATTGTCAGAAAACCACTACTTCTTGACAAATGAGGATTTTTTATTCAAAAATGTAAATTATCATATTTATAGAATTATTTTAATAAAATAAATCTTATTTTTGATATCATCATATCAAAATTATCAAACAATTATTTTTTCATAATTTTCTGAGATAGTCGAATTTTTGGGTAAAAATTAAATATGGTATAATTATATGGTATGTATTATAACATAATAAAATTACAAAAGTAATGTAAAAAATACTATAAAGATTATTCACAACAAAAATTATGTTTCTTCTTTAATTTAATGTGTTTTTTATGTTATTTTATTAATTTTATAAACCTCTAATGAATCCTCTAAACCATATATTATATTTTAAGGTTTTAAAATCAATTATTTATAAACATGAATCACTTCCACTTCACCAAGGGTATTATTTTAGTGTTTCTGATTATTGACCTTATAAAATAATAAAATACACTCCTCTTTGTTAGAAACCATGGTAAAAAACCATGTCATGGTTTTTGTTTTGGATTAATTTATTATATAGAGTCTAAAACCTATGTTTAGAAATTAATAAATAATTATAATCTCTTTCACTATAAAAACCACCCAACCTCTCATTATGTTTTAATAAAAAACCTTGTAGTATTAAGTTACTCTTATATTACCTCTCTAGAGACCTCATAAGGTTCGCCCAATCTCTTAATAGGCTCCTCCCAAGATTTTAGAAGCCCCCTCTCAAGGTAATGGATCCTCTCATTCTCCTATTTATTCAATCATTTTCTTTATAATATTTCTTTTGTTTTCCAATTTTTAATGTTAGGAAATGTTTTTGAACATACCTATTACTATCATTATTATGTAAAAGTTATTAGATACCCATTTCACTCTCATATAAACCTTCCATGAATATTTATGTACCCCCATTATGCTGCCAAAATCTTCCTGCGATTTTTCATGCCAAATATTTGTGTAGGGAATACCCACCCTCATTTACACTGAAAGGTATTCACCTAGATGTACCTATAATTAATTTATTGGGTAATTACATGTATTAATCTCTCACTCCTCAAATATAGGATTAAAATTTATTAAATTTATTCTTATGTTTTATGATACATATGGGACACTTATGCATTTACATGTTATGAATGTGATGGGTAGACCCAGAATTATATAGTCCTCTAATGAATTGGGTATTATTTTTGTATCCTAAGACATTATGTATGGGATTAAGGAGTGAACCTAATCCATTTTGAGACTCTGTTTACCATGTGATGCTATCTTTAAAGTTAGTCTTGAATTATGCTTATTTCATGGTTTATGTTGTTATCACATTTTTATGCTGCCTTCATGTTATCATCTTATATCATACTTCGATATTCATGTTTATAATTATCACCCATTTTATGACTCATTGATATTCCTATTTATTAACATGTATTAATATCATCATGTTATTCTTTGATTATTCTATTACCGGGCTTTATAACTCACATCTTTCTTATGTACATCCTCGGGTTATCCCATGCAATTTTAGAAGTGAATGGATTTTTAAGAGAATGTTAAAGGCGTTTTAAATAATGATATTTAATCCTCATTCAAGTTATTTTTTATGTACCTAATTTTATAAATACACTAGGTATCATGATCTTCTAGGATGGTATTATGTGTATCTTTATGTAATAAATCATAGATTAAGGTGTATTAAAGATATGGGTTGGCATAGATATGTACACTATGAGTTCCTAGTGATGTCTTTTGGTGTGAGAATACCCCTCTATTTCATGAATCATATGAACTCTATATTTTAGCTATACCTGTATGGATTCATAGTTTTCTTCATCGATGACATACTCATTTACTATGTTTCAGAAAAAGAGCATAGAGATTTTTCAAGGATGTTCCTAGACTTACTCTGGGAGAACCAGATTCATGGTAAGCTCTCAGAGTTATAGTTATGGATTTTTCAGGTTCAATTTTGGGGGAATCTCATCTATGAGAAAGGTTTAGATATGGATTTAATGAATATTGATGTAATTCTTTCTTACGAGACACCCAAGAGTGTATCAAGGGTGTAGATTTTCCTTGGTTTAGAAGGGTAATATAGAGGGTTCATGAAAAAAATTTCTAGGATAGAAACCTCTTTGATCGCCTTGACACAGAAAGGGTAGCTTTTTCCTCGACTGAGTAGTGTTAAAGATCCTTAAAGGAGTTGAGGTTGAGGATGACTAGTGGTCCTATCATGGGACTATGGGAGGAGGGCATTGAGTATGTGGTGTTCTGTGATGCCTCTAGTGATAGGATTGATTTCATGTTGATGTTGAGGCATGTAGTGATATCCTAAGGGTTAAGGAAGTTGAGACCCCATGAGAAGAACTATGTGACTCGTGACCTAGATTTGGAAGAAATACTATTCACTTCGAAGATGTGGTGGAATTATCTTTTGATTGACTGTTATATTGTTTACTCAAACAATGAGAGTCCTAGGTACATCTTCACTCAGAGAGATCTTAACACGAGGCAAAGGCATTGGTTCAAGTTCTTACATGAAAATGAATTTGAGATATTCTATACTATTTTGAAGAGAAATGTGGTTATAGATGCCCTTAATAGGAAGTCTTGTTATTGCTTGGTGGAGGAGGTGTATGAGTAGTTGGATTAATTTAAACTGAACCTAATAGAAGAGAGTGGTGAGACATATCTTCAGTAAATGCTAGTGACTCCACCACTTCTTCAGTGTGTGTGTGAGGCTCAGTTGGGAGACATCGAATGTGAGGTTCTATATGACCAGATATCCTTAGAAGATGCACCAGATGATTTTTCTAAAGTTGGGGGGACACATCATCCTTTTCCAAGGAAAAACAGTGGTTCTTGTCACATTTCATGAGGAGGTGATGATTAATTTTCCAACCTACCCTTTGGATATAAATCAGATGTGGAAAATATGTACAAGTATCATCAATGAAATTTTTGGTTGGCTGACATGAGAAGGAGTGTCATCGAGTTCATCTCTCGGTGTCTCACATGCTAGCAGGTAATGGTTGAGCATCATATTCAAGCAGGTTAGAAAAAGCCTCTTAAGATATCGAAGTAGAATAAGGATGAAATATATACTAACTTTTTAATGGGGATTCCACCAATAGAGGAATACCATGATTCTATTTGAGTGATTGTTGACCAAATTACCAAGTCGACACACATTATTTACATTAGGTTATGGTGTTAGGTTTAGAGTTTAGAGAAGTTTTATATGTGGAATATCATTCAACTTCATGGGGTACTCTCGATTATTTTCTCTGATTATGATGCTTAGTTCAGTTCATGGTTATAGAGAGGCTTATAGGAGGCCATCAGGACCCAAGTGGGGATGAATATAGAACTTCACCCCCAAACAGATTGGTAGATCAATTGGACAATCCATGTGTTGGAGGATATTCTAAGATACTACATACCAGACTTCATTTGGAGCTGATAGGATCACTTTTCATTGGTAGAATTCACTTATAATAATAGTTATCACTCTACTATAAGCATGAAAATTTTCTAGGCCCTCTACGAGAGACCCTACAAGTCAAAATTATATTGTAATGAGGTTTGAAAGGTATCTGTTGATGGGCTAGAGACGGTGTAGGAAAAAAAAGGAGAAAGTACATGTGATCTGTGAGAACATGAGGAAAACCCAATGCAGACATAAATATTATGAAAACTAGTGCCATAATCCATTGGAGTTCAAGTAGGGAGACCATATTTTTCTGAGATTCTCCCCATGATTATGATTACAGAGAGTTTTATAGGATAAAAATCTATCCCTAAGGTTTATTGGGACATTCAAAATCCTATGGAGTGCTGATGAGATTGTTTACCTCTTGGCCTTGCCCCCATAGTTTTATCGAATGCATGAAGCCTTCCATGTGTCACAATAGAGGAGAAACATGCATGAACTGACAGAAGTTATTAACTGGGGTGAGCTATAAATCAATGATAGAGTCACCTTCATAGAGTACCCAGTGGTGGTTGAGTATTGTAAGGAGAGTATCCTGCATGGATAGGCCATCCCTTTGTTCAGTGTACTTTGATAGCATGAGAACGTACATGAGATCTCTTGGGAGCAAGAGATTCAAATGTAGGATCAATATCCCCACCTTTTTGTATAGTTTGTAATTTTTATGATGAAAATACTTGAATTATGGGAGGGTTTAATGAATCTATATTTTATTTATAAGACTTTAGAATATTTTATGGAATATTTTTGGAGCCAGGTGCTAAGTCTGTGTGAGATTTTGAGGCATAGAGGGGCCCAATATTCATATATTAAAAATATTAAATATATTATATCATGCATGCACAATTTTTTTTTTGGAATAAATGGTTTTATATTTTTTTGGGACCTCATATGGGAAATTAGAGACCATGGTTGTTTCCAAAACATTGTGTTTACCCAAGGCATGACATAAATATGGTCATTATTAGGCATTCCATGGAAGATGGCCTTTTGTGAGTACATTAGGTAAATTAATTAATTAATTAAATTTATTTATTTTATGACCTAACCTTAGACCTACACTATAAATTTTCTATTATATAAAATCACTAGGGTTAGCTGAATAAACCTATGAGATTAGATAGGAGGATGAATAATTCTTCATTGGCATATTAGGATCGACAAATGATGAAGAATAGATCAACGTGAACTGTGAGATGGATGAAGAAAACAATATATCTTATTATCCATCTCTAGCAGACATTTTATTCACCAATGATTGATCCAAACTCAAGACAAGGCATGTTATTTGATGAATTTACCATCTATTTTATTTTATAAGCATGGTTTTTATATATGTTTTATTATTATCTATGATTTATATCCTTCACAAAAGACCATATGTGAAATGAGTTTTGAACTAGGTTTATATATTTTATGCCTTGATCCAACCCATGGTTCCACACTTTATGATCGTTGTCGAAGATCACATCAGTCAAATATGCTCATCATCTTCATTCTTGTGTGTTTTCCCACACCATTTTTCACATTCTTCATTGTTGACCTATGGGTTCAATTATTTTGCATTTTCAGATTATATTTGAGCATAATCAAACCCCCTAAATATGTGATGGATTCATGGATGATGTATAGATAATTTTTTTTTCAAATTTATTATGGTGTGATGTGGGTTGCGAGTGATGGTGACCTCGATCGGTGGATAATTCTTCACGCTTCATCCATAGGAGAGGCATAGTGTGATGGGATGAGCCACATGGGGATCGATTGGATCGAATCCATCCACTAGTGGAAGATTGAGCATGGAAAACCCTAAATATAGCTTCTAAGGTGTGAATCGAGGAAGAAATGGTGGTGGAGGTGGAACAAGTGAGACACATGAAAAATTCTTCAAATTCTTGAAAATAACAACATACATGGAATGTACTATGAATAATACACGTTGTGTAGTCCCTTGTCTATGACAACTAGGGTTTTATGAAAAGATAAATATCACATGTCGTGTCTGACTCTATACATGTCATGTGACCCAGTGTTGGATAATAAGTGTGTACTATGGGAGTTTCATAGACACATCCAAGAACAAAAGCATGAACAGAGTGCACTAGTATAGTCATGTACTCAAACACAGCTAGGATACCCGATCACATACAATATACATGGGAAGATGCTAAAGTAAATTAGCATGAGTTGGAAGGACATGGGAAGATCCTGGGTAGCTAAGACACACCATGTACCACATGTACACATCTTGTTTTATTACATGTATAATCAATACATGTGCATGAGAGGACATGGACATGTGTTTAATAAATCTCACACATCATGTAACCCTAGGTATACACCATATACCCTCCTCAAAATATTCCATCCTATGTATCTTTTTCTTCAAGACTCATATTTGGGATTGTAACCCATCTTGATTAGTTTTGTGCATTGAACATGATGGTTAAATGCATTCTAGAATCATAGATATGACATGGGGTGTTGTTAATGTGATGCTTCTCCATAAATGTTTTCCTGATGGTATTGATTAGGTTGGTTTATCAGAGAGACATTAGGGTTGTCAATCCCTCTATTACACCAATAGAGTTGGAAACCCCTTTCTACATTGATTATAGTTCCTTTATATATGGGGTTCCCCCCATCTTTGAGTTTTGGCAGGGAGTGGTTCCTCCAATGAAGATCATTCCCCCTCGACTGTGGAGCGTAGTGGTGAGGTGAGAACCCTACACATTGATTCTTTTGTGGTTGCGTATGATTCTGGGCATCAAATATGGACCTTTAGAGCTACAGGTAGACTCATATTTCTTAGTTGTGTTGTGGAGATAAAGATATACTTTATCTCTCATATGGGTTTTTTAAGATTATATGTATTGGTTTTTCATTTCCCTCTTGCTTATGGGTTGAGTTGACTATTGTATATTTCTATTTCTCTCTTTGTGGTTTTTGGGGAAACTTACTTTGCATGTATACAATCACCTCTAAATGGTATTAGTCCATACATTTCATGTATTATGTAGACAGTAGGTAGATTTGTTGTGATCTCGGTGGAATATAGTGGTACTTGGGTGTGTTGACTATGTTTGGTGGTCAGATGTGGAGATCAGGAGCCAGATACTCTTCAGTTTCCCTTTTTCTAGTTACTGTTAGATTGGGACCTAATTTTTAGTTGGGCGTGTATATTTATTAATTATTCTTTGGTTTCATATTTTCTTACTCTAAAGTATTTCCTAGAAAATATTTCATGCATGGTTATTCTCTATATACTTCATTCTATTATTATTACTTTGCACTTTTGCATGGAGATTGTCATGTGCATGCATATAAGTACATTTTTTTAAGGCCTCCCATTTAATTTTATGGCTTGTTTGTTTATATCACCATCCCATAAAATATTCAAGGCGGGATTGGGGTTTCATTCCCAACTTTCCACCAACCAGTCGGGCCCTGATGGTCTGGGTTTTGACACTCACATTCTAAGAGCATTCACTATGTTCAATCCATGTTTTCAATTCTCTGCATCAAGTCCTAAAATAATCTGAGTTCATTTTAATTAATATTATTGGCCACTTTCAATAAATATTCAATTAGATTAGGATTAAAAGAAATAACATGATCAACATAACATAGAGTTTGTCTGATATCCCTTTATCCTCTCTACTACTAAATTATTTGATTTTTCATCTAACCCATATCTAAAATAAAGATATGAAATTAGATTAGTATAAAAACAAGCATAATCAACATACCATAAAGGATTTATAATTACCCTTATTTCTATCTTAGGTGCCACACTTTTCAACAGAATCATTCATATAGATGATAGGAATGTGGGTTAGAAGCAGGTGTTGGGCTATGCTGCTACTATGTTTGGTTGAGTTGTCTGGGTGGGATGATTTTAACTGTGGGGGGGGGGGGGGGGGTGTTGTAATATGTAATAGATAGTAGTTATTTTTCTAGTTAGTAGTTTAGAGTAGTTCAGTGGTGGGTTGGAAAGTATTAAATAGTGGGGCTGTTATTAGGTGGGGGTTACAATTGTTTTGTTTTTCATTCAATTGTGAGAGATAAACAGATGGGTAAGGTCATTGGACTCACATAGTAAAAATTTTTATGGGAATTATTCTTATTCATTCTTTCATAAACTTCTTATATTTTTTTAATTCTAGTGGATAATAATAGAAATACTTTGTTTCTATTTATTTTACACTTGGATATATATCAATAAAACTGACCAATAAGAACTGAGGTCACTCTTTTTGGAGTTTTAGTCCCATATAATATAAACTGGATAACACCTAGATCTTTATTACTTGAAAATTCATCAATATCCCCCATTTCCCATCCCTTTAATAATAATGAATTTAGAAACTCTAAAATTTTAATTACAACAAAATTTGTACCCAATAACCCCAATATCATATTCTAAAAATATGCATTTCATTATGCTAATCTCAAACTTACCATCAATAACATGACCATACATGGAACAACCAAATATATGTATTCTCAAATAATAAGTGCCATAAAATACTTCTTGAGGAGTTTTTAGATATATAAAAAGAGTATGACCAAAAACCATTTCTCCTGAATGAGGGTTAAACACTCTATTTTATAGAAACAGATAACAAAATAAAACTCAAGATATATAAAAAATATAAAATTCAAACTAGAGGAAAATGGGAATGAGATATACCTATTTTACACTCATATCCTACATATATAAACACTATAACAAGATTAATTTTAGTACAAGAAATATCAATCAATACATCATAAAATTTATTATAAAATCTAGAATTTAATTGCATGCATTGGACATGCTGCATGGATTTTGACTCATTCATTTTGAAACATCATTAAATCAATATGTTTGTTGAAAAATATGGTGATAAAAAATCACTTGTTTCTTGTGAAACTCATAAATAAATGTATTTTAGTATTTATGGTCATGATTATCTCGCAACATGATTAGTTCTAAGCATCACACCATGCTTATCAATATGCATTTCAATCATGGTATTCCATTCCTTGAATAACTCAAACACTTCATCCTTTGATTTTAGAAAATATTTTCCTCATGTATGGGATTCAATTGGAGAAAGGCCCCATAAGTCTATATGAATATTCTTAAGAATATTATTGTAAGTATTCTTTCTAAAATAACACAATCCTTGAGAAATTTTGGCTTTTATGTTTCTACCTTATTGGAAAATTGTTCTTTTCTTAATAATGAAAGTTCATATTTGATGTTATAATCATTTATGATGATAATGGTATTAAAAATAACATGTGATTACCACTATTCCCATCATTGATTTTCTCATCAAGTCATGAACTCTATTGAAGAGTTTACCTTTCATCACTATTAATACACCCTTTGAAACTTTTATCCATATATCTTAATCAAATAAATCCCATCCCTAGTTATCAAGAATAATAAGAGAAATAAAATTATTATGTGAATCAAGAATTCAAATAGAAATAAAATTATTATGTGAATCAAGAATATTCCGTTCATAAAAAGTTATAATATCTCCATCATGCATCTCAACCTGCACATAGTCGTAGAATGTAACACTAAACCCTCCTTCATCACCTAACATCATAGCGAAACTCCATGTTTTAAATGAAGTAGATACTTCTGGACAAACCATCCTTTTTCCATCATTAATTCCACGTATGATAATTCAAGGAACTCCATGAACCAAAAAAAACATAACTACATGATAGGTTGATTACATCCACCACCATGGGACACAATGTGAGGAAGAAAATCAAAGAAATCATGCAGGTCCAAGGAGTAGACCCCACGACCTATGTCTCACCCCCAAACCCTTAAAACCCCTCCAAAAATAGTGTTTCAACATTATAAATACCTAAATATGTAGAACCGAACAATAGTAATGAAAAAAAGATAGAGATATTGAAAAATAAAATGTAACTTCTTCTATAATAAATTTTAATGATTAAACTTCAAGAAAATTTAACTCACACAAAAAGTTATGTAACATTGAATGGGTCTAAAAAAATAAATGAAGATGGTGTCATATATTTGACATACTTGGGTAACTAGAATAACTTGTGGGACTAAGAAAAAAATAGTTAAAAGAGAAGGTTTTTGAAGAATATATGAATAACTATCCAAAATCATGATTTCGATCAGGGTCTTGCTGGACACTGTTTCCAGAAAAATGATAGTGTTCTGGCTCTGTGATTTTTCAAATGCCTCAATCTTGTAGCTGTGACACATCATATAATTATTTGTATACTTAAGGAAAAGTATCAATATGAGGTAAGAAAAAATTCACTATCAACGAAAAAATTAACATACACATACATAAAAAGTGGGTGGATGATCAAAATTTTCCATTTCACTGGGAGTTAGAAACTATAGTGGACTTATAATTTTTGACATAGGAAATATAGAAACAAACACATTCTCATCATTGATGGCATGTCGATATCCATACAAGTGGGGTCCATTTTTGAGGATCTTTTACCATATGAATCACTTTATATTCATAAAAACCAATAATTAATGTAGTATTTCAACCTAGATAATTAGAAATTACCACTTCCACATAGTGACATATGTGAATAGAGTACATAAAAACAAGTCATTCATTCGTAGAATAAGGTAGCTAAGAGAGAACCATTGCAGATTCATAATACACTTGAGAGAGGCTCTTTAAAGAAACTAAAAAACCTAAAATAGAACTGTTTTATAAAAGTGAGTGAGACGTTGGGTCATAGCATTGAAAACACAGGATATAAGAAAAGAAACGGTCTAGGATTTAACTGCCCTAGACCTATATATATCTGACATACCAACATCATCTCTGATTAACCCTTTAACTAAATATTCAAGTACAACCCTGAGATGAGGACACATGTGAAATTATAATTCCAACCATTAGATCATTTATTCAGGGTATACATATCATTTTAATTAATATAATATTTTTCCCTTTGAGATAGATTGACTTTGGCTACAGTGAAAATGGAAAAAACTAAAAATCTTACACTATGATGATAATGACGAATTTAGATACTCTGACAGCAACTTCGGGGAATCCAATGACTACGGTGGTGGTGAAGACTCCACCAAAACTAGTATCAAATTATCCCCAAGTATAATCCAATGAAAAGACATGCTTTATATTCTTAGAGAACTATCTGACTCTGGTGGAATTTCATCTCAGTCCTCGATAGTCTTTTTTTTAAAACAGGCACCAATGATTGACTATGGTGGTGTAGCTTAGATATTTTTTTATTCTAAAATATGTATTCAAAAATCTATATTCCATTTCATAAAAACTAATTGTTCTATTGTTACAATTCCTTTTTAATACTTCTATTTTATGAGTAGTTTTATCTAAATATTGATTTTATATCATTTTTGAATTCAAAAAACTCCAATTTCCCCATTTTGAATTCACTGTAAACTGTATGAATAGAGGAAAAAGAAACTATTTTTCAACTGTAATCATGAAAGTTCAATTGGGAGTTCTACAGAAGCTTCCACTAAAATTTCACCATTTTTTAGTTTTTCCAGGTTCGTTCTATTGTTCCCCATTGGAGGTTCCACTCGAACTTCTACTAGAGGTTTTGCTGGAATGTCCCCTGGAACTTCCATAGGAGGTTCTACTAGAACGTCCACTGGAGGGTTCACTAGAAATTCCATTGGAGGTTCCACTGGAACATCTACTGAAACCTCCACTTCACTTCCACTAGAGGTTCATATATGTTCTATTGGAACCAAAATTGGAACTTATAGTGGAACTACCAGTCATATTCAAACTTCCAAACCTGGAATCCCAAAAAAATATTTGTAGTGAAATATTACGGGATTTATAAGTGAATTTTGTTCCATTTTATAACATTGGAATTTACATAGGATATTCTATTTTAATTTACACTAAAATATATTCTACCAAATTTCAGTGCAAATCTACCTTAAGTAAAAAAAATTGTGGTGTTATTTCCAAGGGGATCTTCCAGTGTAACTTCTAGTCATATTCGACCTTCCAAACCTATAGTGTAAATTGTTGAATAACCAAAAAATATATTTTTAGTGAAATATTACATGATTCATAAGTGAATTTTGTTCAATTTTATACCACTATAAATTCTACTACAGTTTCCACTGGAACTTCCACTGGGATCTATTCTACCAAATTGTTGTGCAAAGCTAAATTAAATAACAAATAATGGTGTTATTTCCAAGGGGAACTTCCATTGTAAGTTCCATTCATATTCAACCTTCCAAAACTATAGTGTAAGTTGTGGAATCCCCCTAAAAAATATTTATAGTGAAATATTACAGGATTCATAAGTGATTTTTGTGCCATTTTATAGCACTGGAACTTCCACTATAGGTTCCACTGGAACTTCCATTGGGATCTATTCTACAAAATTATAGTGAAAAACTAGCTTAAATAAAAAATCGTAGTGTTATTTCCAAGGGGAACTTCTAATGGAAGTTCTAGTGGAACTTCTAGGAGAACTTTTAGTCATATTCAACATTCCAAAGTGTAATTTGTTTAATCCCCCCAAAAAATATTTGTAGTTAAATATTATAGGATTCATAAATGAATTTTGTGCCTTCTCATTCCACTGGAACTTACACTGGAGATTTCACTAGAACTTCCATTAGAGGGAAATTACACTGGAACCTATTCTACATTAGTGGAAATTCCAGTGGAATTTCACCGAAAACCCCACTAGAGGTTCCACTAGAACCATCCACTGGAACTCCCACCAGAGGTTCCACTAGAAATTCCACTGGAACTGTCACTGGAACTTCCATTGGAAATTCCACTAGAACTCCCACTAGAGGTTCTAATGGAACTTCCACTGGAACTTCCTTCCACTAGAACTCCCACTTGACCTTTCAGTGGAACTCCCACCAGAACATCCAGTACTTTTCAGAAGCGTGTGCTATTCTTTCCTATAGGACTTCTAATGGATATTCTATTGGAAGTTATACTTATCCTACCTTATATACTATAATTTGTTGATGCCCCCAATAATTCCTTAATTTCTATATTATAGTGAATTTTTTTACAAGATTCATCATGGAATTATTCTATTCTTTCTAGTTATATTGTTAGTTTTGTGATTCCCAAGGAAAGGTCTTCTTTTAATTTTCAGGTGTGCATTTTAGGTCCAATTTGACATAATTGAAAAGAGTTTCACAATAAATAAAAAAACTAAAATAATTTCATACAAATTCTTTGTAGAATAATCCATTTTGGAATATGTTTCAAGTGTTCCTATTTAATAATATTTCACCCTCGAATTGTAAGAAACACAACACTTATATTTGTTATGTATTAGATAACTTTGTTCCATAAACAAATTATTTTCAATTCAGTGGAGTGGAAAGAAATTTCTATAAAGTTGATGTCCAAAGGATCTTTGGAATAATAGAAGGAAAAACTAAAATGGAGGAATCCTACTCCTTCAAGTCAATTAAGGCATTGTTGTATATAAGGATATTTCAAATAGGTGTAAAGTTGTTGACACAAAAGGTAATAAAATAATATCTTTTTGAAGCACTAAAGGGAAATTAAGAATTCAATCATCTTGACACAGATACACTACTATGTGTATACAGATGTGATATTGTGTTTTCCCTCCAATTAGTGCTTACTTGACTTTAGGATTTATCAATTTTGTGATTACTGTGAGAGACATGAGAACACTAATGTGGTCTTGTGAAATCCACTAATAGTTGATGAGATCTATTAAAGAATTTCACAACCACCATGAAAATTTTATAGGGGTGATTATCACATTATTAGTATGGATTAATATTTCTTTTCAATTCTATGTATAATTTATTCTTCATAGGCTTGTTATTTTTTTAGTATTGGTTTTGTGAGGAAAGCATAATAGTTAAAGGAAATGAACAAGCTTCCAATCAACCATTCACAAAGTGGAGGCTATCATATTTTGATGCTGTAATAAAAAAACTAAAGATTCATTAAGTTTTAGATAGTGAGGTAAGCATACCAATTAAAATATATATTTAATGGTTTTTTAAACCACATGTATGTAAAAAATAAAAATATTATAGATAAAAAATGAAGAAGATATTTATAAGGATCCAAGAATGAGTAATGAAGATACTATTGGCCAGTAGAATATAAAACTAGAGGATTAAAAAATAAGAGTGATTGAAATAGAAAATTCAGCCTTGAAAAGAAAACTATTGAAAATGGAAGCAACAATTTCAAAAAAAGTAGAAAAATTTAAAAAACTAAAGCTGTTGGAAAGTGAGAACGCCAATAAAGAGGGAAGTAGAAGAGAAGGTATCATTATTGGCATTGAAATGAGCCATTATGTAATGGAGGAAGACCAGACAGTGGGTACAAATGAAGCTAGGATGTAGGAGGAACCTACTGAAAAATTCACACCTCTCCCTGATAGAACTGAAGCAGAACAACCGTAAATAACACCTTATCTAATGTAGGAAAACTAGAAACAAGGTACAAAGGAAGTTGGGATTCATCTCGAGGATGCAGATCAACCAGAGATGATGCCGGTCCATCCCAAGGTTGCAGATCAAGTCCAAGAAGTTGTTGAAAAACCACACCTCTACCTGAAAGTAGCCAAACCAAGAATCCATAATCATAAACTCTCCAAACTAGATCAATGATTAGAAATGTAAAGTCATGAGTAAGAAAACAAAATAATTTGGATTCGGAATATCGGTATGAATCCCAAAATACAAGAATAAAAATAGTAGCACCTCAAACAAAAACAGTAGAATATCCATCTCAGTTGGAAAAAACCATTGATGTAGGCAGTGTGTCAAAGAAAAAAACCAAAAAAAGTTGTTACCAGGATGAAAATTATACCTAAATGTGTTAGGCAGAGTAAATGGATGCAAAAAAAAAGACTAATAACCGTTAAGAGAAGATTATGCAGATGGACCCATCCTGGTATGTTATTAAGACCAAAGGGAAAGTACACCCTTAATTTAAAAGATTTATATTAAATTACCATTAATTGTACATTCTTTCTTATAAATTACTTTTATTATTATGTAGTAAATATGACTGGGAAGAAGAGAACAATTTGTATTCACTTTCATTAGATGAAATTTTCTTTCTTTTCAGTAAAATCTTAACAATTTGTAGGGTGAGTATTTAAGTTAACCAACCATACTATAAACTAATATTCAATTGGTGTGACATAATCCATTCCTTTTTTTGATATCAAGTAATATATTATTATACTTGGATTATAAAAAGAAATGTGAAATGGAGAAAATGGATGGAATTTTCCCAGATAAATCAACTATGATTACAAATTATTCCATGGTGAGTGTATTATTCTCTATATTCTTGAAGTTGTAAATATATTAATTAATTTTTTTCTAACTGTATTCATTTTTATATAACCTAATATTTGGTAAAAACAAAAATTTGATAGAGTTTTTGTTAGAGAAACTAATAAAGGAAGTGATGTAGTTGAATGGGAAAGTGTCTATCCTCATCAACACATTAAATATACATCAGACATTTCTCATGTTTGATATTTAGAAAAAATATTTAAGCTACTATAACACCATGAAACCTCGGATGGGTGCTGAAAAAATTATTGTTATCAAAATGATGCTTTTCAAATGGTAAGTATTATCTTCTTCGACCTCAAATCCATTTTCATACAAACCAACTAGATGAATAAAATTTCTACAAATTGAAAAAAACATTTATTGAAGAAATCATAAAAAAAAAATCCCTGGATACTAAGAAAAGTGTGCTCCCGCTCTGCCGTTCATAGTGGAAGACACTCCTCAACAGGGGGATGCATTGTGTGGATGTGGAGTAATTGTTTGTTATCTAATAGAGAAGATGGAAACTAATCAGGAATATAACAAGAATCTATCACAAGATGGATTTGATGACCTACACACACACATATATAGAACATTATTTCTTTATAGACCCTGCATACATCTGTACTGAAACATCATATAAAAGTAGGAGTTTCCTTTTGGAAACAATGTTGCTAGAATCAACATAACTAGTTAAACATCCCGGTTCAATGACTTTGTTATCAAAGTGGAATTGAAATGGTTTGGATATTTTTAATCATTTATATAGCCCACTTTCATGGTGGTTATTAGAAACTTCATTTGAATGTTTTCAGGTTTCTAAACAGTCATATATCCTGGTTTCATGGACGTTTATTAGTTTGGGTGGTCATGGAAATGGATTTGGAAATATGTCATGTGATGATATAAGTTTTTATAGACTATTTTTTCTGAATCTTATCTTATCTAATGGTGGTTTGTTTTTATTTGTATCAATATTTCATTATTAGTGGTTGTATGTTCATAATTGTTTAGGTTGCTGGATGATGTAATTTTCATCACTATAATTCTATTGGATACTATATTTCTATTTTACTACTTCAATGTCATTATATTGATGATTTACCAATTGAAATATTTATATTTAAATAGTAATATTAGTTTTATATAAGTATTATATTGATTTTATATAATGTTGAGGGGAATATTATGTGAAATGGGTTAAATTTGGTTTCAGTAGTTGATTTTTGGAAATTGTAGTGGGAGTATTATGTGCTTATGAGGGGAATTATTTGGTTTTTCTGTTATATTTGGTGCTGATAATTGTAATGGAAATTTAGTGTTGGTAATTTCTATGGGCTAAATTTGGTTTTGGTAAGTGAAATTGTTAATTACAATGTAGTCTTATTTGGTTTTGGAAATTGCAGCGGGAGTATTATGTGCTTATAAGGGGAATTATTTTTTTCTGAGGGGAATTATTTAGATTTTTTGTTATATTTGGTATCAATAATTGCAATGGATCTTTGGTTTTTGTAATTCCAATGGTTTATATTTGGTTTTGGTAATTTTAATGGTTCATATTTGGTTTTAAAAATTGTAATTGGTAAAATTTGGTTTTGGTAACTATAGTTGGTAATTACAGTTTGTTATTATTTGGTTTTGGAAATTGCAGTGGGAGTATTATGTGCTTATGATGGGAATTATTTTCTTCTGAGGGGAATTATTTGGTTTTGCTATTATATTTTCTATTGATAATTGCAATGTAAATTTGGTGTTTGTAATTGTAATGGGTTATATATGGTTTTGGTAATTGTAATGGTTCATATTTGGTTTTTGAAATTGTAGTGGGTTAAATTTGGTTTTGGTAACTGTAATTAGTAATTGAAATGCGGTCTTATTTGGTTTTGGAAATTGCAGTGGGAGTATTTTGTGCTTATGAGGGGAAGTATTTTCTTTTAAGGGGAATTATTTGGTTTTTCTATTATATTTGGTGTTAATAATTGCAATGGATATTTGGATGAATTACTATGGTCACATTTTTAGTACAGAAAATATTCTCTTCCCCACTATCGCTTTCACAGTTGCTACATCACAAATACAGACAACACATTTACAATTTATTGAAATGTTATCCCAGTCCCAATCCATTATAATAAAAATTGGACTATGAAATAGTATAGCCTATAAATGCTTCAATTCATTCATTATAATTTTAAAAAAAGTATAATCCAATGTTCTCCACACTGATCAACCTCTTCCAATGCTAAGAAAGTCTACCTCCAAAGTTGAAGTTCCAAATTGGTTAATAAGTCTTCCTACAACAGAAAAGAAAAAAAATTGCAATAGTTATATAAAATAATGCTGATAAAAAATTACTTTTAAAACCATTTTTCTAGATGAAACACTAAAATATGATCTTTCTTTATCTACAATTCCCTACGTGAAAAAATGATATAAAATACCACATTAACAATATAAATCTACTCTTATAAATGAAATTTATTAAAAAAATTAAATCATACTATCATCATAGCAGTAGACTTTTTTTATTCAACTGTGTCCCCTTTTAGTTGCCATTGTCTAAAAATAATTTCATTATATCTCCCCCTTTCCTGTTTGGTTTCTTTTTAAAAGAATCTTTTCTTATAATTGTGGCTGAACTATCACAACCATTAACTCCATCCAATGATGTATTTATGATAGTCAAATCTTTTGAAAATTTACTAAAATTATAGAATGAAATGTCATAACCCACATCTGTCTCACAAGCTATGGTAATTAACTTCATTCCCATTCATGCTAAATCTTTGTAACATTTTTCTATAAATAATTTTCTATCACCAAGTACTTAAAAATAAGATCCTTCAAACATCACAATATTTCTATCTAATTGGGCCTATCTCCAAAAAATATATTTTTCAGGTATTTCTCTCACATCAATCCAATAATAAATTTTTAAAACATGACAACAATA
Organism: Viscum album; assembly: GCA_963277665.1. NCBI lineage: Eukaryota > Viridiplantae > Streptophyta > Magnoliopsida > Santalales > Viscaceae > Viscum > Viscum album. The sequence continues at coordinate 1,483,922,477 of OY728141.1, forward strand.
ATACCCAAAAGACACAAAATTTTGACAAGAAAATTCAAAAACTTCATTAGAAGCTTCATATAATACACATAATTGATATTCACAGCCAACCATTCCAATAACATAAATGAATTAAACTCTAATTTCAATACATGATATTAGAAAACAAGAACCAATAATTTGATATTCATGTTGAAATAAATCAAATAACTTGGGTGTATATCTAGTATAAACCTAGCACATCAATTCATGATAAGGGTAAATATTATGAGGAAACTTCTCCTGCATCTCAAATTCTTCCTTTGTTTAACGATACCAATTTTTTTCCAAAAATATCTCAAACTGCTTAAATAATTCAACAACACTTAACTTGTGACGAACATAATATTTAATAAATCCATTAAATCTATCAATTAATTTAGTGTTGTGAATACCTAATATTAAAGCATATTTCAAAAAGAAATGCTCCCACTATTCTCACAATAGGAATACATCATCTAACCACTGTGATTTCCCATCCCCATATTCTGCTCTACGGGAAGACCACTACTAATAAAATTGATTTGCATCATGGTATTGAAACATACACTTCTTAAATTTAGTTACAAAACTAGATCCATATTTTATCAAATTACCTAAATTCTTAATACCATTTTGGATCAAATTCCATAAACAAATGTAGTATCGAGTTCCCACAAAAATATTAGAAATGGATTCTCCCATTTTCGTATCCTGATCATTAAAAATTGTTTGAGGTCACTTCATGTGATACACCTATAATTTTTTTGAAACAACTAAAAAAAAGTTTCGGTTTCATCATATAACAAAGATACCCCAAAAACAAAAATTTCTGGATGATGATTGAACCATACAAAGACACCTAATGGCCTGAACACTTTATTAGTGCTAAAAGTGGTGTAAAAAATAGCATCACCTCCAAAAAAATCACAATCTTTCATCATTTTTGGATCATTTAGGAAAATATTACTAATTTTCCCATTCTTGTCAAAATTCATAGTATAGAAAAATTATGGATAATCCTGACTTTGTTTTTCCAGGTACTCTAACATGCAACATGCATCACCATGAAGAAATTCCCATTCCTGTTTAGACATTAAAAAATTAAACTGATCAACACACATGAACCCAATAAAATTTTGACCCCCTAAAATTACTATCGCCAAGGAGAATAAATCATTTAGTTTAATACTTGCTGAGGCAGTCACATATAACCTAGATCTATGTGCTTCTGTTATTTTTCTTTGGGACCTCATCATATTAATTGATTTAGGGCTATTCAAGGGATGATTATGCTCTTAAAAAAAGATAGTACATGGATATTTACAATAAGATAATAAACTAACCCCCATTATAGTAAGGAAACCTGCACGTGTCTCAGCTTGAGGAAATTTCACCATGCTATCATGTTTTTCAACATTCCTATGACCTTCTTCGCTACATGAAAAAAGGGCTTGATGTGACAATTGATTTATCCTTTCTCCTTTTATTAGAGTATTTTCAGTGTACACTAAACCCATTTAATCACCCAAACGTGACATAGAATCACTGCAATTCATCAAGTGACTTGAACATCATCCCTACAACTGGTTTAATAGAAGCCGCTACAACATCAACATCAATGGCAACAACATTTCAAAAACCTAAAACAACATAAATGTATATTTATAAAACTAAGGAATATATTATTGTTAAATATAATTAAAATAAATATGATTTTCAATTGTTACATAATTATTATAAAATTTATTTAATTTAACATTTGAAACAGTATAAACAATTTTCAATTGAATTTATTTTCCAACACCCAGTGTAACTTCCAGTGGAAGTTCCACACTACAACATAGATTTATATTTCTAAAACTAAGTAATATATTATTTTTAAATATAATTAAAATAAATACGAATTGAAATTGTTATATAATTATTATAAAAATGATCCAATTTAGTATTTGAAATTGTATAAAAAAATTTAAATTGTATTTATTCTCCACTACCTAATGGAAGTTCCGACCCTGGAAGTTCCACTTCTAATGATTGAGGTTATAGTGGGAGTTCTAGTGGGGCTTCTTGTGGAACTTCCAGTGGAACTTAAAATGGGACTTCCAGTGGAACTTCCAGTGGAACTTCCAATGGAAGTTAAACACTACAACAAAAATGTATATTTATAAAACTAAGGAATATATTATTGTAAAATATAATTAAAATAAATATGAATTGAAATTTTTACAAAATTATTATAAAAATTATTCAATTTATTATTTTAAATTCTATAAATTTTTTTAAAATTTATTTATTTTCCACTACCTAGTGGAAGTTCTGTCCATGGAAGTTCCACTTCCACAGCTCGATGTTCTAGTGGAACTTTCATTTGGAGTTCCAGTGGAAGTCCCACTAGAATTCCTATTGGAACCTCGAGTGAAACATCTATTGGAAGTTCCAGTGGTCCTTCCACTGTAAAAAACCAGTTGAACTTACACAATGCAACAAAACTGTATATTTATTTTAGTAAAACAACCCCTGAAAACTTCAAAAACAATTTTGGACTGATTGACCACAAAACTAACCGTAAAAAAACTTCAAATATAATATCCAATACATTAAAAAGATTTAGTATACAATCATGCATAGAAAATTATTCTATATTTACCAAAAAACTATAAAAATACTTAAAATATAATCTACAATACCATTATCACTATCCATTATAAGAAGAAACAAAATACAAACTACCGTGTCGCGACTCCGATGAATCACACTGCTCCGAAATACACTAATAATGCCTTATGGTCCCATAATATGAACCAAATAAAAATGACCTAATCCCTTAGACCACCCATAGTCGTTTATACCTCGTACAATAAAACCCAATGAAAAAAAATGTGCCACAACGAAACCAATTGTGATGAAACCCAATGAAAATCTCAATCCAGCAATATGATACACCTTGCCCTCAATCTTTTAGAGCACGACCGCGAGCACCGAATGAAAATGAAAAATTGTGAAATATCTTCCACAAAAATGATAGTCCTAATGCGATTCTTCATTTCAAAGGCACTTAATTTTCCATAATATGGAAATTCCCTCTAGAAAAACAAAGCAACATGATGGTGACACCTGTAAAAATAAACACGTGTTAAGATCCCCGCACATCACCAGAGCATCCTGCAAAACGGGAACCAGAGATGATAAATTGTGTGTATCTTATGGTCTTGAATATAAAAAAATTATTCATATTTTAAATAGGTTTAGTGGAATTATAGAAAAAAAATCTACCGACTTAATTAACCAATACATAAAATATGCACATTAGTTTGTAAATTAAGAATAATTTTTTTTCTTTTATTATTTTAAGATTATTTCAATTTAATATATCATTTTTATAACAAATATATATTTTTAAAGCACATTATAAGTATATATACAAATTGAAAATTATTTGATAAATATTATATATTTAAAATTTAATATTTCTTAATAATAAGTATTTTTTATTTTTTGATATTTTTAATGTTGATTAAAAATATAGGTAGACCTACACACTGGTCCACTTAAAATTATGTCTGAGACTCACTAAATTTTTTGATCCCACATTAAATGTGGGCCTAAACAAGTCAGAAAATTATAGGCCCAACCAATGTGGGCTTGGCATACTTTTCCCTAATCCTTCCCATTAAACATTCATAACAACGTATGTGGGGTATGATTTTAGTGGATGTTGACCATGGGGGGTGTCATGGTTAAGTTCATTCATTGGAGGCCTGAGCATCTAGGGTTTTATTCTCATTGGTTTTTCATGTCATTATAATTACAACACGTGATTTGACATCTCAATAGTGAAAGGAAATGTTGAGATGTCGATTTTACCCACTTGGGTCGTAGTTTACATTTGAAACCTAGGGTCCCACACACACTTTAGTGGGAAAGGGATACTCCAGGAAGAGTGTAGAGACCTATTTTTTCCTTTTAGGACTTTGTAATATTCCTACATATATTTCCAGAGCTAGGTGCTAAGACGGTGTGCAATTCCGAGGCCCGATGTACCCGAAATAAATTATAAAAAGATATATTAAGTGTTTTTGTACTATTCACATGTTAGAAATAGGATATATATTAAAAGGTATCTCAGATCAGAAATAAAAGGCCACTATTGTGTCCATAACGCAGTGTTTACCCTTGGTGGGGTATAAATTTCATCCACGCATGACTTCTGTGAAAAACACCATTCAAGGGAAAAATGGTAATTAAAATAATTAAACTTAATTATTTTATCTCGAATTCCAAACCCAATAAATTTAAAATAGGGATTTGGATTGGATATACAAGACAATCATTGAGTTTAGAATGGGGTTTTTTTCCTAGGCACGCCATAAAATCATCGGGCATGGAGGTTTCAGATTTCACGACCGTTGGCAGGGTATTTCAGTGTTTATCTATAAATAAACACTTAAGAGATTAGAATTAGGTTAACCCTAATTCTATATTTCTCTCTCTAATATGTTCTTCATCATTATTCAGCAGATCAAGGATTGATCTCTGTCATAACTTTGGTGGATCGAAGCTGGAGTGCAATGATCGAATCAGAAGTGATAAACAGATAGATCAAAGTAGGATTTCTTCTATTTTTGAGTTCTAATCCAGGTTTTAATTAGAAAATGATTTGTTTCCTATTTTCATCATCGTTTTGATTATCTTTGTGGATAACCACACTAACACGATCATCAATACATCCTGGAAAACCTTTTTGTTCTTCGTGTTCTTCACCTGTTCTTCGTGTTCTTGGGCGTTTATATTTGGACGCGTCAAATATTTAATAATTTTTGCACCTTTCATCTGATCGTAATGGCCCTCAGATGGGTCCACTAGAGTAGAACTACTGGAGATGACTAGTAGTGAACCAAGACAACGAAAGATTGTGGAGTGGACTAGGTGGTGGCGGGTGTCTCGCGGCTAGGCGTGTTGCGGTGTGAATCGAGGCGGCTTGGCGGGAAGGTGAGACGGAGGCTGACAGGTCGCTGGGGTTGGCATGGTGCAGTGACTGGAGAGGATGGAAGACTGAATACTAGGGTGATTTCACAAGGTGGAGGATGGTAGGGTGCTTCTTTCATGGTGGGGTGATGACCGAGAAACCAAGACCCGCGAACTGTGGGTTTGCATCGACTCAGGGTTCCGAGGCGGACCAGCTGGCCGGTTGGCCAGTGCACCGAAGCGTATGGACCGTGGATCCCTAGGCAGGGTGGGCCATGATAGGTGGGCTAGTCCATGGAAGAAAGGGCTAGACCCATGGTTGGGCCATGGGCTGGTGATCTGAATTGGGCCGACTGGGGCGGGATGACCCAGTTTGGCCCAAAACTCCTTAAGATGCATGTATCTCGCAATACGAATGTCCATTTGATGCACCATATGTAGCCACGAGTCCCTCTCATAGAGACAAATATTTTTGGTCTATTTTGGGACTTTTAAGTTCTATTATTGGGGTTTAGGTGTGCAAAATTTCTAAGTTTAATAATAATAATTTAGTTATTATTATTTGGAAAATTTGTTTTGGGCCTACCTTCTAAATGGGAGGTCCATTTGATATGATTTCAATGGAGACATGACCCTGATATTTATGCAAAGTTTTCAAGATGAATTTTGGGTGCTCAAGGTAAAGTTGAGGTGTGGGTCCCAGGGAGGGGGGTGTTCGCATGTGTTACAGTGAAATGTAACCTTTTCATCAGTTATCCATTTCGGACAAATGAGTAGTCCATTTCATATGTTTTCCTGATAGGATTGAAATGGAGTGATCCATATAACTTGTTTTGGAACCGAGGAATGGGCCCCATGGGATGTCATTCTAGAGAATTGCAGCGACACACGACTTCTCCATCGGATGTCCGTTTGTGGTGAATGAATAGTTGATCTTGCATGTTTTTCCACAAGGATTTCAATGGTGTGATCTGTTTGAACTTACAGATCCTTGTTCATGATCTCATTAAATGTGGAAACATGAAAGGAATATTGGTGGAATATCCTTTTGATGTTTTTGAATAGAACCCACGACTTGGGACAACCTCTAATCTTATGAGAGTGGAGAAGATGTATGAATAGATGCAGTTGAATGTTCTGGAGTCATTTGAGGAGGTGTGATAGAGTAATTATGATTTTGGGACTCCGGATCAACGATGTGCATCGTGCATTCATAAAACTATTGACTAGGTGTGTCAAGTACTATGGGAGTAAGCCTACGTGCCTAGGGGGTACTTGTTCATAGTTTAGTACCCGATAATGGTTAGGTACATGACCATGCAATGAGGCGGGGCCACACAATGTGTGGGCCCGACACGCGTCATGTACCACTTTAAGAATTATTATATCTCTCATAAATCTTTCTTCTGAACTTAGATTTTGGCATGTGAGTATCCTATCCTGTGTGTTTTTTCAAATAGAATGCGATGGTGCCCTCCGTAGTTGTTTACGGGTTATGATGTGAGATTTTCTAGGCGTGATGCTTATCTGGGGAGACACCTGATGACTACAATAGTGTTTTCCCAAGATATACCATCAATTAGTGACGTCTAGTGTTCCTTTAAGTGCTTTCTAAGAGGTACCATCTAGCTGGGATGGCCAGAGCAGTTTCAGATTTACCTCTAGCTGGGCTGGGCAGTGGGTCCCCATCAACTTTTAAAGTGGAATCCCCCTAATGCATTAGGGCATGGGTAGCCTCTATGACTTATTTTAGAGTGGAATCCCCCTGATTCATCAGGGCATGGGTAGCCTCTATGACTCCTAATAGAGTGGAATCCCCCTGATGCATCTGGGTGTGGGCAGCCTCTACGACTTCTGTTATAGTGGAATCCCCCTAACGCATCAGGGTGTGGGTAGCCTCTCCAACTCATACTAAAGTGAAATCCCCCAAACACATCTAGGCGTGGGTAGCCTCTATGACTTCAAATATTGTGGAATCCCCCTAACACATTAGGGCATGGGTAGCCTCTACGAATCCTACTAGAGTGGAATCCCCTAACAAATCAGAATGTGGGTAGCCTCTATGACTTCTATCAGAGTGGAATCCCCCTGACATATTAGGGCATTGGTATCCTTTGAGACTACTATGAGAGTGGAATCCTCCTAACATAATAGGGAATGGGTATCCTTTAATTTGTGATTACACCCCAGTTGTGCAGCACAACGATGAGATGCGGTTGATGTACCTTTGGAATCTCAAGAAAGAGGGGAAGTTTTCCCACTAAGACGCATCCTTATGACATGACCTAAAACTATGAGGGAAAGATAGACCCACCCAAATTACATAATATCAAGGTGAGGTGATTGATCCCATTTTACTTGCAGTTCAGAGCAGACATGTGAGATTCTAGGCATCGGTGGTTACTTCTAAAACGGTTGGCTGCTCACTTTTTCTAGGCTAAGCTTGTGAGATGGAGATCCCCTTACTCTCTCATTTGGGTTTCTTTGAATGAGTATATATATATATATATATCCTTTTTCCAGTACCCACTCCTTGGGTTTTGGATACTCTCATTCTAGGAGAGGTGAATACGTGCGAGGTATTCCACATGCTTTCCCTATATAGCTTCTTATGATTGGATGATTCTACTCTCCTATTATAGGTAGTGAAGACTTGATGAGAAGTTCATATTCTCACCATTTCTAGCTCCTTTTTTAGAATATCTTACTTCACTCTCTTGTTGGGTTGAGTTGTACTCCTTTTACTGCACTCCTATATAAAACTTATTTTACTATACCTTATCCTATCTCCTACTCCCCTCTTCAGTACTTGTCTCGGTGATCCCTTAAGACTTCGGGCATCCTACTGAGTATTTTTATACTCATCCCTATTTGGGCTTTGCCCGCAATTGGTTTTCCCTTTCAGATGATGTACAGGTTGACCATGACTTAAGATGAGCTTAGGGATATGAGAGCTTGGATCACATACAGTGGTCATAGCTTGGGATTCAGGATCATGACTCTCCTAGTTGTTTTACTTTTACACCTATTGTCAGGTTGTGGCACTTTTCTAGTTGGGAGTGTACTTTTACCCTTTACCTTTCAGTTTAATTTCTGTAATTGTACTATTTAGAGGTCAATTAATTTTTGTGGTTTATATATAGAAGTGTTATATCTTATTTTCTTTTCCTTCTACATTGTTTTCATTGATTTGGTTGTGTGTGTGTACAAGTTCTTAGGCAAATGCCTTCCCTATTTTATTGTGCACTCAGCGCTAGTTGCCATCCCCTGGCCTATGGTGGTGGTCTTGGGGTAGTTTCAACTTGAGTCCCAACATGGGTTGGGCCATGAAAAAGTGGTATCAAAGGTGGTTCAACCCTTGGGAAATTGTTCAGATGTTTCCCTAAAGAGGTATTGGTTGAGTTTATGGAAATAGTGTTGAAGTGTCTCGAGAGTTACTCTTAGGACAGGGAGTCCAGTGATGGTATGGGCAGACGACATATCCATTCACCAGGACCCTGATTACCCTCTTTTTGACTCATCACTCTCATGAAGATGACCCTGTGAGCGATGAGACCTCAGTTCAGGACCCATCATGCGAGATCATTTATCCAAGTGGGTAGGTAGCAGCACCTCAACCAGTTGAGTAGAAGAGAACCCCATTAGAGAAGGCTGAGGATGTGCACAGGTTGTGTTCACTTCGTGAGTTCCAGTGCCAGAGGCCACTGAGGTACCACAATGTGCTATACCCTCAGATAGTAGAGGTTTGGATAGAGTTGGTGGTCTACATCTTCAGGCTTGTATAGACATTGGGAGATCAGATGGTGGATTTGGCAGCCAAACTTTTCCATGGAGTAGTTGGACATTGGTGGAGCTTGGTTACTCAGATACATGATGATTCAGAACTCTTGTGGGATGACTTCCAGTAACTATTTTGTGAGGACTTCTACCCCTCATGCTTGTAATCCATTTGACTCCAGGAGCTCCTGCAGTTTTTGTAGGGTGGGATGATAGTGAATGAGTATGTGACTAGGTTCAAAGACCTTGCATGATACTCTCCAGACATGATCTATAATGGTTACTTCCTAGCATGAAAGTTTGAACATGGACTCCATAGAGAGATTCATGCTATTATAGTACCCTTGTGCATCCCCATCTATGCCAGGGTACTAGAAAAGGTGCTGCCAATAGAGAAATTTCTGTTATAAGGATTCCATACAGCTAGTTGTGGCAATGAGTGAAACAGAGCTGAGACGTCTACCGCATCTAGTAGGTGTTAGTTGAAGAGATCTCAACGTAAAAGGATACCCCATAATCAGTCTGAAGCACACAGTCGTATGGGTCTGAGCCAGTGCAGAGCACGAGGATAGCCTAGGGAGGGCTAGTGTTATGCTTGTGATGGGCAGGGTAACTTGGCATGAGACTGCCTGACTAGACATGCTGAGAACACCAGGTAGACAACAGGTGGACCACCATGATAGAGACAACGTCGTTATCAGGGTGGTCCCCAAAGAGGTGGTGCTGGAAAAGGAGAAAGAGGTTGTAACACCCCAAGTTTTTTTAAAGATAAATAGAAATGCATGGAACTTTGTTTTAAATAGATTTTTTTAATTAGCCTTTAAAACATAACTTTTCTACTTCTATATTCTGAATTTCAAGAAACTTTCATCTACAATTGTGTTCAGTATGTTATTTGGAGTCTTTTGGAACCAACTTGTTTTTTTGGTGAATAGGAACATACCCTTATGAATAGTAATATGAATAGTGGTATGACCCTAATGAATAGTAAATTTTATTATTATTTTATTTTTGTAAGGCGATAATATAATAACATCTTGGTTAACATTTCATTGTGATAAAGAAGTAGTTGTCGAATCAGAACTATTAATTTTTGAATTAAGTATGATTTTCTTTAAAAATTAAATTAATAATATTTAGAAAATTATTTTTCAAAAATGGACTTCATTTTTGAATTCTAAACATTGAAAAATGGTAGGGGTAAATTTTTAGGAATTTTCGGAAATTCAATAATTTTCGGTGAATAGTGAAATACGATAAAATACCGTATAATAAAATTATCAGTAGAAATTCACTATTTATGACATCATAAGTGATGCAAGGCCACTTGTTTCGAACTCACATGATATTATTACTATTTAGGGCCACTTGATTTGAGATTATTCATATTCTTGATAAAATTATTATAATAATGATTAAAATAATCTAAAATACCTCCCCTCCTCCACTATAAATACCACCCTCACTCCCCTCTTCCTCCCACACCTCTCAAGCCTTGAGAATTGTCTAAATTCTGCCAAATTTACTCCCCAATCTTTTTCCCCACGTCATAGAGCTTCTGGTCTCACCAAAAGACCAAAATCAAAGCTCTTAAGGGGGATCTCAAGGATAAGAGATCAAGAGGTAAACATCCTCTTTTATTTTTTTTCTTTCATTTTATGTTATTCTCTTCCATTCCCATTGTATTTTGTTGGGATATTTCATTAAATATCACCCCCTTACTGTAAATATCTTGTATTAATGATGATATATTCCACTCCTCTCATCAATCTTGTTTTTATGAAATTTTAAGAGACGCCGTTAGGCTGCTGAATTTTTGTGAGAAATTTCTCAAGATTTTCTTTTATTTCATGATTCCTTTTTCTTATTTCCTCAATACCTCCTATCCAAGAGGAATGAAATCTCCAAAATCATGTATATTAATAATTTTCTCATGTTTATGGAAAATTCCTCATCAGTATTCTTCTCCTATTTCCACTTATTTAAAGAATAAAAAACATTGTTCATTTGTGTCGAATTACCGACATCGTGGACGATGTATTTTCAATTTCCATTAGTTCTTTCAAGTCTGGTCATGAAACCATTTATATAGTTGAACCAGGTTATAATATATGTTTTATGACTCATATATGGTTCTGGAATTATTTTTTACTCATGGTTCAAATTTAGAAGACAAAATGAGGTTGTTATTATCAAAGAACCACTAAAATGATCTAAACGAACATCATTAATGTTTTAACTTATAAGTCATTTTCATATAAAGAATAAAAGTGATAAATGTTATAAATTATGGTACTGGAAATATGTAAATACTAATCCATTCCAATTATGGAGTTTCACTTCCAATCAATAAGAACGATTCATCATGAACCGATCGTGAAAATCATAAAAGAAATCACCCAAAATAATGCAAGGAACAAAATACTAACAAATAAGGGGTGAAATGAGGTTATTAAATGAACATATAAGATGTTATAAACATTAAAATGTTTCTGTAAAATACTAATAAAACACTTTTAACCATTATACATGAGGTTTAAACAAGTTTTAAGTAAGACAAGCCTAAGGTAAGGGAATTCTTAACCCGATTTCCATTCTTTGGGTTAACATTCTACTTCGTTATTTATGTGGTATTTAAATTGTTTATGTGATGACTTATGATTATAATATGTTTAATAATGTGTATTTATTGAGTATATACATATTACATCCACTCTATTAAGTCCCACTTCAAGTATATGATGTTTATAAGGTACTTTTCTTCTAAAATCCTCTTTTAAAATTCTGTTTACAAGATTCAGAAGCAATGGTTTTATGCTATTATTTATGTTGTATGATTATGTTTTGGTTATTGGGAATTGTTTATGATGAAGGGTGGGACCTATATTTCCCTCCAATGCATTGGGTATGAGTAAGTTGGAGGTCGTCCGTATGGTTACTCCAAGTGTAACTGCGATGGTTACACAAAGTAAGGTAGCTGTGAGGGTTACAAATTATAAGGTAGCCAAGAATGGTTACAAGATTATGTAAGTAATTCCCCAAGATACCTCTATGATTATGTTTATGTTCTAATGTTTGTGTGGATCTTGTGTAAATCTCATGTTACTCGAAGTAAGTATTTATGGGTGAAAAGCATGTCTTTTGAAAATGTTTTCATACGTTATGAGTATTCATGGACTAATGTGATTTTTCCTCTTTTTCCATACCTTATTGAGATTTTGTGATCATCCCATGTTTTTAAATGATTTTTCACAGGTTAATGGATGTGTAATACAAGGAAGTAAGACATGTTAAATGTTGAAGAATTGTCAAGGAGTCTTGTTTTAAGTTTTAATGTTTTATATTTTGAGAAAAATGGAAACTGTTTTTATGGTATCCACTATGTAACAATGTGTATCGTTATGAATGTATTATGTCCCAATTATATAAATATCTAAACTTGAAAATATACTCAATTTAAAAGGAAGTGTTTTATTGATTAAATTCAAGATTATGTATGTAATAAGGCCGGGTCCTTATAGTTGGTATCAGAGGATGGTTTGGATAACTTTAGGGGTTAGGGTGATGTTAATAGAATACCATGAATGATTTTAACTCTATGTTTAATTTTCTATAGCATTTAAAGATTACCATGTTTCTTAATCTAAGAAATGTTTGTTCAGAATGGTTGTCTGCAGAAGGAACAGGGATGCTGAATAGGAGAATGAAAAACATCTAAGGGTTGTCTTACAAACTTTAAAATCAAAATAAACTATATGGAAAATTCAGAAAGTGTGATTTTTGGTTGTAACATATTTCTTTTCTTGGGAACATTATAAATAAGGATAGAATAACAGTTGATCCTACCAAAACAAAAGTAGTTTATGAATGTCCAAGACCCACAAATGTTACAGAGATTCGTATTTCTCTGGGCTTAACAAGTTATTACCAATGGTTTGTTAAGAACTTTGCATGGTTATCTAGCCCGATAACTAAGTTAACATGGAAAGGGGTTAAATTTGTTTAGATAGAGGAATGTGATGTTTGTTTTCAAGAACTGAAGAAGAGTTTGGTGAATGCTCTAGTTCTGGCCTTACCTTCCCAGAATGGTGAGTTTGTCATCTATAGTGATGCTTCTTTGAAGGGACTTGGTTGTGTTTTTATGAATAATGATCAGGTAATTGTCTATGCTTTGAGATAACTTAAACATCATGAGATAAATTATCCCACACATGATTTGGAATTAGCAGCTGTGGTTTTTGATTTTAAAATATAGAGTCATCATCTATACGGAACCAAATGCCAAATATATACTGACCATAAAAGTCTAATGTATATATTCACTCAGAAGGAATTAAACATGAGGCAGAGAAGATGGATAGAACTAATAAAGTATTATGACTGCATGATCAATTACCATCCTGGAAAAGAAAACAAAGTAGCGGATTCCTTAAGTCGGAAACATCATGCATCATTAACCATGCTACGTTTGGAACATGATCCCTTAATTAATGATTTGATGAATTTTGGCTTAGAAGTTGTTGGTTCAGGGAATATATCTGTTTTGTTTCAGGTTTCAGTGCAGTATTTGTTGTTAGACAGAATTATGCAAGCTCAGAGGGAAGACCGTGAGCTACAGAAAAAAGGTAGAATGGGTTAAAATGGGTAAGTTTCCAGAATTTAATATTGATAAATATTGTGTTTTAAGATTTAGAAAATGGTTGTGTGTGCCTTGTGATTCCCATTTGAAGAAAGAATTGTTGTGTGAAGCTCATAGTTCTCCATTTTCTGTTCATCCTTGAAGTACTAAGATGTACTGAGACCTTCAGGAGTATTATTGGTGGAATGGGATGAAGAGATATATTACTGATTTTACAATGAAATGTTTGACATGCCAGCAGGTTAAAGCAGAGCGGAAGTTACCAAAGGGGATGCTTCAGTCTTTTCCAGTGCCAGAGTGGAAATGAGAGAATATATCCATGGAATTTGCGGTGGGACTACCAATGACTTCTTTAGGTAACAATGCGATTTGGGTTATTGTTGATTGGCTAACAAAGTCTGCACATTTTCTTTGTATTCGAGATACAATGACTTTAGATCAGCTTTCTCAATTGTACCTAAATGAGATTGTCAGGTTACATGGAGTTCCTCTTTCCATTGTGTCTGACCGAGATCCCAGGTTCACTTCTAACTTTTGGAAGGGACTTCAGAAGTCGTTGGGCACAAATTTAAATTTCAGTACAACTTTTCATCCTCAATCAGATGGGTAATCAGAATGAACGATTTAGACTTTGGAGGATATGCTTCGAGCGTGTTCAATGGACTATCAAAGAAGTTGGGATCAACATATTTTATTAGTTGAGTTTTCTTATAATAATAGTTTTCATTCCAGTATTCATATGGCACCTTTTGAGTCCTTGTATGGGAAGCGGTGTCGGAATCCAGCGTTTTGGGATGAAGTTGGCAAAAGAAAGTTGATGGGGCCAGAATTAGTTGAAGAAGTGGCTGAGAAAGTGAAAATGATACAGTAACACATGAGGACAGCTCAGAGCAGGCAGAAAAGTTATGCAGATAACAGAAGAAAAGACTTATCTTTTGAGGTAGGGGACTATGTTTTCCTTAAAGTCTCTCCTTGGAAAAGTGTGATGCGTTTCGGTAAAAAAGGAAAGTTAAGTCCACGGTTCATCGGTCCTTTTGAAATCTTTGAGAAAGTTGGAACAGTTTCATACCGCATAGCTTTTCCTCTGAGCTTGTTTCAGGTACACAATGTTTTTCATGTTTCGATGTTGAGAAAGTATGTGCCAGATTCATCGCATGTCTTGAAACCAGAAGCAGTTCATCTAGGAGAGAACCTTTCTTATGAAGAGAAACCAGTTCAGATTCTTTATCGAAGGAAACAAGTATTGCGGAACAAGGTAATCCACCAGGTAAAGGTCTTGTGGAGAAACCACATGGTTGAAGAAGCAACATGGGAGTCTGAAAATTCTATGAGGGAAAAATACCCTCAGTTGTTTAATAAGTAAATAAAATTGCGAGGACACAATTTCAAGAAGGTAGGGATAATGTAACACCCCATGTTTTTTTAAAGATAAATAGAAATGCATGGAACTTTTTTTAAATAGATATTTTTAATTAGCCTTTAAAACATAACTTTTCTACTTCTATATTCTGAATTTCAAGAAACTATCATCTACAATTGTGTTCAGTATGTTATTTGGAGTCTTTTGGAACTAACTTGTTTTTTGGTGAATAGTAACATATCCTTATGAATAGTAATATGAATAGTGACATGACCCTAATGAATAGTAAATTTTATTATTATTTTATTTTCTTAAGGCTAGAAGATAATAACATCTTGGTTAATTTTTCATTGTGATAAAGAAGTATTTGTCGAATTAGAACTGTTAATTTTTGAATTAAGTATGATTTTATTTAAAAATTAAATTAATAATATTTAGAATTTTTTTTTCAAAAATGGACTTCATTTTTGAATTCTAAACATCGAAAAATGGTAGGGGTAAATTTTTGGGAATTTTTTGAAATTCAATAATTTTCGGTGAATAGTGAAATACGATAAAATACTGTATAATAAAATTATCAGTAAAAATTCACTATTTATGACATCATAAGTGATGAAAGGCCACTTGGTTTGAACTAACATGATATTAATACTATTTATGGACACTTTATTTGATATTATTCATAGTCTTGATAAAATTATTATAATAATGATTAAAATAATCTAAAATACCTCCCCTCCACTATAAATACCACCCTCACTCCCCTCTTCCTTTCACACCTCTAAAGAATTGAGCATTGTCTAAATTCTGCCAAATTCCCTCTCCAATCTTCTTCCACACATCCTAGAGCTTCTCGTCTCACCAAAAGACCAAAATCAAATCCCTTAAGAAGGATCTCAAGGAGAAGAGATCAATAGGTAAACATCCTGTTTTATTTTCATTATTTTCTTTCATTTTATGTTATTCTCTTCCATTCCATTTGTCTTGTGTTGGGATATTTCATTAAATATTCACCCCTTACTGTCCATATCTTGTATGAATGATTAGATATTCCATTCCTCTCATCAATCTTTTTTTATGAAATTTTAAGAGACACTGTTAGGCTGCCGAATTTTCGTGAGAAATTTCTCAAGATTTTATTTTATTTCATGATTACTTTTTATTCTTTCCTCACTCCCTCTTATCCAAGAGGCATGAAATCTCCAGAATCATGTATATTCATTATTTTCTCATGTTTATGGAAAATTCCTCATCAGTATTCTTCCCCTCTTCCACTTATTTAAAGAATAAAAAACATTGTCCATTTGTGTCGAATTACCGACATCGTGGACGATGTATTTTCAATTTCCATTAATTATTTCAAGTCCGGTCATGAAACCATTTATATGGTTGAAACAGGTCATAATATATTTTTTTATGACTCATATATGGTTCTGGAATTCTTTTTTACTCATGGTTCAAATTTAAAAGACAAAATGAGGTTGTTATTATCAAAGAACTACTAAAATGATCTAAACGAACATCATTAATGTTTTAACTTATAATTCATTTTCATATAAAGAATAAAAGTGATAAATGGTATAAATTATGGTACTGGAAATATGTAAATACTAATCCATTCCAATTCTGGAGTTTCACTTCCAATCAACAAGAACGATTCATCCTGAACTGATCGTGAAAATCATAAAAGAACTCACCCAAAATAATACAAGGAACAAAATACTAACAAATAAGGGGTGAAATGAGGTTATGAAATGACCATATAAGATGTTATAAACATGAAAATGTTTCTTTAAAATACTAATAACACTCTTTTAAACATTATACCGGAGGTTTAAACAAGTTTTAAGTAAGACAAGCCTAAGGTAAGGGAATTCTTAACCCGATTTCCATTCTTTGGGTTAACATTCTACTTCGTTATTTATGTGGTATTTAAATTGTTTGTGTGATGAATTATGATTATAATATGTTTAATAATGTGTATTTAACGAGTATATACATATTACATCCACTCTATTAAGTCTCACTTCAAGTATATGATGTTTATAAGGGACTTTTCTTCTAAAACCCTATTTTAAAATTCTGTTTTACAAGATTCAAAAGAAATGTTTTTATGCTATTATTTATGTTGTATGATTATATTTTGGTTATTGGGAATTGTTTATGATGAAGGGTGGGACCTATATTTCCCTCCAATGCATTGGTTATGAGTAAGTTGGAGGTCAGCCATATGGTTACTCCAAGTGTAACTACAATGGTTACACAAAGTAAGGTAGCCGTGAGGGTTACAAATTATAAGGTACCCAAGAATGGTTACAAGATTATGTAAGTAATTCCCCAAGATACCTCTATGATTATGTTTATGTTATCATGTTTGTGTGGATTTTGTGTAAATCTCATGTTACTCGAAGTAAGTATTTATGGGTGAAAAGCATGTCTTTTGAAAATGTTTTCATACTTTATGAGTATTCATGGACTAATGTGATTTTTCCTCCTTTTCCATCCCTTACTGATCTTTTGTGATCATCCCAAGTTTTTAAATGATTTTTCATAGGTTAATGGATGTGTAATACAAGGAATTAAGACATGTTAAATGTTGAAGAATTTTCAAGGAGTCTTGTTTTAAGTTTTAATGTTTTATATTTTGAGAAAAATGGAAACTGTTTTTATGGTATCCACTATGTAACAATGTGTAACGTTATGAATGTATTATGTCCCACTTCCCTAAAGCTCTAAAATTGAAAAGATCCTCAATTTAAAAGGATGTATTTTCTTGATTAAATTCAAGATTATGTATGTAATAAGGCTGGTTCCTTATAGTTGGTATCAGAGGTGGTGGAAGAAGTTGTGAGGTCTTTCCACCACTATTAGGGATCCCACATCAGGATTAGGAAGCTAGCAGCTGGGTCCGCAGATAGTCACAAGATTTGGATGTATATGATCCTATAGAACATGATACGATAAGAGGTACACCTTGTTTGTTTTCTACTTTTTTTAGTATAATGTGATTGACACTGTGTAAAGTACTATTTTATCCCTACTCATTGCTTGTGGTTTTATCGAGGTGATGTAGGGCATCGGTGTAACCCTGTGTCAATGTTGTTCGATGTAGCTTCGAATTCATGAGGAAGAGTGGTACTTCCCCCATCGTGACACGTTTTTATGATGCTGGAAAAACTATGAGGGTGAGTTAGTACTACCCAAAGTGGATAATATTGAGGTGTGGTGGATGATTCCCTCTAAATTGTGCATTCAGAGTGGAGTTTTGTAGTGGAGTGTTGGAACATGTCCTGACTTTTATAGTGGAGTTTATCCTTCTCGACACTTTTTTTGCTCAGGATATCGCTAGTGGGTGTGGCAGAGTGTCTGGTTTGGGGATTAGTCTCCTTCCAAGGGAAGTGAAGACACGAGGGGTATTTCACATGCTTTCTTTGTCTAGATTCTTATGGTTAGAAGAGTTTACTCAGCTGACCTATTCATTGGTACCTTGCATGCTCAACGTCAACCTTGATATAATAGTTATCACGTATAGTTCGAGATTATGGAGACCCCATGAACAGAACTACACAACTCACTATATAGTGCTGAAAGAGGTAGTCTTCATCCTGAGAATGTGGTGATGCTACCTTCTGGGAGGGTGCTTTGTGGTTTGTGCAGACCACCAGGGTCTCTGGTACATCTCCACCTAGAGAGACTTGAACTTGAGGTAGCAACACTGGTTGAACTTCCTGCAGGACTACAACTTTGAGATAATCTATACTCTGGGAATGAGAAACTTTATAATGCATTCCCTTAACATGAAGTCCCAGGCTCTACTAGTGCGGGTAGTTTCAAATCAATTAGCTTCCTCAAAGCTGAACCTGGTGGAGTAGGAGGGTAAAAATTTCCTTTAGTTGATAGTGTTGAATCCTTCACTTCTTGAGCATGTAAGAGAGATTCAGTTGTGTTACATAAACTATGAAATCTTACGTGATCAGATATCCTCAAAATTTTCACCAGATAGATATTCTGAAAGATATAATCATGAGATCCTATTACAGGGACAAATAATGATTCCAGTTATAACATTATATGTAGAGGTTTGGTCGAGGAAGTAAACTGCCCCCACCCCCAAGTTTCTTCAGGCTATTTGAAACTGTAAGAAGAGATGGCGAGGTTGCCTAGCACCTTACCCTACCCCCAATAGATGTACTGTGCACACAACCCCTCCTACATGTCATAGCCGAGGACGTGCATGCATGTTACAACACACATCATCATCATGATAAGACATTATGAGGGTGAACCATCCCTTTGGTTCGTGTGATGTGCTATCATGGTAATGTCTAGGAGTCTTCCTAGGAGTGGGAGAGCCAGGTGTGAGCTCAGTATCCTGAGTTGTTTCCCTAGTTTTTCTTTTTGGGGATGAAAAGCTTGAATAAAGGAATTATTTAGAGACTTATTTTTTCCTTGTAATACTTTTTAATATTCCTACATATATTTCCAGATCTAGGTGATAAGACGACGTGCAATTCCGAATCCCGGTGTGCGTGGAATAAATTATACAAAAAATATTAAGTATTTTTGTACTATGAACCTGTCGGAAACAAGATATATTTTAAACAGTAGCTTGGATTAGAAATCTGAGGCCACAGTTGTGTTCGCAACATGGAGTTTACCCTTAGTGAGGTGTAACTTTCATTAGCATGAGAATTCTGTGAAAGATGACACGTAGGGGGAAATGGTAATTAAAATAATTACACTTAATTATTTTATCTCAAATTCTAGAACTAATAACTTTCAAACAGGGACTCATATTGGAAATACAAGACCTCTGTTGAGTTCAAAATGGAGTTTTTTACCTAGGTGTAACATAAAATGAGCGGGCGTGGAGGTTTTGGATTTCACAACCATTGGCTGGGGATTTCAGTGTTTATCTATAAATAAAAACCTAAGAGATTATAATTAGGTTAAGCCTAATTATAAACTTCTATATCTCTCTCTAATATGTTCTGCATCGTTCTTCGGAGGATTTAGGAGTGATCTCCATTGAGACATCGGCAGATCGAAGCTACAACTCAACGATCAAATCAATAATGACAAAGAGACAGATCCAAGTAGAATTTTCTTCTATTCTTGAGTTCTGACTCATGTTTTAATTTGAAAATCCTTCATTTCATGTTTAGATCATCATTTTGATTATCATTGTGGATGGATGCACTAACACAATCATCAATCCATCTAGTAAAACCTTTTTTTTTGTCGTGTTCTTCGCCCATTCTTTGGGTTCCTGGGCGTTTATATTTGGACGCGTTAAATCTTCAATAAATTGTTGATCGAAGACCATGCCCATGAAGATCTCATCGCGATATTCACAAAATTGGGTGTGAAATAATTTTATAACCTTCGGTGTGATCACAATGGCCCTCAGAAGGGTCTACTGGAGTAGAACCGCTGACGGTGGCCTAAGGAGACGACAGGTCATGGAGCGGTCCTGGTGGCGGCATGAATCTAGAGGCTGGGCGTGTGGCGGTGTGAGCTGAGGTGGATTGGAGGGAAGGAAAGGAAGAGGCCATAGGGGCACTGGGGTTGGCACAATGCAACAACTGGTGAGGACGGTGGACCGATGACCAGGGTGGAAGAGTGAGGTGGAGACCGGCGGGGCGCTGCTGTCGCAGTCGGGTAGTGACCGGGGAACCGAGACATATGAACCGTGGTTCTGTGTCAACCCAGGGTCCCGAGGTGGACCATCTAGCTGGTCGGACTACACAATAAAGCATAAAAGCCACAGATCCATGGTCTAGACCCACAATTGGGCTGTGGGGCCGACCTAGTTTGGCCCAAAACTCCTTAAGATGCTTGTATCTCACAATCCGAACATCCTTTTGATGCGCCGTCTATGACCACAGGTCCCTATCATTAATAAGAACCTTTTTATAATTTATTAGAACTTTTAAGTCCAGGTATTGGGGTTTGGGTGCATGAAACACCTAAGTTTAATAATAATAATTTAATTATTATTATTCTGAAAATTTGTTTCAGACCTACCTTCTAAACAGGAGGTCTGTTTGACGTACCGTCAGTGGTAGCACAACCCTGGTCTTCTTGCAAAGTTTTCAAGATGACTTTTGGTTGCTTAAGTTAAATTTTATGTGTAGGCCCTGGGGGGGGGGGTCACACGAGTTACGGTGAAATGCAACCTTTTCACGAGTTATCCATTTTAGACAAATGAGTAGTCCATTTCGTATGTTTTTTATGAGATGACTGAAAGGGTGAGATCTATATAACTTTTTTCATAATTGAGTTGTGGGACCCATGGTATGTCATTCAAGAGAGGTGTGGAGACACACAAATTTTCCATCAGATGTCTGTTTGAGGTGAATGAATAGTCTATCTTGTATGTTTTTCTGAAAGGATTGAAATAGTGTGATCCATTTGAAATTACAGATCCTTGTTAAAGATCTCATTAAATATGGAAACATGGAAGGAATATTAGGGAAAGATCCTTTTGAAGTTTTTGAATAGAACCGATGACTTGGGACAACCTCAACTCTTGTGAGAGTGGAGAACATGTATGAAGAGATGTGTTCGAATGTTATGGATCCGTTTGGGAGGTGTTCTAGTGTAATTATGCTTTTGGACCTTTGGATCAATGATGATCATCATGCGTTCATTGGTCTTTTGACTAGGTGTGTCATGTACTCTGGGAGTAAGCCGACACGCCTATGGGTACCTATTTGTAGTTTAGTACCCGAGAATGGTTAGGTACATGGATAGACGATGAGGCGGGTCCACACAATGTGTGGGCCCCACACGTGTTGTGTACCACTTTATGAATTCTTCTATCTCTCATAAATCATTCTAAACTCAGATTTTGGCATGCGAGTACCCCATCTCGAGTGTTTTTCCACATAGAATGCGATAATGCCCTTCATAGTGGTTTACAGTTTATAATGCAAGATATTTTGGGTGTGACACCTATCTGGGGTGGTACCCGATGATTGAAGTAGTACTTTCCTGAGAGATACCATCCAGTAGGGATGTCTAGTGTTTCTGATCGTGCTTTCTAAGAGGTACCATCTAGCATGGATGGCCAGAGAAGTTTCGGGTTTACCTCTAGCTGGGCTGGGCAGTGGATCCCTGTCGACTTTTAGAGTGGAATCCCCCTGATGCATCAGGGTGTGGGTAGCCTCTACAAAATCTTTTAGAGTGGAATACCCATGATGCATCTGGGCATGGTTAGCCTCTATGACTCCTACTAGAGTAGAATCCCCGTGATGCATTGTGGCGTGGGTAGCCTCTATGTATTCTTTTAAAGTGGAATCCCCCTGATGCATCGGGGCATGGATAGCCTCTACGAATCCTACTAGAGTGGAATCCCCTTGACACATCAGGTCATGGTTAGACTCAATGACTCCTACTAGAGTGTAATTACCCTAACGTATCAGGGTGTGTGTAGCCTCTACGACTCCTACTAGAGTGGAATCCTCATGACGTATGAGGACATTGGTAGCCTCTACGACTTCTATCAGAGTGGAATCCCTATGACATATCAGGGCGTGGGTGGTCTCTGCGACTACTATGAGAGTGGAATCAATCTAAAATACTAGGGAGTGGGAATCCTCTAATTTAAGATTACACCTCAGCTATGTGGAACAATGATGAGATGTGGTTGATATACCTTTGGAATCTCAAGAAAGAGGGGTGATTTTTCCACCAAGACACATCCTTGTGATGCGACCTAAAACCATGTGGGCAAGAAAGACTAACCCAAATAAGATATTATTAAGGTGAAGTGATTGATCCCATTTGAATTGCAGTTCCAAGAAAACATGTGAGATTCTAGGAATCAGTGGTTACTTTTGGATCTATTTTCCACTCACTTTTCCTGGGATGAGATTGTGAGATAGAGATCCCCTTACTCTCTTGTTTGGGGTTCTATTATTGAGTATATATGTATATAATTTTTCCAATACCCACTCCTTGGGTTTTGGATAATCTCCTTCCAAGAGATGCGAAGACAGACAAGGTATTCCATGTTCTTTCCATGTTAATATTCTTATGGTTGGATGAGTATACTCTCCTACTATTAGTAGTGAATACTCGATGAGAAGTTCATCTTCTCACTATTTCTATCTCATTGTGTTTGAATGAGATTACTTCACTCACTTTTTAGGTTGATTTGTACTCCTTTTACAACACACCTCTAATTCACTTCTTTTACTATACCTTATTTTATCTACTTCTCCTCTCTTTAGTACCTCTCTTGTTGCTCCCTTGATCCTCATGGAATCCTACTGAGTATTTTTATACTCACCCATACTTGGATTTTTACCTCATTTGGTGTGCCCTTGTAGATGACATACAAGTTAATCATGAATTCATAAGAGCTTAGGGATATAGGTTCTTGGACCATGTGTGGTGGTCATATCTTGGGATTCAGGAGAGAGACTCTCCCAACTATTTTACTTTTTCAGCTGTTATTGGGTTGTGGCAATTTTCTAGTTGGGCGTGTACTTTTTCCCTTTATCTTCCAGTTTACTTTCTATACTTGTACTATTTAGAAGTCGATTCATGTTTGTGGTTTATATATAACAGTGTTGTATATTTTTTTCTTTTCCCTCTTCACTATTTTCATTGAGTTGGCGGCGCATGTGTTTACAGGTTCTTAGGCAAAGGCCTCTCCTAGTTTGTTGTGCCTTCGACACTAGTCGCCATCCCCTAGCCTATGGAGGCAGGATTTGGGTAGTTGCGGCTCGAGCCCCAACATGGGTCAAGTCGTGACAAAGAGCATGAGTTCTATGGGTTGGGGTGGGGTCCTATTAAAAAAATGACATTATTGGATATTGTGTGAATGATACTCGGGGAGAAAGGAAAAATAAGATCTTTTTTTTATAAATAAATAATAAACATGGATGTGATGAATTTCTAAAAATAATTAATTTCATGAGCATAGATTCTCAACTCCAATAATTAATATTTCAACATTTTTTATGTGGTGATGTGATAATAAAATGGAAGGATCAGGTAATGTATATCCATGAAGTATTTAAAGATAAACATGACATAGAGGGAGAAAGTCGCATAATTAAACATGACCTGTTGAAAGAAATTTGTGGCCTAATGATAAAAGAGTGGATAAGTAGAATAAGTGACACCTTACATGGATTAATCATGAAAGTTTAAGAGGAGGCTCAACACCCTTGTTTGGGGGGAAAATCTAGGCCCAAAATTAATCTAATTATGGCCCAGACATGCTTTTAAGAACCTTGCTCATGGTTTTATATGAATTTAAAGTCAATTATCCCTTGGAATATTCAAAGTAAAGGTTAGAGGATTAAAATTAAAAAGTGGTGGGCTATCCGTCTTAAAGTATTTGTTAGGTTTGTTACTTTCAAATGGGAAGGTATAGTTTCCTCCTAAAGTCATGGGCACATGTCTATATTGTCAAAAGTATTTTAAAGTATTTTTAACTATTAAAACTAAGTGCTAGACATTTTTATCACTCTTTGGACATAAATATACACCCCCTTGTACTCTATAAACATCATAAATGAAATTATTGATAATATTGTGAGTTTATATTTCAATTATGTGTTCTTTATTGATTCTTTGACTTTTCAAAGGTTTTGTCTTCCTATGTGGCATCTTATAGCTAGAGTTTTCAGAGACAAGTTCTCTTTGGGATCTACCTTGACTAGATCTCCATTATACATCATCCCCACCATTCGTATCCCTTCCCACTTGATTTATTATGGAGATCTAGGATCTCAACACACAAACATTGAACAAGGTTCCTAGGAAGTTTCTATGTGGGTATTGGGGCATGCATCATTTGGTACTAGATCACACTTGTAAGAAATAAGGTTCTTTATTTTATATCTCCTATTTCACATCCATATATCTTTAAAAATGGACAATATCAATTTTAATCCATTTTTTCATCATCAAAAAACTTCATTTATTCGTTATTTTGGATGTATTATAGATCATTATTGTAGTTGAGAAGCTTATCTTTCTTCTCCATCTGGAATCATTGAATTCCAAGCTACATAACAAGGGATATGGCAGATTCAATTCATGTGAAAGATTCTACAATTTTAATATTCATGAATTTCTCACATTGATTTAATTAGGAGTTTCAAATTATTTCTTTTCTTGTATATACATACTGAAAATTTAATTTTTTTCTGTTATTTTTCAAAAAAAGTGCCAAAAAAATAAGAATAGGTAAAAAAGGCTTAAAAAATTGAAACACCTTAAATCCTACATCCCATCATCATTTTATTGATCCTTTTTTTCTTTCCCATTCCCAAATTATTCCTCTCTAACCATTTTTTAATTTTATCTTTGAATTCTAGTTCAGGATTTCCACATTTCAATGATCTTTTAGATTCATTGGAATTGAGAAAGAGAACTATAGGAAGAACGTTGAGTGGTAAAATTAAAGAGAGTTACATTTTATTTTAAAATCCAAAAATTGAGTAAAAAATAATGAACACACTATTTTTGAGTGTAAAAATTTAAGGGGGTGTGTGAGATTCATTTTTCTTTCTCTTTAATTTTTTTCAGGGTTCCCAAATGATAGGAGGAATTGACACCAATGAAATGGACCTTAATATGTTTATGAGGTTTTTTCAATTAAAATTCCTAATATTCAACTTGAGTATGGATGAATTATAACCCCCTTTGAATTATAGAGCACCACCAAAGAGGATGGTCATTGAAGAAGAGGAAGAGTTATCTAATTTTCACGAGTAACCAATTTAGATAAATCAACCAAAAATGAAGAAAAATAATAACCTTGGAGGTGTAAAGGTAAATATCCCATCATTCTAAGGTGTCATGTCTCATCAGAGATCATATTATGAATAGTAATGTAACTGGTTGGCGATAAGGCCTCATGTATACCTCCCCATACACTAGAGGCTTCCGACTAGCAGTGAGGGCTTATGGTGTGTTTGTAGGGATAATATAATCTCATATTAGAGTAAAAAACAATGTAAATAACCCAACATTATCCACAATAGTAAAAACTTAGTGCCTGGAAGAAATAAATATAAACAAGGATGTAATAAGTTATGAAATATAGTAAAATTAAAAACAACCATGTCATACATACAACACTGACCACCCAATAGGAAAAACACATATAGAAGAGTAAATAAAAGAAACATAAATAAAATCACATGAATTTAATACCTGTAATGAGTTATACCACATAACCAACTCCATATACATATTTAAATCATCCTTCTCGATCAGTCCTGGGACTCAACCCAACCTGTTTCTATTACCAAGTGAACATCTTCTTTGGTACATCAGTGTAATGGCTACCCAAGCAGGGTGTGAGTACAAATCTTAGTAGGGAACCACCAATTTTTTCTCATAAATATCTAGTAAATTCATTATATGTAAATGTGATCTACTCATCTAGATAACAATAATAATAATAACAAGTTGCTGAAAATGAACTAAATAAAAAATTTTATACCAAGGCCTGCAATCACAAGTGCATGCACATAAAATATGCTACGTCTATCCAAGACAAAAATGGAGATAAAAGAATAAAATAAGCTCACATTTAATCCTTGTGTTCATTATAATGATCAACTAGATGTCCTATGGAAAACTCATTATGTTGAATGTCATTACACTCAAGCTGTGTGTAATCTAGTTGATCATTGGGTTTGTGATCCGATCAAACATACCTACTTCATCTAGTGCAATAATGTCTCTGAGAAAGATACATCACCGTTGGGGGGTATAATTCCTATTCTTAGGATCACCCATACTTGCATCCAATAAATATAATTAAGGATTCCATGTATCAATTGGATATCCTATAAATAATCAATCGATTTGTATTTCATACCACTCAATCTATGTGTAACCTAGTTTGATATTTGAGTCCTAGGTCCTAGTTTATAGGCAGTCATGACATTGGAACTTAAATAATCTATAAGGGGGATGACCCTTAGGAGATATGTAAGGAATATGCTCTAATAACTAAGATAATACCTCCACATCACTCAATAATTGGCTCAAAATCCCATTCCCAAACAAGTCTAGGCAATGTAGTAATAGTGCATCCACTCGATCCTAATGAGTATCTGAAACGCGTGGCCGATTGTCGCCTATAGACCGGTCAAAGTTCTAGTGCTCTGCTAATGTGTATAGCAGCACTCGGGTCAAATCCTCAATGATGATACTTTGTAATAGTTGTTTGTTTTTAGTTGATTGTATTTTGATTGGTGGGGTTTGTTCGCAGAGCTAAATTGAAATGATTGATGGTTGATTCTTGATTTAACAAATATATGAATATTGGGGTGAGTTCATTATTGGGGAGTTAAGCTTGTGATATCTTTGATCCTTGCTTTGTATTGCATTAAATTAACACCCATGTCATAAGTTGACGTTGATTGGAATTCCTAAGTGTTAAGACTTTAATCCAAGGATTAACTTAACTTAGGGTTCTAATCTCAATCAAAACTTATTTATGGTAGTGTATTTATGGTTCCAATAATCCATGTAAACAACATGTTAAACAAAACATATCATTAATCCATGACATATTAAGTTTAACATACACAATATTAATTTAAAGAATACTCATCGAGCAAAAACTCTCAATCACTTAACATACCTGAATTATAACTCACCCCAATGGTAGATTTAATCAGCCATTAGGATTGTTTATAATCTGGGTTTAATGTGTATGGTGATGATTTAAAAATATTAGAAAAAGACAGGGACAAGAAAAGAGTAGTGTGTCGAACACACACACGAAAGATTTTGAGAATCAAAAATGGAATTTCAATTGAATGAGGAAGAAAAATCTGGTACTGTAATTTAAAATGATTCAAACTATTTTAAGACCATTAATATTATACTACATAAGGTGGGGAATAATAATAGGTATTGAAAAATAAACAAGCACTAAAATTTGATTGAAATGAAAACAAAGTTACACAATTACAATTGAAAGCAAACATAAACAAACATGAAAGAGAAGTGGAGGATAGGTCTATCTTGTTGAAAAAAGATCAAATCATATCCTCCCAGAACCTTTTCAAGGCTCTAGTAATGCCAAACCTCCTCCTTAAGTGCTGAAGTTACAACCTCTTGGAATGAGAGGAGGGGGTGTATTTATAGCCCAAGGTTGTGGGTTGTTTGCATTCCAAAACTATCCCTCCAATTGAACCGAAGATTTACTAATCTAAAAATATGAATCATGAGATGGTGTATTCTTCAAATATGTATATATGTATGTCTTATATCCACCCTCAAAATTTGGCCGCCTATAGGCTTTTTTAACCAAAGTTATGGTGGTTTTAATAAATAATGTCATTCTATCTATTTGAATCTAGACTTTTCAATGACCGAAATGTGAATGGGTTTTTGCATAGTAAGATTCCATCAAATAAAAATAATTTATTCAAAAATTTTGGCCGCCTATATCTTGGATTTCACACTGAAAAATCTCAGATTTCATGGATGTCTAAATCCGGAGAAAAGACAACATTTGTATGATGATTTCAATTCCCGTCCAGAATTTTGGGATGAGTTAAAATGAATCAGTTGGGCCCCTTGTACTTAGATTTGGGCCTTAAAATTTTTATCCAAGATTAAATTTAGTGTCTCACGAATTATGGTAGAGAATTAATTTTTTTGGACTTCTGGATTGAGCCCAGTAAATCAATCTTCAAGGCTGGTCCAGTTTGTTCACAGATTCATTGGGCCTTCTTGTGTGGTCCATATGACCCTTCAAATGGTAGAATTGTATCATGATCCCTTATAATGAAATGTTTTATATTGAAATAGGAATCCTAAAAAACAATAACCATACAATTTGGATCATTAGGGTGAGAGTTATAAATAAAATAGTAAACTGACTCAATTGGACTACTTCTAAAAATGCTCAAAAATTATACTTAGTATTAAAAAATTAATATTTCACAAAATTTATGCAAATTTCATATAAAATAAGTAAAGGGAGTATATAATAAGACATTAAAATATTAACAACATAAAATCCCCCACACTTAGTTTTGTGCATGTCCTCATGTGCAACAGATATAAAAACATAACAAAATCATTTTCACTCACCAACAAATATTAAAATTTTGTTTTCTTCAATCAGGGGAGGTTTAGACTATTTAACTCATCCATTTTGAAATCCAACAGAAGTTGTTACAGAAACAATGTTCCAAAACTAATTCATTTTTTCATTCTCAAATTTAGAAATGGAAAATGTGGACACTCAAAACTCACACCTCTCAAGATGATAAAATTCATTTGTGGAGGTTCACTCCTTCACCAACCAAAAGTGAAAATATTAGAGTTTGAAAGAGCTCTCATATTCCAATACCTATCCAAAGTGAACAAGAATCAAGAGGTATTTTAAGGGGTTTTTCTGTGGCTATGGGACGGTAGGAATATAATGTCCAAGAGAGAGAAGAAGAGGGTTAAAACACCAACATAGGAAAAGCAATGCACATTTTTTTTAAATAAAACATGGAAGGAAATGAAAACACATATTTACAAGGAAATGATTGTGTGAAGAAAGACAAAATAGAGGAATAAAATATGAAGGTAATGAGAAGATGGAACATTTACCAAACAAAAAACTTCTCCCAATAAGAATATAATGCAAGTGTTCTTTTTTTTTTCTTTTCCTTTTTTTTCTTTGTTTTTTCAAAAGTTGACCTTGAAACATATCTCACACTAATATCCCAACCCATGATTGATCTCCTCACGAAACTAATTGTAATAGTTATAACATGATCAAAGGTTGAGGAAGAGTGATTTTTGACCTACCCAAGACACAACCCATTTTTTCATTTTATTTTTATTTTTTTTCATCATTTTTGATTTTTTTGAACACTTTTCAATAACATTTACAAAATTACATAAATGTAAGTACATTACATTCCCCAAAACACACTGAATGAGAACTTCTCTCCCACACTTAAATGAATGCTTTCCCTCAAGCAGATGATAAGTCGTTGAAAATCAATAATAGGGTACCCATAAAATGAAATCCATTCCCCCCACACTTAAATTTCAAAAAAATATGCAATGAAAATACATGTTGATATTGGGTGGGAAAAGGTATTGGTATTTTAATATGGCTATCATAGAAAAGGTTTTCATAGCCTCAAAGGGGGTTTCAAAAGGAGGATTAATGTAAGGGAAATGGGAGGCTATTTGGCTATTGTGATTCTCATGTGGTTCAGATTATGCCTCTATCATATTAATGCACACTAAAGTAGAAAATTTAGCTCGAAGGTCCACAAATTCAAGACTCAAAAATGGGGGTGAAAACACACATTTTGAAAAGATGTCCATAGGTGGCCTTAGCATGAAATCAAATGTTGTTCCTCACGGTTCGGGAAAAGCATTCTTCAAATAAAAAATTGGGCATTCAAAATTTGTTAATTTTAACACAAATTATTTTTATCAAAAGTCATGATGAAAATACAAAATTTTTGAGATGAAAACATGTTTGTTAAATCCCCAAAATGGGTGTAAAAAATTTAAAAACTCGATGGTGAGTAAGTATGAATCTTGATTTTTTTTCTATTTTTTTTAGTGATTGTTTTTTTTGTTTTTTT
This sequence comes from Viscum album, assembly GCA_963277665.1. Classification (NCBI taxonomy): domain Eukaryota; kingdom Viridiplantae; phylum Streptophyta; class Magnoliopsida; order Santalales; family Viscaceae; genus Viscum; species Viscum album. The sequence continues at coordinate 1,483,952,814 of OY728141.1, forward strand.
TGCTTTTATATATTTTTTTATAAAGATACCCCCACACAAAAGATAAAGTTAAAAAGAAAGGTTTTGATAAAAAAAGTGGTAAAAAAATTAAAGAGATAGGAAGAAGAAGAAATAGGTATAGAGAGGTAGAGATATAGAGAGAGTTAAAGGGAAAGAGGTGCCCCTGGTTTGGATTTGGCGGGTCACCATCTCCATCTAGCAGTGGGTCAACTACAAAAATTGGGGATCCAATGGAAGTCGATGTTGATCCAGGATTGTAAATCCTCTCATGGTGATGATTTAACTGATGTCCATTAACCGTGAATGTCCTTTTGGAAGAGGGGTGTTGGACTTGCACTGCACCAAACGGGTAAATATTAGTAATAACAAAAAGACCTTCCCAATGAGAATTAAGCTTACCTGGGTGAAGAAAAAATCGATAATTGAAGAGAAAAACCTTTTCACATTCATGGAATACCTTTCTCAGGATGTGTTTTTCATGGAGTACCTCAGCCTTTTCTTTGTACAGAGTGGAATTCTCATAGGATTCAATTCGAAGCTCCTCCAGTTCAGCCAATTGCAAAAATCTTTCTTCACCAGATTTTTCAAGATCAAAATTAAACGTTTTCACTGACCAAAATGACTTATGTTGGATTTCAACTGGAAAATGACATGCTTTACAAAAAACTAGCCTAAAATGCGACATCCCAATGGGTGTTTTATAGGCAGTTCGATAATCCCAAAGTGCTTCACCAAGTCTTTTTGGACAGTCTTTTCTGGTGGTTTTTACAATCCTATCAAGCACTCTTTTCACCTTTCTATTAGAAAGTTCATCCATGCCATTTGTTTGGGGGTGATATGTAGTTGAAGTTTTATGAACAACCCCATTCCTTTTCAAAAGAGATTCCATGGTTTTATTACAAAAATGGGTTCCTAAGTCACTTATCAAGGCACGAGGTGTGCCAAATCTATGGAAGATGTGTGTCTTTAGGAACTCACTAATAGTATGTGAATCATCCTTTCTAGTATGTTTGGCATCAACCCACCTAGAAAAATAATCAACCGCAAGAATGATGTATGAGAATCCATTGTAAGGGGGAAATGGTTCCATGAAATAGATGCCCCAAACATCGAAGATCTCACAGAAAATTAAAGGCTTTTGGGGCGTTTCATTTCTCTTGGAAATTGTGCCAAACTTTTGGCAAGTGGGACATGATTGAAAGAACTCATGTGAGTCCTTGAAGAGTGAAGGCTAGAAGAATCTAGATTCTAGGACCTTTTGGGAGGTCCTTTGTGGTCCAAAGTGGCCACCACTAGGCATTGAGTGATAGAATTCTAAAATAGAGGAATGTTCATCTTTATCAACACATCTTATAATTACCATGTCTGCCCCAGTTTTCCAAAGTTTATATTCTTCCAAAAAATAGTGTTTTGAATCACTTTTCATCTTTATTTTCTCTTCTTTTGAAAATATTTCAGGAAAAACACCATAAACCAAGTAATTTACAATTAGGGAATACTATGGTAAGTTTGGAGTGAGAGATGAAAGGTGCTCAGTGGGGAATTCAGGATCGATGATTTCAGAATGAGAAGAATTAGAAATTCTACTTAAGTGATCATCCAAATGGTTTTCTTTTCCTGGTCTATCTTTTATTTCAAGGTCAAACTCTTGGAGGATTAGGATCCCTCTTATTAGCCACAGTTTGGAATCACTTTTCTTGAGTAAGAACTTTATAGAAGAATGGTCTGTGAAGATGATGATTTTGGCACCTAAGAGATAGGGCCGGAATTTATCTAAGGCAAAAACAACTACTAAAAGTTCTTTTTCAGTGACAATGTAGTGAGATTGAGTTTCATCCAATGTTTTTGAGTCATAATAGATGAAATGAGGAATCTTTTCTCTTCTTTGACCAAGAACATCCCCAACAGCTCTATCAGAAGCATCACACATCAATTCAAAGGCTAAGAACCAATCTGGGGGTTGGATTATTAGGGTAAATGTAAGAGCAGTTTTGAGTTCAATGAAGGCTCTCTTGAAAACCTCATCAAAATGGAAAGTGACATCATTTTGGAGAAAACGAGTGAGTGGGAGGGAAATTTTACTGAAGTTATGGATGAATCACCGATAAAAACCGGCATGACCGAGGAATGAACGGATGTCCCGAACATAAGTGGGTTCAGGAAGTGATTGGATCACTTCAATTTTGGAAAGATTGACTTCAATACCATCTTTTGAAACTATGTGCCCTAGAAAAATCCCATTTGCAACCATGAAGTGACATTTTTCAAAATTTAACACAAGATTACACTTGACACACTTTTGAAGGACCAGAGGGAGGGAATTCAAACAAGATTCAAATGAATCACCATAAATGGTGAGGTCATCCATGAGGACTTCTATGCAGTGTTCAATGAATTCTGAAAAGATACTCATCATACACCTATGGAATGTTGCAGGAGCATCGAAAAGGAAAAAAGGAATTCTTCTATATGCATATGTTCCAAAGGGGAATGTGAAAGTTGTATTTTCTTGGTCTTGAGGTGCGATTGAGATTTGGAAGTAGCCGGTGTATCCATCAAGAAAGCAATAGTGTGACTTTCCGGCTAATTGTTCCAGCATTTGATCAAGGAATGGAAGAGGGTAGTGATCTTTTCGGGTTTCAACATTCAGTTTTCTATATTCGATGCACACACGCCATTTTTTCTTCACTCGAGTTTTGACTACCTCCCCATGTTCATTTGTGACAACAGTTATCCCACCCTTATTAGGTACAACTTTAATTGGACTAACCCATTCACTATCAGAAATTGGGTAGATAATACCATCTTGAAGAAGCTTGGTGATCTCTTCCCTAACTACCTCAAGTATGAGTGGATTGAGTCTTCTTTGTGGTTGTCTAATTGGTTTGGATGACTCTTCAAGATGGATGTGATGCATGCAAAGAGATGGGTTGATTCCTGGTATGTTATCTAGGGTCCAACCTAAGGCCTTTTTTTTCCTCTAACACCTGAACAAGTTTGGACTCCTCAGTTTCTGTAAGTGAAGAAGAGATAATGACAGGATAAGAGTTATCATGGAAAAGGAATGTATATTTCAGGTGTGTAGGAAGAGGTTTCAGATCAGTCTCATCTTTCATTTATGGGTTAGAAAACTCAGGAATGGAGGAAGGGACTTCAGTTGCTTCAGATTCATTCTTCTTAATACAGTCCAAGGTGGAGCAGTAGAGATCAGAGTTGATGTGGGATTCAAGAGAGTTTCCAAGATCCTCAAGATTGATCGAGTCTATGAATGAGAGGTCCAAATCAACATCACCATTTATGACTTGGTTAATCATGGTGCAGATTTCACAAGATCCTTTATCATCAGAACAGGATGAACATGATGGAATGGGGTTTAACTGAATCTTAGAAATTTCCTTAGAATCATGGATTGAGAATGCAGAGTGATCCTCAGATGGGTATCGCATGGCTTTGAAAATGTTGAACTTGACCAGTTGGTCACCGAATTCCATGGATACGAATTCTGAATGAACATCAATCTTGTTTCTCGTAGTCATGAGGAATGGTCTTCCTAGAATTAGGGGAGATCGATAAGAGTTTGTCTCACCTTCCATGTCAAGGACATAGAAATCAACAGGAAAGATGAGATCATTGAATCAGACAAGGACATACTCAATTATTCCCTCAGGACTAGCTGTGCTTTGATTGGATAGCTGAATGAAAACACCTATTGGATGTAAGGGACCTAGACCAAGTTTGGAGAATATAGATTTGGGCATGACATTAATTGAGGCTCCTAGGTCTATGAGTCCATCATCAAAGTTGGAACTTCCAATTTGGCATGGAACCGTAAAGGTACCTGGTTCTTTGCACTTTATGGGTATGGAATCTTGGGTTGAAACATTTTCGAAGGTCCTAAGTTGCCTATTGTGGGTACACAACGCCTTGAGAAACTTGGCATCCTTAGGAAATTTTTTTATGGAATTTAAGAGGGGAATGTTGACTTCAACATGTCTAAACATGTCGAGCATTTCAGGATCAGGTTCAAAGGACTTACTTTGTTTAGAAACAGCTTGAGGAAAAGTAATTGGATTCCTAAGTGGAATTGAAGGAGGTGAGGGAATGGTTTCAGGTTCCTTTTCATGTTTCTTTTTCTCTTAATTTTCTAGGTCAACATTCAAAGGAGGGTTGGAGGACTTATCTTGAGACATAGAAATTTGATTTCCCAATCTAAGTGCAATTGAACTTACATTACCCTTGGGGTTGGGTAATGGTTGAGTTGGAAGTTGGAAAGAATTGGATAGTTGCTGCTGACTAAGGTGGGATGCAAGTTGACCAATTAGGGTTTCAATGTTCTTGTGGCTTGAACGGGTGAAGGAGGAAAGATCTTCCACTGCACTTTCCCGTGGTTTCTTGGAAGAAGAGGCTTGTCCCGGATTGGGATTACCTATATTTTGGTTCTTGGGAGAGCGATTGTATTGGTTTTGGAATTGGGAAGGCTCACTAGGATAATGGAATCCCAGAGGAGGATTGTTCCTTTGAGGTTGAGGTATAAAAGGATAAGGTTGTTAGAAGTTTCCAACACCTTGACCATATTGAATCTGGTTTGGGTTTTGAGGAGGGAATTGAGGAGGATGAGATATGGGATTACCATATATATGGAATTGGTTATAGGAAGAAGATAAGGTCTCTGAGTGAGGTTGATTGAAGCTTCTAACAAACTGACCTGATAGTTGAGGATTGGTGTTCCACTGAGCATATGATGCATTGAGCTCCATTGGTCCAGATGAATCGGATTGATCCTCTTGAAGTTGTGGACATGTGTCAGTTGGATGAGATGGAGAGTTGCAGATTCCATAGTTTTTGACATGTCCAGGAAACATTGATTGTGGAGAAGATGAGGTTGGGGATTTGGATGACATAGATAGTTGTCGCACAAGACCTGTAAGTTCACTCATCCACTCGGTCATCTTGTTCGGATCAATTGATTGATTATCTTGATCTTGTTTTACTTGAGCATGTGCTCGAGTATGGAATTGTTGTGTGTTTGCAGCCATGTTACTTGTGTGATCTCTTGCTTCTGTAGGAGTTTTATCAACTAGAGCACCGCCACTTGCAGCATCAATGAGAGTTCTCTCTATAGCCAATAACCCCTCATAGAAGTATTGAATCTAGAGTTGATCAGGGATTTAGTGATTTGGGCAGGTTTCCAAAAGATTTTTGAACCCCTCCCAATACTCATGGAGTGATTCACTTGGGAATTGACGTATACCACTTATTTCCTTTCGAATAGAAGCAGTACGAGAAGCAGGAAAAAATTTTCTAAGAAGAGTCGCTTCATGTCATTCCATGTGGTTATGGAACCAGGAGGTAGGTAGTAAATCCATGACTTAGAAGTGTCAGCTAGGGAGAAAGGGAATGCTCAAAGTTTCATTTTTTCTTCAAAAACCCCTTGAGGCTTCATGGTAGAGCACACTACTTGGAACTCTTTAAGGTGGAGATGTGGATCCTCACCGGCTAGCCCGTGAAAATGAGGAAGAAGATGAATCAAACCCGATTTGAGTTCGAAGTCAGCCTCTATGTTTTAATATTTAATACCAATAGGTTGGTAATTCATATCAGGGGAGGAAAGTTCTTTATGTGTTTGTTCCCTAGTATTGGCCATATCTAATTCAATTGGTTGGACAAGGACTGGTTCTTGAATTATTTGATTATCTCTTATGTTCCTCCTAAGTTGGTGAAGTGTTAACTCAATTTCAGGGTCAAAAAAATCTGAGGGATTATTTGGGAGGATACAGGGCATTCAGAGATATTCTTAAAGAAAGAGGAAGATGGGATTTTCTTTGTATTTTTTTCAGTGTATGATTTTTAAGAGGAAGATGAGTTTTTCTTTGTGTTTTTTTTTCATTTTTTTAAATTTTGCTTTTTTTGGGTTTTTTACAATAACCAGAAACTAATGAATACTTAATGCACCATCCCCAGCAACAACTCCATTTGAAACGCGCGGCCGATTGTCTCCTATCGATCGGTCTAGGTTTCGGTGCTCTGCTAATATGTATAGCAGCACTTGGGTCGAATCCTCAGTGATGATATTTTGTAATAGTCGTTTGTTTTTAGTTGATTTTATTTTGATTGGTGGGGTTTTTTTTGTAGAGATAAATTGAAATGATTGATTTTTTAATTTAATAAATATATGAATATTGGGATGAGTTCATTATTGGGGAGTTAAGCTTGTGATATCCTTTATCCTTTCTTTTTATTGCATTAAATTAACACCCATGTCATAAATTGACGTTGATTAGAATTTCTAAGTGTTAAGACTTTAATCCAAGAATTAACTTAACTTGGGGTTATAATATCAATCAAAATTTATTTATGGTAGTGTATTTATGGTTCCAATAATCCATGGAAAATACTTGTTAAACAAAACATATCATTAATCCATGACATATTAAGTTTAACATACACAATATTAATTTAAAGAATACTCATCGAGCAAAAACTCTCAATCACTTAACATATCTGAATTATAACTCACACCAATGGTATATTTACTCATCCATTAGGAGTGTTGATAATCTGGGTTTAATGTTTATTGTGGTGATTTAAAAAGATTAGAAAAATAAAGGGACAAGAAAAGAGTAGTGTGCCGAACACACACACGAAAGATTTTGAGAATCAAAAATGGAATTTCGATTGAATGAGGAAGAAAAATAAGGGACTGTAATTTAAAATGATTCAAATTATTTTAAGACCATTAATATTATACTACAGAAGGTGGAGAAGAATAATATATATCGAAGAAGAAACAAGCACTAAAATTTGATTGAAATGAAAACAAAGTTACACAATTACAATTGAAAGCAAACATAAACAAACATGAAAGAGAAGTGGAGGAGAGGTCTCTCTTGTTGAAACAAGATCAAAGCATATACTTACAGAACCTTTTCAAGGCTCTAGTAATGCCAAACCTCCTCCTTAAGTTCTGAAGTTCCAACCTCTTGGAATGAGAGGAGGGGGTGTATTTATAGCCCAAGGTTGTGGGCTGTTTGCATTCCAAAACTGTCTCTCCACTTGAACCACAGATTTACCAATCTAGACAGATGAATCAAGAGCTGGTGTCTTCTTCAAAGATGTATATATGGATATATTTTGTCCACCCTCAAAATTTGGCCGCATATAGACTTTTTTATCCAATGTTATGGTGGTTTTAATAAATAATTTCATTCTGTCTATTTCAATCCAGACTTTTCAATGGATGAAATGTGAATGGGTTTTTTCAAATTAAGATTCCCCCAAATAAAAATAATTTCTTCAAAAATGTTGGCCGCCTATATCTTTTCTTTCACAATGAAAAAGATCATCTTACATGGATGTCTAAATTAGGAGAAAAGTCAATATTTGTGTGCTGATTTCAATTCCCGTCCAGAATTGTGGGCTGAGTTTAAATGAATCAGTTGGCCCCCTTGTACTTGGATTTGGGCCTTAAATTTTTTTTATAAGATGAAATGTAGTGTGCCAAGAATTATGGTGGATAATTAATGTTTTTTTACTTCTTTATTGATCCCAGTAAATCAATCTTCAAGGTTGGTCCATTTTGTTCAAAGATTCATTGGACCTTCTTGTGTGGTCCATATGACCCTTCAAATGGAAGAAGTGTCTCATAATCAATTCTAATGAAATGTTTTATATTGAAATATGAATCCTAAAAAACAAGAACCAATCAATTTGGATCATCAGGGTGAGATTTATAAATATAATTGTAAACTGAATCAATTAGACTACTTCTAAAAATGCTGAAAAATTATACTTAGTATTAAAACATTAATATTTCACACAAATTATCCACATTTCATATAAAATAAGTAAAGAGAGTATATAATAAGTCATGAAAATATTAACAACATCAGTATCCTAGGACTCATATCAAGGAGATCATCATCAATCCTCATGTATGGAATAATAATACCATTTTGGGGGAAATGTGCCCACCTGAAAACTGTTGGAATCACCTAGATCTTAGAGAACTAGCTATCCCAGGAGACACACTATGAAAGAGGGATTTCAAGGTGTACTCTGTAACCTACCTCTACAATCCCTATTAAGGGAGGAATAATAGTGGAAAATTAAACTTTCAGTAATGGTAACTAAATAAATAAGTCTCATAATCGGAATCCTAATAAGTACCTTTAGGCATAACCACCATAGCACCACATCACATCAGGCCTCTTGGGCTGAGTTCTTGGAAGAAAATCTGGAAATCATAGCTTCAACAAAAATAACCAAGTGGAAGCATAAATAATGGATTAGGGTTGTTCGATGCTTAAACCAATATCTACTACAACATCCCCTCAACTAACAAGTTCGGTATAGGTTCTAGGGTGACACCTACTACCATCTCTACCCAAACCCATAACACACCAACTCAAGGTCATTCAACCATTGGGGCACCCACTGGAGTGCCCTAGGTTAACATCGGAGATGAATCCCTTACAAGATTGTTGAGGTCCACACATAAATGGAGGCATCCCTCATGGATTCCTCAGTTATGGTCATAGTCTTGGGTAAACACTTGATGCACCAAGACATAATATCCCACAACATCAAGAACAAGTAGTGCGACCTTATGAACTACACAGGGTATTTCCACTATGGACACCATCATGAGATGGGTTATGTCCCAATATCAGTTCTAAGGTATCTCTTTGATGGTTTATGCATCCAATAAAGTTTTTTCCAGCCTAAGGTCTGTCCACCTAGGTCTATTAAAGGAATAACATTCCTTACCAAGTGTGGTCTTAGCTCCTAAGAGGTATGAAGGATACATAGTGTCTCAGGGGTCTATATCCCAACCACATGGGGTCAAGGAATGAGACTATCCTACAAGGGTTATTAGTGACCCCTAGAGTTCATCCATTATAATTAACTAATTTAATTAATTTCAAAAGTCATTGAAATAAATTTAAACATGAGGCATCACACTCATGGGTGAGCCTAAGAATACACATACTAATATAAGCATGGATAGATACCATATGTAAGGTAAGAAATACAACCTACTTTTAGGAGGATTTCCATTTAATTTATATGGGCTAACAATAGTTTTTAAGTATTGTCCCATCTCATTCGATATATAAAAGGTCCTATATCAAAACCAAACCACTAGAAATAAAATAATTATAATAACATTATAATTATTTAATCAATATAAAGAATATTTAGGAAATTTAAAAAAATCTAAATTTAAAGTAATAAAGCTCAAAACCACACTGAAAAATCCCCTCACACCAGAACTGTGACCAAATGATTGATAACAAATAGTGGCATATCCTCAACCAGGAATCGAGCATAATCCCTAAGCAACAAGGTTAAAATAAACACTCAAACATGATGGAAAGGTGTAGATCGATCTGTTTGGATGAATTATAGATAAATTATAGCATCTAAAACTACACATAATACCACAACTCATTGGTTTGACCTTTGTGGTGGGGTCGTTGGGGGTTGTAGGGGCAATGCACCCCTACATCGGGGGTCTGGGAGTTGTAGGGTGTAATACACCCCTTACCAATTTGGTAACTTTTGAATCATAACACCCATGAAATAAATAACTTCAACTGAAACATTAAATACTATGAATATAAATAGGTTCATAATATAACACATCAAAGGGGTAGTAGATACATCTCATAAAATAAACAGGTGCATAATACCAAATATGTCTGAATGGAGTGGACATTGAGACAAAATCAATTACAAAGATCATACAATTGAAGTAAGAATTAATAAATGATATGATTATGTATATCAAATATTAATCCACAAAAAACAAGTGTTAATACAACATAAAATAATAAAAATTAATTACACACTTAATCTTATAATATAAAAGATAATGAAGAAGTAATGTAACCCAATGAAAAGAAATTGAGTTATGAAACCCCTTACCTCATGCCTGACTCATCACATACGTTATTTATATTCCTAGATAATACACATATGTTAATTATTTACTTAAATAATATCTTTCTTTTTATTTTTATTATTACTTTAATTTTATTTAATACCATTTTATATTTAATTACTTAATCAATTAATTTCATGTTGGATGTTTTGACGATATTCAGTTTATATGTCCAAAATGATTTCGGTTGATTGAATATGGTAAAATTGGTTACTATTATATAATATCAAGAATAATAATCATGAATTAATTATATTTTTTTATAAATATAATATAATTTTTAAACCAACCATGAAATATGGTTATGAAAAATGATAAAAATTACAATCATGGAGATGATAAGCCTTACATACGCTTGAGTAATGTTTCAATTTTTTTTTGATCATGATGGAAATAACATATGTATTATTTATCTTTAAATAATAATAATAATAATATAAATATCATATTATACACTTTTTATAGCAATTATGTGACGTGTTTATGAAAAACGAATCACATCGCTTCGTAAAGGTGGTAATCCATACATACGCACTAACAATATTATCATTTTTAATTGAATAGAAAAGTAAGAAATTATATGATATATTATCATTAAATAATAATAAATAAGTTATTAATATCATATATATATATATATTTAATATATCATTAAAAACTTCCATGATTGGTGGTGATGGAAAACAAATTACATCAGTTTGTGAGGCGGTAGTCCGTTGTACACACGATATATGATTTTATGCCCCAATTGATGGAAGATGATATGGATATAGGGTATGAAATCAACATAAAAAATATAAATATATTTTAGATACTAATTTTATTATATCATAATGGTTGAATTTTATTTTAAGGAGGTGGAATAAGAAAAGAAACAAAAACTCTCAGCTAAGAATGATATATCTTCTTCAGATAACCTCTTTATGTTTACACCAAAAGCCTTCCTAGGAGGGGTTTATAATAAAAAAATGCCTCTAGGAAGTGATAATGGAAGTAAGGTATTTGGATAGGTCTTTTACAAACCAAAATTGTTTTTAAGTTTGAATAAAATAGGAGAGATGGTTTCCTTTTATAAGTGTGGGGAGGGGCACTTTTGGAAATTCTTAAAATATGAAATTAATATAAATTAATTTTCATTGATATAATTTGAATTTAGGATGAGTATGGGTCAAAATAATATCATCATATAAAATTTTTACAAGTTTAGATTAGTTTTTACCCTTATATCTTTGTTTTAATCCCCATCAACCCTTTTTGAAAATTACAGTGATAATAATGTTTTTACTCATTAGGGGTCGAGATAGTTACTATAAAAAAACAATTAGACAATAAATTTATGATAGTTAATATTAAAAACCATGTCCTAATAACTTGGATAAAGATATGATTTTTAGGGATTTTAAATCATTTAATTAAATATTATTTATTATAAAGTATCATTAATGTCATTTTTGGAACTATTAATTTAATTTGACTTTGAAAACTACATGACCACTATGGAATTTGAATATAATACTCTCAGAAATCGTTAAAATTTTATTTTTATATAAAAAATTCATGTAACACAATAATTAATTCAATTTATATAAATTTTAATATTTTTAGAATAATTTATTTTATTTTTCTATTAATTGAATAAATATCGCGTCAGCATTGCATAATCATTTAAGAAAATTATTTTATTTATAAAAATTAGAAATAAACAAACATGATAAAAAAATAATATATCTTTAAAATAAATATTTATTACCAAAAATAAGTTTTTTTATCCCAGTCACAAAATATTATAGTTATTAAAAGCAAGAAAGTGATATTTTTGTCTTTATCTTTTACTTAAATTTTATGATTGAAAAATCAAATAAATACGACACCAAGTGGAACTATATTCGAGAATTGTATGGAAATGGACAATTTAGGCTCATACATTATGATAAATTAATGTTTGACAGTTAATTTTTAGTCCTTATCATATTATTTTTAACCAAATTTACCCGATTTACCATTTTATATGGTGATAAATTTTTAATATTTCTACGATTCATTATGACCAAATATTAAGTCAACCTTATTATAAATGATAAATTATGATGATTATAATTATTTAATTCATTTAACCCAATTAAATATCTATAATTGGAAAAATTCATTTTATAATTAACCAACAATGACCAATGAAAAAAATGTTTTTCTTCTGAAAAAATGTATTTTTAAGCCTAAAAGTATTTTTATACTAAGATCAATTATACTGTGAATTAAAATATAATTAGTTTTATTATTTATAAATAAAGTAGGATTAAATTATTTTAGGATCAAATTCAAAGTATTATAGGGGATTTTCAATGAAAAGAAAGGATGGTATTTGAAAAATTAGTTTTTGTACTATTCATTAAGAAATCAAAAATTTTATAAAAATCCCAAAATTTCACCCTAAGCTAACATTGATATATTGATTTTGAAAAAGATATTATTTTTATAATGTAAAATTTATAAAATATATATAAATTGATTATAGTTTTTTTCTCATGAAAAGTAATAAAAGCCATTTTTGAAGGAAATGTATTTTTAAGGAATAATATGAGTTTACTAAAAATTGAGTGATTATTTACTAAGAATTTATCAATATATTTATATTGAGTAATACCTTTATATAAATTTCATAAATAATTTATTCCTATTTATACCCTCTAATTCAGTGGCTAGGTAATAACAGTTATATTTAAATAATATATTTTGTGGGTAATTTAAGCTTAGTGTTACATGATGTATATTCTATGAAACATAATATTTTTATTTTAAAATCTCTAGATGTTAAATTATCCCCACAATTAATTAATTGTATCCTCACAATTTGAAATTGTGCTCAGAAATCAAGGGTGTGAAATTTGAAAATTCATTTATGGAAAACCCACATCATAAAAGGGTTAATAAAATGTCATCTTAAAAATAGGGAAATAGAAATACAAAGGTTGTATATAATATCACAAAACTATGTTTCAAAATAGGATAACATTATTGAGAAGTGAAGATATGGACATGAAGGATAAAAATAACACCTAAGGACTAATAGAGAGTGATAGAGAACATGGTTAGGATAAAATTAATGATTAAGAATCCATAAATATTTTATTGGTGAAGAAACCATTGATTAATCATAAATGAAGGTAAATATATAATTTTTTATTACAAGATACTTTTTTTAAATTTGTGGGATTCTTTTACAATCAAGATATAGAATTCTACATAATCTAATTACTTGATATCTTTTTTATTTCTTATGCACAATCCCATCAATTGGTTGTGCTTAGATCAATTTCCACTTCATTTCTTACTCCAATAACTCAATATCCAAGATGAAATTTTTTATGCCTAAATTAATAAAATTAACTTTTAATGGATCATAAGATCCATAAAATAGTGACAAGTATTCCCGTCTGTCTCTAAATATTTAACAAGACCAAAATGGTGTGCACAATTTATCTAATATAATACATTAATCTATAAAACCTCAACAGTAACACCCAAAGATCAAATTAATCCATTCTATAAATATTTATCCTTGAAACCCTTCTAGAATACTTCTGACCAAATTCAAAATTCAATAATTTAGATATAAGGTCACTAAATTTCAAAAATCAACTTAACATTAACCCCCGAACAATATAAAGTTACTCTTAATGTCACATAAAAATTATTTAAATACCTTAATTACTATAAAAAATAAATGAAAATATAACTTCTTACAAAATTAACTATATCCTTATTCCTTAAATAACATCATAGATTATCAAATATATTCCATGAATCCAAAAAATGCAGTAAACTCCATCATAAATTTCTTTGTCACTAAATTTCTAATAATTTCCATGGTCACCAATACTATCTAATTTACTTATAATTTTCAACAATATATTTACCCCAACTAAACATTATTACATCAAAATTAGACACATATTAAGGGTTATATTTCCCCAAATCACACGCTTTCCATAAAATATCACCTTACCATTAAATCACTTTTCTAGTTCATCAGTACCATTCAATATATGATTTTAAATCCTTAAATAAAACTAATATGGAATAATACTTAGATGTTTAATGATTCATATAACCAAAATATCATTTATGCAACACTTATACAACATAATTATCAAATCCCAATACATAAACACTTCAATATATACACTTCAATAATTATCATGGAATATGTACTTCCTTGGTCTAAGAGTTAACCTTTGGATTAGATCATTAACTCAGATAATTCCCATGTTCCCCATAGATAAGACATTGAACACCTTATAAATTCATTTATATATGTCCTTTATTTCCACATAGAAAACATATTCCCCTTCATTTGAGAAATTCCATGGGGTGTCTCTTTCCACATTTCTGTCATGAAGGAAATTGAGTCTTCTTTGCTTCGTGATCTCCACTATCTGATCACTTTGTAAACTTTATACTTCTATTATTTTTTGAGTCTAAGAGTTGGTTGAGGTGAAAGTTGGTAATCATATATATTGAATTATATTTCTTTCCAGTCATCATCCAATTTGGTTTCTCATAATCACTACATTTCCCATCACAATTAGTGTTAAAATGATTCCTCCTAATTCCAACCATTTTATAAAACCAAAATTTATAGTATGAGAAATAATTATCATTGTTTGAAACCACATAATCATTTATAGTATGTATAAATAATTAAACCTTATTTTCAATTTAATACACATTTGGTTTAACCTAGGTCATTCATTATCATCATCTTTTCAGATAATTCATAATGGTTTACAAATAAAATATGAATTTACCCAAACATGTCCCCCAATAGTGCTAAACTAGGTATGATATAAGGGTACACTCACTATGCACCAAAATAATGGATAATATATACTCAACCAACTCTTTTTGGGGTTATTACCCCTAGATACATCTATGTCAAAACCACATCCACTTGTTGTATCCAGATAAAGATGTATTCCTAGAAAAACCACACAATCTATACTTTACCAAAATTTTAGGTTTTTATTGTAATATCCTCAAATTTTAATGATAATAAAATCCTCTTTGATTATAATTTATGAGTATTTTTATGTAAAAAATGTAAATTTTCAATAAAAATCACTTAATAAATTATTTAAAGGCTTTGTGTACGGTTTTAAATCATTCTAACACCTTGGATTATTCTACAAGATATTTTTGGTGTTAGGCGCTGAGTTAATATGAGATTTCAAGGCTTGTAGAGTCTATGCACAGAAATAATAATAATATTAAATATATTATATAATGCGCATGTGATTTTTCTAAAATAATGGAATATCTCACAAAAAAGTGTCTTAGATAGGAAATATGAGACCACCATTAGGTTTAAGATGTGGGGTTTACCATAGGCATGAAATAACCTTTGTGAGTGTTGTCTGTTTGGACAAATAACACGTGAGAGTAATTTATTTAATATTTTTATTATGATTTTTTTTTGAAAAAAATTAAATATCTCTTTAATGTTGTATCATAAAAGAAATCAGAGACCACCATTAAATTCAAATTATGGGTTTTACCATAGCTGAAACATAAGATTTGTGAGGGTTAGGTATTTAGTTATATCTCATGTAAGAGTAATTATTTTTTCCTTTTTTATTTTAATAATTTTTATTAAAAGATGGAATATATGTATGAAAATAATTTTATTAAATAATCTGGATTTTTTGAACTAAAAAAATTAATCAACATTTGAATAATTATTGGGAAGTTAATAATAATAATAATAATAATTTTATTATTATTAGTACTTATGTTGAATAATAAGAATGGGAATTGTGTGTGTAATTAATAATTGTGCTAAATAAATGGTTTTTTGAGTTTTATAAAAGATATTTATTATTATCGGTTTTTATAATGGATGTTATATTTGAAATATTAATGATGATAATGATGTAAGTGATTTCATAACAATAATAATATTATATTTTTGGTATTATTATTATCAATTGTGAAAATAATATTGCTGTGTATCTATATATAATGTGTGTGTATATATGGGATATATATATATACACATGTGCAGGTGTATATATGTATGTAATGAAGTGTATACATATAAATAATGTGTATATATATGGTTTATATGTGTGTGCGTGTGTACGCAGTTTTATATATGTATATGCAAGTGTGTGTGTATATATATATTTATGGATGACTTAAAATATATTAAATAAATGTTTTAATGATTTTAAATGAGAAATTTCGAAAAATTTGTAAGTAAATAAAATAATGTGGCACATGGTTAAAATAAGAAAGAGAAGGAAAAATAAATTAAATTAAGTAATGAAATAATTAGATAATTAATGAAATAAAATGGTGAAAACTATATAATTGAGGGAAATGGGAGGTGACTAGGGAAGAGACACACCAGAAGAAAACCCAATAACACCCTCACACCTCTATCTTCTCTATCTCTATCCATTAGTCTTTTTTTAAAATGGGTCGGAGGTCAAGCCTCCTTTATTGAAAAATAAAACAAGACCACTTTTGAAAATGGGAAAAGAGGAAATCCATTACAAAAAGTGGTAAAAATAAATGAACCAACATGAAAAAAAGGTAAAAGATAGAACCTGAGTGTCTAATGGAAATACAAAGTCAATATGAGCAATATAAAAAGTCTTATCATGCCCTGATTGACAATGTAACAATGAAATCAGTCAGAGTGAAGCGTCGCCCCCCTGTCATGAAGTTGTGCCATTTTGTTCCAACACAATGCATCAAACCACACCTCCCACACACACATACAAGTGTAGGGTTGGATGGATGATAGGTTATATTGCACATATCTCTATTTTGAGCTACCCACCCGATAATGCAAAAGAGAATCTCACCGCACTGTCAACCTGGTACAATGCCAAACCAGACCAAGAGAACAATAAAAATAGAACCAGGGCGATTATCCATCCAAAGTGGAAATATAGATGAATTATTGGTGTCATCACAACCATACCTTATATGACGCCTCCCACCCAGCAGTACCTATAAAAAGCCACATTACACCAAATGAAACAAGACAGAATCTGAAGCACACCGGGACATATGTGACTCAATTGAAAAAGTAGACCTAATGAATATGATGGAATCCTATTTAAGCACATTTTAATCCACACAATTTCCACTTCTTGGGTCCCAACCAGAAGAACACTAGTGAAAATACCACACACAACCCTCCATACTATCTCTCTGCCATCACCAACAAGCACCCTACAGTAAGCTTGGCATGATCCTCAATCGATGATTGAAAACCAAAACCGCCACCCAACATTGCCACCCAGGAGAGAACCCAAACAGTTTCCATCCATCTATGAATCACCACCGCAAGAGAGTTCCATGAACCATCGACCCCCTTATGAACATCGATCAAAGCCAGAGTGCCTAGATATGAAACCAGATCCATGAAATATTGAAACCAAGAAAGCCACAAGTGAAAAGAGATTGGTGAAAATAGTGAGAGACACTAAGAAAAGATGAAGATGGGAGAAGAATTTAAATAAGTTATAAAACACCTCTAAATAGAACCATAGATGGGTAGAACCAAAACCCAAATCCACCCAAACCACCATTGAAATCATCATGTTCATCATAACCAACCTCGCACTAGCTTATTGTCACTTGAAATCAGCACGAACTCGATGAATCCCTCGAATAGGCTGGAGGAGAAGAAGGAAGAAGATAAGGCTTTAAGGAACCTTAGAGAATGATCCTACCTCTAGATATACCATATAAGAACTAGAGAATGAATATACTATTATATAATCCACCATCAAATTCGAGAGAGGAAGATCAACGACGCATGGGGAAATGAAAAACCCTAGAGGAAGGTGTTTCCTAACTTGGTGAGTTTAGAGACATCCTTATTTTATTATTTATTCCAAACTTATTTCATCAATATATTATACAATATTTATTATATTGATGTGTTTTCAGTGCCATTGGGTTTGTCTCGATGTGAAGAATTTCTAAAACAATTTTTTTCTGAAGGTAGTGAGGAATTAATGGTGAAATTAAACTCGAATTTCAACCTTTTTTGTTAATCTTCGTTGTACCCATGTTAGAAATCCCTTAACATTAGAAGATATTTTATTATAGGTTTTTGGAATGATTGATTGGCATATGTGTATAGCTCGTAAGGCCTATGTTTGATTCTTTATCACATGAATTGTGTGTGTAGCCTGTGACATGTTCTTGTGTTTCTTGCATATAAAATGTGTTGACTATGTTTATGGAATTTATTGACTTGAATTGATATTGCTATTTCATTTTCATTATATGTATTTTATATTTTATTTCATGTCTAATGCAGTTAAGGATGTAGGTTTGGCCTATTTGGTCCGCATGTGAGATGTGACACATGCTTGGGAATATCCTCCAAAAGGGATGCACCAAACTAGGTTTAGAATGTACTTGGACTATTCCAGTCAGCGGGATGTGTCACATTCTTGGGGATATCCATACAAGAGGGATATAAATGACTGGAGTCAACATGTGAGATTTGGTGTATGTTTGGGCTTTCCACTCGAGATGGATGTTCCAGAGTTGGGTTGGTATGTACTTGGACTATCCTAGTTGGTGGAATGTTTCAAATTCTTGGGGTTATCCACTAAAGGTGAATGTGTCAGGATTTTTACTGATTTTCCATCCATCATTGTTCCAAATAAGGTATGTTTCTCTCACCATGGTGCCAAATCAGGTAGAGACGGTCCCTAAGGACCTTACATGTGTTTGTTACTTGTGTTATATATTGTTTTTATATCAGTACCCTTTTTATGTTCTTGGAATAAACTTGTATATTTTATGAACTAATGTTAAGATTGAGTCTTGTACTCCCACCCTACTTGATCATTTTGGTGCGCTTGTATATAGCATGCCTAGGGATATAATGAAGGGCAAGGTCCTTATGGTGGATGGTTGAGTAGCTAGAGCATGAGGGTGTAGATGTTACTGGATGGAGTTAGATTGGGATGTATGCTTCTATTTTTATTTTACTAGATTACCTACACCATATATCCATGTTTAGTCTAGTTATTGTATCATTTATTCCATATTTTAGTTCCACATATATTATTATTATTAATTCTATTTATTATATCATCTATTTATTTCATCATGGAATTTGATGGAGGATATAGCCTCCCCATGGTTCTAGTCAAGAGCCTCAATGCTAGTTTGCAGGCTCCTATGTATGGATAAGAACTCAATGTTGCATCCATCTCAGACTTGGTGGTTTAGGTCCGGATGTTACAAAGTAGTATCGGAGGTTTATGATTCATTAAATTTCCATTTCTCTTTTCGTTGATTTAGGATAGGGTAGACATGAGTTATGGTGGTTGGGATTCAGGTAAGGGGATTATGGAAGTGTCTGGTCATCATTATATAGTGGACCTATGAGTGACCATAAAGTGGGGAAATTATGTTTTCCAATTACCATTGATTAAATTTACCTTGGGTGGTGCACATGATGTTGACATGTGATTTATGGGAATTTAAGTGCTTTCATGCATCAGCACTAGGAACATAGGTCCAAATGTCATGTATATATACATGTTATTGTGCTACATATTAATTCTTTAATTAAATGTCTTATATTTTGTTTTTTGTTTTGGATAGAGTTTTTGATTGTACTATATATCCGTATTGACATTCTGTTGTGATATATCCAAATTAGTGTAAATTAGTTGAACTGAGCATTATATTGTGTTATTATATATATTATGTCTATGACTAATGTGTAGAGATGGAGACCAGGGTTAGTGCTAGGAGGGGTATACCTTGGGTTAAATTTAGACTCCTAGGAGACCCTTGTGTGATCCCATAAACTAGAAAGGATCTGTTTATAATCCTAATGTTCCTCATGGTATGGAGAGGTGTGAGCGGGAGTTTGATATTCGAGTTCAGTGTCCTGAGTTGTTTGAGAAGAACCACTAAAGTTATTATCCCAGAAAAGAAGTCATTAGAGGGAGAGAATTCTAATAGCCTAAAATTTTAATGATAATAAAATCCTATTTGATAATAATTTATGAGTAATTTTATGCAAAAAATGTAATTTTTCAATAAAAAAGAATTAATAAATTATTCAATGGATTTTCATAATGTTAAAAAATATGTCAACACCTTGAAATATTATATGGAATATTTTTGGGGTAAGGTGATGAGTTATCATGGGATTCTGGGGTCCGTAGAGCCTTATAACTGAAATAATAAAAATACTAAGTATATTATATCACACACATTTAATTTTTTTGGAATAATGGAATATATTGAAAATGGTGTCTCAGATAGGAATTATGATACCACCATTAGTTATGCGATGTGGGTTTACCCCAGGCACGACATAACACATGTGCGTGTTGGTTGTTTGGATAGATCACACATAAGAGCAATTTATTTAATATTTTTATTAAAATTTTTTGAGAAAAATTAAATATCTCTCGAATGGTGTATCATAAAATAAATCAAATTCTTCCATTAAATCTGAAATTTGGGTTTTACCCTAGGTGTTACATAAGATTTTTTCATGTTGGGGGTTTAGTTACATCACACCTAAGGGTAATAATTTTATTCTTTTTTAGTTTAAGAATTTTTATAAAAAGGCATAATATATGTTTGTAAAGAATTTTATCAAATTATTTTGATTTGTTTGAACTAATAAAATTTATGAACATTTGAATAATTTTTGGGTAGTTAAAAATAAAAATAAAAATAAAAATAAAAATAAAAATAAAAATAAAAATAAAAATAATAATAATAATAATAATAATAATAATAATTTTTTATTTATGTCGAAGAATAAGAATGGAAATTAAATGTGTAATTAATAATTATGATAAATAAATGGTTTTGTGTGTCTCATAAAATTTATTTATTATTATTAGTTTTTAATAGAAGTTATATTTGAAATGTCAGTGATGGGAATGATGGAAGATATTTAATAATAATAATAATAATATATTATTATTATTATTATTAAATTATAAAAAAAATATTGTTGGGTATATATATAATATGTGTATATATATGGGATATATATACATGTGCCGGTGTATATATGTATATATGGATGTGTATACAAATATATAACGTGCATATATATTGGTTAAATATGTGTGTGTGTGTGTGTCCGTGTGTGTATGCATGGGTATATATGTATATGTTGGTGGAAATATATATATATATATATATATTTATATTTATATTTAATGCATATAAATATATATATATTTATGTATGACTTAAAATATTTTTAATGAAAGTTTTAATGAATTTAAATGAGAAATTTATAAAAATGTGTATGTAAATAAAAAAAAGTGGTGCATGGGTGTAAGAAGAAAGAAAATGAAAAATAAATAAAACTAAGAAAAGAAATTAGTTAGATAATTAATGAAATAAAGTGGAGAAAAATATAAAATTTAGGGAAATGGGAGGCTCCTAGGGAAGAGGCACACAGGTGGAAAACCCAATCCCACTCTCACACCTCTCTATTCCCTCCCTCTCTCCATTATTCTTTTTTATTTTATTATATTATTTATTCTAAACTTATCTCTTCAATATATCATGAAATATTGATCAGATTAATGCGTTGTTGGTACTATTTTGTTTGTATCAAAGAGAAGAATATTTAAACCTAATTTTGTTTCTAAAGGCAGTGAGGATTCAGTGTTGCAATTAAATTCAAACATCAACCCTTTTCATCAATCGCCATTGTACCCAAGGTAGGAAGGTCTTGACCTTAGGTCATATTTTTTTACTAGTTATTAGAATGATTTCTTGGCATGTGTGTGCAACATGTGAGGCCTATGTTTGATTCTTGATTACATGAATTGTGTGTGCAGCCTTTGACATGTGATTGTGTTTATTGCATATGAAATGTGATGACTATGTTTATGGTACTGCTTGACTTGATGTGATATTGATCTATCATTTCATTATATGTATTTTATATGTTGTTTCCTGTCTACTGCAATTGAGCATGCAGGTTTGGCCTATTTGTTTATCATGGGAGATGTGATACATGCTTGGGACTATCCTTTGAGAGGGATGTTCCAGACTTGGGTTGGATTGTAATTGGACTATTCTAGTTGGTGGTATGTGTCACATGCTTGGGGATTTCTATATAGAAGGTATATTCTAGACTTGGGTCAACATGTGAGATTTGATGCATGTTCAGGCTATCCACTCATGATGGATGTGACAAATTTAGATCAACTTGTACTTGGACCATCCCTATAAGTGGAATGTGTCACATTCTTGGGGATGTCCCTTCAAAGAGGATGTGCTAGGCTGGTTACTGATGTTCTATCTAACATTATGTCGAAGAAGGTATGTTTCTCCAGACATGATGTTGAAGTAGGTAGAGACGGTCCCTGAGGACTCGAAACATATTTTTTTACTTGTGTGATATATTGTTTTTATATTTGTACCCTATTTATGTTCATGAAATACACTTGTATATTTTATGCACTAATGTTAAGGTTCATTTGTGGTGTCCTACCAAGTATTTTACTCACACTATAGTTGGGAATTTAGGTTTACTTGTAGATAGAATTCCTAGAGATCTAGTGAAGGGAAAGGGCATTGTAGTAGATGATTGAGTAGGTGGAGCAGGAGGGTGAAGACATTACTAGATGGAGTTCGAGCAGTAAATATTCTACTATTTTTATTTTACTATCTTACACTTATCCTAGATACATTTTTAGTCTTTTTATTATATCATGTATTCCATATTTCATTTTATACATTTATTACTCTAATTATTTATTTTATTTATTATATTGGTTATTTATTTCTTCTATGCATTTTGATGGAGGGTATAGTCTCCCCATGGTTCAACTCTAGACCCTCACTACTAGTCAACAACTTCTTGCATACGGGGAGATGTGCATGAGGTCACATTTCTCCAACTCAGACCCAATGGCTCGGGTCCTGATGTTTCATTTATCCTATACTTAGACATATCATCAAAATTAGTTATAGGGTTATGTTATCTGATCTATGTTTTCCTAAATTTATTTATCACAGAATATACTAATCTTACTTTGATACCAACTTTAACGTTCCTGAATGTAGTATCCCATAATCAGTTGTAAATTTATTTCATTGGCATAAGATACAAGTGATCACATCCCAAAAAACTGAATAAAACACAGTGAATGTAAATATTCGGTATCCTTGAACTCATTTAAATATTTCTTGTTTATATCTTGGGGAAAGAAAAATAAATAAAAGGGTGAGATCAGATGCTTAGTAAGGATTATGTATAGTGGAATTTATCATACAATAAACAAGGGATAATAAATATGATAAGACAAATAACTGAAAACACATTCCAATTAATCAATAACTTGATCATGAATAATAATACGACATGAATAAATAATGATCAAATAATTTCATATAAATAACCACATGATCTTGGAACTAATCAATGGTTATCATAACTAATAAAATAATCCCATGGACATCAAAAAACTAATTTCATAATTATTTAATGCATAATACCAGACATCTAAAACTTACCATCGAGGCCTTATGCCAAGTTAGTTTAAACAATGGGTAGACATACACTAATAACCCATTTAATAAGGCAATACAATAGGTTTTCCTCAAAAGACCGACTAATACATCAAGGGGATATGTAATTTTGGGCCTACACATCACTTAAAATGTATAATACATTCATCATATGAGTAAACAATACAATATTCCTTATTCAAAAACTATCTGTATAAGAAGAACTAGCATATAGAATTTCAATACTTTCCATAGTTAACCAGATCAAAAATCATATAGAGAAAGAATAAGGATAGTGTTATTATAAAATATCCTCAATAGAGAAGAAAATGTTTTTTATTGATGAATAATAATTCCATAAAAATATCTTTAAAAAAATTCCCGAGGAAAACACCCTTTTCATTTTAAAATACGCTTTTAAAAAATAAAAATTTCCAAAATATTATTAAAAAAATTAATTTTAAAAGAATCATGAAAACTTAAAAAGGAAGCTTTAAATTAATGAGCGTTCGTGATGGAATGAAAATTACATTCGTGCCATGTATGTTAAAATAAATATTCTTTTCACATTTTCAATAAAAAGTCAAAAAGTACCATGTCCAAAAAATGAAAAGAAGATTCATTTTAACCATTCAATAAAAATTAAAAAAATTGGTAAACATTTATTTTATAAATAATTAAATAATATTAAAAATATTCTTGAAAATATTTTAAGGAAAATATATATATTAAAGAAAAAGATTCTTGACCAAGTAGAAAAACAAGTTAGTTTTACTTAAAAACATGATTTTAGTATCTTGAGTATTAAAAGAGGAATAAATGAACTAAAAACATATAATTTTTAGAAATAACCATAATATAATAAAATATTTTTAGTTTTATATAGAAAGATCAAATAATTCCATCATATGATACTTAGAAATATATAATCCTGAATAATAGTGAGATTATGAAATAAACCCTTACCACTTTGGTAACTTTTGAAACATAACCCCCATGAAAGAAATAAATTTAAATGAAACATTAAATACCATGGTTATAAAGAGATTTATGATATAAAATATCAAATTCATAATATATACACCTCATAAAAATAAATGGGTTCATAATACCAAATATGTCCCAATGGAGTGGAAATTGAGATGAAATATCTTACAAAGATCAAACCATTTAAGTGAGGATTCATCAATGCACTGATTTTGTGTATCAAATATAAATCCACATAAACAAGTGGAAATACAAAAAAAATCCTAATCCCTATATTTCCCCTTGATATTCCTCTTCTTGTAAGGGAGTTAAAAAGAAGCTTTGGGCTTAAAGCTCTTCATGTGGCCCCTCTATTTGTTCACAATAATGATGGAAGGATTTTTGTGCTTCATATAATTATCCAATTGGATAAAATGAGTAAGAATATTATAGAGATATGTCTCAAGTTTTTTCATATTAAAATTAACAAAAAATATGAAGAATATATGAGGGAGTGATGCATGAATGAGATCAGTGCCTAATTCATCGGGGAGTTTAAACCCTAGAACCTCTAGACACTCAATGTATCTAATGAACTTTAACATTTTAGGATCATCTATGGAACCCTCTCCAATTTTTCTATGAAAAATATCCTTAGAAATCTCAAACCACAACTATCTAGCTTTCCCTTGATATAGGCAACAAATATGCTCGAGTATGATTTAAGAATTCATGTTTTAGTGAGAATTAATGAGTACACTAGACATATATGATAATATAAAACATTAAATTTCAACCATATCACTCAAATGTTTTTCATAGAAAAGTAATTCATCATTACTCACCTCCTTATCATGTGGATCAAGAAGTGAGGATTCTAGCATGTAAGATTTCTGTTCACGGCACAACACAACCCAAAGACATCTGAACCACTCCATGAAGTTATTTCCAATGAAGAGATGGACTTTCCCCAATATATATACTAGGGAGAATATATATGATGAAATTTCAATTTTCTAAAATTATAAAATAGCATATTATTAGAACTTTAACTAATTACAAATTATGTGCAAAATAATAAATTAATTGAATTTATTAAATCTACCACTATTTTATCATGTCTCAATAGTCCTCACTATTGAAATTAGAGTTTATTGTTTCTAGGACATTATTGTGTAAAGTATCTTTCACATAACCCCAATGAGGGTTGTTCAAGATACTAAAAGGTATTTAGGTAGGCAGGTGCCAACCGTGGGCTTGCAACTCCTTGATTCATTGAGTGGAATCACTATTCCTAAAATCATGGCATGGATGTTCTCAACACTTTCCTCCATGTTACATAAAGTCTAGAGTGGGATAATTATCTTTATATATAATGGTTATGTCAACACATAAATTTCATAAAAACTCCACGTTAAAAGTATGTTTCCCAATAAGGGTTGGTTAAACAATTTGTTCCAAGGATTTCATTCCTAATCACGTAATGGAAGTATATGTTTGACTTAATATACATTTGATGTTTTTTAATTTATTACACATAAATTTTATCTTATTTTACCCTTTACATGTATTTTTAAATATTATGTGGATCTTACTTAATTAATTAACCATTTTAGATAAAACATTTATGCATAATCCATTTATATAAATTCCATCTTCTCTCATTAATTAATTTATTTATGTGATCATGGTCCTGAATCCATAAAATAAATAATGAATAGAAATAAATAAATATATAAATAAATGACCCCATCATGAGATTATTTAATAGTTGATTTATTGGTTGGACAATAAATCAATCTATGACCTAGGGGAATAACTCTGTGTGCCAGTCTTGGCCTGAGTTGTATCATTCCACCTATCCACCCGTGTATCACCTGTGTTGACATCATCTAGGATGCATCTTTAACCTCATACACATGACTTGGGAAGCTACATTAATTACAAGTATTTATAACACACACAGGTGAGGGGGACCAAATGATTGGTTATGGGGGATTACATAAATAACTTTGGACACGCATGTCCTATATAATAATTGAGTGAGAGATAACATGTAGACCATCATATTTAATTTAATACAAATAATTTCAAAGCCATGCAATAAATTAAATTATATAATGTGAAAACATATATTGTTCTTGATCAAGATCATGAATTTTCATAGACATGCAACAAATATGAAAAAGTAAAACCGATTAACATTCATTTCTTATTCGTTATTTATTATTAAGATAAATTAGATTGAATTAATTAATTTTTTTCATCTTAATGACCATCCTAATTCATTTGTAGATACCCATCATTAATGGAATTCATGAAAAATAAAAAATATAACCAATAATCATAGATTTATTATAACAAATTAATTAATCATTTAAAATTATTTAAAACTATAATTAAATTTTCAAACATACAAAGTATGCTAATCAATAAAAAAAGGTTTTAATGATGCAAATTTTTAATTTTTCCCTTTATTGGTAAACTATACAAGGTGTAATTACGATCTAAACATAGTGTACCTCAGTTTTGATGTACCCAGGTTATATGCCTAGGGATTCGACATGTTCCTCGGATGGACCCCATGACATATACAATCCATCTACACACTATGTATCACTCTTGTCATGTGTCCACCTAACGTGCTAAAAGACATGGTGTATTCTTTGAACACAGAACCAAATGATGTGAACGCCATTGACATGTCATGTGTTCTTCTTGATATGTGTCTGCTTGACTGACTGAATGGCTTGGAATATATTTCAGACGCGGGAAATAATTCACCACATGGTGTTTACAAACTAGATACACATCAAGTATATCATTTTTACTCTAGGATGTTAGTATCATGTGATTTTGACCATGTTTATTAACACACGACATGCATGAATTTTTCCTCTAAACCATGTAGACTACACGACATGTATGCCAACTACACATTGTGTAATCCAAAAACTTGTGCGCCAGACTAGCCCAGTCTACACATGGTGTGAAAGAAATGCACCACATGTTGTTAATATATGATATACCTTGTATCCCACAATATATCCAAATATAGTTTACTTGTGTACATGACGTTTACTCTAGCTACATATAGTGTAACCTGGTATTACAATCCAAAAATTTGGCACAGACTGACAGAATCTCTAGTCATTCTCCATTTTTTATTAGACCTTTAAGAAAATGTAAAACTAAATGAAGATGATTAATATGTTAAAGCATGTTATTTAAAAATAATATTAAGAATGGATAATATTGAAATGAAAATATAGCCACTATTGTTCATATTGATCAAAAATCTAACAAATAATTATAAATTTAAAATGTTACCCCTTTGATACAACTTGTAGGTTTTAAGCGCAACATAAGTGCCCTGTGTGTGTTTTAAATTAAAATTCCTTTTAATTAAAAGTTTCTTGAAACCCAGTATAGGATCTTTCATGTTAAATTTATAATTAATTTATTTAATATTTAAATGAATGATTACCTCATCTTAGGATCCTTAATTTGATAATGATGTTGATATTTTGAAAACCCTTTCAGATAACCTTCATTGTTCTATAAGGATTCAAGTATAGAATTCCTCTAGCACTGATCCAAATTCTCTCCTTTGATCTCTAAACAACTTCAATTGATTTACAGGTTCTAACGTGGTGAATCAATCACCTTTAATTGTTCAAGTTTATCATTTTTTCCTTTGATCTTGAAGGAATCTCCCTTGAGTTTCTTGTTCTTGATAGGGAGAGAGAAAGAGGAATATGTGAGGGAAGTTCATTGCGTATAATGATTCTCTATTTCTTGATTAACCCTAAAAAATAGGCATAGTCATATATATTTTTAAGGCTAGGGTTTATTCTAAAATATTTTTTTGTTTTCATTACATACCTTAAATAATATAATAATATTTTTTAACCCCCAATAAAAAATAATATTATTTTATTTTATGGTATGAATACTAACTTTTATAATAAAAAATATTATTTAACCATCTTATAAATTAATAGTTTTCACCAAACATGATCTTGGTCCATCCAAACTCCACTAAAATTTATTAAACACCCTAATAAATATTTAAATTAAATATCTAATTCATCCATAAATATTTGCGATCGATAAAACATTAATAAAATTTTTCCTTGGTCATGAGAATAATATTAATTCCACTAATTGAACTCATATAGAATTTAATCAAGATTAACAAAAACACTTATTATGTGAACATCTATGATTCTTTATCGTTATAATTTAGTGGACTTGCCTAAAGTACAAGATTACTATAGAGTAATGGGTCAAGGCCCCCTATAGATGAAAACCACATATGAATGATCATAGTGTAATATAATACCTTTTCCACAATATCTCTTCAAGTAGGTTTCACATCCATATCACCAACCTATATGCTTGATATGTCTTTCTTCAACTATCTAAAATAAACACGTCGTTACACCATGAACAAGAAAATTAATGTAATGGTTCTATTCCAATCAAATGTATGAGACCTCAAATTCTATAAATATAGCTATCCTTTAATTTTACACATATTATTACATGATTTTAAGCATAATTTACCATAAAATTACAAGCTAATGATTGTAAAGTCTAGTGTCTTGGAATATTAGGTACACAATTTGAAAACATAAAAACCAAACTAAAAACATCTTTTATTTAATCTTAATAATGAGATCCTAACATCCATTGATCTATTACATCTTCATAGGATAACTTAGGGAATACATGAACAAAAGAGATGATCTAAAAAGACCAATAAGGGAATAAGAATAATAATAAAACACAACACATGGGTTTAAAGGCATAACATGATGACATAAAGGCATGGAACATGAATAAAAATAAGGAATAATAACATTTATAACACGAGAACATATAAAAAATACATTATAGGAATGTGGAAACATCATATAACATGACATAAACAAGAGTCAAGGCTAACTGCCAAGAATATATCACAAGATGGATAAATTCCCATAAATGAATCCGGTTCACTCTCTATCCCAACATGACGTCTAATGAGACTAAACATTACCCGATGAATTGGAGCATTATCTAGGAACACCCATCATAGCATGTTCATGCATATGTGTGACACATGAAGAATAAATCATAAGGGTTACCCATGGAAAGAATTTGGTATCATAGTCATGTCATAAGGCAAAATGGAATATCATAATGGTGTCCATGAAATATTGAATTTAAATCATAAATGAGAATTCATATGAAAAAATAGGCATATATAATGATAAACGATGTCAAATTAAATTAGAAACGTGTAATTTTTTTTAAGAAACTTTAGAAATGAAACATTTTAGTGTGGTTTAAGGAAAATATTAAATAGAATTTGAAGCGAAAAGACATATTTGTTTTTGTAAATTGATGAATGAAAAAAGGTATTTTTTCATTATAAAATTAGTGATTTAAAAAAATAATGGTTTCTTAAAATAGATTATGAATTGTACTTGAAAATGGGTAAGAAATTGAGAAGTTCCCTTTAATCGGGCTTGCCTATCGGGACGAATTGAGAAGAGAACCTTATTAAAACATGTATATCACAAAAAAACAAGGATTAAATGATTTTGATACATGAGTTTAGAAAATATAAATAGAATTTATAATATTTATATTAAAATAAATAATATTTTTATTAGGGTAAAGAGATAGAAAGCGTTACCCAAAGGAAAAATGGTGGTTTGAGAAGAAACCCTTACCTTATGTCTAAAAGTGCTCCGAACTTGATATTAATGTCCAGGATAATCAAATTAAATCTATTAATTAATTAATTAATAACCTCATGTGTTTTATTTAGTATAATTTTATTAATTTCATTTATGGACTTTTTTGATGGGTTATGAGATTCAATTTCATCGTTTGGGAGTGTTGGTTTCCTTGGTTTTGATGATCAACTTACTTGTATACATGTATGGAAAATAATGTAAAATGATAATGGTTGTCCAAAATTTAAATTATATGTTATAAATGAACATAAATAATATTAAATGGTTATATTAGTCATTTGATAATTTGGTATGAGGATGAATCATTAGATAATATGTTAGTGATAATAGTTTAGATTATTTTGGCAGTTTTTCGATCATCACAAACTACTTTTGTTTTATTAATTAATATTTTGTATATAAAATGGTTCCATAACAATAAATATTATTTCATAAATATATTATAATATTTTTTAACAATAAAAATGGTTTTATTAGATATTATTAATGAGGTAATAGAAATTGAAAACTTTATTGTCCATGAATGCGATAAATTAACACATCATAGATTATGTTTTCAATTTTATAAAAAAAGGGGAGGTGAAAGAAATTATGATGGATTATTCCATTATCATAATAAAATTCCCATATATTTAAGGTACTAGAGTTATCACACCATTTTTATGATGGTAGGTTAGTATAGAATAAGAAAATAAAAGAACTTGAAAAGAAATTAAAAGAAAAGAAAGAGGATTTTACCTCTTTAATCCTTCTTCTTAAGAACCTCCTTATGGGATTGGTTTTGGTATTTTGTTGAGAACAAAGGATACTAGAAGAGAGAGAGGGTATTGTGAAGATATTTTATCAGAATTTGGAAAAGTCACAAAGCTTTAGATGCATGAGAAGGAGAGGTGGTGAGGGGTGGCATTTATATGGGAGGAGAGGGGTGTTTTCTCATTATTTTATTCATTAGTTTATTATTTTGGATCAAGACTATGAATAGTTTTATAATTATCATAAAAAAAATTAAAATAATGAAGTTAATATCGAGATTATGGTTCTTAAATCAGTGATGACTCAAGAAATAGTGTATTTAATTTATAATGTACTTATACCGTAAATTACCGTATTTCACTATTCACAAAAAACAACTATTTTATGAAAATCCAAAAAAAAATCACCCTAAACATTTTTAGATGTGTAGAATTAAAAAATGGACTCCATTTAATGTAAATAATTTTCTATATTTGTGAAATTTAATTTTATTCTAAATCATAATTTACTTGGAAAATACTAATTTTAAAATTAAAACTGATTTTCAAACACTTTAAAAAATTAATTAAGGTCCCACAAAATTATCTTATAATAAAATATCAACACTTAAATAAACACTTATGAATTATAAAAATATCAAAAATTAAATAATAATGTCTAAAACATTTATTTAATTATAAAATTATAAAATTATAAAATTATATCATATTTTCATTTATAAGATGGATAAGTTTTTTATATACTTTCATTGGTGAGATTACTATTCTATTTTCTAGTTTATTATTCATAAGGGTCACATTACTATTCCAAGGGTCAAGTTATTATTTCATTGGTATATGTTCCTTAACTTATAGAAATACCTCTTATTTTATTAATTATTCATTTATAAATTTTGTATTTTGTTCTCTATGTGATGTTTATGTTATTTATACCATATAACATAATTATAAGATGGGAATTTTCATTGAATTTTTTTTATGCCATTATATTCTTTCCCCCTTATGAAATTTCACCCTCAAAATTTCATTTTACATACTATGGTGAAAAAATTGATGGAACTTCCCCTTTATCTAATCCTCCAATTCCAATGTTGTCTCCTCATACTTATGGTTCCACCATCTTACTTTGACCAGGTGGGTAGTATTATTGTGTAGAAATTTATCTCTATAGTACAAGATCTTCACTGGTTTCTCCTCCTATGAGAGATCATTTTCCAACTATACCACCTCTGAATTCAATACATGTGAAGGACCCAATATGTACTTCCTCAAGAGGGATATGTGGAATACATCATTTACTTGAGATATGATAGGTGGAAGTGATATTTGATAGGCCACAACTTTGACATGATCAAGGATCTCGAAGGGGCTGATTTACCTGGGACTTAGCTTTCATTTCTTCCCAAATACCATGATTATCTTCCATGGAGATATGATGAGGAATACCATGTCTACAACCTTATAATTTAGGCCCTGTCTTTGATTGTCTTCATAGTTCTTCTATCAACTTTGGGATGCCTTGATGTGATGTTGATTTTTTTCTCCTTATCCACCACTTCTTCGACCATTTCTGGTCTTAACATATTACGTTCACCAACTTCAACCCAACATGCTGGTGCTCTAAATATTTTCCCATAAAGGGATTCATATGGATCCATTTGGGCGCTTGAGTGGAAACTATTATATTAGGATAATTCTAATAAAGTTAGATGTTGGTCCCACCCTCCTTTAAAGTCCATAGAACACACTCTCAATATGTCTTCTAGTGTTTGAGTTGTCCATTCAGATTGGCCATCAGTTGGAGGATGATTGGAATTACTAAAGTTCAAGTTAGTGTTTAGAGCATATGTTGGATACTTTTCCAGAACATAGAGGTGAATCTAATATATCAATCATATGCAATCGATATTGGTACTCCATATAGACTTACCACTTCACTGATGTATATCCATGAAATTTGATCCTGTGAGAAGTCCTCTCAAATTGTGATAAATTTAGTTGTATTTGTAAGATGATCTATGACAACCCATATACCATTGTTTCCTCTAGATGTCTTCATAAGTCTAGTGATGAGGTCTGTGGTGATTTTCTCTAATTTCCATATTGGTATGGGTAATGGTTTCATCATTCCCTTAAACAATTTCCTTTTATCCTTCACTTTCTAACATACCATGCACTTTTATGTATATTCAATGATCTCCTTCTTCATATTGTCCCACCAATAGTTCACTCAGAGATCTCAATACATCTTTGTGCTACCTAGGTGAATAGAGAAGGTTGATCTATGTACATCATTTAAAGTCAGTTTTTTCATCTATGTATTGGACAATACACATAATTATGACCCAAATAGTACAAATACTTCCTCATCGATATTGAAATCAGAGGATTTCCCATTTTAGATAGCTTCCAACCTTTTCTGAATTTCCACATCATTGATTTGGGCATCATTTATTTTATCCACAAGGGAAGGTTGAGAAAAAATTTGAGAAAGGATTGATGATGTTCCTTCCTTAATGATTCCCATGTCCACACTTCAAAAATATAAGAAGATCGGATCCTTTAAAATTCTTAATATTGATAAAGATGTGATATCCTTTCTAGTTGGAGCATCTTCTACCTTATTTTCTTTTGTGGGATGGTAGTGGATTGAGTAGTCATAATCTTTGATGAGATCTGACCATCTTCACTAGAACATATTAAGCTCATTTTGTGTGAATATATATTTGAAGCTTTTATAACTAGTATATATCTCACACTTCTCCCTACAAAGATATTCCACAATATTTTCAATGTGAAGATCAAAACTAAAAACTCCAAATCATGAGTATGATAAATTTTCTGATGAATTTTAAACTTCCTTAAGGTATAGGCTGTCACTTTATCATTTTTCATTAGTAAAAAACCTAATCCATTCTTTGAAGAATCATTTTACACCACAAATAGTTCCCTACATGTTGGTAGTGTGAGCACTGGTGTAGTGATAAGCCTCTTTTTAAACTCTTTAAAGCTGTCTTCAAATTTACTAGTCTTGACAAAAAATTTTCCCTTCCAAGTCAGTTTGGTTAGTGGGTTCGACAATTGTGAGAATTTTTTCACAAATCACTAGTAATACCTAGATAGAACAATCAAACTACTCCCTTACTAATGTTGTCCTAGTCCACTCTTCGACTGCCTTTGTCTTGTAAGGGTCCATAGATATCCTTTTTCTGATGATTACATGACCCAAGAGTGATGCTTCCTCTATCCAGAACTCACATTTTCTATAATTTTCATATAGTTTATCCATTTGAATTTTTTTTAGAATAGTATTCAAATTCTCCTCGTATTCCTCCTTGATCTTGGAGTATATCAGAATATCATCAATAAAGACTACCACAAATTTGTTGAGGTAATCTCTAAATACTCAATTCATCAAGTCCATGAAAATTTATGGAGAATTAGTGAGTCCAAAAGGAATCACTATAAACTCATAGTTTCCAAATATAATTTGAAATGAAATCTTGTGAATATCTTTCTTCATCACCTTTAATTACTGATATCCCAACCGAAGGTCCACCTTTGAGAAATAATTGGCCCCACATAGTTTATTGAGAAATTCATCTATCCGTGGAATGAGATAATTTTTATTTACCATGATTTTATTGATCTAAAGATAATCAATGTAGAGGATCATAGATCCTTCATTATTCTTGACGAAGAGGAATGGTGTACCCCAGGGTGAAGCACTCGGGCATATAAAACCCTTGTCTAGATTCTCATGTAACTGCTTATTTATTTTTTTTCCATCTCAAAAATGGTCATTCTATAAGGTTTTTTGATATAGGTAGAGATATATGAATAATTTCAATTGAGAACTCAACCTCTCAATCAGGAGGAAGACCCGACAATTCTTTTAGGAATACATCATTGTAATCCCTCATGATGGGAATGTATTCAAGCATGATTCTCTCATTTATCTAAATTATTTGAGATAGATATGGTTTCTCATAAGGTAGAAATATCAATAATTGAGATGATGATTCTAAAAGAGATTCACCTTCCTCCTTACACTTGTACAAAATTAGAGGATTCTTCGAGATGTGAACAATGATCTCCATTTCCCGATTGTTGATGTTGTCTTTATATAAATATAGTCAATCCATACACAATATAGAATAAAAATCTACCAAAGGAAGTATGACAAGATTTTATGGAAGGTTCAATCCACAAAAATTAACTAGGGAGGAGTTATAAACTTTGGATGAAATGATTTCCCCATTTTCTATCCTCATAGATAACTCAACCTCAAAATTTTGAGGTGGTGATTGAATAGTTCTACTAAACTTAAAAGATATGAAAGAATGCGAAGAGCCAGAATCAAATATTATGTTCACTATTCTTGAATGAATAACTAGTGTACCTCTTACCACATTATTTTCGGGAACCACCTTAACAGTAGTGATAACATATTCCCTTACTTGTTGTCTTGGAGGTTGTTGTTGTTGATTGACTCCAACAACCCTTGGCTTAGGAAAATGGACTGCATAATTCCAACGTTCCTTATAGTTGGAAAAATACACTACAGGCTGAGAATTGATCTAAAACTTACTTTTTTCTTCCACATTAGTGGTACTATTCAGATCCATTCGGTAGTTATTGGACATATTCCCTTATATTTTAAATTTGAAGCATCTATTGGATCCTTTTAAGCAGTTTCTAGGATACTTCTTCCTACACTTTTGACACGTGGGATGTTGTGTTTTCTTTTCATCATGGGATAGATCCATTGATCCACCATATTAAACTCTCTTTCCCTCTTTTTGTTTCTAGTCCCATGATAAAAATGAGAGTCTCCGATCTCTATTTCAACCTTAAGGGCACAATAGACAATCCCCTCATAACTGTTGAAGTCTTGAATCACCAATGATTTTTTTAACACAACTTTAGTTTGATAAATAAGCGTTCCACCTTGCTTACGATGTTCATGAAAAATCTAGAGGTGTATCCTGAAATCCTTGTGAATTTTTTCTCATATTCCCCGATAGACACATCTTCTTTTTTCATCAGTATGAGGAATTCCCTTTCCATATTAATATAGAGGGTTCGTGGAAAATATTTTTTGAAAAATATTTTCTTGAATTCTTTCCAATACATGGAATAAATTTCCTCTTTGGACTTCATGTTCTTGATTAGCGTCCACCACTGAATTTATTCACCATTAAAACAATAGAACACCAACACATATTTCTCTTCTTTTGAGCACTGGAGGATAAATAATATCTTCTCAATGAAGTTAATCCATTGTTCTGCGAGGAGGGGATTAGAATATCCACTAAACATGTTGGGTATTTTCCGCATGAATTATTCAATGGAAACTTTATATTTCTTAGGAGAAGGAGGGTATTCCACATGATTCAAGTTATTAATCATAACATGAGCTAGTTGAGTAAGTACCATCATAAAGTTTTGAGCACCTATTCCTATCAGATTTGGCATATCATTTCGGAAATTGTCACATTGCATATCACATTGATTGTTGGAATGGGTTCTTATATTTGTATCCATTAACAATAAAAAATAAATTACAATTAGAGGGCTTTAATAATTAGTTAATAAGCATGTAAAAAGAAAAAATTTAGCATATAAGGATAAACTTATAAATTAAAAGTATATCCTAACTTGTGATACCTTAAGTTTCAATCTAGGTTATCCATGGTGATAGAATTACCCCCAAGGTTCTTAATAATTTATTCTAGTCCCACTATCCAAAAAAAACTAGAACTTTATCTGATACCAAAGATAATAACCCTAGCCTTTTACACATATTATTACATTATTTTAATCATAATTTACCATAAAATTACAAGCCATGGATAATAAATTATAGTGTCTTGGAAGAATAGGTACATAATTTGAATACATAAAAACCAATTTTTTTATTTAATCTTCATAATGATCTCTTAACTTCCATTGAGCTCTTACGTATTCCTAGGATAACCTGGGGAGTACATGAACAAAAGGGATGAGCTAAAATGCCAAATAAGGGAATAAGAATAGGAATAAATAATATCACATTAGTTAGAAGGAATAACATGATGAAATAAAGGAATGGAACATGAATAAACATAAGGAAGAATAACATGTATAATAAGGGAACATATAAACATGTCATCATAGGAATGTGGAAACCTCATATAACATGACATACACATGAGTCAAGGCTAACTATAAAGACTATATCACATGGTGAAAAAGTCCCATAAAGGAATCAGGTTCACTCCCTATCCCAACATGACGTCTCATGAGACTAAACATTACCCAATGAATTGGAGTGCTATCTAGGTGCACCCATCATAACATTTTCATTCATATGTGTTCCACATGAAGAATCAAGCATAAGGGTTACCCATGGAAATAATTGGGTATCATAATCATATCATAAGGCATAAAAAAGGAATACCATAATGGTGTCCATGAAAGAATGAATTTAAATCATTCATAGACATTAATATGGTAAAATAGGAATATATAATGATAAATGATGTCCAATTTAAGTTGAAACAAGTAACTTTTTTTTAATAAACTTTATAAATGAAACATTTTAATACAGTTTAAGGAAAATATTAAAGAGAATTTAAAGCAAAAAAGGTATATATTTTTTCATAAAACCATAAATGAAAAAAATAATTTTTTCATGATAAAATGAGTGATTTTATAAAAATAATGGTTGTTTAAAATATATTATATATGGTACTTGAAAATTGGTAAGAAATTAGGAAGTTCCCTTTAATCCGACTTGTTTATCTGGAAGAATTGAGAAAGGAACCTTATTAAAACCTGTGTATCCCTGAAAGATAAGGATGAAATGATATGGATAGATGAGTTTGGAACATATAAAAAGAATTTAGAATAATTATATAAAATTAAAGAAGAGTTATATTAGGGTAAAGAGAGAGAAAGTGTAACCCGAAGGAAAAATGGAGGTTTCGGAAGAAACCTTTTCCTTATGTCCAAAAGTGTTATGAAATTGATCTTAATGTCCTGAATAATCAAATTAAATCCATTAATTAATCAATACAGAGCTATTTATACATAAATTTTATTTATTATAATTTTATTAAGTTCATTTATGGAATTTTCATGGTTTATTAGATTCAATATCATCATTTTGGAGCATTGGTTTCCTTGGTTTTCATGATTGGTTTACATGTATACATGTATGAAAAATCATGTAAAATGAGAATGGTTTTACAGAATTGAAGTTATATGTTATTAATGAAAATCTATAATATTAAATGGTTAAATAATTTATTTTTTAATTTTGGTTGAGGATGAATCATTAGATATGACGTTAGAGATAATCGTTTAGATTATTTTGGCAGTTTTTTGATCATCACAAACTAGTTCTATTATATTAATTAATATTATGTATATAAAACGGTTATTGAACTTTAAATAGGCTATAATACATATATTATAATTATTTTAACTATAAAAATGGTTTTATGAGTTGTCTTGAAGGAGGTAATGGAAATTGAAAAATTCATCATCCTTGAATATAATAAATTAACAGATCACGAACGATGTTTTCATTTTTAGAACAAAAAGGGGAAGGGAAAGAAATGATGATAGATTATTACATTAGCATAATAAAATTATAGTATATTTAAGATACTGGAGTTATCATACCATTTGGATTAGGGGTGGTGAGAAGATAATAATAATAGAAAATAACTTGAAAGGAAATTAAAAGAAAAGAAAGAGGATTTTACCTCTTGAATCCTTATTCTTGAGAACCTCCATAGGGGGATTGGTTTTTGGTATTTTGTTGAGAAAAAAGGTTCATGGACATGGGGGGTGGGGGTTGGAAATATATTTGAGTAGAATTTATAAAAGGATAAAATATTGAGAGGTTTTAGGAGAAGAAGTGGTTAGAGGTTGTATTTATAGGGGAGGAGAGGGGTGTTTTCTCATTATTTTATGCATTAGTTTATTTTTTTAGCTCAATACTATGAATAGTTTGATAATTATCACCAAAAATATTAAAATAATTAAGTTAATATCGATATTATAGTAATTACACTAGCGATGACTCAAATAATTGTGTATTTAACTTATAATGTATATATACCGTAAATTACTGTATTTCACTATTCCCAAAAAATTCATCCATTTTAGAAAAAAACCAATAATTCACCATAACAATTTTTCAATGTTTATAATGAAAAAATGGACTCCATTTTATAAATATAATTTTCTAAATATGATAAATTTAATTTTTAATTAAAATAATCATTTCCTTGGAAAATACCAATTTTAAAATTAAAACTGATTTTCTAACACTTTAAAATATTGATTAATGTCTCATAAACTTATCTTATATTTATAAGGAAAATATATATTAATTTATGAATAAATTTTATGGAAATAATTTTTTTAAAACATTATATTAATTATAAAATTGAAAATAAATAGTTAAGTTTTATAAAAATATCAACACTTAATTATTAAATTCTAAAACATTTATTTACTTATACTATTATAGAATTATATTATATTTTCATTTATAAGATGGATAGGTTTTATATATACTTTCATTGGTAAGGTTACTATTCTATTTTCAGGTTTACTATTCATAATGGTCATATTACTATTCCAAAGTTCAAGTTATTATTCCCTTGGTATATGTTCCTTAACTTATAGAAATACCTCTTATTTCATTAATTCTTCATTTATAAAGTTTTTATTGGGTTATCTATGTGATGTTTATGTTATTTATATAATATAACATAATTATAATAAGGTAATTTTGGTTGATAATTTTTTTGGTCATTACAATAAAGATGGAAGGGACAAATCCTTGCTCAACTTATCCATTAATAACATATCATTCATAATGCACCCAGTATACCTTACTTCTCGCCAATATATGGCGTGATAGTTTTCATCAGTAAATATTAGTGCGAAATTATTGTCATGAATAAATGACAATATTAAAGTCTAAGGAACTTTACACACACTCATAAATAAAAATATCCAATGACACCAAAACATATAGGATTCCTACTAGCTAGCCTGTTTTCATAATCTCCCTTATTAGATATTACCATGTGTGAAATTCATGGGAAGAATCTTCATCTACTTACAAGTACTTGCAGAAGAAAATCATGTTATATGTGTCCCATAAGTGAAAATTATCTGACATTAGAACTATATTTATGAATATTGTAATGGAATATTAAGGTTCTAATCATAGCAAGAAACTGATACATGTTATCAATGTGACATATACTCTAAGACATTATTACATTAAATTCATACAGAACTAAAATATATATAATAAGATATTTTTTTAATATTAAAATCATAAAATATATATTTAATCAAAGTGAAAAAATTTGGTCCTAGGAAACCAAGTCCAACACTATCAAAATAGCTAAATGGTGATAGGAACCACAAGGAGGACTCATTACTTAATGAAATATGGATATGGGATCACTAATGAATATGATGTCAATCTTAAGGGTTCATAATTTTAGTGGGACCTAATTTAATAAAAATACTTATTAGATTTAAATAAAACATGAAACTGATGTGATAAAAGATTTTGTTGTGCATCATCATCATCCAACTTATCTTTGAAATCAATCCATTATAGGAGAGGCTTAATGTAAGTAGCTCCTAATACTAGTAACTTAAGGAAACTTTTTAAGGATAAATTATTTTTATTAGAGCAACCACTTCCTAAGTAACCAAGTGCTGAAGTAGTTTAAAAAATGATTCTATAATCTTATGAAAGAATATATTGATTCATTTGGTATTTTGAAGGAATTAGACATAATGAAATAAGGAATTTTAGTCTCTACTCATATATTCAATATGATTGGATATGTTAATGTCTTAGTGATACTAGAGGTTTTCTTAAGGGTTTGTCCAATTTAGGAACCAATCCTATTGTCATTAATAGAAATGTTCTAAAAATTTGGTTGTGTTCAAGAAACGTTTATCTAATATTATCAATTTATTTAGGATACATTAACTGAAAAGATTATGTTTAGGTTCTGGTGTTTTCTAGATAGTAAAAGTGGGTAAAAGAATAAACCAGAATAAAAAAAGTTAGTTAAAGTCCAAAAAACGTTTCTTCATGTATCCTATCAAGGTCATTAAAACATATGGGTGTTATAAGGAAGGAGTAACGATTCCATAAGATGGAATAATTTAAGATACCTAAAGGGGGTTTTGAAACTTCATGAAACATCAAAATTAGGTATTAATGTTATAGAAATTGATTCTTCAGTTTTGAAGCGTATATGATATAAAATGTATAATAAGGTATTGTAAATATACAATAATTAAAAATCTAGTGAATAATTTATAAAAGTTATAGTTTACATTCAAGTAATAAAGTGAAAAGATTTTACATCAAAATTTTTAATATAAATGATTTTATTAATCTCAGATGGACCTAAATAAAAAATGTGTATAATTATCTCATTTATATTATATAATATAAAGAGTTTGTTAATGAAGAGTTGTTATGAATAATATGAAATAATGAATTCAATACACATGATTTATTATTAATTAGATTATATAACATCTTTTGAAAATGAGACAAGGATAAAAATATTTTATCCAGGATTAATGGTTTATCCAGTTGTTTGTTAAAATACAATGGAATATGTTCCATCCAACCATTAGTAGTGTATTTTAATAAAGTCTTATTTTTAGAGGAAAATTCTCCAAACACATAGAATATCATATATTATATAGAAACAATTGTTTATTAAATATTCATAATAAAATGAAATAAGAGTTATTTTCTAACACAAAATGTGTATATGTTCCTTATCATGATATTATAAAAATAAATAGTATCTAAGATTATAGGTGAGAGTATGTTTGGACTTAAAGAAGTTAAATGTTAAAAAATAAAATATTATATCATTCTCAAATGAAAGTGAGTTTCATTGGATATCCTAAAAAAATTAGGGTATAGAGGTAAATAAAAATGTGAATAGTTACATTTAGT
The DNA here is from genome assembly GCA_963277665.1 of Viscum album. Classification (NCBI taxonomy): domain Eukaryota; kingdom Viridiplantae; phylum Streptophyta; class Magnoliopsida; order Santalales; family Viscaceae; genus Viscum; species Viscum album. The sequence goes on from OY728141.1 coordinate 1,483,994,781, forward strand.
TACCATAACAAAGTGAAATGTCACTTTATCTAAAAGAAATTCATGATGTGTTGGCAAGTTATAATACAAATAGTTCAATATTTACCAAAATATTTCAATAGAAAATTTGATATAAAGGGTTCCAAGGATGATGATGTTAAACTTAGTAAAGTTATAAGTATACAATAGAAGTTATTTTCACCATATCATTTAATATTGTGGAGTTAATAAGTTTGAATATATTCAAGGAGTTGAATATTATGAATATGATTCCTAAATCAAAATTATCCAAAAATGTTTTTTTTCATATATGTTACTCACTAAAGAGTTTATTTGGTGAGTTTTATCAATCAGTCACATAGATATGTGGTTGGAATTACATATTATTAGAACAATGTTTTAAGAAAGCATATTTTAAAGAAAGATAAATAAAATTTTTATATTCCTTGTTATTCCTATTGGGACCAATTGTAAAATTACTTTGAAAAAATAAAAGCTTATAATTGGGTAAGATAATGAAGATACCACCTCTGTGAATCTTTCTTGGCTACTAACAAGGAGAACCTTCTTTTTAAACCTGCGTTCAAATGGCCATTCATTCTATAGTGATAAACAAGATATCCACCAAATCCTTCTTTCATCCAATAAGTAGTCGAATGGATGAACTAACCAACTCACCCAACTTTAGTTAAGTTTCATTTCCAAAATTACCCTCTATATAGTGATATAAGTGTACTACAAGAGTATGAGCTTCTAGTATAGAAAAAAATTACTAACATTTCACCCTGCCTCAACTGTCACCTTGTCCCCTAGGTGAAAATCTAGAAACTGAGCAAGAATTTGATTTTTTTTCTTCCCAAGTAGACTCCTTGGATATGTTTCCTTTCCTTTTAATGATACAAAAACCATGAGGACATTTATAATCTTATTTAGAATCCAGGACCTTTGTTAAATCAGCCATAGGAGAATGACTGTCCAAAATTTTTGGAGGATGGGTATGCACTGGGGAACACCAATAACCCATTTGAGATGAGATACCTGAAACAATGGGTGAAATCATGAGGATGAGATCATGGAGAGTTGACTTGTGGTATTCCACAATTGGGACACAACTTTACAATGCACATAATATAGAGAAGATAAATTGGGGCACAATATGGTGGACTTTGAAGTCTTGAAATTATAAAGAATATTTACAAATATCAAATCTATGAATTAAAAATTCTCATCACTAGGATGTTTTTCCGAAAAATGAGTCATAATCTACTGGGAATGATAAATATTATACCAATGTTGATCCATTACAATATCCTAGTGAATAATCATAGCACCAATAGTTTCAACCATAGTATCACTGTGAACATAGTGCATCACTAAAGGTGGATTGAGACCATACATGACCTCAAAGGGTGTCATCTTGGAAGAAGTATGATAAATAGTGTTATAGAAAAACTCATCACAGGTAATCCATTATGCCCACATAGTCGGTCTCTCCAAAGAAAAACACTTAATATGCATTTCCAAGAATATGTTAACAACTTTTTTTGTTTATCCATTTGTAGATGGTAGGAAGAGATTATTTTCAAAGTGGTTACCATAAACTTAAAAAGTAATTTCAAGAAGTTTCTAAAAAAGGGGACAATGGTCACTGATAATAGTATGAAAAGTTTCATAAAAACATACCACCTATTTAAAAAAAACTTTGGCCTCCTCCATAGTAATATAGAGGTACCACATAAAAATAAAATTTAAATACTTGGATAACATTTTCATAACCAAAACAATCATATCAAACCCTTGGTACTTAGAAAAAAAAGAAATAAACTCTATGATAATTTCCACCCGAATCAATTTAGGGATGCGTAATGTCTATAATAATCCCAAGGGTGACATATCCAAATATTTATGTTGATGATAGGTATCAAATACCTTTACATAATGTAGAATATGATTTATTATTCGCTTATAAAATAAAACATTGGACAATGTTTTATAAGTTTTCAGGAAACCAACAATGTCGCTAATAATGGAGGAGTAGAAATGGTACATGAACTTTGGAATAAGGGTATAAATTTTAGACAAAATTAACTTCCCTTAGTAATACACCAACCCATCTCTGAATTGATAACTTGGATAATATTCATGATACTTTTCAAGACCAGTAACAATTTTAGTAAGCTCAATATCTTACTACAACTCATCTTGAATGATGTCAACTTCTATACAAAATGGTTCACAAATTGCATAACCTAAGAGGTTATCTTTTGAGGTGTCTTCCAAATAATCTTCATCCAACCAAGATAGGGAATTAATTTCCCGATTAACTTTTCATGGATTATAGAAAGCCTTGAATTTCAAACCCAACAACTTTTTTGGTAAACATTCCAGATTAGTAATATAAAAACATTGAATAAGTAAGTGTTTGAGAACCTTATGGTCCATGTAGGAAACAAAATGTTTCCAAACCAAATATTATCTCTAATTTTTGATAGATAAAACGAGTTCCATGAATTAATTTTCATAAAAATACTTAGAATAATTAACATCATCCAAGGAATTATTGAAATAAGCCATAGGGAACATTGTTTGAATTAATTTTTCCCCAAACTCCCCTCCTAAAAGCCTCACAATTGATTATAAAATATTTCTAGAAATCTATAATATCCAATAGTGGGGATGTTACCAAAAGTTATTTAAATCAGAAAGTAATGCTTTGATTCTGAGTTCCAATGAAAACCATACTTTATTTTTTGGGGGTTTAACAAGTTTATTGTATCCCATAATTAATTTGTTATAGTATCTTTTAGATCATAAGAGTTTAAAATGGACATAAGAGGGGGGGATTTTAGTTTAGATAATTTAAACTAAGAAAAAAACACATAACCTCTTTAGTTAAAAATACCAAACTTAGAATTCATCTGATGATCTAAGTGTTTAAAAAGGATTTATAAAATGTATGATAAATCAGAGTGTTTATCGATCTCACAAAAAACTGATAAAACAATTATTATAAATATTTATTAAAAATAATATTTATAATGTGAATTAATAATGAAACATTATACTTGTATAAACAAGTAAAAAAAATCTTGTAGTAGTAAGAATGACTTAAAAGCATTATAAAAGGTAATTCTACTCTTTAACCTTAATATTTAAGGAGGTAGAAAATAACGACTTAAGATATCCATAGTTCCAATACATACAATAAAGATCTTTATTTCTATACCAGTAAATCCCTTGATACGATGATTGATATGTCTATGAATTATAATCCCCTATAATTCCTTGATCTGATAGATCAGTATCAACTCTTTCTTTCTTAAACAAGAAAACCCTTGATAAGAAGATCGACAACAACTCTGTGTTTATTAAAACACGAAATTCCTTGATATGATGATCTATAAAACTCTGTATTCTTATCCCTAGAATACCTTGGTTTGATGGATTATATTCTTCTATCTTCCTATCTTGGAATCCATCGATCTAACTACATCAAAAACAGTGAATGAAAAATCAATTATAGTTCAAAGAATTTTACAATTCCTCACTCAGAATCTTTAGAAAACAACTCTCAATGAAATTAAAAAGTGTGAGAAAGATATGCTCATGTAGAGAAAAATCACAGATGTGTTGAGTTGCAAATGGATCAGCTTCCAGATCCTCAAATGACCTCTCATTTATAGTAAAATATTAAATGGTCATACTTCTGAGTTGGTTGCAACAACGTCAAACAACTTTAAATTTATAGCTTATAATATCTAGATCATTTTCTTGATAGCAAAGAATGATATGTACTTCATAGTCTGATGTTTGTTTGTTAACACCATTATAGTGATATTAATAATTCCATCCAATATATATAATTCTAATTACTCTGATTATATACATTGGATATTCCTATGAACCACACTATTTTTTGTAAATCCGATAAACTAAACAAAGTTTAGTCTAATAGATCAAAACTATTTTCAGTCTGAAGGTTACAACTTCAGTTAGTATGATATACATGACACTAGTCTAACCATTGTTATAACACTAGTTTGTTCGATGTATCATATATATGGTCAGTCTGATGGATTATATTGAATAATAAAAGTTTACATTTTTTTTCATTAGAACCATTTCTATGTTTGGTATAAATTTATTTTTTCTACAAAAACATACTAAAACACTTTGGATATATAAAATTAGTAAAATATAATTTTAATAAAGTTCTAGTGATTTCTAAAACTAAGAAAAATAAATGCAAAAAATAATAATTTTGACTCAACAACATCCCCCGTTTTGGAAATCAAAAAACAAAACACTTAAAATGAAAAATTATTAACTTTGAAATAATTATAACCCTTTGTTAATTTTATGAACATCAAAGATGCACTTCAAAATAAGTTTCCTTTACTCATAATAACTCCCCATAATTTGATAACTTCTTTTTTTTTCATCATTATTGATATAATGAAAAGTATTGTCACTTCATATTCTTCCCCTTAATAAAATATCTTCATTAGATAGTTTCCTCTTTTAGATAAATTATCCCCCTTAAACAAATTATCCAAAAAATTCTCCCCTAGGGACTATTATTCCCTTTTAAAGAAAACTATCCCCCTTAGTGATTAAAAAATGAATAGAAAAATTACATAATCTTATGAAATGTTAGAAAACAGTATACAAAACAATTGTGTTTCAAATAACTATTCATCCAAGATATAAAAAAAATAAAATTCATCCAAAAATTATTTGTAAACATTCAGACAAAATATATTTGGATAAAAATTAATTCAAACTAATATTTCATTCAAAATATTGAATAAATCAAGATTTTAGTAAAAATAAAATAATTATTTCATATATAATTTATTGAAAATGGACTTTATATTCTTTAAATATTAATTTTCTTTCTCAAAATCAGTAGTGGTACATTCAAGCTATGCTATCCTTTACCTCATAACTGATAACCTCTGATTCTCTGACTTCAAATTTATAACCTCTTCACTGATCTTATTATTTTATTCTTTCAACCTAAGAAACTATACTTTTAAAAATTGAGACCTTTCATTTTATTATTTCATTTTACAAATTTCTTGTTTCAAAAAATTGATTTCCCCTTCCCGATTGTCTATAATATATCAAAACTATTCAAAAAACATGACTCTTTCTAAAACATCTATAATTTTTTTTCAAATTAATCTTCTATATCAATAGAAACTTTATTCACTTCTATAATCCAATCATCATGATCCTTTAGATCACAATAAATATTCCTATAAAACTTCACCATTTTATTGAATAATTTTTTATGAGTCTTAGATTTACCTTTGAAGACTTTTATCTCGACCACATTTGGATCACTGATTTTGTCAACAATTTCATGGATTTAAATTTCTCTTTTAGGATATTCTAAATATATTTACAAATTTCTTATAAATTGAGAAGATACATCATTGAGTCAATTAATTGTTTCAGAGTTTAGAAAATGGAATCAATATTTTTTTGAGATTATGTGGCTAAAAATTATAAAGACTCTGATGAAGCCTCTAAAACATGTGGTCTGTATGGTCCAACATCTGTCTTTTCTTTCACATAAACTCTTTCATCATTTGAAAATTTTATAATATAAACTTCTTTATCAGTTGCACATTTTTTCGATGCTTTAGTGTGAGAATTGTTTTCTTAAAATTCTTCTTTTGATGATGATTTTACATCTACTAAAACATATAACTCATGATTCTTATCATACTAGGATGATATTTGAGACGATGTTTAGGATGAATCTGATGAACTTTTAGTTTCCTTTGTTTATTCTTCTATTTCTACTACAAATTATTATACTTCTTCCTCTTCTTATTTGAGTTATTATTAAAACTACCTCATATTTATTATAAATCCTTTACCAAATTTCTTAGCAAACTTGTGTTTCTTCTTCTCAATTTATTTATGAATAGATTGTGGTGTGGATTATTGAACATATATTTTAGTTTTATCTGCTTCCATGAATTCTTCTATAACTTATTTTCCCTTTCCATTATCCAATACTGATAGGATTATTGAGGGAAATACCAGTCTTTAAAAAAATTATATACCTACATTAGGAATAGTTCTAGAGCCTAGAACTAGTTTCACCATAGAAAAGTGAGAAAATATCAATGGGTGGACTTAAGATGTTATTTTAAATCCCTTTAACAATCTTTCTAACATTCTTGCCTCATAATATCATTACTTTTGTTTCTTTTTCTTTTCACCCTCCTCCAAATCATTAATAGTTTAAATATTTAGATTTAAGGCATCATCCATATCATGTAAAAAAATAGTGTATTCTATATTCTTTTGTGCCTTATGTTCCATAAACTTCTTGGAATCATTATTTGACATAGTTTTTTGTTTCTTTTTTAAATTTGGTAGTGATTATTCAATTTTTTTTCTTTCACTAATTAATTTTTCTTTACTAGTTCTACTTTGGATGTGGTTTGTCCATATTTTCCACAAAATTAATCAATGTAGAATTGAAAAAAAAACTTTATCTCAACCATTTTCTCCTCTCTAATATAAGAAATTTTTTCCCAAACTACATATGACTATTCTTTGATATAGAAAATTTACATACAGTTCACTACCACCTTGTTAATGAAGTAGGGAAACATTAAAATGTTGGATTTCATCGATGCCTTTTTGATTGATTCAATAGAAAGAAACAAGAACTTTACTAAATTGATTTGTATCATGTTAAAAATAAAGTCCAATAAAATGATATCAAAGACCTTGAAAGTGTCTCTTTTTCCCTTTCTCGGTATGAAGTACCCTTCCATCCAAATTGTAACGACCCGAAATTTTGAATAAATCTTGTTTCCTAATTTTGTGTGTTTTTTTAATTTATTTTTATACTCAATTTTTTTTTCATTTGATAACATGAGTATAATTAAAATGAGACCATTGGGTTTTGACTGTTATATGACCATTGGTCAATATGACCGCTAGAAACTAAAAGTTTTGATTATTGTCTCTAAATACAAGTAATCTTGGTTAATTAATATAGAAAGAAGATTCGATGGCCTCACCCAGTAGTCTTGGACCGATCGAAGCCCATCTAACAGAACTTGGGAAGGAGGTAGCACCATAGGACTTTTCTCTAGACCAAAGATAAAATAAAATAAAGATTCACATAAGAATATATGATCATGGATAACCTAGATGGGAACCTAGGGGATCACAAGTTAGGGTATACTTTTCTTCTACAAGTTATCATTGTATGATTTCAGTTCCCTTTCACGATTATTCGCTAAGTACTTAAGCCCCTAATTATACTTTCTCTTCTTAGTTAATGGCAGGAAATGGAAGAACATGTCCCAACAACCAATGTGATAGGAAATGTGACGATTTCTGTATTAATATGAAAGAGATGATTAGGGGATTAAAAGATGATTATTATTTTGGAAGATGTTCACTATTTTGGGGACCCAATATAATCGAGGTAAATAGATTACTACGGTATTTTCATTGAGGAGTAAGGTTGACTTATATTTTTAAGAATCAATGAATTTAAGGTGGACTTATAGTAATTTAGGTTACTTATGGTAATGATTAACCTATCTTAAGTAAAATATGTTTAGGTTAGTTACTTTTGTTATAAGATGTTAGGAGTGGTTGATGTTGTTTGGAGATGAATGATAAAGTTTACCTTGGAAGACTATGTTATCAAATCCTTCTTGTATTTGGGATTCAATCTTAGTTTGGTTTATTTTGAGGATTTTTAAGGACAGTTATTTACGGAATGGTCTATGATGAACTTTGGGTAGTATCGTGGAACTTTGAAGATTTAAAGTAGTTTCCCTTCATCTGGGGTTCTTTATTTTGGAAGAGTTGTTTTATCTTACCCTTTCTGTTTTCGGGATAATGTTTAAAGATAGAAGAAATAGATAGTTAATCTTTGGTGGATTATGTGATTCTCTATAAGATGATTCTTGTGATTTGATGAGACCAAGTAGTTTTGAATGCTCATCATTTGGATAAAATATTAGTTTTGGTAGAAACATATTAAAGGATGAAACTCTACTTGAAGGTAGGTATATTTCCTTATGTTTTTATTCAATGTAGTAAATTAATTCCTAAAAATTATGAAAAGGAACGTAAAACAAAAACGTTGTTGGTTTATGTTTCCTACTGGGTAATCAAATAACTTTTACCCACATCATAAGTTTGGGATTTTCTCGTGGTCAACTTTCTCCTAATCATGTTTTCTATCACTCTCCCCCAGAACTTGACCCTTTGTTTTTCTTCCATATCCATGTTTTCCACCATGGAATCCTAGTATGGGTTAAATCGGGTGACCTTTTTACTTCCCTTTCTTTCTTTTAAAGTAATAGTGTTACTGACTCCTTTTACGATGTGAGACTTTCAATGAAATTTCAAAAACCAATTTTAAAAATTGCGAGGACGCAATTTCTTTAGGGGGGAAGATTGTAACGACCCGAAATTTTGAATAAATCTTGTTTCCTAATTTTGTGTGGTTTTTTAATTTATTTTTATACTCAACAAAAATGTTTCATTTGATAACATGAGTATAATTAAAATGAGACCATTGGGGTTTGACTGTTATATGACCATTGGTCAATATGACCACTGGAAACTAAAAGTTTTGATTATTGTCTCTAAATACAAGTAATATTGGTTAATTAATTTTGAAAGAAGATTCGATGGCCTCACCCAGTAGTCTTGGACCGATCGAAGCCCATCTAACAGAACTTGGGAAGGAGGTAGCACCACTGTCCTTTGCTCTAGACCAAAGATAGAATAAAATAAAGATTCACATAAGAATATATGATCATGGATAACCTAGATGGGAACCTAGGGGATCACAAGTTAGGGTATACTTTTCTTCTACAAGTTATCATTGTATGCTTTCAGTTCCTTTTCATGATTATTCGATAAGTACTTAAGCCCCTAATTATACTTTCTCTTCTTAGTTAATAGTAGGAAATGGAAGAACATGTCCCAACAACCAATGTGATAGGAAATGTGACGATTTCCATATTAATATGAAAGAGATGATTAGGGGATTAAAAGATGATTAGGGGATTAAAAGATGATTATTATTTTGGAAGACGTTCACTATTTTGGGGACCCTATATGATCGAGGTAAATAGATTACTACGGTATTTTCATTGAGGAGTAAGGTTGACTTATTTTGAAGAATTAATGAATTTAAGGTGGACTTATAGTAATTTAGGTTACTTATGGTAATGATTAACCTATCTTGAGTAAAATATGTTTAGGTTAGTTACTTTGGTTATAAGATGTTAGGAGTGGTTTATGTTGTTTGGAGATGAATGATAAAGTTTACCTTGGAAGACTATGTTATCAAATCCTTCTTGTATTTGGGATTCAATCTTAGTTTGGTTTATTTTGAGGATTTTTAAGGACAGTTATTTACGGAATGGTCTATGATGAACTTTGGGTAGTATCGTGGAACTTTGAAGTTTTAAAGTAGTTTCCCTTCATCTAGGGTTCTTTATTTTTGGAAGAGTTGTTTTATCTTACCCTTTCTGTTTTTGGGATAATGTTTAAAGATAGAAGAAATAGATAGTTAATCTTTGGTGGATTATGTAATTCTATATAAGATGATTCTTGTGCTTTGATGAGACCAAGTAGTTTTGAATGCTCATCGTTTGGAGAAAAGATTAGTTTTGGTAGAAACTTATTAAAGGATGAAACTCTACTTGAAGGTAGGTATATTTCCTTATGTTTTTATTCAATATAGTAAATTAATTCCTAAAAATTATGAAAAGGAACGTAAAACAAAAACGTTGTTGTTCTAAGTTTCCTACTAGGTAATCAAATAACTTTTACACACATCATAATTTTGGGATTTTATTGTGGTCAACTTTATCCTAATCATGTTTTCTATCTCTCTCCCCCAGAACTTGACCCTTTGTTTTTCTTCCATATCCATGTTTTCCACCATGGAATCCTAGTACGGGTTAACTCGGGTGACCTTTGTACTTCCCTTTCTTTCTTTTAAAGTAATAGTGTTACTGACTCCTTTTCCAATGTGGGAATTTCAATGAAATTTCAAAAACCAATTTTAAAAATTGCGAGGATGCAATTTCTTAAGGGGGGAAGATTGTAACAACCCGAAATTTTGAATAAATCTTGTTTCCTAATTTTGTGTGTTTTTTTAATTTATTTTTATACTCAACAAAAATGTTTCATTTGATAACATGAGTATAATTAAAATGAGACCATTGGGTTTTGACTGTTATATGACCATTGGTCAATATGACTGCTGGAAACTAAAAGTTTTGATTATTTTCTCTAAATACAAGTAATCTTGGTTAATTAATATAGAAAGAAGATTCAATGGCCTCACCCAGTAGTCTTGGACTGATCGAAGCCCATCTAACAGAACTTGGGAAGGAGGTAGCACCACTGGGATTTTCTCTAGACCAAACCCAAGCTGAACTTCATTGTGTGAAGCTAGAACAAGATTGCCTTCACGAGAAGTTCAAACTGATCGAAATTACTACTCGTGTGATGTTGGCCGAGCCTCCCTCAGATTCTCTCACCTTAGCACACCTTACACTTAGGTCCTATGCTGGTGTGATAAGGGGCTATGTAAGGAGACCGTAACTGCCTTGTGTAATCATTTGTTTTAAATAAAAATTGGGATTTCTTCTTATGATGTTGTTTATGAATTTTCGAATGTCCGGATAAATATAGTATGCATATTTTTGGTGAATTTTAGGGAAAGGATATTTTAAAAAAATGTTTATGTAAACCTCAAATAATTAAAAATGTGTAATGATTTTCAAAAAATGGTCTTCTAAAATTATGTTCAGTACGAAATTTAGAGTCTAATAAGATCAACTTGATTTTTGATGAATAGTAAATTATGAATAGTGATTTTATGATTAGGATTAGTAATGTGTCCAAATGTATTAGTAATTTCACTTAAAGAAAGTATTAAAAAAATCTAGGCACCTTGATTAAGTAATGTGATTCAATAAAATGGTTAAATAACGGTTTCATAAATTATTATTCAAGTATTAGTTTTTTCAGGTGAATAATGTTTTTTTAATTAAAAATTAAATTAAAAATATTTAGAAAATTATTTTTATAAAATGGATTTCATTTTTGAACTCAGAGCATCAATATTATGTTAAGGTAAATTTTGGAGTTTTTTCTGAAAAAAATGATTTTTCAGTGAATAGTGTATTTATTTAAAAAATAAATTAAAAATATTTAGAAAATTATTTTTATAAAATGGAGTTCATTTTTGAAATCAGAGCATTGATATTTGGTTAAGGTGAATTTTTGGGATTTTTCTGAGAAAGTTGAATTTTCAGTGAATAGTAAAAATACAGTTTTAGGGTTTCGGTATGTTTAATGACATCATAACTGTGTCATGATGATGTCATGAGATATTTTATGGGTTTGCCGACCAAAGGTGATGAAATATTGTATTGGAGGCCCCATCTGGCCTAACTTCATGGGAAATATCTTGGGAGAGCACATGGTTTTTAGAAACCCACTTATGAGGTGTCCCTTGGCCATTAATGCCTTGTCCCCTCACATTCCCTATAAATACCAAACAATAATCTCATACATTCAACTCCCCACTCTTCCCCAACGAATTTATGGTCTCATTACCTCTTAAGGAGTCCTACCAAGGTACCCCCAAGCCCTCAAGGTCCCAACCTTTGAGTTTTAAGAGTTACGTTTTAAGGTAAGGGATCCGACCCCTCTCTTTCTTTTCAAGTGATCTCTTTTATGTAATTTCATTTATGCTCAATGTTATTATGTTGGAGGATGTTCTTTTATATCCATTATACTGTCCTTTTTATGTTCATATGATGAGAGAACCCCTCTTACTCTCATCATTTCGTTTTATGAATGTTTAAGTGGCGCCATTAGGCTACCGAATTTTTAAGGGATTCGTTCACCTTTCTCATTTTTCAAAGATCTACTTTCATGTCAAGTATTTCAAGTTTCTTTTTTATTATGTTGGGCTATGATATCTATATATATCATACTGATATTTTATGTTCATATGATAAGAGACCCTATTTGATCTCGTCAATTCATTTTTTTTGAAGTTTAAGTGACGTCATTAGGCTGCCGAATTTTTAAGGGATTCATTCACCTTTCTCATTTTTCAAAAATCTACTTTCATGTCAAGTATTTCAAGTTCCTTTTTTTTATGTTGGGGTATGATATATATATCTATCATAATGATCTTTTATGTTCATATGATGAGAGACCCTATTTGATCTCATCAATTCTTTTTTGAAGTTTAAGTGACACCGTTAGGCTACCGAATTTTCATAAGAGAAATCTTATTTTTGTCTTCCTTTCATGTTCGTCATTTCATATGGTATATCTTTAAAATTTCATTACAATGTTCTTAAATCCTTTATATTCTCTTCCCCTACTATTTTATGGATCATTTATGAATGTTTGAACCATGTCCCCTCTCTTTTCAATGTTTTCTAAAACCCCGAAACATAGCCGTTATGCTGCAGAATTTCCATCTCAAAACGTCACTCTCTTTTTCTAAAGTTCTTTTATTTTATTAAGTGAATACTCAAAGATATCTATTCTATAGGGGTATTCACATATATACCAATTTTTTCTATTTCAAATTCTGGAATTTACATACATGAGACCCAATTTCCCTTCCTGTGGGTTTAAAGTGACATAAAGATCATGTCTTTAAAGCAGTTTTAAAACGTTATGATTATGAAATGAAACCCATTTATTTTATGCTATATGGGTTGTTTATAAAATTATTGATGATGATATATGTGGATCAAATGATAATAAAGACATGTCAAGGGTGTTCCCTGATAGCATTCCAATGCATTGGGTAAAGACTTAATCTCTAGAGATGACCTTTTAGACTGATACCTTGGTGAATAACCGTGGTAAGTTTTAATGACTCCTTGGGGATAGACCTTGGTGAAACGGAATGATTGTCAATATTAAATGTTGTAGCCACATCTTAAAGTTATGAAAAATGTTATTTTTATTATGATATGCCTCATGATTTCTTTCTCATGCCTTAAAGTTATTTTTCATGACATTGTTGATGTATCTCAAGTTCACATGTTAAATGTTTCCCCTTGTTTCCCTTACTAGGCCTTCTGCTCACCCTTTCTTTTGATGTATATCCCCAGGTTATGAGATGCAGTAATGAACCTAGTATGAACATAAGGAGAAGCCTTTCAAGTGTTTAAGAAGAATGTTTTTTTTGTTTCATGTATTAAGTTCCTGGTTTCCAAGACACTAAACCTTAAAGATCCTCAGTTTTGTATAATGTAATGAAAGTTTACGTGACAAAAAAGGCGGGATGATACACAAATGGTAACCACTATGACATCTGGATTCAGATGGAATAAACTTATAACCTTCTCAGAATAAATAATAAAAGAATCTTCTTCCATAGTCTTATCAAAATTGCAAATCTTTTCTAGAAGTTTTTGTGAAGGATGATAAGCTTTCCCTTACAAAGCCACTTCAACAAGATCAAAAAGTTGTTTATAAGTAAGTTTATAAATTTCACTAAAAAAATTAATTAAAATTACATCTGAATATTATTTGAAATCAAATTAAACTTAAGAATAAAACTCTATAAAAATCTCTAGGTAATGTTTTTTAAAGTATTTTTTGTAAATAAAAATATTTTCCCAAACATGAAATGTAATAACCTTTTTAAAGATAGAGTCATACTTTTCATACATGGATCTTTTGATGAGTCTTTCTATAACAATATCTCTTTTTGAAAAATCTTATGTAGATCCCATTTGATTGAAACTAGTACCGGAGGTTGGAATTAAGATTATAATTAGATGAATGGATAGACAATCGGATTGAGTACAAAATCATGTGGTGATAGTTGAAAACAAATACTGAAAAACCGGTATGGGACATAGATACCACACCCTTATATATAGGAATGGGGGTGATACTTTAAATTATAGAAAATACAATGGTTGAGATTGAAAATCCTTTTTATCTAACTATTCATATTTAACCCATGAATGATTTAAAAATAATTTTGAACTATTAAAGTTTTATAAGAAAACATTTTATCGAACTAATATATTGTCTGACTTCATATAATTTTAGTAATTATTAGAAAAATTTAACTTTATAAAACTAAAAGAATATGAAAAATTACATAGATAAAATAATGTAATAGATAAGTATAAAAAACTAGCTAATTTTTATTATGAAAACATAAAAATATATAGAAAATTGATAAGTTTTTAGAAAATAAATGTTTTATAAAACTAAATATTTTTAGAAAACAAAAAACATATTTACTCATCCTTTGATAAGGGGTTCATTAATGTAAGGAGATTGGTAAACATAAAGTAGATGTTAATTATCATTTGATAGTGATCGTTCCTAACTTCTATTTAATATATTAAAATATATCAAAACTGAGAGATTTATTAAAAATATTGGCAAGTTATTCTTGCAATATGATGAATTATAAAATAATATCTTCTTATTGTGTGAGATCCTAAATTAAATGGTGTCTTATATCTATGTTATTATATCATTAATGATGTGATGGGTTTTAAATTAAGGTAATAGACATTTTATTATCTTGAAACATTTTACTTTTAGTAAAACTCATTACATAGTCAGTGAGTGTGTGTTGTATCCACAACACTTGAGCACAAAAACTTCCAGTTTCCACATATTCAGATTTAGTAGTGGAAAGATCTATTATGTGTTGTTTATTACAAGACCAATAAAATAAATAACCTCCTAGGAAATGACATGTTTTAGAAGTAATTTTCCTATCCATTCTACATCCACTAGATTTAACATCATGAAAACTTGTCCACTCAAATTCCTTTCCAGAAAAGTAAAATAAACCAAAATCCATAGTCCCCTTAAGTTTTTTTTTTCATTTTACAATTTTATGGTGAGAATATTGTATTTTCTTGATATCTAGAACATAATAATATATAAAAAATTAAACATGTATGGCTATATGTTAAGAAAAGTAGACTTCCAATCTTTCTTCTAAAAGTATTTTGATGAACTAGTTTCCCCGGTTCATTAATATATAAAGTGTTTGAGATTACAATAGGAGTACTAATACTTTTGGTGATGTCATATAAAAATTTCATAAGAAGATATTTTAAATAATTATGTTGAGGTATAAAAGTTCCTTATAGTTTTTGTGAAATGTGAAAGCCTAGAATATATGTTTACTCACCCATGACAGTCATTTCAAACTCAGACTTAATAAGATCTAGGAAGGAATCTATTAAATATTTTTGAGTTGATCAAAATATAATTTTATCAAAATATATTTTTAAAATCATAATATTTTTAAGAACTTATTTTATAAAAATAGTTGGATCTACTACTCCCTTAGAAAATTATTTTGTAACAAAAATCCAGTTAACCTATCATACCAGGTTCTAGGGTATTATTTATGTACATAAAGTTCTTTAGTACATTTAAAAACATGTTCCATATGTTTTTTATTTTCAAATCTAGGAGGTTTTTCTGCATAAAAATCTTCCAAAACATATCCATTAAATAAATAACACTTTACATCCATTAAAAATAGTTTAAATTTTAAGAAATCTATATATACTAGAAGTATTTAAATAGCCTCATGTATATCTACTAAAACATATGTTTCTTATTATTCTATTCCCTATTGTTTATTATAACCATTACCAATTAGTCTATCTTTATTTATAACTTTTATAAAATTTTCATCACATTTTTTCTAAAAGATCCATTTTAATCCAATTATAGAAGTAACTTTAGGACGTTAAACTAATGTCCAAACATGATTCCTTTAAAATTAATGGTGATAATATTTAATTGATTTTATCTAATACTCATTAGCAAGAGACTAATTAGGAGTCTTAGGTTTGAATTAAGATAAAAATACTAGATGTTCAATTTCTTTTCTCAAAGAACTTCTAGTCCTAACTTGTTGATCTAAATCACCAATGATATTATCACTCAGATGATTCCTAATAAAAAAAATGATTTCTTGGGTTTATTAAACTTTATTCTTCAAAAAAAGGTTTAAAATATTATCAAGGAATAAATTTAGAAATATATTCTTTAATTTTTCTCACATGAGAAGAACTTTATAAAATAGGTTGAAAATTAGTTTTCGAAATAGCATCCAAAGATGTGGGTTGAGGTTTTTAAAAAAAATGGATCAATCTCATCAAACATAACATATGTTGTTTCCTCAGTAAGTACTAGTATTTTTATTAAAAAAATATATTCCTTTCTAGTTGTATAATTACTTAAATATTCCATCATTATATTTTGGAAAAAAATTATGTAAATTAACTTCAGTATTCATAATGAATAATTTTTCTCCAAACATTTTGAAGTAAAAATGTTTTAGTTTTCTTCTGGTCTAAAAACATAATTTGTTTTATTAATAAAATGTATTATTAAACTTAGTTTATAGTATAACAGGCAGTACTAACCGACTCATCCCAAAAATGTTAAACAATTAATTATTCACATAACATGGTTTTAGTAGTCTCTTGAATAATTCTATTTCTTATTTTGACTACACCATTTGGATATGGTGTTCTAGGTGCCGAAAAGTTATGTATAATTCTTATTTTTACAAAAAAAAGTTTCGAAATCAGTAATTAAAAATTATCCACCATGATCACTATGAATAGTTTTCAATGCAATGTTTTTCTCATTTTTAACTCTCGATACAAAAATTTTAAAATGAAACAAGGATTCAGATGTCTTTTGAAGAAAATGAACCCATGTATATCTAGTGTAATCATTAACTAATACATATACATAGTATTTTCCACCAATACTTCTAAATTGAGTAGGACTAAATAATTCCATGTGTACTAACTATAAAGAATCATAAGTTGAGTCTTCACTAATATATTTAAAACTTGACATAGGTTGATTACTGTATTGATATGGATCACCGACTTTATATGTATCAAGCCTAAGTTTCAGAAGGTCATTCACTAGTCATTTTATAATTTTTTTCTAAAGTTCAATGTCCTAATAATCTATTACATAACCAAGATTGGTCTTCCATTACACTAATTCAAGGTAGATCTTGGCTCTTAAGGTCTTATAAGTTTAATGCGTAGATATTCTCATGCTGAATGACAGAAAGAATAAAATCATATTTTGAACTATGACCACAACATTTAGGCTTCCCAAAGTTCACAAGATAACCCTCATCACATAATTTAATTATTCTAATAATGTTGTTCTTAAGTCCTCCAAAAACTAAAACATTTTAAATTATTTCTTTTCCATGAAGAACAATATTACCTATACCGATAATTTCTCCTTGAGCATTATCTCTAAAAGTGACTTTTCCACATTTCATCTTTATGATATTCTTAATGAAATATGTTTTTTCATTCATATGTTTGGAAAAAACACTATCCATTTACCAAATATTTTTATTATTGATACATTATTTATTTTACTAAAAATAAAAACATAGGTTCTTTAGAACCCAAACCTTCTTGGGTCTGACATTATTTGAAAGTAAAATTTTAGGTATCAAAATTTGTCTGAATTTGTTAAGTTCAAAAAATGTTGTCCCTTTAAAAAAATAATATTTTTAAAATCCCAAAGTATAATATTTTTTTATAGAAAATTTGTTCTTCTGGTGTCCACCGCTATGACATTTAGTGAAAAATGGATCACTTTTTGGAATAAAGTAGTTATTAATAAAGACAGGTTTTTGATAGTAAAATCCATTTCAGAAATATCTTTACGAGGAATAATTATTTTATATATTTTATCAAAATTTTACTTTCTAAAGGTAAAATTAGACAAAATATTTTTCAAACTAGAAATTTCAGATTTTATTTTAAGAACTATGTTTTTATACTTATTAGTATTTGTATTCAAACTATATTTTACAATTTCACTTTGTAAAATATTTTTCTCAAAATAATATTTTTCAAGATATTATGAAATATTATATTGATCAAAATTATATTTATTAAGACCTTTATAATGATATGATATCTCATTAGTAAAAGTATTAATTATTGAATTTTCCTCCACAAGTTTTTCTTGGACATTATCAAGTTTTTTTTATAAATTTTACACTTCATTTTCAAGTAATTTGGAAAATCTAGATACTTATTTGAATATAGGAAAAATATCATCCATTTCAATTGAGGAAGATTCTCCATTAGAAGATGTATAATTATTCTCTTCATTTATATCTGGGTAATTTTTATTCAAAGTATGATTGGTAAGAGATTCTGTAGTCGTTACCTTGTCCATGAGATATTTTTTCACCTTTGGTATTTATACATAAAAACTAATATTCTTATATTCCATAACTTTTATTTTCCAAAGATTTTTTAGAAGAAATATCTCATACACTAGAACTCTATGTGTCTAAAGCTTTCAAACTTTTATTTCTATTGTGCTTTTAGTACTTTTTTTGAATTCCTTTCATAATTTATTTCTCTTTTATCCTTAATTTTTAGTTTAGGACAATATGGAGTTATATTTGATGTCTTTTTACACTCATAACATATGGACTCTTAAGAATATTTCTTACTACAGTGGTCACTATGATTTTTCTTATATCTGTATTGAAAGAATTTATTTACAATAATCTTGTTCATCCATCATGCAATATTATCCAATTCATTATCATACTTTTCTGATGAACTACTATTATACTAAATAAAATTTTTCTTTTTTTCTTGAAGAATTAATAACTTTCTTAGCTGATTGATATTTGTTTGGATTATTAGATGTAGTTTTAAAAGCAACTCCTTTATTTTCCCTTTCAATCTTTTTTCATACCTTTTCATTATTCCTTCATATTGTATAAGGTTTTCAATAGGATCATCTTGAGTAAGATTTGTAATCCTTCAAGTGTCATAGAATGTAGTTCTTTTGGATTCCCATTCATTAGTAATAATATCCATAATATTCTCTACCAAAATTTCATCCATTAAATATTTCACTCCAAGAGAATGTAAACTATTAAAAATGGTCATGATTGTTTGATGCATCTTGGAAACTGATTCTCTAGGGATAAAATAAAATGCTTGATAATCATCTCTTAGAATAGCTCTTCCAGTCTCAATAATTTTTGAAGTCACAAAATGTGTTACATATACATTCTTCTAAATAATTTTAGTTTCTTCACATGAATTTTTTTTATTATAGATACTTCTTATCATAGAACAAAGTAGAGCATTCCTTACTCCATAATTCAAATAATATTCCTTTTTTTTCCTAATTTGTAAAAGTAGTCACTTCCTTCTTTGGAATCTTATAATCAATTATTAACATGAAAAAGTTATCCACACCAGTATTGATAAAAAAAGTAATCATTTGGTCTATTTAGTATTAATAATCATTCCCATAAAAAAATGGCGGTATACTGGGATTCATATTTTACAGAGTACCAACATTCAAACCCGACATCTTATCAAAAAGAAACTATTTTACTAAAAAAAGTTAGTGAAATAAAAATTTATAAAAAATCTCTTTATAAAAAAAACTTAATAACTTGTAGATTATAGAAGTGTAAAAAAATAGCAAGTATAGTAGTAGAACCTTCTCTGTTACCAATTGTTAGATTGTAATAGTTTACGATGGCTATAAGAGGGGGGGGGGTGAATTTTAGTTTTAAAAAATTAAACTAGGATAAAAACTAATCCTATTTAGTTAAAAATATCAGAATCATAATTCATATGATGATCAAAGTGTTAAATCAAATCCATAAATAATTTGATAAATCAGATTTGCTATAGGTCTCATAAACAAACTAATTAAACAATTATTTGAAAGATATATTAATAACACACTTTCTAATGTAAATGAAAAGAATAAAATTATACTTGTAGAAATACATAAATAAAATACTATAATAGTAATAAATAATTATAAGATTTATAAATGGTAATTCTATTCTTTATCATTTATAGTTAAGGAAGTCAAAAATTATGACTTAAGATATCCACAGTTTCAATAACTAATATAAACGTCTGACTTTCCTTACTAGGAAAGCCCTCGATATGATGATCGGTATGTGTCTATCTTACAATCCCCTATAAACCCTTTATCCAAAATATCAACATCAAAATTTTCATTCATAAATAAGAAATCCCTTGATAAAAATATCAATAACATCTTTGTATTTGTTAAAACTAGAAAGCCCTTGATACAAATATTTATAAGAGATTTGTCTTCCTAGCCCTAGAATCTCTTGATATGATGGATCATATTATTCTATTTTCCTATCCTAGAATCCCTTGATATAACCATGATCAGACACACTAGATAGAAAAGTAATTATAGTTCTATGGATTTTACAATTCTTCACTCAGAATCCTTAGACAAAAACTCTCTTACAAAGTGTGAGAATGAGATGTTTGGGTAGAGAAAAACCATAGATGCATTGAGTAGAAAATGTATCATATCTCAGCTCCTCAAATGATGTCCTATTTATATGAAAATATTCAATAGTCATATTTCTAAGTTTTCTACAACAACCTTAGATATCTTTCACTTGATAGATCATAATGATCTAGATATTTGTCTTGATAGTTAATCATGAGATACAATTCACATCCTGATGTTTTTTTGGTATCAACATCATAATAATATTAAGAATTCCATCTAATAGATTTAATTACAATTAATCTAATTAAAAACTTTGGATAGTACAATGTACTATACTATTTCTTTTTAATACAATAATCTAAACAAAGTTTAATATGATCGAACAACACTATTGTTAGTTTGATGGTTACACCTATAATCATTCAGATAGAAAATACACTAGCCTAACCCCTATTCACAACAATAGTTGGTTTGATGTATCTAATGTATGGTCATTATGATGGATCAGATTGAATAATAAAATTTTATATTCATGTTTCATTAGAAAAATTTCTATGTTTAGTATAAAAAGATGTTTTCGACCAAAAAATACTGAAACACTTAGGTTGTATAATTTTTTTAAAATAGTATTTTAAGAAATTGTTTGTGAATTCAAAAACAAAGTAAAGGAAAAGTAGAAATTAATACTATAGACTCAACAATATTCTGTAATCTTGAGGAACCCCTAACTCCTTTAACCATTCATAGACTTAGACAAATCAAAACAAATTATATCTTCTTTAGATCCATTTACAACTCTTCGATTAAAATTATGTGGCAAAGGTATTCCACCATATGTTGGGAAAACAACATTTTTTCTTATTAACCTATAGTAGGTTTCCCTGCAGTAGTTGGAACAAAAATTTAATATTCACCATATCTTCAGGTCACATTTTACTAAAAAAAGAATGTTGTAAAAGAATAACAAAACATATATCTACAAGATTCCCCTCTGGTCTTTCCTTTCTACTGGAAGCTTCAGCTTCAACTACAAACACCATCCCTACAGAAGCAATGTTGTCATTTAAAATTCTCATTGTAGCCCCACTGAAGTTTCACAAGACTTATAAACTCTTTTAAATCTAACTTCTTTCCCCTCCCAAGTAAATTCCATAATCTTATTACAATGATTTTTATTAAGTTTTGATGACTCACAAGACACTACATACCCAAAACCAAATCTAGTCCCCCAATATCAAATTTTAAATCCCCAACTGAAATTGTAAATTTCTCCAAAATGACTTTAAAATCCCTATAAAAACCCTATTAAATTGAATGATTTCCACATTTTAGCTTAATCCCAAAAATCCAAGTTGTAATAACCTCAACATTTTCTATTTTGGAAATTTATTTGGAGATAATGTCATGATTTTCCCCACAATCCACCTGAATCATTATTGTTTCATATGAAACTAGTCCCTCAAACATCATAGATTCCACATTTAGATGAGTTTGATAATATAATCATTGATCATTAGAATATTAAGGAAGAATTAGTAAGATTATGATTTGATAATTATTTTAGTTTCTCCTCATGACCATTAATTGTTTAGTCTCAAAGAGACCATGATTCATGGAAATGAATCTCAACTCTTGAGGAGATGCAATCAGCCTTGAACAATACATAACTGAAAAAAAACCTATAAAATATAATAGAGGGTGAATGGTCGATGAATATAGGTATACCTAAATAAAATAAAAATAAAAATAAAGAGTCAAAAAAGATATGAAGAGTAAGTCAAAATCTAAAGTCAGATCGTTTAAGTTTTACTTATGTTATATGAAAGGGCATTACAAAAAGAATTTCCCTGACTAAAATAAGACTATATCCCAAAGACAATAGTCTGATAATGATGAACTAATGAGTATTTAATATGAATATAATAATGAATATGATAGAATTGAATGTTATTTGAAGAGCAATTTATTTATATTTCTATTATCAAGAAAACATCTACAACAGGATCACAAGTAGAATAACTTTTGTGCATCCCCAATGACATGTTGGTCACCCGATCATGGTGTTGAATAACTTGTCAGGCTAGGTTTCATGTCCTTAATGCACAAGAAAAATTCTTAAACCCTCCATACTGCCTTGTTTAGATCCTTTGTTATAAGTTACTTTCTCTAGTTGGTAAAACTAAGAAACAACACAAACCATTATATCTTTCACACCAACCATCACTTCTTGCACACTAAAATAGATATTTTTAACCCACTTAACTACTCTCCATAATTTTTCACATATATCTATACCAGCACATTATCCTTCTCATAACTCAATGAACGATATTTTTTCAAAATGAAAATTTATTTAGGATACTTTATAAAATATTTAATGAGTGAATAAATGCACCACTATATTAATACTTTAATGTGAAGGATGGTATATGCTCCAGAGGGTTCATTATCCATAAAAACCATTTTTTTCAATTTTTATTGTCTACTATTAGTATATCTTGGAAGGTATATGGTGTCCACCATGCGGTAAGTGACTATAAGAGAAATTACTTATTAATAATGGGGATTTTACCTTCAACTCTAACACTAGTGACTGGATCATGAACCTAAACCACAATAGCATCATCTTTCTGTCCCCAGCCATCAATAAATCCTAAAATGAAAAATTAGTGTGTTATAGTTGAAAGATAAGGAATAATTTTTCCAAAGAACTCATGAGAAACAATTCTCATATCCTTCACCAAGATATCAAGGTATATGTGTGGAATATAATAATTCTCCAACATGCTAGGAGTACATTTTTCAAATATCCAAGATTATAGCCTATTATTAGTGATGATACCAATCAATATTCTCATATTAAGGAGAGAAAGAGCCCAAAAAGTCATTGATTTAGCTGATTATGCAATATGAACTCTAGTAATTAGTTGACTGACCAACTTCAGAGTACTTCTATCCCCAAAAGATCCTCCCATGATAGAGTTTCTTAGAAGGTTCTCCGATAACAAAGGGGTTTTTACTTAACATGAAGTGAACTGTAAAACTACTCTAAAGAGCTTCATATGTTCCAAAATTAATTATCATAAGAGATATCATAACTAATATCTTAACTGAATCAGAAGTTTCCACTATGAACACATGAACAAATGCATTAGAATTAAAACCATAAACAAAATACACCAAACCATTGTGAGTTGTGTAAACCAGAGAGTTTTTAAGTACACTTCTACACAAATATCCATTCTTTGTTTTCACATAATGAGCATAACCCTTCATTGCATAAAATTTTAAAAAATGGTTAATATTATTAAATGAGAATGAGAATTATTTTATTCATGTAAAATCAATAACATATTTTTCACCTTATGAGAATGGTTGGAGGAAATAATCAACCACCCTATATGTCTTTACATTGAATTCCATTAAACAATTTATATTTTGGCTAAAGAGGGATCTAAAAAACGTGTGTTGTAACTTTTTAGATAAAATTATCTATAAAAATATGAAAATTATGCTATTTATTGTAAAATAATACTACGTGTGAGATTCATTCAAAAGAAACAATTTTCAAAATAATTGATCATTCAACTAGGTATTGTTGAGATCGACATGAATGCCCCTTAATTATCTTATTTAAGTCAAGAAATCTATAAGTAGCTTATGATTTTCATGTTGGGTATTGTAGATATTAGTATGAGTATCCATTGACTTTACTTAGTGGGAATATTCTTGGTGTTTTCTTTTGGAATAGTGTATCCCAATATATTTAGATGAAGTTGGGTCAAATAATAGTGGACTAGATTACACACTAAATTGTAACTCTTTTTATTCGAGTTTAGAACCTATGATCTGATTTTACTAAGTGGATTGATCCTATAAGCGAAAAAATATTATTATGTTCCTTATATAAATGATAATTAGATCTCTATATCTTGTTTTGGAATGATTGGATTTTCATTCATTATTAAGAAAAATAGTTACTCTAAATATAACAATGAAATGTTTTATGACATTGAGAATATAATTAATGGTTTATATATTCTTGATATGGATAATCTTGTTTATAACATTCTGAATTAGAAGGTTAGCATTGATTCTAATCCCACCTACCCTTGGTATTATCACCATGGACATAAAAATGAGAAACATGTTCAAAGACTCCATAGAGATGGATTGTTGGAATCATTTGATTATGAATCATTTGATAAATGTGAATCTTTTTTATTGGAAAAAAATGAAAATCACATTTTTGGAGAAAATGTGAGAAGAATAGAATACTATTATATCTTATATATAGTAATGTATGTGGACTAATGAGTACACAAAAAATAGTGCTTTTAGGTACTTTTTTACTTCTACCGATGACTTTAATTGGTATAAGTATGTGTTTCTAATGAAACATAAGTATGAAACTTTTGAAAAGTTCAAATATTTTCATAAAGAATTAAAAACTCCAATGGAAAAAAGTTTTAAAGTCATACAATCAAATCAGGGTGGTGAATACATGATCAAGGAATTCATATCCCATCTAAGAGAATATTGAATTTTTTCACAACTCACTACTCCCAAAACACCACAATGAAATTGTTTATCTAAAAGGAAGAATCATACCTGATTGGAAATGGTTTTATAAATGATGAGTACATGTGACCTTACTATTTCATTTCGGGTTTATGATCTAGATAATTATGCATTCTTACTAAACAATATTATATAATAAATTATCATAAAGGAAACATATAGATATGGTATGTTAAATTTATTAGTTTGTCTTATGTGAAGATTTTGGGTTGGGAAGCTTATGTAAAATGAATGAAATCTAATAAAGTTTACCCTAAATTTGATAAATTATTATTCATCAGTTATCCTAAAGAAACTGTGGGATATTAATTTTATAATACAATTGAGAACAAAGTGTTCATGAAAAAATGAGGTGTTTTCCTTAAGAAGGAACACATGATTCAATGTTCTAGTGGGAAGAAAGTTTAACTTATAGATTATCAAGAAAAATAAATAGAAATTTTTTCTAAGATAAAGGTTGGGATAGTTTCACAAAGAGTTATAAAATAATAACTAGCTCAAGTTACACCAGAACCTTGAAGGTTTGGTAGGATTTTCTAGGAACTCAAGAGATATGGATTTCTCATAGATAATGATGTTGAAGAAACATTCATAGAAGATGAACCTAATTCATAATGTGAGTCCATTGAGAGTTCTGACTATGAGAAATAGTTAAAATCCATGGAATTTGAGATATAATCCATATACACTAAACAATTTTAAACTTGGTAGATGCACCTGAAGGGGTGAGACCCATAGGGTGCAAGTGGTTTTTTCATAAGAAAACTGACATGGATTGTGAAGTGTCTACCTATAAAGAATTACTGGGGGAAAATGGTTACAAAAAAGTTCATGGTATTAACTATGAAGATACCTATTCACATGTTATGATGATAATGTCCATTCAGACTTTTTCTATCCATAACATCTCATTGTGATTTTGAGATATATCAAATGGATTTCAAAACTGAATTCCTTAATGAGAATTTAGCTGAGTATGTGTATATGATACAACCCAATTATTTTGATGTTCTAAATGATAATGTTATGGTTTGAGAGTTTCAAAAAGTTTATTTATGAACTAATGTAAGATTCTTGGAGTTTGAATATCCAGTTTGATAATACAATCCAAGAGTTTGGTTTCATTAAGAACAGTAATGATTCCTATGTATAAAAGAGTCTTAGTGGGAGTATAGTATTTTTTTGATACTATATGTATCTGACATAGTTATTATTGAAAATTATTTCCCAACACTTCACTCTATAAATATGTGTCTAGGTAAATATTTGTCAATGAAAGATATGGGTGAATTAGATTACATACTTGGTATAAGGATTTATAGAGATAGATCTAAGAGCATTCTTAGAATGAGTTATAACACGTATATTGGAAAAGTTTTAGAGAATTTTATCATGGATAACTTCATGAATGGTTATTTTTTGGTGTTTCAGGAAAAAAATCATAATAAGATTTTGGATTCTTCTAAATAGTTAGAAAGGATTCATAAGATTTGTTATGAATCCACCATATGACCAATCATGTATGTAATGTTATGTACTCAACTCAATATCTTGTCTTATATGAGTATGACTATTATATACCAATCAAATCCTAGTAAGATTCATTTGATTACTATGAAGAAAATTCTTAAGTACTTAAGAGGGACTAAGGATATGTTATTAGTCTTTGGAGTAGAGGATGCGATTTGTGTAAAGGGTTATGCATATGCTAGTTTACAATCCAATAAAGATTATATGAAATCTCAATCTGGATTCATGTTTTGACTAAATGATGGAGAAATTAGTTTTAAGAGTTCCAAAAAATCCACCATAGTGGAATTGACAATATAAGAATAATATAATGCTACATCTAATGCTGCAAAAGAAGTCATTTGGATCAAGAAGTTCAATTCTAACCTTGAAGTGGTTCCTAACATCAAGGGATAAATTGATCTATGTTTTGAAAAAAATGTGTTTTTTGTCCAGGATAAGGAACCCTAGTCTCATCAAAGGACCAAACCCATCCTACAAAAATACCATTTCATATGGTAAATCACTAAGAGGGTCTATGTAAAGATTAGTTGGGTGGATACTCAGGAGAATGTTGTAGATCCATTGTCTAAACCATTACTGCAACAACAACATGAGGGTCATGTAGAATCTATGGGTGTAAGATACATGAGATATTAGTTATAATGGTTGAAAATATATCATGATATTATAATAAATCCAATCACCAGTTATCATTCATTTATCTGTGCTGCAATTGATTTTACATGAACTGTCAAATGATAATATCCCCTCAAAGTGTGACTTTGAGCCTTCCCTAATTGATGATCCTTATGGAGTATTGTGGGTTGTAATGATATAATAAGTTTATCACGGATAGAGTCTTCTATTTTTTACAAATATTTATATATAAAATATGAATAATAGATTCATGAGGTAATAAGTATAGACTTATTACATGGATTGATCTGCTAAAGTATATCTCATGGAATGGCATACAATCATCGATATTCTTAGGGGTGAGTTCTTATTATTAATTTGTCTTACCCGAGGTTAGAGAGATACCTAGAAAGAGATCCTCATACTTTAATACCCAACTTATGAAAGTCTATTGACTTAGCTAATACAAGGGTTTTTGGGTATGTTGTTGATTATATCCTCAGTTAAAGCGCAACCAAGATTAGATTTGTCTACTTGTATGAAAAATTAAATACATCTAACCCTTGATTGAATTAGACTAGGTAAATTCATGGTTATTCATAGTTGTTTCACATATGATGTGTTCAAATAATTAGATAAGTGACATGTGATGTACTTATTAGATAGATGAATGGTGTGTGATGTATTCATCAACATGATTAGTTTTTTTAGAGAATCAATAAATAATAAGAGACCAATACTAGACTAATATATTCTATGTATAGTGGCTGCTCAATGTCATGGAAAATGGAATTATATAGGCCAACATATAATGTATATGATACATATTGTAGTGTACATGTTCATATAAAGATATGAGTATGTTTGATGGTGATCACACCAGACCCCTTAGTAGCTTGAGTAGTACCAAAGTTTTTCTAGAGGCTGCTCTTTTCTTACATATATAAAATATAGATGTCATATTATTTTCAATTATATTAAGGCCCCCAAGGTCATACAGTTAGGCCCTTGGATAAGGGTAAATTTTTGAATAATGTTTTTGTTCAAAATAAAAAGTGTTAAATGAAAAAAACATATCCAAAATAGTTTGGTTGGAATCAAAGTGTTGTAAAGTTTTTCATCAAGTCATTACTTTTTTTTGTACAAGTGGTATATAGTTGGATGTGCACTAAAATTTACATGCATTAGATGCATATACAAATTAATATGATGCAGAAAATAAATACATATATATATATATATGTGTGATATATATATTAATATGAATAAGATGAATATATGAGTTGCATGCGATGAAACTGCTTATACAAATTCTGTCAGATGATTTCATTAAAGAAAGAACAAAAAGTTGATTCATTCATAGCTTTACATTTATTCAATTCAGTGAATTAAATGAATAAATAACCAATTTACATAAATGAATATAATTCATTATGAAGTGGGAGCCTCAAGAATTGGATATAAAAGAGTACAAGATCCTTTCCTATTGGTTGTGCGATGTATGTGAAATTGAAAATGGTATTCTGAACCTGTCTTCCTTAAAAGAACTATTTATCTCACTCGAGAATGAACTTCCACCCCTTTAGTTTCTTGGGCATCCTCATAAAACATTCATGGATCCTATGGTCATTGTATTACCTTAGAGGTATTGGGTTTTGTATGAACTACTCCAATTTCACCCTATCAAGCATTCTTCTTCACCAACGAATAATATGAATTCTACTATACAATGTTTACTAGTACATTTTTATTGTATTTAATGTATTTAAAATTTTGAAGAATAGTTCACTTATTTTTTGGGTTGTCTTCCACTGCAAATGATCATTTAATGGTCATACTAAATCCATAATTGGAGTTCTCTATCATCTATTAATAACAAGTAATTCAACATACTTTCATACCTTTGCACATGGTATCTGATCCTAGAAGACCTTCGCAACTAACCTTGCAGCTGTGCTCCTTATATGACTGAAACTTCCAAAACTTCATCTTCCAAAGTTCTAGTTTGAGCTCACACTATCCTAGATATATATGGTATTTCCATCTTTTAAAAAACCATTAGAACTTGACCCCCCACTATGAGAAAATAGTGTTTTAGCGGTGGTTTTTTCTTGGCGGTTTTAAAAATCACCGCTAAATTTTTGATCGAAAAAAATTTAACTGATGTTTTTAAAACTGCCGCGAAAAAACCACCGCTAATTTTTTTAAAAAATATTTTTAATTTTTTTAACAAAATTTCTTCTAAAAAAATATAATTTTTTTAACGGTGGTTTTTTTAAGAAACCACCACAAAATAGTGGCGGTTTTTTGAAAACCGCCGCAAAGTTTAATATTTTTTTAAAAAAAATATATAATTAATTAATATATCGTATATAAGTATTTATATTGATATAACTATAATATATATTTTTTAAATATGTATAAATAGACTATTACATTTAATATATAATAAATTTAGTAAAAATGGCTTTAAAATATTTTAAAAATATAATTAATTAATAATTTACTAATTATCGTCAATTAAAAATCATTTAATAACAATTTAAAGACACAAAAAATCAAAAAATTAATAAAAGATCTAGAATAAGTTGAAAATGTAACTCAAACTTCAAACGGCCATAAATTTTGATCCGGGTGTCTATTTGAGCTCTACAACATATTAAATCGAAGCCTGCAGCGAGCTATATGCGCGGGTGATTGAAGCCAAGCTTCGACCACATTTTTCAAGGACAAAAAGGCCCAGAAGGCCTCCAAAACTGAGTTTTTAGTCGGGATACCCCGATTTGTTAACATTCAAACATGTATAACTTCTGATCCGGATGTACGTTAGGCCTATACCACATATCATATCAAATATTGTTTCATTTTCTTCAATTTGACTAGTTGTGGAGTTGAAAAAGGCTTCTGGATTAGAAGTTATGGTCGTTTTAACATTCTATGGCTTTTCAAATACACATATATATGTATTTATTCGTAAATATATATATCTCTGTGTGTGTGTGTGTTGTATATATGTATGTATGTATATATTTATTTATTTATAAACACACCTAAAAAATATATTTTATAAATGTATTTAAAACTAATCTTATAAATATATATTATTATACAAATAAATATATGGATAAATATTAAATATTAAATATTGAATATTGAATATTGAATATTGAATATTGAATATTGAATATTGAATATTAAAATTAAAATATTAATTATTAATTAAAATTTATTAATTATTAATTATTAATTAATTAATAATATTAATTAATTAATTAATTATTATTTATTAAATATTGAATATTTCATATTAAATATTAAAATCAAGATATTAATTATTAATTAAGATGTATTAATTTTATAATTATCAATTATTAATTATTATTAATTATTAATTATTAATTATTTATTTATCTATTTATATATGCATTTATTTATTCATTATTGATTATTTATTAATTATTTATTGATTAAATATTAATTATTTATTAAATATTAAAAATTAAATATTTATGATTAAATATTAAATATTAAATATTAAAATTAAAATATTAAAAATTAATTAAGAATTACACATTTTATAATTATCAATTATTAATTATTAGTTATTATTAATTATTAATTATTAATTAATTATTATTTATTTATCTATTTATTTATGTATGTATTTATTTATTTATTTATTATTTATTAATTATAAATTATTAATTATTAATTATTAATTATTAATTATTAATTATTAATTATTAATTATTAATTATTAATTATTAATTATTAATTTATTTTTAATTTACTAAATATTAATTTATTATTAGTTGATTATTCATTATTCATTTATTTATTTATTTATTAATTATTCAATATTTATAAATTATTTATTATTTATTTATTAATAATTTATTAATAATTTATAAATTATTTATAAATTTATAAATATAAAATATAAAATATTAATTCTTAATTCTTAATTCTTAATTCTTAATGATCAATTATTAATTATTAGTTATTATTAATTATTAAATATTAAATATGAAATATGAAATATTAAATATTAATTATTTACTATTTTTTATTTAATATTTAATATTTAATATTTAATATTTAATATTTAATATTTATTTATTTATTTATCTATTATCTATTAATTATTTATTAATTTATTATTTATTTATTATATATTAAATTATTTTTTAATTAATTTATTATTTATACATTACTTATATATATATTATGTTATATATTATATATTATACATTATATATTATATATTATCTATTATATATTATGTATTATATATTATCTATTACATAATACATAATATAAAATATCTATTATATATTATATATTATATATTATATATTATATATAATACATTATATATTACATATTACATATTACATATTAGATATTAGATATTATGTATTATGTATTATGTATTATATATTATATGTTATATATTATATGTTATATATTATATATTAGATATTAGATATTATCTATTATCTATTATATATTATCGATGATATATTATGTATTATATATTATCTATTATATAATACATAATAAAAAATATAAAAAATATATTATTTGTTATATAATATATAATATATATTATATATTATATATAATACATTATATATTACATATTAGATATTAGATATTATATGTTATATGTTAGGTATTATGTATTATGTATCATATATTATATGTTATATATTATATGTTATATATTATATATTATATATTATATATGATTAATTATTAATTATTGATTATTGATTAATGATTATTTAGTTTGTATCTATTTGTTATGTATTACTTGTTTTTTCAATATATATATATATATATGTGTGTGTGTGTATGTATGTATGTACGTATAAGTATATTTAATTCAATTTATTGACCACATGAAGAGCCTGTTGGAGTGGTAAAGTCTTTGGAAAATAAACAAGAGGTAAGGGGTTCAAATCTCACCCAATGCAGAATTTATATATATGCCATGGGCATGTGTATGGGCAGGTGCATGGACATAGACTTATGCATGGAGATGGATGATCATGTGCGTTGAAATAATAAATAAATAAATTAATGTGTATGGGCATAAAAAATTACTAATAGAAATAAATAAAGAAATAAAAAATTTAAAAAATTTAAAAAATAATAAATAAATAAATTACGAAAATAAATAAATAAATAAATAAATAAATTAAAAAAATAAATAAATCAATAATTAAATTACAAAAATAAATAAATAAATAAATAAATTAATAATATAAAAAAATAAAAAAAAATAAAAAAAATAAAAATGATTTAGCAACGATTTAAACCGCCGCTAATTAAAAAATTAAAAAAAAAAATTAAAAACGATTTAGCGGCGGTTTAAACCACCGCTAAAAAACCGCCGCTAGTTATTTCCTAATGCACGATTTAGCAGCGGTTTTCCAAAAATCGTCATAGAAAGATTTCATGGAGGTTTAAACCGCCGCTAAATACAAATTTTGGTGTAGTGTCCATATGGAACATCATCCAGACTATCATGTGTTTTTAGTAATTACATGGTTCATAAATTTTTAGGAACAACCATAATTTTCAAAAATCCATTTAATTTAACCTCATATTCTGATAATACTTTGATCTCACCAGTATCCACTACTTGGTTTTGATCCTTCCACAAAATCTCTTTATTGAAGATCACATGCTGACTTCTTACAACCTTCTGAGAGTTTTTATTCCATTTTAAAAAACCAAACTCTTTACCACTATACCTAGAAAAGTAACACACTTAGGAATTAGCCTCAAGATTTTCCATTTCCTTGGTATCAATATAGATGTAGGAAATTAAACTATAGACTTTAAAATGGGTTATATCATCATTCCTTTTAGACCAACTAGCTTCTAAAATATATTTACCCAATGAAGATGAAGGAATTTTGTTAATCCAGTAGACTATAAAATTCATTAATTATTCCTAAAGCACCTATGGGAACCCCACATGAATTATTATGTTTCTCTATATCTTGACTATCATATGATTCATCCACTATGAAACTCCATTCTGTTCCAGAGTGCCTGGAATAGTCTTCTCAAATCATATACCCTTTGACCAATAGAATCTCTGAAATTACCTACTTCAATACCCATCACTATTTTCAGACTATAAGCTCTTTAAATCACTTCCAGCATCCTTTTTTTACAATGACTCTCCATCAGATGATTTTTTTGAATACCAAAAACTTGTTCTTGAAAAATAAAACTCAAAATTTTCATGTCACATTTTCAGACTACAAGCACTTTAAATCGCTTCCAGCATCCTTTTTTACAATGACTCTCCATCAGATGATTTTTTTGAATACCACAAACTTTTTCTTGAAAAATAAAACTCAAAATTTTCATGTCACATCATCAATGAAGATTATATAGAAAATTTAACCTCTGTGAGAATACACCAAATATGGACTCATACATATGTGTGATCCAACTCTAACTTTTGATTCTTGGGCATCTTGCCTTTTGTTTAGATATACACCTTTTGTTTCATTCTATGAATTCAATATTTATATTTTATATGCTCTATGTTTTTGTGATTCAACATCCCTTTAGTGAAAATTAATTTCACCCCTTTCTCTCTGAAGTCACCCAGATATTCATGCCATAAATTTGAAAAAGTTACTTATTTGACATGCATTTCCCCTTCTGATACTTATGTGAATTACAACATCCTATCCTTAACTTCATTGGGTATAACCATGGATTCATGTGATATCTTACATTATATTTTATTTAATTTTGTATAGAAACCCCCATCATAGAGGTTTCCTACTTAGATTATGACTTTCCTTAACCCAAGTATGTGTCACACACCATAAAACTCCTACAAGCTTATGTTCCTTATCGAGACAGAGACATCACCCATTCCAACAATCTCAATTGAGGAATCATCCAAGATGCACCTTATTGAAACTTTCAGAAATTTAATTATTCACACTTCCTCTTTCATATATTTAATGAAAATAATTTTCATAGTTTATAATACAATACTCAAGAGAGATTAAGAAACTTAATAAAATACATATGTTATCTTCAAACATAGGATTATCAAAACCACTTCCAAAATCATATCTCATAGAATTCACTCTCTACTTATCAAAATCCTTTGTTGATATTTCTTTCCTTCCACAATTCCAACACAAGGGACCAACTTTTGAAAAATTACATCTGTTGTGAGTTCTTATTCCTTTTCCCTTATAGCGATTCTTTCATTCCATGGAATGTACCCTTCCTTCTATGTTGTATGCATTTCCAAAAGATGCCAGGATCTCATATTGATAGAGTTACTTATTCTAAATAAGATCTACGATATATGTAAACACTAGACCAACCTTTCTGCTAATGTTACTCATTTTTGTGTCAATTACAACCCATTATTTTGGTAGTGATGAGAGTAATAACAATACTCATTTCGGATCTCCAAAGTTCACATTAACCGATTCCAAATGAAATATTATCATGTTGAAATCATTTATATGATAAACTACCAAATTTCCTTCATACATTTACATACTGAATAGTCTCATATGTAAGAACGCTTTATTCATCACTGAGAGATTCTCATACATAATAGAAATAACCTTCATGTTCTCCAAATAATTTTTTACTTAATGGATATTATAATCCATGTTCTAGGATAATGATATTTGAATAAAATCTAGTACTTTCTTATACATCCTTTCTCATTATTTCTTTACCATATCTTCTAGTTTGGTATCTGTAAATAGATAATTGAGATCCATCTAAAGTAGATAGTTCCACATCCATATTTTCTATAATCTGAAATCCTTATTTTTGAAATTCTCCACCCAGACTTTACCCTATTCCATCGTTATTCCTATAATTTCAAACTCCCACTAAATTCTGAAACATGAATGAGATATCATGAACTAATTACTAAAAATTACCCTATAAGGAAAAGGGAAGAATGATACGGTTTAATCGATCTTTGAAATTCCATCATCCAGATTTGGTCATCTGAAACTCTCTAACCAAAGTTTTGATACCATTTTTTGGAATCATAACAAACTTTTGAATATCCACCAGAACATACAAGGAATAAGAAAGTCCCAGAATGATCCCATGTAATAATTTTCAGAACATGGAAGACACATCATTCCCAAATCACCACACCGCATGAAAAAATCCTGAACAATCTCATAAAAGAACTCCAAAAGACAATGATAAAAAGAAAACAAAGGAAAAATAATAGCCCAATAATATACATGGTTCATACATGAGTCTTAATCTATTGGAAGAACACTAATTTTCATTGAGTTGGAATCAAAATAGGATAAACAGGACACTACCATTTCTAAGGATAAGGAACAACCTAAGTGACCTTTCTTTTTGATCAAGTTACCTTAAATGAGACACTGCATTTTAATGGAGGCCCAACATTGTGTGAGTTGTTTTATAACTCAAAAAAATATTTATAATTACAAATGAAAAAACACAAAAAAATATATGAAACCATTTATTTATAATAGGTGGAGGGGATTACATGTAACCATACAATACACACACTGAGAAAACCTAGTGGGTTAAGCCTCATCCCTCCCCATGAGAAATAAAAAACATCCACTGGACCAATTTTTTTTTAATTATAATGGATTAAAGGCCCATTTAACCAAAATATTAGTTGACCAAAGGCCCAAAATGTGGCCCAAAGGCCCAATGTATCTCATACTTTATATCATGTTTCCAGTAAAGGTACTAGGGCATATAGTGGAAGATAGTGGGCTAGGGAATTTAAATTTTTTCATCACTGGGATGATGTAAACTTGTCATATA
Source organism: Viscum album (assembly GCA_963277665.1). Lineage (NCBI taxonomy): Eukaryota > Viridiplantae > Streptophyta > Magnoliopsida > Santalales > Viscaceae > Viscum > Viscum album. The sequence goes on from OY728141.1 coordinate 1,484,030,697, forward strand.
TAGTAATCCATGTAAAGATAATGTTCTTGGATCTCACATGAATTATTCAAAGTGCAAGAAAACAAAAAAAAACTAAATGAGTACCTCATTCTAAATCGAAGTGCACTTGATTGAAGCTCATCCTCAATAATAGTTACTCGAAGTATTGAAAGATAAACCCCTAAAGATCATCTTTACACACTCCAAGAATCCTCACGCACATCGTTCATTGAATTACAAGTGCTAGAATAGAGATCCAAATATTTCTTTTACATCACGATGATCACCATGATCCCCTACATTCAATTCATAAAAGGTGTTCTTAGATCGGCCCTCAAAGAGAAATTTATCTCTCTAGAAGGAGGGAGGAGAGAGAATATCTCATTCTATTGGAATAAATAGACCTCCAAATATGATTTCTCTCCCTACTTATATAGTGGATTAAGAAAATACTCAGAAAGGGTTCACCAGACCCCAGAAAATTAACATCCACTAAATAATCCATAAATAAATAATTCTGATGAAATAAAATTCATTATAAATATAATTTATATTTTTTCACTTAATTGTAATATATTAAATATATTACATGATAAAATTGAGTCATTTAACTTGACTCATAATTCTTGCTAATATTAAACGAACCTGGAATATTAAAATAATATTCATTTGTATACTAATTGTTTTGTATTCAATAAATATCTTATGAATAATTTTAATAAATAAATTCAACCCTATTATTATTTACATTAATAATAATAATTTTTTTATTTATCGGCGATTAATAACTTGGAAAACTCTTGAACCCCATGGAGGTCCCTACCATGTAATATATACTAATTCAACTAAATAGGGTAGATTCTTGAATATGCTATTGTGTGTGACCCTCTAGGCCCTTATTTTGATAGTAGTTAATAGTATTCACAGACCGAGAACAAAGTCTAGAAACCCATTTGGAACTCTAAAGGGATAAGGAATAGTCATAGCAGTGACCAACAAACTATGAACAATTACTGTGTAATATAATCTCTTTGTATCTAGATATATCATAAATTATTATGCACACATGTTTTATCTTCCTTTCTTGATTTATTATTTGTTGATCTAACTAGATGAATTTACCTCTGATTGCCTTAGAAAATTATTTATGAAGGTAATACTATCCTAATCAACTAGGCCTAAGATATATTACTTCCTCAACTCTGAAGAAACAAATTATATCTTGACAATTCAACCATTACCATAACACCAATGACACACCCATCACAAGATTCCTCACCATGATTTCATTATCATAGTTTTTTCCTTGTATCAAAGTACATGATCAAATGGTATACATTGATAATGATGTCAAGTTAGGATACTAACACACATGTTCATAAATATAAACATCCAATGACACTTGAAACATGTGGTGTTCCTATTGGAGGTTTAGTCCCCATGATCTCACATACCAGAGATCACAATGTGAAAAATTCATGAGAATAAGTCTCAATGCTTATGATTTCCCATCACTTGATATCCAGACATCAACTGTATCTAGTTAGTATGATGTATCTAGACCAAAGGACATATATTTAATAATAATTTCATATTATATCAAGGTTCTCATTATAGATTGGTATATACTATAACCTTTTGATAGGACAATTAATCTATGGACACTACCATTTAAATAGTGGACACAGAAATGTATACACAATAATGGTAAGAGTACATCATGCATATCTAATTGTATACATTAAATGGTAATCAAAAATTAATATTTAGTTGAGTCTTGAGAACCCTCTATTACTATAGTCCCACCTACACTAGAGCCATATTTCTAACCATTATTGTTATCTCTCACATGATTAAGATCATGTTTTTTCCTATTCAAAAATTTAGATTTTGGGTCTTCCATGTTTTCATTGCACGGTTGTTTTGCAATGTGGGGCCTCATATACTTGATTAAAATTCCTCAAGACATGTAAACCCCAAGTGTATTCCTTTTTTCCACTATCAAAACTTAACATCTTTTCTAGTAAGAGTATCATAATTATGTTATGATAAAACTTTACTTAATATGTGTGATTCTAATAGTTGGAAAAAATCATTTCTTATTCTACACTATTTATTTAGCTACCTCAGAATATAACATGTACTCGGTATTTGTAGGCATGGGTACCACTAGCTTTAATGATCTTGTCTCACTCATTACCTTATCCCAACTATGATATTATATGTTATTGATCCAAAGAATACTAGTTTGGGCCCCTTCAAAACAATAATCCCTTTTTATACACATACTTAGTATATATCCATTGGACTTATTCATGTACAGTTGGATAGTACTAACTACTTACCTTGTAGTTCTCCTGGATATAGATTTTATTTTCATACTATAAATTATATGTTAGAAATACCATATCTTTTACATATCATGGTATACAAGATTGATCCTTCACTAAACAGTTTGGAATTAAACTCACCACATTAATCACATCCAATGACCATGCATGAATTCTTAGAGAGATTTTGTCCACGTGACATTGGAAACAACTGTCACTCAAATTATTATATCTTGTATTTTTAAATACAATGTCAGTATATGTATGATTGAAAAGTTATTAGAAACTATTAGATCTATCTCAGTACATCATGTTCCCTAAAACATAGGTTTTTACTTTAATCTAATATCTAGAGAGTTACTTTCATCCTAGTCTTAACTAACTATAAGACCAATAGATATTTTCCATATGCCACCAAACATATTATACTTGGAAAACTATGGATCTCCCTCTAATATCTGGTAGACACTTGGAAACTATTCATTCAAAATTAATGTTCTATGATCTCATTTCTTACTTGAATCTAAAACTAGATTTAAGTAACTTGAACCCCTTATTGGAATTCCATGGGGTCACCATCCCTTCCTGGTTGCGTTGAATAGACACCTTCCAGGATTGGTGGTCTTGACATCCAATTCCCAATAAAATGATCATAGAAATTAGCTATAACAAGTAAAAGTTTAATGGATATAGGCATAGTTACTTGGTGTTATCAATTGAGCCTAATTGGTACCATGCTTGTACTATCCATGTATCATGTAATTTGAATACCAACACAATATTAAAAACAATTTTCCCTGTATAAGTTGATATATGGAATCCATTATCGAATTTTAATTCATCTTGTCAATATTAGATAATTTACATATACTACTTATAGGAATTATTATACTTAATGAATAATGTATCTCTGACTACGGTGATTATAAAACCATTAATATGGGTTTCCTTCTTACACAGTATGTGTCTCTGCAATATTTCTCTTCCATACCTCTTGTGGAACTTGTTCTTATGCCAACTATATGTGCATATCTTGAATTGGCTAAATCTGAGTCAATCTTACTCACACTATCTCAAATAGATATGTGCACCCTTCGATATAAATATAATATTGAACATGAAAATTAAATTTATATCATAAATATTTATATAATATCCTAATAAACTTTTAGGATAATTACTTTAGATTCACTTTTTGTTTAACTTGATTCATGTTCTCTTGTATCCTATCAAACTCTTTGCATCTAATAACATGTTCTTATGACATTATGGATTTATATCATAGTAAAAATCTTATGATATCCACTTTTCATTATAGTTGGAAAGTATTTTTGGGATAAAACCAATATTTTTTATGCATGTCTTGAAAATAAGGGAAGTTTCTGCAATAGATAAAAGTTACAACATTGAAACTCCATTTATTCACATCATAAATATGATGTGTATAAGGAAATCTATGTTTAAAAATTTAATCCATGCTACATTTTATTGATCAATGTTAAAATGTAAGACTCATAATCAATCCTCATTATTATTATCATTTCCATGATGTGGATAAGGTAATGTGCATTTAGGAATTACTCTACACTACATTATATTGATCGATGAATGCTTGGATAAGATATTTTTTGGCATACCATCCCAAAGAAAATTAGATATTATAACCATGAATATATCATAATTCACATTCTAATTTATTAATAAACACTTATAGGGATCAAATGAATTATATTTACCACTATCTTACCCTTGGAAAAGTTCACGCTCTCTAACTGGTCTAATTCTGAAATTGTTAGGGCGGGCCTTTACTTCTAAAGTTTTCTTTGTCCAAAACTAAGTAAGTATATACGTCAATAATAACTTAGGTGTTTAAAACCACTAAGTATAAATACCATACTAGGTATATCCTTTATTTCCACCTTTTAGTTTTACTTGAAAAAGAATTATCTTTCCACAAATGTGTATATAATTCTTACATTTTATATTCATAACGTATTGCCAATGATTCATGTACAACTGAACTATTGACTGAATATAAAACACCAAAAAAATCATTCATTCCTAAATCCAAATAATGAAATTTTATGTTCATTGGAAATGTGAGATTAATTTTTTGGTAATACTAAATAAATGTTTTAATATAATCATTTATTGGGAAATCAGAAGCGACGTTCTTCTCACCACAGACTTAAGAACCACCCATTCCTAGATGATTGGAGAATACTCCTTAATTATTATAAGGCTTATATACTTACTTGGTCAATATATTTCAATAAAAATATGTGATTAATATATCATATTTTAATACCCATGTTGTATGACTAAAAAATTACTAACAGTTAATGAATTAATTGGAAGAAGAATCGAATAATTGATTCTTCTATTCAGTTCATTACTTGTGAACTTTCATTGATTTATTTCATGATATGTGAATCAAATAACCTCTTGTTTAATATCCAACCTCATTTATTTGAAGGAATTTGTGAATGTTCTCTTTTCATTTCTCTTTCCATAGGCATTTTTTCCTTGTCTTTAAACTTGTTCGCCATAAGAATTAAAGGTAATAGTTTCTTTATTTGCTCATTTACATGGAAAACCTTACCCAAAAGGTAATGAATCATTTTTCTCCATACTATTTGAATTTTAATCTTAATAGAAACTAGAGAATATGGGTGAAAATGACATTATAATGGGATGTATTGAAAGATCATAATATGGATTTCAAATTTACACATATCCAATGTAATCATCACCTATTCACATCTATGATTCTCTTTCTCCTCTCAATATTCTTGGAGATGAGACAACCTATGTAATCATCCATGTAATAAAGTGGTATCCAAAACTCAAATTGGACGTTGATGATAAAATTATGAAATAACCATCATATGTGTCATACATGAGTCTCTTTTAATAATTTTCTACCCTCACTTCTTGAGGTGGATTAGCAGGTATTAGGGACACCAACTCCATGAATTTATGATATCTTAGTATTCTGCACAATCCCTTGCACTAATTTTTAAAAAATCATGATTTATGGAAAATTGACTATGTAAAAAATTATCACAGTGTATATTTTGGTATTATTTTACATTTTCTATAAAATAAAACTACCAAATTGTACTTTTATCTTTGATTACCATTTTAGACATTATTTATTGATTAATTAAATCATTAAATATATATCACTATTTTATCGAATTCTGTGAACCCTATGTACTAGAATCAGAATACTCTATTACTTGAGTATTGTAGTGGCAATGCTCCTTGAACCTCCTCTCATAGACTACTGGATTTAGATATGCCACAACTCAGAGAGTTTAGGATAGGCTTTTGACTATCCAACCACATTAACTCATGACTCCTTGATTTGTTGAGTGAATTCCTAGCTTTTAAAATCATAAAAATGATTTATTAAATGAATTAATATGAAGTTTCAACAAGTTAACCTTGGATAATTATTTAGTTTTATCTTTAGTTAAATTAACCATCACTCTCATAAGAACTCGTCGGTAGAAAAAGGCACCCTCAACTTTGGATGATGAGCACCCCAAACACCCAGTTTTTTTTTCAAATTTGAATGATGGAAGGTGTTTGTGACTTAATATTTCTTTGAGGGTTTTTATATTTTTCTCGATGAATTTAATGCATTTCTATTAATATTTTTCTTTCTATGTTATCATGCTCAAAACTGAACATTGATTGAAAAACATCCATCAATTCTTTATGAATTTTAAAATTTATTATTTTATGTGTTTTTCAACAATCATTAAAATGCATAAAATATCAAAAAATAATCATAAAGAAAATAAATACATGACTAGTCTTGAGAATCTAAAGCTGGTTGATCCATTTAAACTCAATGGATCAACCATGACCTAGGGGTATAATACCCAAGTCGTGGCATGACACATGATGAAGTTTTCCCCCATCCAGTGCATCCACTTCTCATTTGGATTTTGCCTCAACTTGGCAATGTCTGCGTCTAACACCATCCTCATCATGATAGTGACCACATCATACATTGTCTTCATCAAAATACAAATGTTCTCACACGTTGGTGAGGGGAACTAGGGGAAAAATACATAGAAGAAATTTTTTAAGGCATAAGACCTTATACATATTGACCAAAAATAAAATGATGTGCATACCATCATATTTAATTACAATCATGGCATGTAATTAAATTATTTATTAAAAATAAATAAACCAGACATGAACATGTCAGTTAATTTCTCATGATTGGCGGGTAAAAAAAATATGCGATAAAAACTAAATTAAAATAAATTAAAGTAAGAGGGTATTAAATTAAATTAAATTAATTAATTAAATTAAAATTATTTTGTTCTATTCTATTCTGTAATTAATTTTATTTTAATTCAAAAAATTAAATTTATTAATTCATTTAATTTTGTATAAAAATTAAATTAAAATTTCCAATTTATTAAAAATTATATATTAAACAAAAAATATTTTTGATTAATTTAATTTAATACTATAAATAAATTAATTGACTTAAATAAATTTTCAAAAATAAAAATTATTTCCAGGCCTTAAAACCCCATATAGGCTCTTTTGGGGCTGGGAAGAGCCCGTATGGAAAATTTATGGTCTATGTCGGCCCGCCTAGACCTGTATCTAGTCGAGCTGACCCACTCGGGCCAATTTTGGGAGATTAACAGAAGTCTGGGAGTGAAAAAATAGGGGTAACTCATGGTTCGTTGTAGGGTTCTTGTTCAGCCCGGCCGGCGTGTTGCCACTGGCGATTAAGGGTGGCTTGTACTTTGTCGGGTGAGCGAGGCCGAATCTACAGTGACCAGATCTGAAAGCATCAACATCTTTCAGGACTAGGAGGAAGTAGTGTGAGGGGTTTCTAGCAAGAGAGCATGCTTAGTGGATGGAGGTAGCGGTCCAATAAGAGGTGTCGGTGGAGGTAGTCTCAGATAGTGGAAGTGTCTCCCAATAGTTCCAACCCCTTGCTGGTAACAGTTCCATTTGGAAAGTAGTGTGGCATGGTATCATTGACCATATTTGGTTAAGAGGGAGGTGGTGTAGGCAGGATGCCAGTGTGGTGACCTCAGCTATAAAGGAAGAGGTGGTCATAAAACCATGGTGGTGGATGGTTCCGTCTGAGCTTCAATGGTTGGCTAGGTGGCGCATGGGTTCTCGGGTCTATGATTCCATGAGAGAGGGATCTGGTGAGGCAGTTATGTAGCTAGGTTGGGTGTTTCTAAATAGGTCTGAGCTGAAGGAGTGGCACTGACTGGGTGCGGCAGCTCTCGGCGGGTCGTTGGCCAAGGAGGAGAGGGCGATGTAAGTGGGATAGATATTGGGAGGGAACAAAAATTTGGCTTGTTTCAAAAGACTTATTTCTTTTGTTTCTAAAGGTCAGCATCTCATGTGGAATTTCCACAACCAAGTGAAACTATTTTTATAAAAAAAATTCAAGTCTATTGAAATAGACTTTGAAAAATATATTAAAATAATAATAATAATAAATATTATAATACGCATTCACATTACCTAGATCCAACCAAAAAACACTATTCCAGTCATGGTTTCCAGCCATAATAGTTTTGATTAACCAAAATCCACCACAATCGACTCTGGCTAGTGGAAAAAAATTAGTTTAATAACTTAAATAAAATATTATTTTATAAATTTTAATATCTGAAATCAAACTACAAATAAACCATGTTTTTTCAGATGACCATAGCTCGGTCATCCAAGATCGGATCGAAGTGCAGTCAGATCCATTGAGACTGATTTAATACCCTCTACTTGATTTTAATTTAACATAATTTTTCTTAGCTCAGATAATTTATGAAATCTATATGATACCAATTAAATGTACTCGTGAATGTAGTGGAAGCTGGTTGGCTGAGGAATTTAAAATTTTACATCATTGGGATGATGAAAACTTGTCGCCTATGGGGATCCATGCCTCGATATAGTTTGATGACATCACATAAATTATTTGAATCATAGAAAAACAAATAACGGAATGAGAACCTTATTTCAAATCAAATAATTCTTGACTGAATTTATTCACCAATGACCATTGCATAAATGATCTAAATTCAAACCCGTATAGATCGTTCACACATGCTCCATGAATCTTCACGCACATAGTTCATTGAATTTTTGGTGCTTTCACAAAGATCTGATGATTTCTTCGACATCATAACAGTCACCATGATCCCCTACCTTCGATCTATTGAAGGAATTTTTGGATCGGTGATCAGAGAGAGACTTTCTCTCTCTAGAAGGTGAGAGGAGAGAGAATCTCTCATTCCTTTGGAATGAACAACCCTCTAGAAATGATCTCTCTCACTACTTATATAGTGGATTGAGAAAGTACCTGGAAAGGGTTCTTTGACACCTAGAAAATTAACATCCCCTAAATAATCCATAAATAAATAATTATGATGAATTAAACCGAGTCATAAATATTATTTATTTTCTATCACATATTTTTAATATATTAAATATATTACAGAGTAAAACCGAGTCATTTAACTTGAATCATAATTCTCTCTAATATTAAATGAACATGGATTTTAAAATAATATCCGTTCATGTAATATATTTTCTATATTCAATAAATTCCTTGTGAATAATTTTAATAAATAAATTCAAGCCAATTATTCTTTACTTGAATAATAATATTTTTTTATTTATCATTGATTGATAACTTGGACAACTTTGGACCTTATGGTGGGTCCCACAATGTCCTCTATACCTATTCAGCTGAATATGGTATATTCAGGAATACGCTATTGTGCATGACCCTCTAGGATCTTATCTCGATAGTAGTGAATTGTATTCATTGACCAAGAGAAGAGTTTAGAAACCCATAAAGGCCTCTAAATAGATAAGGAATAGTAATAGAAATTACAACCAACCTACAAACTTGTACTGTGTAATATAATCTCTTTCTCTTCTGATGTCTCATATAGTAGGATGCACACTTTTGTCATCGTCCTTTCTTGCTTTATTATTTATTGATATAACTAGATATATTTACCTACGACTACCTTGGACAAGGATTTATGAAGGTACTACCATCTTGATCAACCAGGATTGAGATATATTACTTCCACAACTTATAAGCAACAAATTCTATCGGACTATTCAACAAATTCCATACCACCAATAACTCACCCATAAAAAGATACCTCCCCATGATTTCATTATCCTGGGTTCTTTCCTACATAAAAGTACACAATCAAATGGAATACATTGATAATGATATTAAGTTAGGTGAATAATAAATATGTCTATAGATAATAATATCCAACAACACTTGAAACATGTGGTGTTCGTATTGGCGGGTCTACCCTTATGATATCACCAACCAGAGATCACCAAGTGCAAACTTTCTGAGAAGAAGTCTCAATGCTTATGAGACTCTAACACCTAATAGTCAAACATCAACCATGTACAATAACTATTATTTATCTAGACCATAGGAAATATATTTATGATTAATGTCATAGTATCTCAAGGTTTTAATTATATCCTGGGATCTGCTATAACATTTTGATATGAAAATTAATCTATGGACATTGCCATTTAAATATTGGATGCAATTTTTTACACTATAATGGTGAGAGTACATCAGGTATATTTAATTTTATACATGAAACAATAATAAAAATTACTATTTAGTTGGATCTAGAGAACCCACTATTAAAACAACCAGTCAAATTTTTTGTCACCACCTACCAAAAGTAGTGGTTCGTAAATAATGTAGCATAAGAACATTGTAATACTTCAGTAGTATTGGAATCATGTCTCCTATCCTATTTTATTCAACCATATTTATTTATCATAAAGTAATGAATAAATTCTTCAAAAAAATCTCCATGATCTTTATCACATGGGTGTTTCCCAAATCATCTTCGAATCCCATAATGATTAGAAATAATACAAGCATGGAAATATTACTGATACCTTAGTTTAAAAGTCAAATTTATACTGACTAAATAATTCCCACACAAAGTGTGAATAATTTTGAAACTTTTATTTCATATCATAAATATGATATTCATATATCATAATATTTCATTAAAATAATCCAATCACAAAGCTCACTAGTTCCTGCATAAACCACTATAAAACACTGATAATAGATTTGTTAGAATATAATGATGAATAAGGAAATAATAATCCATCATGAATAATCGAAATAGAATAGAAACAGGTAAATATTTTAAAATGATAAAGAAACATAGTGTTTCTTCATCAAATACATTATATATTATTTCCAAATAAATATGTAAAATAATTCTAAACATCACCAAGGATACAAAATATAATTTCAATTTAATATGTAACATATTTAAATGTTTCTAATGATATGTAATATAATTTAATTTGAGAAGATGTAGATATTTAATGATAGGATAATAAATGAGAGAGAGAGAGATTTTTTCCTTCTATTAGATGTAGAGATTTGGTTATAAGGAAAATATAAGAATAGAGAAGAAATGGGGAAGAAGAAGATGACTTCTCTAGAGATGCCACCCCAAGGCCAAGGCCACAACCCTCTCTAGCAAAAATTGAGAGAAAATTCCAAAACACAATTCATGAGTTTCCCTCCCAACCCAACTTCTCTTTATTATCACAGTCTCACACCAATAGCCCCATTTTTCACAGACACTCTCTTTTACAATTTACAACACTTCCCCTCGTAGTATTGAATGATTACTCATTCCCTAATTCCACTATCTAGATATAAGCACCCCACAACCCCCATTTATAGCAGTTAGTTCCTATCAATTTTTTACCATTAAAACCCATATTTTCCTCAACATGATTATCTGATGGATTTGTAATTGACCATGGAAGCCATACAAATCGAACATAGAATACAAGGGATGAATACATCTTGATTTTTTTTGCAAGGGTCTTCTGGTGTTATGGTTCTGGAATTCAACCCTCACCTTTTAAAGCTTCTTTTAGCAGCAGATTATGGGTCCCTATTATAGTCATTTGATAAACTCAACTTCACTAACAAGCACCCTCAACATCATCAATGCCCATCTGGAGCTCCTCACTCAACCCATGTGAAGCCAAAACCTATGTGGAAACTAAGTGATCATTAATTTGGGTACCATGTTACTCCTCCTTTCCAGTTTCATGCATTCCCCTATCAACTATTTCTGAAATGTTCCTTTGGTATCTTTCTCCATCTTTTGTTTTAGATCTACCTCTCCCTTCATCCATAATCATTGATTTACCTTTGATAACATATTGAGAATAAATCTAAACATATATTCATTCAAGCTATTCCATAATAGTCACAAGATCCTACTCTTCATTACACATTCCCTTGATAATTAATTGTGTTTTGGAATTTTCTATCAACTTTGGATGGAATGGGATGCGACCTTGGCCTTAGAGTGACTTCTCCAAAAGAGTTTTCTTTTTCCCTATTTATTCATATTCCTTTTATTTCTATTGTAACTAGCTCTATGCTTTTAGTATAATCCTTTGATTTTTTTATCTTTGTCATTTATGTTCCTATAAATTCAAAGTAATTATCCAGTTGCTTTAGCAGTGGCCTTGGAAACTATGTATCTTGATCATTGAATGAAAGGGTTGAATGAAGGTCAATTTTTTAATAATTATTTTCAACCTCCTATGCTAGAATTGTACTAACAACCCTCTACCATGCATTCTCCTTCCAAAGAAGTGGTTCTAAAATTTGATCCCCAAATTTTTTAGTGTCTTCTAGATGCTGATTGAGGATCCCTGTTATAGTCATTTGAGAGACTTAAATTCCCTAACAAGTGCCCTCAATATTAACAATGCCAATTTGGAGCTTCTATCCTAACCCGATGGAAGCCACAATCAACTAACTACTCCTTTGTTTGGATACAATGCTACTCATCCCTATCCATGTCATGCATCCCCCTATGAACTATTACTAAAATCTTCATCCTTTATCCATATCCTGATATTTTTTAGAGAATACCTAAAACGCACGGCCGATTGTCACCTATCAACCAGTCAATGTTCCGGTGATCTGCTAATGTGTATAGCAGCACTCGGGTCGAATCCTCGACGATGATACTTTGTAATAGTCGTTTGTTTTTAGTTAATTGTATTCTGATTGGGGGGTTTGTTTGCAGAACTTATGAAATAATTTATGTATGATGTTTGATTTAAAAAATTGATGAATATTGGGGTGAGTTCATCATTAGGTTAGTTAATCTTGTGATATCCTTGAGCTTTGCTTTATATTGCATTTAAATTAACACCCATGTCACAAGATGATGTTGATTAGAATTCCTAAGTGTTAAGGCTTTAAACCAAGCCTTAAATTAACATAAGGTTATAATCTCAATCAGATCTTATTTATGGTGGTGTATTTATGGTTCCAATAATCCATGGAAACCACATGTTAAACAAAACAAGTCATTAATCCATGACATGTTAAGTCCAACATACACAATGTTAATTCAAAGAATATTCATCGAGCAGAATCTCTCAATCACTTAACATACCTAAATTATAACTCATCCCAATGAGATATTTACTCAGACATTTGGGTGTTTAATAATCTGGTTATAATTATTATGATTATAAATTAATAAGAGAAGAAAAATAAAGGGATAAGAAAAGAGTGGTACGTCGACACACACACACGAACAATGATGATAATTAAAAACGAACTTTTGATTGAATGAGGAAGCTAAATAAGGGAAGGGTATTGAACTGAATTTAAACTATTTTAAGAACATTAATATTAAAATACATAATGTGGAGGAGAATAAGAGATATTGAAGAAGAAACTTTCATTAAAACAGAATTACAAAATAAAGGACTTACAAAATTACAAAAATGAAGGACACCAAAGTAAGTGAAAACAAAGAGAGGAAGAAAGGTCTCTCAAGTACAAACTTGACTATGGAAGGTCCTCCCAAGCCTTTGGAAAGGCTTTGTTTGGGCCAATATAACCTCCTCTCTTCTGAAATGCCAACCCCTCTCAAGGAGAGAAGGGGAGAGTATTTATAGCCCAAGGAGTGGACTGTTTGCATTCCCAATCTGTCCCTCCACTTGCATCGCCATTTTGGCTATCCAGACAGCCTAATCTTCAATTATATTATTCTTCAAAGTTTTAGAAACTAATGTTGGCCGACTACTCTCAAAATTTGGAGTCATTTGGACTTACGGATCAAAAGTTATGGCCGGTTGATTAAACAAAGTTAAACTGTCCATTTCAATCCAGTCTTTTTGAAGTCCATAATGTGAAAGGGTTTTTGAATATGAATATACCTTCAAATACGAATGGTTTCTTCAAAAAAGTCGGACTCCTATATCTCCTCTTTCACACTGAAAAATATCAGCTCTATTTGATGCTTCCATAATGAGATATGTCATGCATACTATACTGATTTTAATTCTCGTCCAGAATGGTGGGATGGACTTCAAAGCTTTATTTGGGCCCCTTGTACTTGGATTTGGGCCTTGAAATTTTTATCCAAGATGACATGTAGTGTCCCCCGAATTATTGTGGAGAGTTAATGTTTTTGGACTTCTGTATTGAGCCCAGTAAATCGATCTTCAAGGCTGGTCCAGTTTGTTCACAAGTTCTTTGGTCTTGTTTGTGAGGAACATATGACCCTTCAAATGGTAGAATTGGCTCATGGTACCTTCTAATGAAATATTGTATATTGAAATCAGAATCCTAAAAAACAATAATCACACAATTTAGATCAGTATAGAGACAGTTATTATTAAAACATTAAACTGACTCAATTGGACTACTTCTAAAAATGCTCAAAAATTATATTTAATATTAAAACATTAATATTTCACACAAATTATGCACATTTCATATAAAATCAGTAAAGGGGGAATATAATAAGTCATGAAAATATTAATAACATCAACTCCCCCACACTTAGTTTTGTGCATGTCCTCATGTGCAACAAATATAGAAACATGACAATCATTTTTACTCACCAACAGATATTAAAATTTTGTTTTCTCCAATCAAGGGAGGTTTAGACTATTTCACTCATCCATTTTGAATTCCACCAAAATTTGTTACAGAAACAAGGTTCCAAAACTAATTCATTTTTTCATGGTCAAATTTAGAAATGGAAAATGTGGACACTCAAAACTCACACCTCTCAAGATGATAAAATTCATTTGTGGAGGTTCACTCTTTCACCAACCAAAAGTGAAAATCTTAGAGTTTGAAAAGAGCTCTCAGCTTACAATCCCTATCCAAAGTGAACAAGAATAAAGAGGAATTTTAATGGGGTTTTTATGTGGCTATGGGACGGTAGGAATATAATGTCCAAGAGAGAGAATAAGAGGGTTAAAATACCAACATAGAAAAACAATGCACATTTTTTTAAAATAAAACATGGAAGGAAATGAAAACACATATTTACAAGGGAATTATTGTGTGAAGAAATACACAATAGAGGAAGAAAATATTAAGGGGATGAGAAGATGAAATATTTACAAACCACCAAACTTCTCCCAATGATATAAGAATATAATGCAAGTGTTCTTTTTTTCCTTTTTTTTCTTTGTTTTTTCAAAAGTTGACCTTGAAACAGATCTCACACTCATATCCCAACCCATGTTTGATCTCCTCACGACACTAATTGTAATAGTTATAACAAGATCAAAGGTTGAGGAAGAGTGATTTTTGACCTACCCAAGACACAACCCATTTTTTCATTTTTTTGATTTTTTTTTGAATTTTGATTTTTTTTTTGATTTTTTTTGAACACTTTTCAATATCATTTGTACAATACATTCATTGAATGACAACCTCCCCCCCACACTAAAATGGATGCTTTCCCTCAAGCATATGATAACACACCAGAAAGTAAGGAAATGATACCCAAAAATGAAATCCATTCCCCCCCCCCACACTTAAATTTTAAAAACTTATGCAATGAAAATTCATGTTGATATTAGGTGGGATAAGGTATTGGGCTTGTAATGTGGCTATCAAAGAAAAGGTTTTCATAGGCTTGAAGGGGATTTCAAAAGGAGGATTAATGTAAGGGTTATGGGAGGCTATTTGGCTATTGTGATTCTCATGTGGTTCAGAAAATGCCTCTATCATATTAATGCACACTAAGGCAGGAAATTCAGCTCGAAGGTCTACAAACTAAAGACTCACAAATGGGGGTGAAAACACACGTTTTGAAAAGATGGCCATCGGCGGCCTTGGCATGAAATAAATTGTTTGTTCTCACGGTTTGGGAAAAGCATTTTCCAAATCAAAAATTGAGCATTCAAAATTTGTTAATTTTGACACAAAATTATTTATCCAAAGTCATGATGAAAATACAAAATATTTGAGATGAAAACATGTCTGTAACTCCCCAAAATGGTTGGAAAAAATTTCAAAACTCGATGGTGAGTAAGAATGACTCTTTTTTTGTAATTTTTTTAAGTAATTATGTTTTTTTGGTTTTTTTTAGTTTTTAAGGTTTTTTTTAAAATACACACCCACACAAGAAAGAGAAAAAGAAAGGGTTTGATGAATAAAGTGGTAAAAAAATGAAAGAGAGAGGAAGAAGAAGAAAGAGGTAGAGAGAGGAAGAGATAGAGATAATTAAAGAGAAAGAGGTGCCCCCAAGTTTGGATTTTGTGGGTTTCCATCTCCATCCAGTGGTGGGTCTACTGTGGATCCAATGGAAGTAGATGATGATTCAGGATTGTGTGTCCTCTCATAGTGATGCTTCAACCGATGTCCATTTACCGTAAATTTCCTTTTGGAGGAGGGGTCTTAGACTTTCACTACACCAAATGGGTAAACGTTAGTAATAACAAAAGGACCTTCCCAACAAGAATTAAGATTACCTGGGTGAATCCGAAATCGAGAATTGAAGAGCATTACATTTTCACCTTCATGAAATACCTTTATCAGGATGTGTTTATCATGGAGTACCTTAGCCTTCTCTTTATACATATTGGAATTCTCATAGGATTCAAGTAGAAGCTCCTCCAGTTCATCCAATTACAACAATCTTTCTTCACCAGATTTTTCAAGATCAAAATTACATGTTTTCACTGCCCAAAATGACTTATGTTGTATTTCAACTGGTAAGTGAAATGCTTTACCAAAAACAAACCGAAAAGGAGACATCCCAATGGGTGTTTTATAGGCAGTTTGATAAGCCCAAAGTGCTTCACCAAGTCTTTTAGGCCAGTCTTTTCTGGTGGGTTTTACAATTCTCTTAAGCACCCTTTTCACTTATCTATTAGAAAGTTCATCCATTCTATTTGATTGGGGGTGATATGCAGTTGAAGTTTTATGTACAACCCCATTATTTTTCAGAAGAGATTCCATGTTTCTATTATAAAAATGGGTTCCTAAGTCACTGATCAAGGAACGTGGTGTGCCAAATCTTTGGAATATGTGGGTCTTTAGGAACTCACTAACAGTATGAACATCATCCTTCCTAGTGGGTTTGGCCTCAACCCACCTTGATACATAATCAACCGCAAGAAGAATGTATTAGAATCCATTGGAAGGGGGAAATGGTCCCATGAAATCAATACCCCAAACATCGAAGATTTCACAAAAGATTAAGGGCTTTTGGGGAATTTCATTTCTTTTGGAGATTATGCCAAACTTTTGGCATGTGGGACATGATTGACAGAACTCATGTGAGTCCTTGAAGAGGGAAGGCTAGAAGAATCCAGAGTCTAATACCTTTCGGGAGGTCCTTTGTGGTCCAAAGTGGCCACCACCAGGCATTGAGTGACAGAATTCTAAGATGGAAGAATATTCATCTTCATCAACACATCTCCTAATTACCATGTCTGCCCCAGTTTTCCAAAGTTTATTTTCTTCCCAAAAATAGTATTTTGAATCACTTTTTAACTTCATTTTTTGTTCTTTTGAAAAAATTTCAGGAAAAACACTAGAAACCAAGTAATTTACAATTGGGGCATACCATGGTAGTTTTGGAGTGAGAGATGAAAGGTGCTCAATTGGAAATTCAGGATCAATGATTTCAGAATGAGGAGAATTAGAAATTCTACTCAAGTGATCAGCCACGGGGTTTTCTTTTCCAGTTCTATCTTTTATTTCAAGGTCAAACTCTTGGAGCATTAGAATCCATCTTATTAGCCTTGGTTTGGAATCACTTTTCTTGAGTAAGAACTTAATAGCAGAATGGTCTGTGAAGATGATGATTTTGGAACCTAATAGATAGGGCCGAAATTTATCTAAGGCATAAACCACAGCTAAAAGTTCCTTTTCAGTCACAGTGTAGTGAGATTGAGTTTCATCCAATGTTTTTGAGGCATAATAGATGGCATGAGGAATTTTTTCTCTTCTTTGACCAAGAACAGCCCCAATAGCTCTATCAGAAGCATCACACATCAATTCAAAGGGTAATGACCAATCTGGGGGTTGGATTATCGGGGAAGATGTGAGATCAGTTTTGAGTTCAATGAATTCTCTCTTTCAAACCTCATCAAAATGGAATGTTACATCATTTTGGAGCAAACGAGTGAGTGGGAGGGAAATTTTACTGAAGTTATGGATGAATCGCCGATAGAAACCAGCATGACCGAGGAATGATCGGATGTCTCTAACAGAAGTGGGTTGAGGAAGTGATTGGATCACTTCAATTTTGGCAGGATCAACTTCAATACCATCTTTTGAAACTATGTGCCCTAGAAAAATCCCATTAGCTACCATGAAGTGACATTTTTCAAAATTTAACACAAGGTTACACTTGACACACTTTTGAAGGACTAGAGAGAGTGAATGCAAGAATGACTCAAATGACTCGCCATAAATGGTGAAGTCATCCATGAAGACTTCCATGCAGTGTTCAGTGAATTCTGAAAAGATACTCATCATAAACCTCTGGAATGTTGCAGGAGCATTGAAAAGGCCAAAAGGCATTCTTCTATATGCATATGTTCCAAAGGGGCATGTGAAAGTAGTCTTTTCTTGGTCCTGAGGTGCGATTGGGATTTGGAAGTAGCCAGTGTATACATCAAGAAAGCAATAATGTGACTTTCCGGATAATCTTTCTAGCATTTGATCAAGGAATGGAAGAGGGTAGTGATCTTTTCGGGTTTCAACATTCAATTTCCTATAGTTGATGCACACACGCCATTTGTTCTTCACTCGAGTTGTGACTACCTCCCCATGTTCATTTGTGACAACAATTATCCCACCCTTCTTAGGTACAACTTGAATTGGACTAACCCATTCACTATCAGAAATTGGGTAGATAATACTGGCTTGAAGAAGCTTGGTGATCTCTTCCCTAACTGCCTCAAGTATGAGTGGATTGAGTCTTCTTTGGGGTTATCTAACTGGTTTGGATGTCTCCTCCAGATGGATGTGATGCATGCAAAGGGCAGGGTTGATTCCTGGTATGCCCATCTAGGGTCCAACCTAAGGCCTTTTTGTTTTCCTCTAACACTTGAACAAGTTTGGACTCCTCTGTTTCAGTAAGTGTGGCAGAGATAATGACAGGATATGAGTGATCATGGAAGAGGAATGCATATTTCAGGTGTGCAGGAAGAGGTTTTAGATCAATCTCGTCTTTCACTTTTGGACTAGACAACTCAGAAATGGAGGAAGGGACTTCAGTTTCTTCAGATTCATTTTTCTCAATGCTGCCCAAGGTGGAGCAGTAGAGATCAGAGTTGATGTGGGATTCAAGATAGTTTTCAAGTTCCTCTAGATTTATGGAGTCTATGAATGAGAGGTCCACATCAACTTCACCATTTATGACTTTGTTAATCATGGTGCAGATTTCACAAGATCCTTTATCATTAGAACATAAAGAACACGGTGGATTGGGGTTCGATTGACTCTTAGAAGTGTCCTCAGAAGCATGGATTGAGAATGCAGAGTAATCCTCAGATGTGTATCGCATGGCTTGGAAAATGTTGAACTTGACCAGTTGGTCACCGAATTCTATGGATAAGATGCCAGAATGGACATCAATCTTGGTTCTCGCAGTCATGAGGAATGGTCTTCCTAGAATTAGAGGAGATCGAGAAGATTTCGTCTCACCTTCCATGTCAAGGACATAGAAATCAGCAGGGAAGATAAGATCATTGACTCAGACAAGGACATCCTCAATTATTCCCTCAGGACTGGTTGTGCTTCGATTGGGTAACTGAATGACAACACCCGTTGGGTGAAAGGGACCTAGACCAAGGTTGGAGAATATGGATTTTGGCATGATATTAATTGAGGTTCCTAGGTCTATGAGTGCATCATCAAAGTTGGAACTTCCAATTTGGCATGGGACTGTAAAGGTCCCTGGATCTTTGCACTTTATGGGAATAGACTGCTGGGTGGAAACATTTTCAAAGGTCCTAAGTTGCCTCTTGTGGGTGCACAATTCCTTAAGAAACTTGGCATACTTAGGAATTTGTTTTATGGCATCTAAGAGGGGAATGTTGACTTCAACACATCTAACACATGTCGAGCATTTCAGGATCAGGTTCAAAGGACTTCCTTGGTTTAGAAACGGATTGAGGAAAAGGAACTGGATTCCTAAGTGGAATGGAAGGAGGTGATGGAATGGATTCAGATTCCTTTTCAATTTAATTTTTCTTTTCATTTTCTAGGTCAACATTCAAAGGAGGGTTTGAGGATTTATCTTCAGGCATAGAAAGTTGCTTTCCTGATCTAAGTGCAATTGAACTTACATTACCCTTAGGGTTGGGTAATGGTTGAGCTGGGAGTTGGGAAGAATTTGATTGTTGTTGCTGGCTCAGGTGGGATGCAAGTTGACCTATTTGAGTTTCAGTGTTTTTAAGGCTAGAATGGGTGAAGGAGGCAAGATCTTCCACTGCACTTTCCCATGGTTGCTTGGAAGAAGAGGCTTGTCCCGGATTTAGATTACCTTGATTTTGGTTCTTGGGAAAGCGATTGTATTGGGTTGGGAATTGGAAAGGCTCATTCGGATAGTGGAATCCAGGAGGAGTATTGTTCCTTTGAGGTTGAGGAACAAAAGGATAAGGTTGATGGAAGTTACCACCACCTTGACTATATTGGAATTGGTTTGGGTTTTGAGGAGGGAATTGAGGGGGGTGAGATATGGGATTACCATACCTAAGGCCTTGGTTATAGGAAGAAGATAAGGGCTCAGAGTGAGGTTGGTTGAAGTTTCTAACAAACTGACCTGATTGTTGAGGGTTGGGGTTCCGGTGAGCATATGCTGCATTGAGCTCCATTGGTCCGGATTAATCAGATTGATCCTCTTGAAGTTGTGGACATGTGTCTGTTGGATGAGTTGGGGAGCTAGAGATTCCAAAATTCTTGATAGGTCCAAGGAATAGTGACTGTAGAGAAGATGAGGTTGGGTCTTTGGTAGCCACCGCTAGTTGACGCACAAGACCTGTAAGTTCACTCATCCACTCAGTCATCTGGTTAGGCTCTATGGACTGATTATCTTGGGCTTGTTTGACTTGAGCATGTGCTCGAGTATGGAATTGTTGTGTGTTTTCAGCCATGTTACTTATGAGATCTCCTGCAGCTGCAGGAGTTTTATCAACAAGAGCACCGCCACTTGCGGCATCAATGAGGGTTCTCTCCATAGCCAATAACCCCTCATAGAAGTATTGGATCAAGAGTTGGTCAGAAATTTGATGATGTGGGAGGTTGAAAAAAGATTTTTGAACCTCTCCCAGTACTCATGGAGTGATTCATTTGTGAATTGACAGATACCACTTATTTCCTTTCGGATGGAAGCGGTACGAGAAGCAGGAAAGAATTTTTCTAGAAAGAGACGCTTCATGTCATTCCATGTAGTTATGGAACCAGGAGGGAGGTAGTAGAGCCATGACTTGGCAGAGTAAGCTAGGGAGAAAGGGAATGCTTGGAGTTTGATTTGTTCTTCAGAAACCCCTTGAGACTTCATGGTAGAGCATACTAATTGGAACTCTTTAAGGTGAAGATGTGGATCCTCACTGGCTAGCCCATGAAAATGAGGGAGAAGATGAATCAAACCTGATTTGAGTTCGAAGTCATCTTCAATGTTTGGATATTGAATTCCAAGAGGTTGGTAATTCATATCATGGGTAGTAAGTTCTTTCAATGTTTGTTCCCTAGGATTGTCCATATCGAATTCAATTGGTAGGGCAATGATTGGTTCTTGAATTATTTGAGTATCTCTTATGTTCCTCCTAAGTTGGCGAAGTGTTCGCTCAATTTCAGGGTCAAACAAATCTGAGGGATTGTTTGGGAGGCTACGGGGAATTCAGAGAGATTTATAAAGGATGAGTAAGGCGAGTTTTTCTTTGTATTTTTTCAGTTTATGATTTTTAAGAGGAAGACGGTTTTTTCTTTGTGTTTTTTTTCAATTTTTTTTTAAAAATTTGTTTTTTTTGGTTTTTTTGACAATAACCAGAAACTAATGACTACTTAAAGCACCATCCCTGGCAACTACTCCATTTTTAATGCACGTCCTATTGTCGCCTATCGACCGGTCATAGTTCCGGTGCTCTGCTAATGTGTATAGCAGCACTCGGGTCGAATCCTCGGCGATGATACTTTGTAATAGTCGTTTGTTTTTAGTTAATTGTATTCTGATTGGGGGGTTTGTTTGCAGACCTTATGAAATAATTTATGGATGATGTTTGATTTAACAAATTGATGAAGATTAAGGTGAGTTCATAATTAGGTTAGTTAAGCTTGTGATATCCTTGAGCTTTGCTTTATATTGCATTTAAATTAACACCCATGTCACAAGATGATGTTGATTAGAATTACTAAGTGTTAAGGATTTAAACCAAGCCTTAACTTAACTTAAGGTTATAATATCAATCAGATCTTATTTATGGTGGTGTATTTATGGTTCCAATAATCCATGGAAACCACATGTTAAACAAAACAAGTCATTAATCCATGACATGTTAAGTCCAACATACACAATGTTAATTCAAAGAATATTCATCGAGCAGAATCTCTCAATCACTTAACATACCTAAATTATAACTCACCCCAATGAGAGATTTACTCATCGATTTGGGTGTTTAATAATCTGGTTATAATGATTATGATTATAAATTAATAAGAGAAGAAAAAGAAAGGGATAAGAAAAGAGTGGTACGTCGACACACACACACGAACAATGATGATAATTAAAAACGAACTTTCGATTGAATGAGGAAGATAAATAAGGGAAGGGTATTGAAATGAATTTAAACTATTTTAAGAACATTAATATTAAAATACAGAAGGTGGAGGATAATAAGAGATATTGAAGAAGAAACTTTCATTAAAACATAATTACAAAATAAAGGACTTACAAAATTACAAAAATGAAGGACACAAAAGTAAGTGAAAACAAAGAGAGGAAGAAAGGTCTCTAAAGTAAAAACTTGAGTATGTAAGGTCCTCCCAAGCCTTTGTAAAGGCTTTGGTCGTGCCAATATAATCTCCTCTCTTCTGAAATTCCAACCCCTCTCAAGGAGAGAAGGGGAGAGTATTTATAGCCCAAGGAGTGGACTGTTTGCATTCCCAATCTGTCCCTCCACTTGAATAGAAAATTTGGCTATTCAGACAGCCGAATCATAGAATATCTTCTTCTTCAAAGTTGTAGAAAATAATGTTGGCCGACTAATCTCAAAATTTGGAGTCATTTGGACTTACGGATCAAAGGTTATGGGCGGTTTAGTAAACAAAGTTAAACGGTCCATTTCAATCCAGTCTTTTTGAAGTCCAAAATGTGAAAGGGTTTTTGAATATGAATATTCCTTCAAATCCGAATGGTTTCTTCAACAAAGTAGTACTACTATATCTACTCTTTCACACTTTAAAATATCAACTCTATTTGATTCTTACATCATGAGATATGTCATGCATACTATACTTATTTTAATTCTCGGCCAGAATGGTGGGCTGGACTTCAAAGCTTTATTTGGGCCCCTTGTACATGGATTTGGGCCTTGAAATTTTTATCCAAGATGACATGTAGTGTCCCCGGAATTATGGTGGATAGTTAATGTTTTTGGACTTCTTTATTGAGCCCAGTAAATCAATCTTGAAGGCTGGTCCAGTTTGTTCACAAGTTCTTTGGTCTTGTTTGTGAGGAACATATGACCCTTCAAATGGTAGAATTGGATCATGGTACCTTCTAATGAAATGTTTTATATTGAAAGGAGAATCCTAAAAAACAATAACCACACAATTTGGATCAGTATAGAGATAGTTATTATTAAAACATTAAATTGACTCAATTGGACTACTTCTAAAAATGCTCAAAAATTATATTTAATATTAAAACATCAATATTTCACACAAATTATGCAAATTTCATATAAAATCAGTAAAGGGGGAATATAATAAGTCATGAAAATATTAATAACATCAACTCCCCCACACTTAGTTTTGTGCATGTCCTCAGGTGAAACAAATATAAAAACATGACAATCATTTTTACTCACCAACAGATATTAAAATTTTGTTTTCTCCAATCAGGGGAGGTTTAGACTATTTCACTCATCCATTTTGAATTCCACCAAAAGTTGTTACAGAAACAATGTTCCAAAACTAATTCATTTTTTCGTGGTCAAATTTAGAAATGGAAAATGTGGACACTCAAAACTCACACCTCTCAAGATGATAAAATTCATTTTTGGAGGTTCACTCTTTCACCAACCAAAAGTGAAAATCTTAGAGTTTGAAAAGAGGTCTCAGCTTATAATCACTATCCAAAGTGAACAAGAATAAAGGGGTATTTTTAATGGGGTTTTTATGTGGCTATGGGACGGTAGGAATATAATTTCCAAGAGAGAGAATAAGAGGGTTAAAATACCAACATAGAAAAACAATGCACATTTTTTTGAAATAAAACATGGAAGAAAATGAAAACACATATTTACAATGGAATTATTGTGTGAAGAAAGACACAATAGAGGAAGAAAATATGAAGGAGATGAGAAGATGAAATATTTACAAACCACCAAACTTCTCCCAATGATATAAGAATATAATGCAAGTGTTCTTTTTTTCCTTTTTTTTCTTTGTTTTTTCGAAAGTTGACCTTGAAACAGATCTCACACTCATATCCCAACCCATGTTTGATCTCCTCACAACACTAATTGTAATAGTTATAACAAGATCAAAGGTTTAGGAAGAGTGATTTTTGACCTACCCAAGACACAACCCATTTTTTCATTTTTTTTTATTTTTTTTGAATTTTGATTTTTTTTGATTTTTTTGAACACTTTTCAGTATCATTTGTACAATAAATTCACTGAATGACAACCTCCCCCCCACACTAAAATGGATGCTTTCCCCCAAGCATATGATAACACACCAGAAATTAAGGAAATGATACCCAAAAATGAAATCCATTCCCCCCCACACTTAAATTTCAAAAACTTATGCAATGAAAATTCATGTTGATATTAGGTGGGATAAGGTATTGGGCTTGTAATGTGGCTATCAAAGAAAATTTTTTCATATGCTTGAAGGGGCTTTCAAAAGGAGGATTAATGTAAGGGTTATGGGAGGCTATTTGGCTATTGTGATTATCATGTGGTTCAGAAAATGCCTCTATCATATTAATGCACACTAAGGAAGGAAATTCAGCTCAAAGGTCCACAAACTCAAGACTCAAAAATGGGGTTGAAAACACACGTTTTGAAAATATGGCCATAGGTGGCCTTGGCATGAAAACAATTGTTTGTTCTCACGGTTTGGCAAAAGCATTTTCCAAATCAAAAATTGAGCATTCAAAATTTGTTAATTTTGACACAAAATTCTTTATCCAAAGTCATGATGAAAATAAAAAATATTTGAGATGAAAACATGTCTGTAACTCCACAAAATGGTTGGACAAAATTTCAAAACTCAATGGTGAGTAAGAATGACTCTTTTTTTGTAATTTTTTTTAAGTAATTATGTTTTTTTGGTTTTTTTAGTTTTTAAGGTTTTTTTAAAATACACACCCACACAAGAAAGAGAAAAAGAAAGGGTTTGATGAATAAAGTGGTAAAAAAATGAAAGAGAGAGGAAGAAGAAGAAAGAGGAAGAGAGAGGAAGAGATAGAGATAGTTAAAGGGAAAGAGGTTCCCCCTGGTTTGGATTTTGTGGGTTTCCATCTCCATCTAGTGGTGGGTCTACTGTGGATCCAATGGAAGTAGATGATGATCCAGGATTGTGTGTCCTCTCATAGTGATGCTTCAACCGATGTCCATTTACCGTAAATTTCCTTTTGGAGGAGGGGTCTTGGACTTGCACAGCACCAAATGGGTAAACATTAGTAATAACAAAAGGACCTTTCCAACAAGAATTAAGCTTACCTGGGTGAAGCCGAAATCAAGAATTGAAGAGAATTACCTTTTCACCATCATGAAATACCTTTCTCAGGATGTATTTTTCATGGAGTACCTTAGCCTTCTCTTTATACATATTGGAATTCTCATAGGATTCAAGTCGAAGCTCCTCCAGTTCATCCAATTGCAACAATCTTTCTTCACCAGATTTTTCAAGATCAAAATTACATGTTTTCACTGCCCAAAATGACTTATGTTGTATTTCAACTGGTAAGTGACATGCTTTACCAAAAACAAGCCGAAAAGGAGACATCCCAATGGGTATTTTATAGGCAGTTCGATAAGTCCAAAGTGCTTCACCAAGTCTTTCAGGCCAGTCTTTTCTGGTGGGTTTTACAATTCTCTTAAGCACCCTTTTCACTTCTCTATTAGAAAGTTCATCCATTCTATTTGTTTGGGGGTGATATGCAGTTGAAGTTTTATGTACAACCCCATTCTTTTTCAGAATATATTCCATGGTTCTATTACAAAAATGGGATCCTAAGTCACTGATCAAGGAACGTGGTGTGCCAAATATTTGGAATATGTCGGTCTTTAGGAACTCACTAACAGTATGAGCATTATCCTTCCTAGTGGGTTTGGCCTCAACCCACCTTGATACATAATCGACCGCAAGAAGAATGTATGAGAATCCATTGGAAGGGGGAAACGGTCCCATGAAATCAATACCCCAAAATCGAAGATTTCACAAAAGATTAAGGGATTTTGGGGCATTTCATTTCTTTTGGAGATTATGACAAACTTTTGGCATGTGGGACATGATTGACAGAACTCATGTGAGTCCTTGAAGAGGGAAGGCCAGAAGAATCCAGAGTCTAATACCTTTCGGGAGGTCCTTTGTGGTCCAATGTGGCCACCACCAGGCATTGAGTGACAGAATTCTAAGATGGAAGAATATTCATCTTCATCAACACATCTCCTAATTACCATGTCTGCCCCAGTTTTCCAAAGTTTATTTTCTTCCCAAAAATAGTATTTTGAATCACTTTTCAACTTCATTTTTTGTTCTTTTGAAAAAATTTCAGGAAAAACACCAGAAACCAAGTAATTTACAATTGGGGCATACCATGGTAGTTTTGGAGTGAGAGATGAAAGGTGCTCAATTGGAAATTCAGGATCAATGATTTCAGAATGATGAGAATTAGAAATTCTACTCAAGTGATCAGCCATGGGGTTTTCTTTTCCAGGTCTATCTTTGATTTCAAGGTCAAACTCTTAGAGAATTATAATCCATCTTATTAGCCTTGTTTTGGAATCACTTTTCTTGAGTAAGAACTTAATAGCAGAATGGTCTGTGAAGATGATGATTTTGGCACCTAAGAGATAGGGCCGAAATTTATCTAAGGCATAAACCACAGCTAAAAGTTCCTTTTCAGTCACAGTGTAGTGAGATTGAGTTTCATCCAATGTTTTTGAGGCATAATAGATGACATGAGGAATTTTTCTCCTCTTTGGCCAAGAACAGACCCAATAGCTCTATCAGAAGCATCACACATCAATTCAAAGGGTAATGACCAATCTGGGGGTTGGATTATCGGGGCAGATGTGAGAGCAGTTTTGAGTTCAATGAAGGCTCTCTTGCAAACCTCATCAAAATGGAATGTGACATCATTTTGGAGCAAACGAGTGAGTGGGAGGGAAATTTTACAGAAGTTATGGATGAATCGCCGATAGAAACCAGCATTACCGAGGAATGATCGGATGTCTCAAACAGAAGTGGGTTGAGGAAGTGATTGGATCACTTCAATTTTGGCAGGATCAACTTCAATACCATCTTTTGAAACTATTTTCCCTAGAACAATCCCATTAGCTACCATGAAGTGACATTTTTTAAAATTTAACACAAGGTTAAACTTGACACACTTTTGAAGGACTAGAGAGAGTGAATTCAAGCATGACTCAAATGACTCGCCATAAATGGTGAAGTCATCCATGAAGACTTCCATGCAGTGTTCAATGAATTCTGAAAAGATACTCATCATACACCTCTGGAATGTTGCAGGAGCATTGCAAAGGCCAAAAGGCATTCTTCTATATGCATATGTTCCAAAGGGGCATGTGAAAGTAGTCTTTTCTTGGTCCTGAGGTGCGATTGGGATTTGGAAGTAGCCGGTGTATCCATCAAGAAAGCAATAGTGTGACTTTCCAGATAATCTTTCTAGCATTTGATCAAGGAATGGAAGAGGGTAGTGATCTTTTCGGATTTCAACATTCAATTTCCTATAGCTGATGCACACACGCCATTTGTTCTTCACTCGAGTTATGACTACCTCCCCATGTTCATTTGTGACAACAGTTATCCCACCCTTCTTAGGTACAACTTGAATTGGAATAACCCATTCACTATCAGAAATTGGGTAGATAATACCGGCTTGAAGAAGCTTGGTGATCTCTTCCCTAACTGCCTCAAGTATGAGTGGATTGAGTCTTCTTTGGGGTTATCTAACTGGTTTGGACGTCTCCTCTAGATGGATGTGATGCATGCAAAGGGTAGGGTTGATTACTGGTATAACCATCTAGGGTCCAACCTAAGGCCTTTTTGTTTTCCTCTAACACTAGAACAAGTTTGGACTCCTCTGTTTCAGTAAGTGTGGCAGATATAATGACAGGATATGAGTGATCATGGAAGAGGAATGCATATTTCAGGTGTGCAGGAAGAGGTTTCAGATCAATCTCATCTTTCAATTTTGGGATAGACAACTCAGAAATGGAGGAAGGGACTTCAGTTTCTTCAGATTCATTTTTCTCAATGCTGTCCAAGGTGGAGCAGTAGAGATCAGAGTTGATGTGGGATTCAAGAGAGTTTTCATGTTCCTCTAGATTGATGGAGTCTATGAATGAGAGGTCCACATCAACTTCACCATTTATGACTTTGTTAATCATGGTGCAGATTTCACAAGATCCTTTATCATTAGAACATGAAGAACATGGTGGATTGGGGTTCGATTGACTCTTAGAAGTGTCCTCAGAAGCATGGATTGAGAATGCAGAGTGATCCTCAGATGGGTATCGCATGGCTTGGAAAATGTTGAACTTGACCAGTTGGTCACCGAATTCCATGGATAAGATTCCAAAATGGACATCAATCTTGGTTCTCGCAGTCATGAGGAATGGTCTTCCTAGAATTAGAGGAGATCGAGAAGATTTCGTATCACCTTCCATGTCAAGGACATAGAAATCAGCAGGGAAGATAAGATCATTGAATCAGACAAGGACATCCTCAATTATTCCCTCAGGATTGGTTGTGCTTCGATTGGATAACTGAATGACTACACCCGTTGGGTGAAAGGGACCTAGACCAAGGTTGGAGAATATGGATTTGGGCATGACATTAATTGAGGTTCCTAGGTCTATGAGTGCATCATCAAAGTTGAAACTTCCAATTTGGCATGGGACTATAAAGGTCCCTAGATCTTTGCACTTTATGGGAATAGACTGCTGGGTGGAAACATTTTCAAAGGTCCTAAGTTGCCTCTTGTGGGTGCACAATTCCTTAAGAAACTTGGCAAACTTAGGAATTTGTTTTATGGCATCTAAGAGGGGAATGTTGACTTCAACACGTCTAACACATGTCGAGCATTTCAGGACCAGGTTCAAAGGACTTCCTTGGTTTAGAAACGGCTTGAGGAAAAGGAATTGGATTCCTAAGTGGAATGGAAGGAGGTGATGGAATGGATTCAGATTCCTTTTCAATTTTCTTTTTCTTTTCATTTTCTAGGTCAACATTCAAAGGAGGGTTTGAGGATTTATCTTGAGGCATAGCAAGTTGCTTTCCTGATCTAAGTGCAATTGAACTTACATTACCCTTGGGGTTGGGTAATGTTTGAGCTGGGAGTTGGGAAGAATTTGATTGTTGTTGCTGGCTCAGGTGGGATGCAAGTTGACCTATTTGAGTTTCAATGTTTTTAAGGCTAGAACGGGTGAAGGAGGCAAGATCTTCCACTGCAATTTCCCATGGTTGATTGGAAGAAGAGGCTTGTCCCGGATTTAGATTACCTTGATTTTGGTTCTTGGGAAAGCGATTGTATTGGGTTGGGAATTGGAAAGGCTCATTCGGATAGTGGAATCCAGGAGGAGGATTGTTCCTTTGAGGTTGAGGAACAAAAGGATAAGGTTGATGGAAGTTACCACCACCTTGAACATATTGGAATTGGTTTGGGTTTTGAGGAGGGAATTGAGGGGGGTGAGATATGGGATTACCATACCTAAGACCTTACTTATAGGAAGAAGATAAGGGCTTGGAGTGAGGTTGGTTGAAGTTTCTAACAAACTGACCTGATTGTTGAGGGTTGGGGTTCCGGTGAGCATATGCTGCATTGAGCTTCATTGGTCCGGATTAATCAGATTGATCCTCTTGAAGTTGTGGACATGTGTCTGTTGGATGAGCTGGGGAGCTAGAGATTCCACAATTCTTGATAGGTCCAGGGAATAGTGACTGTAGAGAAGATGAGGTTGGGGCTTTGGTAGCCACCGCTAGTTGACGCACAAGACCTGTAAGTTCACTCATCCACTCAGTCATCTTGTTAGGCTCTATGGACTGATTATCTTGGGCTTGTTTGACTTGAGCATGTGCTCGAGTATGGAATTGTTGTGTGTTTGCAGCCATGTTACTTATGAGATCTCTTGCAGCTGCAGGAGTTTTATCAACAAGAGCACCGCCACTTGCGGCATCAATGAGGGTTCTCTCCATATCCAATAACCCCTCATAGAAGTATTGGATCAAGAGTTTGTCAGAAATTTGATGATACGGGAAGGTTGCAAAAATCTTTTTGAACCTCTCCCAGTACTCATGGAGTGATTCATTTGGTAATTGATGGATACCACTTATTTCCTTTTGGATGGAAGCGGTACGAGAAGCAGGAAAGAATTTTTCTAGAAAGAGACGCTTCATGTCATTCCATGTAGTTATGGAACCAGGAGGGAGGTAGTAGAGCCATGACTTGGCAGAGTAAGCTAGGGAGAAAGGGAATGCTTGGAGTTTGATTTGTTCTTCAGAAACCCCTTGAGACTTCATGGTAGAGCATACTACTTGGAACTCTTTAAGGTGAAGATGTGGATCCTCACCGGCTAGCCCGTGAAAATGAGGGAGAAGATGAATCAAACCTGATTTGAGTTTGAAGTCATCTTCAATGTTTGGATATTGAATACCAAGAGGTTGGTAATTCATATCAGGGGTAGCAAGTTCTTTCAATGTTTGTTCCCTAGGATTGGCCATATCGAATTCAATTGGTAGGGAAATGATTGGTTCTTGAATTATTTGAGTATCTCTTATGTTCCTCCTAAGTTGGCGAAGTGTTCGCTCAATTTTAGGGTCAAACAAATCTGAGGGATTGTTTGGGAAGCTACGGGGAATTCAGAGAGATTTAGAAAGGATGAGTAAGGCGAGTTTTTCTTTTTATTTTTTCAGTTTATGATTTTTAAGAGGAAGATGGGTTTTTCTTTGTGTTTTTTTTTCAATTTTTTTTTTAAAAATTTGTTTTTTTTGTTTTTTTGACAATAACTAGAAACTAATGACTACTTAAGGCACCATCCCTGGAAACGACACCATTTGAAATGCACGACCGATTGTCTCCTATCGACCGGCCATAGTTCCGGTGCTCTGCTAATGTGTATAGCAGCACTCGGGTCGAATCCTCGGCGATGATACTTTGTAATAGTCGTTTGTTTTTAGTTAATTGTATTCTGATTGGGGGGTTTGTTTGTAGAGCTTATGAAATAATTTATGGATGATGTTTGATTTAACAAATTGATGAAGATTTGGGTGAGTTCATCATTAGGTTAGTTAAGCTTGTGATATCCTTGAGCTTTTCTTTATATTGCATTTAAATTAACACCCATATCAAAAGATGATGTTGATTAGAATTCCTAAGTGTTAAGGCTTTAAAACAAGACTTAACTAAACTTAAGGTTATAATCTCAATTAGATATTATTTATGGTGGTGTATTTATGGTTCCAATAATCCATGGAAACCACATGTTAAACAAAACAAGTCATTAATCCATGACATGTTAAGTCCAACATACTCAATGTTAATTCAAAGAATATTCATCGAGCAGAATCTCTCAATCAATTAACATACCTAAATTATAACTCACCCCAATGAGAGGTTTACTCAGACATTTTGGTGTTTAATAATCTGGTTATAATGATTATGATTATAAATTAATAAGAGAAGAAAAAGAAAGGGATAAGAAAAGAGTGGTACGTCGACACACACACACGAACAATGATGATAATTAAAAACGGACTTTCGATTGAATGAGGAAGCTAAATAAGGGAAGGGTATTGAACTGAATTTAAACTATTTTAAGAACATTAATATTAAAATACAGAAGGTGGAGGAGAATAAGAGATATTGAAGAAGAAACTTTCATTAAAACAGACTTACAAAATAAAGGACTTACAAAATTACAAAAATGAAGGACAAAAAAGTAAGTGAAAACAAAGAGAGGAAGAAAGGTCTCTCAAGTACAAACATGAGTATGTCAGGTCCTCCCAAGCCTTTGTAAAGGCTTTGTTCATGCCAATATAATCTCCTATCTTCTGAAATGCCAACCCCTCTCAAGGAGAGAAGGGGAGAGTATTTATAGCCCAAGGAGTAGACTGTTTGCATTCCCAATCTGTCCCTCCACTTGCATAGCCAATTTTGCTATCCCGACAGCCGAATCTTCAAATATCTTCTTCTTCAAAGTTGTAGAAAATAATGTTTTCCGAATACTCTCAAAAGTTGGAGTCATTTGAACTTACGGATCAAAAGTTATGGCCGTTTAATTAAACAAAGTTAAACTGTCCATTTCAATCCAGTCTTTTTTAAGTCCATAATGTGAAAGTTTTTTTTAATATGAATATGCCTTCAAATCCGAATGATTTCTTAAACAAAGTCGGACTAATATATCTCCTATTTCACACTGCAAAATCTCAGCTCGATTTGATGCTTAAATCATGATAAATGTCATGCATACTATACTGATTTTAATTCTCGGCCAGAATGGTGGGATGGATTTAAAAGCTTTATTTGGGCCCCTTGTCCTTGGATATGGGCCTTGAAATTTTTATCCAAGATGACATTTAGTGTCCCCCGAATTATGGTGGAGATTTAATGTTTTTGGACTTCTGTATTGAGCCCAGTAAATCAATCTTCAAGGCTGGTCCAGTTTGTTCACAAGTTCTTTGGTCTTGTTTGTGAGGAACATATGACCCTTCAAATGGTAGAATTGGATCATGGTACCTTCTAATGAAATGTTGTATATTGAAAGGATAATCCTAAAAAACAATAAACACACAATTTGGATCAGTATAGAGACAGATATTATTAAAACAATAAACTGACTCAATTGGACTACTTCTAAAAATGCTCAAAAATTATATTTAATATTAAAACATTAATATTTCACACAAATTATGAAAATTTCATATTAAATCAGTAAAGGGGGAATATAATAAGTCATGAAAATATTAATAACATCAAATCCCCCACACTTAGTTTTGTGCATGTCCTCATGTGCAACAAATATAAAAACATGACAATCATTTTTACTCACCAACAGATATTAAAATTTTGTTTTCTCCAATCAGGGGAGGTTTAGACTATTTCACTCATCCATTTTGAATTCCACCAAAATTTGTTTCAGAAACAATGTTCCAAAAATAATTCATTTTTTCATGGTCAAATTTAGAAATGGAAAATGTGGACACTCAAAACTCACACCTCTTAAGATGATAAAATTCATTTGTGGAGGTTCACTCTTTCACCAACCAAAAGTGAAAATCTTAGAGTTTGAAAAGAGATCTCAGCTTACAATCCCTATCCAAAGTGAACAAGAATAAAGAGGTGTTTTTAATGGGGTTTTTATGTGGCTATGGGACGATAGGAATATAATGTCCAAGAGAGAGAATAAGAGGGTTAAAATACCAACATAGAAAAACAATGCACATTTTTTTGAAATAAAACATGGAAGTAAATGAAAAAACATATTTACAAGGGAATGATTGTGTGAAGAAAGAGACAATAGAGGAAGAAAATATGAAGGGTATGAGAAGATGAAATATTTACAAACCACCAAACTTCTCCCAATTATATAAGCATATAATGAAAGTGTTCTTTTTTTCCTTTTTTTTCTTTGTTTTTTCGAAAGTTGACCTTGAAACAGATCTCACACTCATATCCCAACCCATGTTTGATCTCCTCACGACACTAATTGTAATAGTTATAACAAGATCAAAGGTTGAGGAAGAGTGATTTTTGACCTACCCAAGACACAACCCATTTTTTCATTTTTTTTGATTTTTTTTTGAATTTTGATTTTTTTTTGATTTTTTTTGAACACTTTTCAATATCATTTGTACAATACATTCACTGAATGACAACCTCCCCCCCCCACACTAAAATGGATGCTTTCCCTCAAGCATATGATAACACACTAGAAAGTAAGGAAATGATACCCAAAAATGAAATCCATTCCCCCCCACACTTAAATTTCAAAAACTTATGCAATGAAAATTCATGTTGATATTAGGTGGGATAAGGTATTGGGCTTGTAATGTGGCTATCAAAGAAAAGGTTTTCATAGGCTTGAAGGGGCTTTCAAAAGGAGTATTAATGTAAGGGTTATGGGAGGCTATTTGGCTATTGTGATTCTCATGTGGTTCAGAAAATGCCTCTATCATATTAATGCACACTAAGGCAGGAAATTCAGCTCGAAGGTCCAAAAACTCAAGACTCACAAATGAGGGTGAAAACACACGTTTTGAAAAGATGGCCATAGGTGGCCTTGGCATGAAAGCAATTGTTTGTTCTCACGGTTTGGGAAAAGCATTTTCCAAATCAAAAATTGAGCATTCAAAATTTGTTAATTTTGACACAAAATTCTGTATCCAAAGTCATGATGAAAATACAAAATATTTGAGATGAAAACATGTATGTAACTCCAAAAAATGGTTGGACAAAATTTCAAAACTCGATGGTGAGTAAGAATGACTATTTTTTTGTAATTTTTTTTAAGTAATTATGTTTTTTTGGTTTTTTTTAGTTTTTAAGGTTTTTTTAAAATACACACCCACACAAGAAAGAGAAAAATAAAGGGTTTGATGAATAAAGTGGTAAAAAAAATGAAAGAGAGAGGAATAAGAAGAAAGAGGTAGAGAGAGGAAGAGATAGAGATAGTTAAAGGGAAAGAGGTGCCCCCTGGTTTGGATTTTGTGGGTTTCCATCTCCATCTAGTGGTGGGTCTACTGTGGATCCAATGGAAGTAGATGATGATCCAGGATTGTGTGTCCTCTCATAGTGATGCTTCAACCGATGTCCATTTACCATAAATTTCCTTTTGGAGGAGGGGTCTTGGACTTACACTGCACTAAATGGGTAAACGTTAGTAATAACAAAAGGACCTTCCCAACGAGTATTAAGTTTACCTGGGTGAAGCCGAAATCGAGAATTGAAGAGAATTACCTTTTCACCTTCATGAAATACCTTTCTCAGGATGTGTTTGTCATGAAGTACCTTAGAATTCTCTTTATACATATTGGAATTCTCATAGGATTCAAGTCGAAGCTCCTCCAGTTCATCCAATTGCAACAATCTTTCTTCACCAGATTTTTCAAGATCAAAATTACATGTTTTCACTTCCCAAAATGAATTATGTTGTATTTCAACTGGTAAGTGACATGCTTTACCAAAAACAAGCCGAAAAGGAGACATCCCAATGGGTGTTTTATAGGAAGTTCGATAATCCCAAAGTGCTTCACCAAGTCTTTCAGGCCAGTCTTTTCTGGTGGGTTTTACAATTCTCTTAAGCACCCTTTTCACTTCTCTATTAGAAATTTCATCCATTCTATTTTTTTGGGGGTGATATGCAGTTGAAGTTTTATGTACAACCCCATTCTTTTTCAGAAGAGATTCCGTGGTTCTATTACAAAAATGGGTTCCTAAGTCACTGATCAAGGAACGTGGTGTGCCAAATCTTTGGAATATGTGGGTCTTTAGGAACTCACTAACAGTATGAGCATCATCCTTCCTAGGGGGTTTGGCCTTAACCCACCTTGATACATAATCGACCGCAAGAAGAATGTATGAGAATCCATTGGAAGGGGGAAATGGTCCCATGAAATCAATACCCCAAACATCGAAGATTTCACAAAAAATTAAGGGCTTTTGGGACATTTCATTTCTTTTGGAGATTATGCCAAACTTTTGGCATGTGGGACATGATTGACAGAACTCATGTGAGTCCTTGAAGAGGGAAGGCTAGAAGAATCCAGAGTCTAATACCTTTCGGGAGATCCTTTGTGGTCCAAAGTGGCCACCACCAGGCATTGAGTGAGTGAATTCTAAGATGGAAGAATATTCATCTTCATCAACACATCTCCTAATTACCATGTCTACCCCAGTTTTCCAAAGTTTATTTTCTTCCCAAAAATAGTATTTTGAATCACTTTTCAACTTCATTTTTTGTTCTTTTGAAAAAATTTCAGAAAAAACACCAGAAACCAAGTAATTTACAATTGGGGCATACCATGGTAGTTTTGGAGTGAGAGATGAAAGGTGCTCAATTGGAAATTCAGGATCAATAATTTCAGAATGAGGAGAATTAGAAATTCTACTCAAGTGATCATCCACGGGGTTTTCTTTTCCAGGTCTATCTTTGATTTCAAGGTCAAACTCTTGGAGCATTAGAATCCATCTTATTAGCCTTGTTTTGGAATCACTTTTCTCAAGTAAGAACTTAATAACAGAATGGTCTGTGAAGATGATGATTTTGGCACCTAAGAGATAGGGCCGAAATTTATCTAAGGCATAAACCACAACTAAAAGTTCCTTTTCAGTCACAGTGTAGTGAGATTGAGTTTCATCCAATGTTTTTGAGGCATAATAGATGACATGAGGAATTTTTTATCTTCTTTGACCAAGAACAGCCCCAATAGCTCTATCAGAAGAATCACACATCAATTCAAAGGGTAATGACCAATCTGGGGTTTGGATTATCGGGGCAGATGTGAGAGCAATTTTGAGTTCAATGAAGGATCTCTTCCAAACCTCATCAAAATAGAATGTGACATCATTTTGGAGCAAACGAGTGAGTGGGAGATAATTTTTACTGAAGTTATGGATGAATCGCCGATAGAAACCAGCATGACCAAGGAATAATCAGATGTCTCGAACAGAAGTGGGTTGAGGAAGTGATTGGATCACTTCAATTTTGGCAGGATCAACTTCAATAACATCTTTTGAAACTATGTGCCCTAGAACAATCCCATTAGCTACCATGAAGTGACATTTTTCAAAATTTAACACAAGGTTACACTTGACACACTTTTGAAGGACTAGAGAGAGTGAATGAAAGAATGACTCGAATGAATCGCCATAAATGGTGAAGTCATCCATGAAGACTTCCGTGCAGTGTTCAATGAATTCTGAAAAGATACTCATCATACACCTCTGGAATGTTGCAGGAGCATTGCAAAGGCCAAAAGGCATTCTTCTATATGCATATGTTCCAAAGGGGCATGTTAAAGTAGTCTTTTCTTGGTCCTGAGGTGCGATTGGGATTTGGAAGTAGCCAGTGTATCCATCAAGAAAGCAATAGTGTGACTTTCCGGATAATCTTTCTAGCATTTGATCAAGGAATGGAAGAGGGTAGTGATCTTTTCGGGTTTCAACATTCAATTTCCTATAGTCGATGCACACACGCCATTTGTTCTTCACTCGATTTGTGACTACCTTCCCATGTTCATTTGTGACAACAATTATCCCACCCTTCTTAGGTATAACTTGAATTGGACTAACCCATTCACTATCAGAAATTGGGTAGATAATACCGGCTTAAAGAAGCTTGCTGATCTCTTCCCTAGCTGCCTCAAGTATGAGTGGATTGAGTCTTCTTTGGGGTTATCTAACTGGTTTGGATGTCTCCTCCAGATGGATGTGATGCATGCAAAGGGTAGGGTTGATTCCTGGTATGCCCATCTAGGGTCCAACCTAAGGCCTTTTTGTTTTCCTCTAACACTGGAACAAGTTTGGACTCCTCTGTTTCAGTAAGTGTGTCAGATATAATGACAGGATATGAGTGATCATGGAAGAGGAATGCATATTTTAGGTGTGCAGGAAGAGGTTTCAGATCAATCTCATCTTTCACTTTTGGGCTAGACAACTTAGAAATGGAGGAAGGGAATTCAGTTTCTTCAGATTCATTTTTCTCAATGCTGTCCAAGGTAGAGCAGTAGAGATCAGATTTGATGTGGGATTCAAGAGAGTTTTCAAGTTCCTCTAGATTGATGGAGTCTATGAATGAGAGGTCCACATCAACTTCACCATTTATGACTTTGTTAATCATGGTGCAGATTTCACAAGATCCTTTATCATTAGAACATGAAGAACATGGTGGATTGGGGTTCGATTGACTCTTAGAAGTGTCCTTAGAAGCATAGATTGAGAATGCAGAGTGATCCTCTGATGGGTATCGCATGGCTTGGAAAATGTTGAACTTGACCAGTTGATCACCGAATTCCATGGATAAGATGCCAGAATGGACATCAATCTTGGTTCTCGCAATCATGAGGAATGTTCTTCCTAGAATTAGACGAGATCGAGAAGATTTTGTCTCACCTTCCATGTCAAGGACATAGAAATCAGCAGGTAAGATAAGATCATTGACTCAGACAAGGACATCCTCAATTATTCCCTCAGGACTGGTTGTGCTTCGTTTGGCTAACTGAATGACAACACCCGTTGGGTGAAAGGGACCTATACCAAGGTTGGAGAATATGGATTTGGGCATGACATTAATTGAGGTTCCTAGGTCTATGAGTGCATCATCAAAGTTGGAACTTCCAATTTGGCATGGGACTGTAAAGGTCCCGTGATCTTTGCACTTTATGGGAATAGACTGCTGGGTGGAAACATTTTCAAAGGTCCTAAGTTTCCTCTTGTGGGTGCACAATTCCTTAAGAAACTTGGCATACTTAGGAATTTGTTTTATGGCATCTAAGAGGGGAATGTTGACTTCAACACGTCTAACACATGTCGAGCATTTCAGGATCAGGTTCAAAGGACTTCCTTGGTTTAGAAACGTCTTGAGGAAAATGAATTGGATTCCTAAGTGGAATGGAAGGAGGTGATGGAATGGATTCAGATTCCTTTTCAATTTTCTTTTTCTTTTCATTTTCTAGGTCAAAATTCAAAGGAGGGTTTGAGGATTTATCTTGAGGCATAGCAAGTTGCTTTCCTGATCTAAGTGCAATTGAACT
The DNA here is from genome assembly GCA_963277665.1 of Viscum album. Lineage (NCBI taxonomy): Eukaryota > Viridiplantae > Streptophyta > Magnoliopsida > Santalales > Viscaceae > Viscum > Viscum album. Next base: position 1,484,069,565 of record OY728141.1, read on the forward strand.
TACATTACCCTTGGGGTTGGGTAATGGTTGAGCTGGGAGTTGGGAAGAATTTGATTGTTGTTGCTGGCTCAGGTGGGATGAAAGTTGACCTATTTGAGTTTCAATGTTTTTAAGGCTAGAACGGGTGAAGGAGGCAAGATCTTCCACTGCACTTTCCCATGGTTGCTTGGAAGAAGAGGCTTGTCCCGGATTTAGATTACCTTGATTTTGGATCTTGGGAAAGCGATTGTATTGGGTTGGGAATTGGAAAGGCTCATTCGGATAGTGGAATCCAGGAGGAGGATTGTTCCTTTGAGGTTGAGGAACAGAAGGATAAGGTTGATGGAAGTTACCACCACCTTGACCATATTGGAATTGGTTTGGGTTTTGAGGAGGGAATTGAGGGGGGTGAGATATGGGATTACCATACCTAAGGCCTTGGTTATAGGAAGAAGATAAGGGCTCGGAGTGAGGTTGGTTGAAGTTTCTAACAAACTGACCTGATTGTTGAGGGTTGGGGTTCCGGTGAGCATATGCTGCATTGAGCTCCATTGGTCTGGATTAATCAGATTGATCCTCTTGACGTTGTGGACATGTGTCTGTTGGATGAGCTGGGGAGCTAGATATTCCACAATTCTTGATAGGTCCAGGGAATAGTGACTGTAGAGAAGATGAGGTTGGGGCTTTGGTAGCCACCGCTAGTTGACACACAAGACCTGTAAGTTCACTCATCCACTCAATCATCTTGTTAGGCTCTATGGACTGATTATCTTGGGCTTGTTTGACTTGAGCATGTGCTCGAGTATGTAATTGTTGTGTGTTTGCAGCCATGTTACTTATGAGATCTCTTGCAGCTGCAGGAGTTTTATCAACAAGAGCACCGCCACTTGCGGCATCAATGGGGGTTCTCTCCATAGCCAATAACCCCTCATAGAAGTATTGAATCAAGAGTTGGTCAGAAATTTGATGATGTGGGCAGGTTGCAAAAATCTTTTTGAACCTCTCCCAGTACTCATGGAGTGATTCATTTGGGAATTGACGGATACCACTTATTTCCTTTCAGATGGAAGCGGTACGAGAAGCAGGAAAGAATATTTCTAGAAAGAGACGCTTCATGTCATTCCATGTAGTTATGGAACCATGAGGGAGGTAGTAGAGCCATGACTTGGCAGAGTAAGCTAGGGAGAAAGGGAATGCTTGGAGTTTGATTTGTTCTTCAGAAACCCCTTGAGACTTCATGGTAGAGCATACTACTTGGAACTCTTTAAGGTGAAGATGTGGATCCTCACCGGCTAGCCCGTGAAAATGAGGGATAAGATGAATCAAACTTGATTTGAGTTCGAATTCATCTTCAATGTTTGGATATTGAATACCAAGAGGTTGGTAATTCATATCAGGGGTAGCAAGTTCTTTCAATGTTTGTTCCCTAGGATTGGCCATATCGAATTCAATTGGTAGGGCAATGATTGGTTCTTGAATTATTTGAGTATCTCTTATGTTCCTCCTAAGTTGGCGAAGTGTTCTCTCAATTTCAGGGTCAAAAAAATCCGAGGGATTGTTTGGGAGGCTACGGGGAATTCAGAGATATTTATAAAGGATGAGTAAGGCGAGTTTTTCTTTGTATTTTTTCAGTTTATGATTTTTAAGAGGAAGACGAGTTTTTCTTTGTGTTTTTTTTTCAATTTTTAAATTTTTTTTTTGGTTTTTTTGACAATAACCAGAAAATAATGACTACTTAAAGAACCATCCCTGGAAACGACGCCATTTGAAACGCACATCCTATTGTCGCCTATCGACCGGTCATAGTTCCGGTGCTCTGCTAATGTGTATAGCAGCACTCGGGTCGAATCCCCGACGATGATACTTTGTAATAGTCGTTTGTTTTTAGTTAATTGTATTCTGATTGGGGGGTTTGTTTGTAGAGATTATGAAATAATTTATGGATTATGTTTGATTTAACAAATTGATGAAGATTGGGGTGAGTTCATCATTAGGTTAGTTAAGATTGTGATATCCTTGAGCTTTGCTTTATATAGAATTTAAATTAACACCCATGTCACAAGATGATGTTGATTAGAATTCCTAAGTGTTAAGGCTTTAAACCAAGCCTTAACTTAACTTAAGGTTATAATATCAATCAGATCTTATTTATGGTGGTGTATTTATGGTTCCAATAATCCATGGAAACCACATGTTAAACAAAACAAGTCATTAATCCATGACATGTTAAGTCCAACATACACAATGTTAATTCAAAGAATATTCATCGAGCAGAAGCTCTCAATCACTTAACATACCTAAATTATAACTCACCCCAATGAGAGATTTACTCAGCCATTTGGGTGTTTAATAATCTGGTTATAATGATTATGATTATAAATTAATACGAGAAGAAAAATAAAGGGATAAGAAAAGAGTGGTACGTCGACACACACACACACGAACAATGATGATAATTAAAAACGAACTTTTGATTGAATGAGGAAGCTAAATAAGGGAAGGGGATTGAACTGAATTTAATCTATTTTAAGAAAATTAATATTAAAATACAGAAGGTGGATGAGAATAAGAGATATTGAAGAAGAAACTTTCATTAAAACAGAATTACAAAATAAAGGACTTACAAAATTAAAAAAATGAAGGACACAAAAGTAAGTGAAAACAAATAGAGGAAGAAAGGTCTCTCAAGTAAAAACTTGAGTATAGAAGGTCATTCCAAGCCTTTTTAAAGGCTTTGGTCGTGCCAATATAATCTCCTCTCTTCTGAAATGCCAACCCCTCTCAAGGAGAGAAGGGGAGAGTATTTATAGCCCAAGGAGTGGACTGTTTGCATTCCCAATCTGTCCCTCTACTTGAATCTACAATTTGGCTATTCAGACAGCCGAATAATCTAATATATTATTCTTCAAAGTTTTATACAATAATGTTGGCCGACTACTCTCAAAATTTGGAGTCATTTGGACTTACGGATCAAAAGTTATGGCCGGTTGTTTAAACAAAGTTAAACTGTCCATTTCAATCCAGTCTTTTTGAAGTCCATAATGGGAAAGGGTTTTTGAATATTAATATGCCTTCAAATCCGAATGGTTTCTTCAACAAAGTAGTCCTCCTATATCTCCTCTTTCGCACTTCAAAATCTCAACCAGAGTTTATGCTTACATCATGAGATATGTCATGCATACTATACTGATTTTAATTCTCGTCCAGAATGGTGGGCTTCACTTCAATGCTTTATTTGGGACCCTTGTACTTGGATTTGGGACTTGAAATTTTTATCCAAGATGACATGTAGTGTCCCACGAATTATGGTGTATAATTAATGTTTTTTTACTTCTGGAGTGATTCCAGTAAATCAATCTTCAAGGATGGTCCAGTTTGTTCACAGGTTCTTTGGTCTTGTTTGTGAGGAACATATGACCCTTCAAATGGTAGAATTGGCTCATGGTACCTTCTAATGAAATGTTGTATATTGAAAGGAGAATCCTAAAAAACAAGAACCAAACAATTTGGATCAGTATAGAGACAGTTATTATTAAAACATTAAACTGACTCAATTGGACTACTTCTAAAAATGCTCAAAAATTATATTTAATATTAAAACATTAATATTTCACACAAATTATGCACATTTCATATAAAATCAGTAAAGGGGGAATATAATAAGTCATGAAAATATTAATAACATCAATACCACTATTATTCCACAATAATAGATTTCCCTTTGAAAATATCTTAATAAGAACTCTCAATATATCTTCTTTCTAGTTGTGTCATAGAATCCATAAGATCCCACTCTTCATCATGAATTCCCTTTCCAAAAATATATATGTAAGTCCACCTATCTACTTAAATAGTTTTCATTTTTGAAATATCACTTTCTAACTCATCAATGACAGATCGACATACTAAAAATTCCCCAGAATGCACATGCTCATGTTTTGGCTACTCAATAAGCTCTATAGGAGCCTGAGCTTGCGGCTACACCATCTGTAGTGTGTCATGATGAGGCTGCTCCTACCATGTATCTAGTTCCTTCGGCTTCTATCATAGTTATATTTTTCCTATGAAATATTATATCTCATTTAGTGACACATGGTTCATCTTCCAAATATCTTTGTATTCTCATTCTATCTATTCAACTCCAACCCTAAAAAATTATAGTAAAACTTCTCGTAATACCATGATCTTAAACAAGTAGGTTTTAAATTATTCAGTTGTGAATCCTTTTACTCTATTGCATGTCACCTCTTACCACTAATGGAAGCCCCATCTTCAATATCTTCTACAATGCCATTTTTCCCACTACTACATTTCAAATCCGCATGAGGAAACTACTACATCTACTTCAACCTTTCAGAGAAGTTGGTTTATCAGCTACAACCATGATTCAAGAATTTTACTTGGTTAGGATACTATTTATTGAGTTATCTCACTTGAATGAAGTAAACACTTATCTCAGTGATCAAGGATCATCAATAATGATTATGAAACTCCTACATAAAATGTGACTTTATCTATTCAAATCATTCATTCAATATTTTCTTTCACTACTATCTTGAGTTCCTGCTCCTGTTGTGCTATTTTTGCTAGTAAAACTATTCAAGAAATAGGTTCTCTCATATATATCTCTAGAAATACCTCTCAATGAAATAAACCAATTTATAGGAACATAGTTGAGAGAGAGATAGAGATAAATAAAATTCTTAAATTAAATGAAGAGATGATTACAACAGAAACAAGAGGAAGAATAAGGAATGGGGAAGAAGAAGAAGACTCCCCTAGAGATGTCTCTTTGAGGCCAAGGTCGCAGCCCTCTCTACCAAAGTTGAGAGAAAATTCCATATCACAATTCATGATTTACCATCATACCATTAGCCTTTATTTATTAACCCAACCTAATACTAACATCCCTAAATACCACAATAATTCTCTACTACAATTTACAACAGCATCTTTGACAGTAATGAATTATTACTCACTCCTTAATCATACCCCTACGTAGCAGTACCCCCTAGAACCCCTTCAAAGCATCTATTTACTATCTAGTAATATATTTTACTTTGGAACAAAATAATATGTAATATAACTTTACATAGATAATTCAATATGTAATATATTTTTATTTTCAAAATTTCAATACATAAGAAGATAGTTCAACACGTAAGAATATATACTTAGAGAAATTTTAAAAATTTAACATACATAAGATAATTATAAACATGATATAAAATGTTTATGATGATGTTTTTACCACAAATCTTAACATAGAATACATAAGATTTTTAATACACAAGAGTGATACATAAGATGATGTAATTAGAAACATTCCATAATTTGAGGAATTATTATTAAAAAAACACAAAATTTATGGAATCTAGAATGTGATAAATCATGAAATAAAGAATAAAAATGATGAAAAAATTATAAATTATTAATAAAAAACAATAAATAAATAATCATAATAATTAATAGTTAAATTAAGAAAGGAATTGTAATTATCAATACATAAATAAAGTAGTAATAAGCTACTCAATAGGAAGTTCCAATGTTTTGGTGTGATATAGATGAGACTATCCATGAAATTCGTTAACCACTCAAGTGGTAGATGACCTATAATGGGAGTATGTTATGATCATAGGTAGAAATTTATATTATTTGATTATATATTTCTCATGTATCCATTGATTATATTGTTTACTTATTGTATGCATATTAGGTGGAGTCGGGAATTGGTTCCATATTGGGAAAATAATTTGTTATATTATTTTTATCTGCTACTTTGAGATTATTTGGACTTGTAATAAACTTTTTAGTTTTAAATATAATAACCTTTTTTCAATGGAATTTATTACAAGGTCTGGAATTAGTTTTCATAGGATTACATGAGAGTGATTTAAGGAAATAAAATTGGGTATTCATACTCTCCCCTACCCACACATTTCTGTGTTCATGTAGATTCATTGTATCCTGATAGAGGTAAGGGAAAATATTTGATGTTCATGGGAAATGGATCTTAAGAGCTAAGTTCTTCATCTACATGGAGGTGTTTGGCTGTGTGTTAGAGGATAATTTAGACCATTCATGTTGGATGAGTGTCATTGGCTAGGTTGTCATGTCATTCCAAGACATGAGTGTGTTTTATCTTTCAATTCACTCTATTTGGTTTCTATTTAAACTTAAATCGGTATTTTAATATTGTTTTTTTTTATTTTAAAATGAAATTTGCATTCATGTTTCATATATTTGGTTTTTTATGGGAGGTAAAACATTCCCTAATGATTATATTTATCACTTGACACTAATTTCTAGAATCTTTCAATTAGGGAACATGATTGAGGAATTATAGAGATCTTGAAATGGCTCTTAGAGATTTTTGTCCAAGGTTAGGGATGTCACAAGGACTTCCTCATGCTGGAAAATCCATGGTAATCTGATTTGATGATGATGGTTTCAATTGATGATTGATTGAAACTTTGGTTTTATTTAATCTTTATATAAGTTCTTATGATTTATGGAGATCCACTCTTGAAATTACTTTGATTTTTCAGCTCCAATGTGATGGAGGCATGGTATCAATTTTTTTACATGCATTTCCACTACTCAAGTAAGTAGGTGTTCTCGGTGGGAATTCAACCACTACAAATCAATGATTTTTTACATGATAATAATGGTGAGTGAACCGTGTAAAAACTCTTTTTTCATGTTTTTTTCTTGATATATCTCTCATCATCTTATTTCCACAATCTATATCCAATCAAACTAACCGATAACCAGAATTATTAGGTTAATAGTAGGTGTTTTCAATAACCATTGATTCACCCCTGCACCCAGTGGTAGCATACTCTCTCATGGGATTATCAGTTGATATTAAAGCATTATTGATGTGCTTCTAGGTAACAATTACCACAAATTTGAGTTTGATCTTATTTCTAAGCCTATCATAAAGTGAATTGAGAGAGGGAGGGTGATGAGTTATATCTCATTCTTTAATACATCTTATATTTTTCCTTGTAAACAAAAAGTGGGATTTTCATGTTTTGTGTGCCTCGATTCAAAAAAATGGGATCTACTCATTATAGTTCTACAACCTAAGATTATAGGAGGAGCTAGGATACCCACATAAGTGATTAACTAATTTGTCTACTTTTATTCTTGGATAGATGAAGAATCAAGGGACTCAAAGATCAATGAAATGGAAATATCAAGAGAGTTCTTTAAGTGGAATTGTAGTGGTCTTAAGTTTAACCAATAAGACTTCTAGACGAGAACTATTTTAAAAAATGTCACAATAAATGGGGATAAAGGGATATAATCTATTTTTAAATGGGTCATATATGTTTGAAAATATATTTTTATATAACATAAATTTTATATTTTATAATAAAATAAAAAATGAAGGTCATCCTATTCAGCCTGTAAGTTTGTGTTATATAGAACGATCATTAATTTCTTAAGCCCGTGAAAATGGACTTATGAATTATATCCTATATAATATTAATCCCATGATAGGCCAAAATGACCCACTGGGGGCCACCTGGCCAGAGGAAGCTTGAAGAGGACTCACCACTATGAACACCATCTGATCAGAAGGTGTCCTCTCATGGTGAAAAACTTAGGTGACTACCTCTATCCATTCATCAGCTATCAGGGGGTTTTTTCCTCTAAAACTAAAATTTATCTACTTTTGATACTCTTGTACTATGCTTATCTTGTGCACATCATCATATAGAACTACCGGTGCAACCTGTTGATCAATGGGTGCTGGAAAAACTGACAAAGCACCCCAAGGTACTACCTATAATACAATAGGAGAAAAAAGTGTGATAAATATTGTTATAGTGAGAATAAATAAAAAATAATAAAATATTATTATAGTAATTTAAATGGTTAAAGTAGTGAACCACAAAATTTAATCAATTTTTTGAATAAATATGTAAGGCCAATTACATCCACTACTAATGAACACAACACAAGTAAAGAAACCTATATTAAAAATGCGAACCCCAAGAATTGGCCTCGTGGTCTAGTCCCCTCCACCTCACCCCAAAACCCAAAAAACCCCACCAATAATGATGGAGAAATTTTTTGGATAAATATATTTATATCCCATGATTCTCAAAATTATTATCATTAACATCTCCAATAAAAACTATAGTTGTACTTTCTAAAAAATTTAAGTGTATTCTTGAAAGTTGAAATTTTTATCTTTCACATTTTTGTTTCTGAGTTTTTCATAATTTAAATACGAAAAATGAAAATAAGAAAAAGAAACATAAAATTAAGAAATTAGACAAATAAAAACGTAAAAATAAAAACATAAAAACTTCACATTGGTTTAATTTATGAATTCAAGAAATTGGCCAAAGAATAATCACCACCCTAATCAATGTGCTATGTGTATAAATAATATATAAATATATATAAACACACACACACACAGATATATATATATATATATATATAATTTTTATTATTCAATTAAATATTAGAAATCACCCATATAATTGACTAAAAAAGTAATCTTGGTGGAGAAATAGAACACAAGGAAGAAAAAACTTATGTGAGTAGTGAATGATATATAGTGCCATCATCAATATTTTATTGGAATGACTAAAAAAAGAAATAAATACATTTGAAATCAAAATTAGAATAAAACAAATAAATTTTTCCAAAAAATAAATAGATAAATAATACATTAAGATGGGGAATGTGTACTGTAGGAAAAAATCATTTAAAAAATGTTAGTTCAGGATTTAGAGTCTTGGGTGGAATGAAAAAAAACAAGAAATATAAATCTAAATGGATTATAATGTGTCTCAATGATTTCATTCTAGACAAATAAAATTTAAAGTATAAGGACTTAAATATATTTATTGATAATCATTCAACCCTTATTATTCCATTTTATCAGTAAAATTTCTTTCAAACAATTGAATTCACACTTCAATATGTTCACTCTATTATATTATCCCTTTAAAAAAATAACCCTTAAAGTTTAATTGATGGTGGATCATTTCATTTTCATTAACATATTTGATGGTGGATCATTTCAATCTTATAGATATATTTTTAGTTAATTATAAATTATAGTGTATTTGTATTTATTTTGATACAAAGTATTTTCATAAACACTTGAATACTAAATGGAACATAAAAAAATTGATTTTTGAATCCTCTTTAATATAGTGAATAAAACAAAAAAATTACTCATTATTAAAATGATGAATGAATGTGAACACAAGATTGGATAATAACATCATGCATAATGTTAATCTATTGTCAAATCCTAAACCCAAATGACTACTTATATTTACATAAAAACATTAAAATACCTCTTCTGGAACTTCAAATCCCATCAAAGATTTTTAGAAAAAAATTCACCCCAGTACAATTAAATGATATTAAAATAAGCAACATAAATCTGAATAGATATGTCCTAGTGATTTCATTCTAGACAAATCAACTCTCAAGGATTGGGACTTTAAAATTTTGAATAACAATTAGTCATCCCTTACTATTCCATTTTATCATTAAAATCTCTTTCAAATAATTTAATGAACACTTCAAGTTGTTCATTATATTATATTCATCCTTTCAAAAAATAACATTTAAATTTAAATTTTTGAGGGATCATTTCAATTCCATTGGAATAGTTTAAGTGAATTTTAAATTATAGTGAATACTATGTGGAATAGAAAAAAAGATCATTTTTTCAATCCTCCTTGGTTTAGTGAAGTTTTAATTCATTTAATTTTTTAATTTTGTTTAAATTAAATCAAAAAAGGTAATTATAATATTTAGAAAAGCTTTTATAAAGTTAAAAATAAACAAAATATATATACTCATTATTAAAATGATTAATAGATGTGATCACAATATTGGTGAATAACACGAGACACAAAGTTACTCTGTTTTCAACTCCTAAACCAAAAATCACTACTTATCATTACATAAAAACATTAAAATCCATCTTTTGAAACATTAAATCCAATCAATTTTTTGTACAAAAAATTTCAACACTTACAGTTAAATGATATGAAAATGAGAAACATAAAGCCAAATGGATTATAATGTGTCATGATGATTTCATTATAGACAACTCAAATTGCAAGTATAAGGTTTTTTATATTTTAAATGAGAACCGGTCATCCCTTACCATTCCATTTTTTCATTAAAATATTGTTCAAAGAATTTAATAAACTCTTTAATTTTATCATTCTATTATATTCATCCTTTCAAAAAATAATGTTTAAAGTTAAAATGGGGGGGGGGGGGTCATTTAATTTCCATTGATAGATTTTAATTGAATTTTAAATTTTGGTGAATACTATATGGAATATAAAAAACGTTCAATTTTATAATACTCCTCGGATTAGGGAAGTTTTTATTTCATTGTGTTTTTTTTAATTTTGTTTAGAATGAATTATAATTGGTAATTATTCTGTTTAAGAAATACTATAGAAATTTAAAATTAAACCAAAAAAAATATTCATTATTAAAACAATGAATGGATGTGAACATATGATTAGAGAATAACATCTGGCACAACGTTACACTATTTTTAACTCCAAAAAATAAATCACTACTTATATTTACATAAAAACATTAAAATCCATCTTCAAAAATGTTAAATCCCATAAAAGATATGTACAAAATGTTTTCACCCTAGTACAGTTAAATGAGATGGAAATGAGAAACATAAATCCAAATGGATTAGAATATGTCTTGATGATTTCACTCTCCAACAACAGCACCTTCATCTGCTCCCATGTTTCACCCATATTTTTATACTTCCATGGATAAAACCAAATCTTGACTGTGTATTTCATACCCAATTATTCCCATGTTAACTTAATGTACATTATAGTGTGATTTATCCTAAATTATTACTCGTATTTCATGATCCACCCCCTGGATCCTCCCCTGAAAACATAGGTAGCTCCACTCTCTTAATAACACCTCTTACTGCCAGCTATATTTTATATGGACATCAACTACATAATAGTATTCATTTTTTTTCATTTTTTATCTCTATCTGATTTTGTTTTTAACTACCTAGAAATCGTTTCTCTTGAAACATTTTCACTTCCAAAATAATGATCGGTTCGCAACGATATTCAAATCCCCAACATCTATTCCCCTACATGCACATAACATAGGTACAACTAGTAGTATACGACTTTATCTTAGCATCTTTTTATATCTTAATAGAAACACTACACATGCTACCTATAGTTCATGACTCTAATAATAATCAAACCCCCTCTAACGATGCTCACATGACTCTCAGTGATTGTGACAAAAAAAAATAACCAAAAAGTCTACAACTAATGTTCATCTAAAAATAATGTTCTCACCAACAACTATGTCATTGAAAAAAACTCACACCTACTCCAACCATTACATAGTTGGAAGGAGTTTCCTCAGTAAACCCAACTCACTACTGTGATCATGAATTCTGGCCATCTATCTATCTATCTTTCTCTCTTCCTTTGATTTCAACAATCAATATTATCCTTGATCAAGACTCCCATAAGGAGAACCAATATTACTTGGAATCTCTATACTAACAATGGTTTCACAACAATATAATGCATATAAAATGGAACACAGAATAAAATACTTTCTTTTATTCTAGATGTCAAGTTGAAAATTCTCAAAATGAATTATTGGTCCCTCAACCTACTACTACATCCCATATTAATAACCCCTAACTACCCTACCAACACATCTAACTCATACAAAGAAAAAGGAAATACCACTGTTGCAAGTTATTACCACTCATGCCCAATATAATAACAAATCCCTCACCCTCTCATGGAAAAGACAACTCCACTATAGACACACATTCCTAACACTTATTTCAATGATATTTATTTACTAAGAAAGTGCTAAATATATTTCTTATAATTTTACTTAAACGTTTACCTCTTTATTATTAATATTTATTTTCAAAGACTTTATTTTTATTACATGATCTAATAATTCTTCATTTTAAGATATATTTTTTATGGAAACATTCTTATTTTTATGTCTTTTCTAGAAAATGATGTTTTACTTATTTGTAATTATTTTAAAATCTCATAAAAAAGAAATGTTTTCTTAAAATTTTTAAGGTTTCATATATTTCAATAAAGGATTTTTCATCTTTGTTGATACACTTTTAAATTCTCCCATTTTAATGTTACTTGTGATATATTACTTTTCATTTTATTCTTTTATAAGATTTTACCATGTAAAAATAATTTGTTTATTCATTATCTAAATTCTTATATATCTATGGTACTCTGTAAAGAAAATATCTAAATCATATATAAGATGATTGATTCATCACTGCCTTTATCTTACCACATGTTAAACTATAAATAAAGTTAATCTTTTTGTAAATACCTTTTCTTCATGAATACATTATACTTTATTCTTCTAATTGATGGGTATTTACCTACATAGTTATATATTTAGATTGACCAGAGTGATCTAATAACATATAACCATAAATCCTATTAATTTATACAGTGTAAATACTTTATACTTCATTATTATAATTCAAGATGTTCACCTAAATACCTATATAATTCTATTTAATGGAGAAAAGTATTGATATGAACATGTATCCATTTATTTTATAGAGGAAATTTTGTAAAGACAATCATTGATTATTAATCCATGTGTTGTTATTGTGTTCATTTTTATGTGAGACTCATAAGTTAGTACATATTATTATGTGATGAGTGGGCATGAAATATCCAATGAATTGGTTAAAGCTTTACATTTCATAGAATTATTATATGTATATATGTTATGATGAGATTCATGGGCCTAGAATTGTACAGTCATATAGTGAATTGGGTAAAGTTGATATACCATGAGATTATTATTTATGACATGGATGGTTAGATCAATTCATTTTGTTATGATGGTCATAGAACTTATTATTGACATATGATTATGATATATTATGATTATTTATGTATTAAATTCCCTATCATGTCACATTACTATTTCATTACCTATTTCCATTTCATGCCACATTATTATGTAATTCCAAATTATTATGTCATTCCACAATTTTATTTTATTTTACATCCTTCTGTTATGATTCATGTTTTGGTTTCCATGGTTCATATTCTAATGGTAATGATTTCCTTATGTAATTTCCATGTACTTTTGTTTATGTTTTCATATGTATATGTTTGTTGTATGCTCACTCCTTTTTGGAATTCTCCATAATAACTTATGTTACGATCATTGATATCTCATATGTTTTTCTCCTTATAGAGTATTTGAGCTCGCTACCTTCTTATGTTTCTCGATTTTCCAAGAACTTACTATATGGTGATATATCTAAAATGAAACCATGTTTGAATAATTTCATATAAGAAATATATGTTGTGTTGGGAAATAAAATGGATATGTAGTTAATCTACAAATACAATAAACCTTTGGGTACTAAGAGTGTGATTTAATCATGAGTTTTCAGGAAACATCATGTAAAATGATATATAATCTATGGGTTTTATCAGTTTGTATTAGAGTATACATGTAAAGTATACATTTGTAGAATAAGATTTGGAAGGGATGAAAAACACATAAATCTTGAATCTAAGAGGCCAGATAGAGGAAAATGCTACCTATAGGTCCACCAGTATGGGAAAGAGAAGATGACAAGGAAGCAAATATCATGGCACCCTGATGAGATTGTATAACAACCAAATCATTTTCTGAAAGCTCTAGTGTGTGGCGAGTGTATGACGGTGGATTCAATAAGTCAATAAAAGATGTATTGTCCAAGGCGGCTAAAATGAACATCCATAGAGTTCCCAACAGTGATAAACTAGATATCCCAGTTTGATGAAATTCTAGTAGATGGGGTTGTTGCAACCACCATTTTTTGAACAAACATAACTAGTAAATGAATGACCACCACCACATCCCATGAGTGAAGTATGATTAGTAGTATCAACGAATGAAGAATATAGTGAATCTTACCTAGTCGATGATATACTAATAGAATATCAGAGATGAATAGACTAGTAGTAATCTTAGTCATTGTTGTTTCATTATTTGGATAAAGTACATGTAAAATGATAAAGGGATACAACTGATATTATTGAGTTTGGGTGGATTCCGATGTAGGAGTAAGAGGCCACAAATCAAAAATATCACCCTATAATTTCTTCAATTCAGTAAAATATGTTAGGAAAGGATGTCATTGGTCGTGGATGTTAGTTATTAATAAAATTAAACACATGAGATATAATTTTATTCTTTGAAAACATGAGAGTCAATGATCCCCAAATTTTCCTGATAGTGTTTGCAGTTCAAGTAGTATCCTTAAGAAAGTATTACATAAAATTAACATTCAACGAAAAAAATTGCTATCCACAAACTTTCATACCATGTAATTTGGATTAGACTCTAGTGATTGAAGGTTGAAAAGAGGGTAATTGAGATATATACAAACTAAAAAGAAACTGAAGCACAATATCATGCAAAAAAACAATTGGTGGAAACACAACACTTTCCCATGAGACACATGGAAACAATGATGAAGAATGAAGTACTTGTTAAAGAAAACCCAATGATAAGAAATTGGCTCTAAAAATTTGACTTCCCACGAGATTTTTTATCCCATGATAAAAGAGGGTCAGATAGATAAAATCTAGCTCATATAGGGAAAATTCTAAAATGATCATAGACCTATATGGGGCTAAAATATTTAGGCTTAACCATCCCATTTTTCATGCCAATAAGAAATGATGTTGGGAAAAGATAAAGAATCATCCATTTATCCATCCATCTACATAATAATAAAAACTAATAAATAAGTCACCCACCCCACACCACCCAACTTCAGTGCACGCCCTACGTACCCCCTCCCATATTATTTTTCAGGAAAATAAACATTCAAATTCCATATTAATATTTTTAATTAATTCTCATTCTATTATTTATTTAAAATAATATGAAAACAATTATGTTATGTATATTTTATGATTTATAATTATTGTGAATGCAATTTATTAAGATGATTAATATCTATTTAGATAGAGAATCCAGTACATATTCATATTTTTAATCGAATGTTTTCAAATAAATTATTCGACCTTTAATTATTTTATGAATTGGTTTGTATTTTAGTTTTTATTAAATTAAAGAAAATATTATAATTATAATAGGTATGAGATTTTGAGGATGAGGGTTATTATTAAATGCATTAAGTGAAAAATTTAAAACATGTAAAATGACTGATAATTAAATGAAAAATGTTTCAACTATAAAATGTTAATAAAAAAAGAAAAATAAAATAACGTCTTTACAAAAAAAATGATAAGACATTTGAAAAAACATCGAAAAATTGGTTAGAAAAATGTTAAACAAAATGTTATACAAAACTTTAAACAATATTTTTAAATAAAACATTTAGAAAAATGTTTAATTTTTTTTAATAAAATGCATTAAAAAAATTAAAAAAATTATTTCAAATAATATTAAAAAAACATTTAAATAAAGTTTTAAGAAATATCAATAAAAAATTTTAAACAAAAAATTTAATAAAATTTTGAAAAAGACGTTCAAAATTAATGTTTAAAAAAATTGATTTTTTTAAAAAAAAATTTAAAAAAAAAATAAAAAAAATTTCAAAAAACATCATAAATAAAATAAAAAAATGTAAAAAAACTTTTAAAAATTGTTTGAAATAGACATTTAAATGAAATGTTAAGAATTTTTTTTGAACAAACATTAAAATGAAAACTTTTTTGAATTTTTTTACAAAAAATACAATTTTACATAAAATAAAAATGTTTACATGAAAAAATTGATTCATAATATATATATATATATATATATATAACTCATTATATACATTATTTTGAAAATAATAAAATCCTGCTAGGGCTTTCCTATGAAATGAACATAAAATCTTGGCCTGAACCAGAGGTTTGGTATCCTCTAAGGCCAGGCTCGGGTTACCCCATGGGGTTGTTTGGGCCGACCCAGCTAGACCTGAATAGTGGTTCACAACCCAGTTTTTTGGAGGGCAGGGCTAGCTCAGCCAGACCCAGTCCTGGCTAGGCTGGGAAAATTTTCATCCTTAAGTACATATGATCTAAGAGGAAAATAATGTTATCATAAGAGGGGTGAGAATCATAATATTGAACAATGAGACATGATATAATATGAGAACATAAAGACAATATGGGAATGCGACAACATGAAACATGACATCATAAACATAAGTCAAGGATAACCACTAGGAAAGTATGACAGTGTGCTTAGTATAACCTCTCATGCACCATACATGGAATCTCATGAGATTAAGACATTACACAATGCATTGGATGACTATATAATTTTAGGCCCACTCGTCACTTTCATATCATACACATGCATGAGTGTTCCACATAGATCATACAACATAAAGATGTCTTACATCACTTCTTATCTCATGATTATGGAGTGTGAGATGAATACATGGAATTCACTAATAAATTAATAATGGGTACACCTAGGTGAATACCCTTGATTGGAAATGGGGATGGGTATTCACTACACAATTGTTTGGCATGAAAAATCACAGGAAAATTTTGGCAGCATAACGACGGTACATAAAGATTGTTAAAATAGATTGTGTAGAGTAAAAGGTGTAATTTATCCCTTATAGGTAATAAGGACAGTAATAGGGATATCTAAGAACATAACCCAACATGAAAAATTGGAAAATAAAGGGCATAATACAAAGAAGGTTCTTGAATAAATAGGAAGAGGAGATGATCCATTACCTTGAGAGGACACT
Organism: Viscum album; assembly: GCA_963277665.1. Classification (NCBI taxonomy): domain Eukaryota; kingdom Viridiplantae; phylum Streptophyta; class Magnoliopsida; order Santalales; family Viscaceae; genus Viscum; species Viscum album. The sequence continues at coordinate 1,484,086,342 of OY728141.1, forward strand.
TCTAAAAGCTTGGGATGAGCTTCTTAAGAGCTTTTGTGGACCTTGGGAGTGCTTTAGATAAGAAAGGGTAGAGTAATATCATTCTACAAGGTGTTTTATTGAAGAGGAATTGGAGGTTGGGTAGGTTTATATATCAAAATAGAGGAGAATTCATTATTACTTTACAAACATATGTTTTGGACTCTATATGATAAAGTAATCAAAACCAAAATCCTTACCATTGTTTTTTCCCATGGTTTCTACCAAAGAGAAGTGGTTTTCATTATTTTTTAAGGATAAAAATATAAATCATTAAAATAATACCCTTGGTGATGTGGAAGTGAATCATGTTCATAAAGAATTAATTTTAAAACCATAAAATACAATATATATTTTGGATGATTCATTGAGGGTTTAAAAAATTAATCAAATAACATTAAAAAACACATTATTTAAAGGGGATCCATAATTTTGGTATTGGATACCCTTTATAGTATTTATTACATCACTTTTGGTCTTTTATGTTATCATAATATATATATATATATTTATACCGTATTTAATTTTTATCCAAAACTTTTATTATCAGTTAAAATTATGAAAAATTCACCATTAGATAATTTTGAAATATTGATTTCAAAAATAATATTTATTTTATCCAAATAGCTTTCTAAATTTATAATTTACACTTTTAAATGGAAATCCTCATTTATGAAAAAATAATTATTTTTTTACAATAACAGTTTTCTGATCCTTATAAATATTACATTTGACTTCACAAAATTATATCATCATTTATATTTAATAGATACTATTTAATAATATTATTATATTAAAATACCATTTATTTCAAAAATTCATGAATTCATTAAAATGAGTTTCTTGATTGAAACTATATATTTCAAAAAAATACAATACAATTTTTTTTGTATTAAAATATAATTTTTATCAAACTCATTATCTAATCATTTAAAAATTAATAGTAAAAATGGATAAATATACTAAATGTTTTATTAAAATTAAAAATATAAAAATTCATATAGTTATGTTCTAGATACATAGACTTCTATTACACCAACGAATTTTCTAAGGGTATGGTGTGTAATGGTGAGATTTTCATGGGGTGGTTTGGAAAACATGGATTGTTCTGTGATCTTTATGAGATTAAAATTATCCCATAAATGGTTCTGCTAATGCTTTAGTTGTTGAATCTCATCTTTGGTTTAGTCAAGGCATGGCCCATCACAACGTCATCACATAAAGATTCATAGAATGACTTAATGAGAGTGAAAGGGGTCTCTTATCACATATAAATCATAAGTATATTAATAGGGATATGTATGAACATAAATCAACATGGAAAATTGAAAAATTAATGGCATGACACAAATAAGGTGATTGAATAAAGAGGAGAGGAAGATGATCCCTTACCTTGAGAGGATGCTTCTAAAAGATTAGGAGGAGATTATTCAGAGATTAATGGGACCCTGGGAGGGATATATAGATGTAAGGGGGGAGTAATATAAGAGTAATGAGGGGTTGATTATGTTTATATAGAAAAAAGAGAGGAGATATCTTTATTAATTTCCAATCTTAGGTTTTGAACTCTATATGATAAAGTAATAAAAGGCACAAACATTCCTATAATTTTTTTCTTTGATTTCTACCTAAAAGGATTTTTTTTCATTATTTTATAATCCTAATAACTTAAATCATTAAAATAACACCCTTTTTGATGTGTAAGTGAATAATGTTTATAAATAATTAATTTTAAAACCTTAAAATATAATATATGTTTGGGAGGATTCATTAAGGGTTTATAAAATTAATCAAATAGCCTCAAAACAAATTATTTAAAGGGAAAAAATAATTATGTAAGTGGATAAAATTTATAGTTTTTATTACATCAGTTTTGGGATTTTATGTTATCATAATACATACCATATATTTATACTGTATTTATTTTTTATCCAAAAATTCGACTATCACCAAAAATTATGAAAAATTCACTATTGGATAATTTCAACATTTTGATTTCAAAAATAATATTTATTTCATCTAAATAATTTTCTAAATTTATATTTTACAATTTTTAATCAAAATTCTCATTTATTGAAAATACTCAGTTTTTGACAATAACAGTTTTCTAACCCTTAAAAAAATTACATTTGACTTTCTAAAACTATATAATAATTTATATTTAATAGATACTATTTAATAATAATATTTTATTAAAATTTTATTAATCTAAAAAATTCATGATTTCATTAAAAGGAGTGTCTTGGTTGAAACTATATATTTCCTAATAATACAATTCAACTTTTTTCATATTAAAATCTAGTTTTAATCAAACTCATTATCTAATCATTTAAAAATTAATACTAAAAAAGGATAAATATAATAATTATTTTATTAAAATTAAAAATATAAAAATTAATACTGTTAGGGTCTACTTACATAGACCATTATTACACTAGCGAATGCCCTAAGGGTAAGGCATGCAATGGTGATATTTTCATGGGATTTTTCGGTAAACATGGTTTGGGATGTGATTTCAATGAGTTTAAAATTCTCCCGTAAATAGTTACACTCATGCTTTAGTTATTAAATCTCATATTGGGATTGGTTAAGTGCCTAGACCAGTGATGTTATATCCCTTAAAATCTCTGATAAATTGTCTTTATAGTGTATGATCCTATTATTCAAGACCATCTCTCCTTCCTTTTCTGTCAATTGAAATTTATCATAAACCTTTACATATACTACTTATACAATCACTATTCAATAACTATATTATCAATGGTTATGATACTAATGGTATTTTAAATCTAACATGATATAATATTCCAAAATAACTAAAGTAGAGCATGTGTTTTTTATAACTACATTACTTAATAATTATTTTATTCATTAAAAAATGGATTTAATTTATAAAATTTTGGGTCATTACAAAGATTCTGTGTGAGAAAGAAAAAATATCTATTATAATTGATTTAAGAACAAGAAAAAGTAATGGGTGAGGTTTACTTCATGGTGTTTGCAAGCATGGAAGAATCCATATAGACCGATAGGCAAAGGGAACCACATCTAAAGATGTAGAACTTGAAGTGACAGATCATAAAGAGGAATGTGTAGAAGGTTAATGCAGGAATATAGGAAAACATTGGGAGGATTGGTTGGTTTAGAAGGAATATTATGGCTATAGGGGGAATTAAGTGTTGGTATTAGTTTGATCTAGGTGGGTTGTAGTGGATGGAGGGGTCACAAAAAATGAGTTTCCTACAATGAACATCGCACCAGGGTGGTCCATGGTGGCCCATAAGGTTAGTTATGATGGATGTTGTGCTTGGTTGGGTAAAAAAAGAGATGGGATGTAATGAATGGGTTGGTAACACAAAAACAAGACACTCAGCTAGGGTTAAGAATAAAATTTTCTAGGGATCATACCATGTTGGGTAAAATTTCATACCTCAATAAGAGGCAGAAAACTATATTTATATATAAATAAAAAAGATACATCATAAGAGAAATCTTATGCAGGACTCTAATAACATTACTCTAGGATTAATCTCAACCTTACTAGGTCCAAAATAGATATTCAAGGATTTATAGATTCAAACTATATAATTAATACATACACAAATAAGTCAGAAATTGATTTTGTTTTTATAGAATATGGAGGACCAATCACTTAAAGATCCAACATGAATTTTTTATGGATTTATATCTTTAAAAAAAGTTGTAAAAAAAGTTTTATAGATAAAAGTTTTAACGAGACAACTAAATTTGTATAATAATGAAATGAGTGTTTATTGTGACCTTCAGAGTTCTCTACACTAACATAAAAATAATTTTTTGTCATGGTAATTTAAAAAACATTGATATTATCCTTCATTTCATTAGAAAAATAACTGAGACCAAACAGGTTCCAGTAAATAAAATTAGACAAATCTTTGTCTAGTGTAAAATTCTGGTATTTTCTTGAAGTACTACATGTATTAGAGGAGTTTAGAATCCCACATTGGGAATCATGCTAATAAATTTACCAAATTGATGTACATGTCAAGGTAGAGTTAATGATAAAGTTTCATGTAAATTTATAGGCCCATTTAGGTTAGGTCTTGATCCCAATGTAACATATTTAGAGTCTATCATCTAAAATATCTCTCCCTCCCCATCCCTCCCTTACTCCCTCATACACCCACCACCAACTCCCTATAATCCTAGCATATGTACCCTATAGAGTCACCTAGGCACATGACCCTGACATCACACCTCCTAGTATACATGACCCAAAGGTTACACCTCCCTAAGTGCACCCCTTCTACTGTGTGGTTCCCTTATCCTATCAAATTAACCCTTTTAGGCTCCACATGAACCTCCATTTCCATGGCCAAGATAATTCACAAAAATTCCATATCGTCTGATCATAAATTTTCACATTGAATCAATAATCCCTACATGTTGTTCCCACCATGACCTGGTTATTCCTATCAATGTGTTTCTCATCTATTCCTACTGAATTAGTTATATTTGTCTACCCACTGCTAAAATACCTCTATGTTATAGAATATTTGACTCATGAATTTATCCTTCCACAATTTACCACCACCTCCTTGGGACTTGTGGTTTAGTTTCTTCATTCCACTAAAATTCATTTCTAGTGAATGACAGTGCTTATGTCACTAGATAATATGGATATCAATTCTCACTTTTTCAACCCTCCACCACTGATATCTGATCAAAAGTAAAAAATATAGAAGATTTATCATAGATTTTCCCATCTCTTGTTAATTATATGGAAAGAGTGATCAATGATGTTAATTATAATATAAACACTATACAGGAAATATGGGACTCCTTGACTCCAATGTAATCATAGACCAACAATTTAGCTCAAGTGTTTGATGTTATTCAAAAAATCCCTACCATAAATTGACAAAAAGTTTCCTTTTCTAACATATTTTTTCTAAATGGATGGCCCTATGGGATGGAATTAATCAGCTATGAACCCTTCCTAATATATTGGAAGCCACTCTTACTCAATAGGATCAACTCGGTCTCTTGATCATTCTACGTGGGCTAGAGTATGCGACCACAAAGACTAATATTCTTTCCATTCAATACACTCTTGATATTTCTCTAATCTATCATTACTATAATAATATTTACCATATCTATTGTTAATTGATACTAAAAATCACACAAATTTCATGGGACATGGAGGTAGTCATTTTTCCAAAAACCCATAGTCATGGACATACTAGTGAGAATAATCACCCACCTTTTTCCATCATGGTAGCAATCTAGAAAATCTAGTTGATCAATGTTTTGCTCTCAATGGTCAATTATATAAGACAAATCAGCATGCTCAGGAAACTTTAGTTGACTTATTTCATCTAACATGAGGCTTTTTTCAGAATATGAAGATATTAGTGGATAAGATCGAGCTTATATACTATCATCAGGATTACTTGCAAAATTCTACCTCATCAGCTTCTACACCTTAGATTATTGGTACCAAGGATTATGTTTCTTATCACCCAAACATTTAGATGCTTTATTTTGATGCATAAATTATATAACCGGTGATGCTAGTATGCTTTCTATATTATCCATACACTGAGATTACTACTATCACTAATTTTAATGGATCCACCATTTTTATTACAATATTTATAACTTATTCCTAGAATCATCACATTTAGTTGATCTTAGTGGATCATGTTACTCTAATTTTATTCAATCAGCAATTAATTAGTATTATTACATCAGGAAATAATTATATTATGGTTCTATATGATGTTATTTTTCAAGAGAACATTATGAATCAAGAGCTTGATATAAGTCATCTCGGTAATAGGGTTTACATGTTCGATACTCAAACATCCATTTCATTCTCAAATGCCTCCATTCATGTTCTAAATCTTCATTTTCACCACGATGATCCCCCTGATCTAGTGTTACATTAATAATTTTCCCACCTCAATCCCTATTTTTATTTCCATTATGAGTCATGTGAGTTTAATAAATACCATCAAATGACATATGTTTCATATTTGTTGAATCATGCGTCCAAACTATTTGAATTGGTACATTATTATGTGTGAGTCCCAAAGCGACCCCAATTCAGTTATGTTATTGGTATCTAATCACCTTTATTAATGATTTTCTCAAATGACTAGTATTTATTTTATTCATGATAATTTTGAAGTATTTAATGCTTTTAATTCATTTTAACATGAAAGTAAAAATCAATTATTTATGCTGATTAAAATACTTATGCTCAGATAAAGACATGGAATATTTGTATTCTCCCTTTCAGTTCTTTCATACCACTCATAGTTTCATTCATCAAACATCATTACCTAATACACCTAAGTATACTAGTGTGGTGTGGCTAATTTTAAACATTGACATATATAGAAAACTACTCTAGCCATATTATTTCACATGTAAGTTTCTCTTTATATTTGGAGTGATGATATTCTCACTAAAACCTACCGTACAAATATAATTCCCCCCTTTATCCTTGAGAAGGATAGTCCATTTCAAATACTATTTCCACACTACCCAGCTCAACCTCACCCTCTTTCTCATCTTGTGTTTGTATGTCTATTATGTATGAGACACTTGATTCATCCTCTTCAAATTCCCCCACCCCAAGACCTATGTTTCATCTTTATAATATATTCTCACAACCAACATGAATTAGTTTGTTTCTCTCTTGAGCATATATGTTTTTAATCTTTTTATATCAATTTCATTAATAGATATCCATTTTCATCCCCTTTGTGATCTCCATTCTCATCAACTAACATCAATGACTTTCTTCCTCTTACCATCCACCCACTCTTGCCAACTATCCTAGAAATAATGATAATTATTTTGGGTATATTTATTCTCATTGTTCATCAAATATTCCCCTCTGTGTTGACTGGGGATTTAATTTCCTTGACTTCACCTTTCATTCCTATCACAACCCCGAATGTCTAGCCTATTTCATTCAAGAAAGGTATTCATTCAATTTAGTCTTATCACATGTGTCTTCATTCTTACAAAGTCTTACATGCAACAACAAACACATTCATTTTGACTCTAGAGATGATATTAATTACACATAATTTTGTTGAGGATAAATCTCATCTTGATTGGATTCAACAATGGTGGAGAGTTTTTTCACGATCATATACTGGGGAGGGGTATCTCCATGTTTTCAATCTGGTGCTAATATTTAAGACCTTCGGGTCCAGTTAAGTCTAATGTTCATGGAGTTTTTTTGGGTTCCCCCATTCTTCACTTAAAAGGGGGTTCTATTATAATAAATAAAAAAATTTGGAGGCCTTTGGTCCGTTGGATGGATTGGCTTCAAGAAATACAAGATAAACTACAATCTATATACAATAATCACATCAAGGATCTTATACCACTTCTAGTAGGTAAACAGGTAGTCGAATACAAATGGATTTATATTATTAATATAAATGTATATGGTACTATTAATATCCATAAAACTCATGTTTCTATCAAATTCTATGTTCAAAAATATGGTGTTGATTATTTCAACACTTCATCACATGTTTCCAAGATGGCCTCAATACAATTATTTATCTTACCTGTAACTACCTCTTAGTGGCCTCTTCCTCCACTTGATGTAAAAACTATCTTCTTTATATTTTTTTGTAATATTATATGGAACAAAATTCTTGTTACATTGATGCAGGGGCTCAATCCCACATATTTCAAATTCACCATTCTCTTTATTGGATTAAACAACCCAATCGTGTTTGGTTCAACTAGTTTTTTATTATGGTAACTACATTTTGTATTTCTCATAGTATATAAGTTAGTGTCCTAGGACCAACTGTCTGTAATTTGACTACATGTATATTCAATGTATTTAATATTAAAGAATCATTTTATTACATATTTTTCATCATTCTACATGACTTTTATGTAATAATATCCTAGAGTATATGTTTCATTGATAGGGTCATAAGTATTTTCTGCTATGTTGAGAACCATGAAGTGCTATTACAATATTCTTAAATAATGTTCCATGGTTGAATAATGTATTATAATGGGACAAATAGTACATATAATCTTTGGTGTGAGTAATCATAAGTGGATTAGGCTTCCTCTCATGAATTTATCACTTAGTAATCTCCAATATAGGAAATTATGAGAAGAGACCCTCTAGTAGAAATTCTGTATGTTTTGGTGTTATCAGATATTTCTATATATGAGCATGTGTAATGGTACTTAGACTTTATTATTATCATTAATGCATGTCACAACTCACACACTTAGATTCTCTGATGAAAACCGTGACACTGTAGATTCATGGTGAGGTAGGGCACGCTGGGTGTGTCACGATTGACATGTCATTATTGGACAAGTCAAGAAATAATTTCTCCCTTCCATCTTTATAGAAGATGATATATCGACTATTTGATTAGAATAGAATCATCATCCTAAATATCATGGTCATAGTGTAACGACATGTTTATTTCATATAGGTAGAGAAATATGTATCAAACATAGAGGTTGGTGACATAGATGTTAAATCTTCTTGATGAGATATTGTGAAAAAAGTATTATATAACACAGTGAGCATTCATATGTGGTCATTTTCATTACAACATAAATTTATTTCTCTTGGGTGGTTTGACCTATTTCTAGACAGTAATATTACATTAGGGAAGACCAACTAATGCTAACGAGAAATAATTATAGTGGGTTACACACTATGTTTTACTAATGAAATTGATTGAATTATATTAATGGAATAAATATTATTCTCCAGAATGAGAAATAATTTAATTCATGTTTTTTAATCGTACATATTTATTGATGAATAAAATATATAATAAAATGTTTATTATGGTGTTCAATAAATTCTAGAGGAGTTCGAACAGAGCAAGACTATGTCCCATGAATAATATTATTTAACAAGCCCATTAAAAAATATTTGTTATTGTGAAATTTGGTTCACACTAAAATAATAATAATAATATTATTATTATTATGTGACATGGGGTTTATTAAAGGTTATAATATTGTATAAGGGCCATCATGAAATTAAAATATATTTTAACATAAATCCTAAATTTATAAATAAATATTTATATCTATTTTGATGGAAATCAAAATTTGAGAATCATTATGCACAAAGAAACACACTCTTGAATACTCTTTCTCTATTCCTCTCAAGAATGAGAAATGAAAGAGAGATTCATGGAATATTGAAGGACGAGTGATCACCAAAAATACTACAAGACTATCAACTTACCACGCTAGCACCCAGAGATAGATTGGTGTTTCTTGAAGATCAATGAAGCACATTTGGATCTCCTCTATAGAGATTCTACCCTTAGATCCTCACATAAAAATGAAGGAAATCTGAAAAGTGTCTTTTAGAAGATCAACATCATCAATAAATAAAGGATCTTAAGTTAAGATAATCATTTCTTCTAGATCTAAATAAATTAATTGTAAATTTAACATGAAAGATCCTCTATTTGGGTTTCAAACAACTAAATATTAAAAGAAATTTTAATATATCTCCCACTACCACATGCTTACGCTATAACCAGAACTTTCAAGTGGTATAAAAAAATTCACATTTTAAATTTATAAATATTTATTTTATTATTGATCTATACGTAGTCATGGTTGAATGTTTTCATTTAATTTTATTTGTTATTTAATATGATTTTAATAAACATTTCATAAAAATATTAATCATATTAATTCATTATTTTAATTTATTAAAGGTCTAAGAACAAATGAAGAACAACCAAAGATTCCATCGGGAAGTGCCAAATATTTGGCTGGTAAAATCGGGTTACATGTTCTGTGGCCAGAGTATGCATTGTATACCCATGTGTACTACACTTAGATGTGTTAAGGGATACATGATATGCTGAGAAATTAATTATATGCAATGAATTTATTACACACTGTGTGTAGACTGGGCAAACCTAGCACATGGGATGTAGGATTACACAACATGTAGCTAGTGTACATGTCGTGTTGTCTGTAAGGGTTAGTGGCATTATTCTCACAATCCATGTGGTTATTATACATGGTCAAACCACAACAGACTAAAAACATGGATAATTTATGATATAGATGATGTGTATGCAGTGTGAACATTGTGTAGTTCATCATTTATTGTGTTCGAAATACATGCCTATCCACTCGGTGAAAATAGAGGACACATGACATAAGTGATACACGATGTGTAGCTGGCTTGTACATTCCATGTGATCCCACCGAGATATATGCTAAGGACCCAAGTGAGTATCTATGGCACATGAAAAAAGGATACATGGTGTGCAACTAGATGTACACATCATGTAGTTTGTACAATTCAACACATTAAAGCCTTACACATGTAACTTGGATACATGTTTACCATGGTAAACAACATGTAGCTAGACAATACAAGCTATGTAGCCTCTAAATTAATGATAGAATTAAAATTTTCATTAAATTAAAATTTCATCATTAAAAATTTATTTATTTGATATGTAAATTATTGTTCTTGATAATTTAGTATTAATTTTAAATAATTTTAAATACTCATTTAATTTATTGTAATAAATATACATCTATTGGTTCCACCGTTTATCTTCCATTAATTTTTTAATGATGGTTTTATCTAATATGATTTGAATGATCATTAATATGAAATGGGATTAATTAATTAATTAATTAATGCAAGTGAATTTATCTTAATAATAAATAATGAATTAGAAATGAATGTTAGAGATTTACTTTTGCATATATATTTAATTTATGATCACTAATGAGCTTGACCAAGACCTGTGTATGTGTTGGATGTTTTAATTTAATTTATTTCATGGGTTTTATAATTATATATTATTAAATTAAAAATGATGGAATGAAAGTCATCCCTCCCTCCATTTTTATGAAGGACATATGTCTCCATGGTCATTTATGTAATCCCCCTTAATGAATCCTTTGGTTCCCCTCACTTTTGTGTGTGTTATCAATACATGTAATTAATAGAGTTTCCAAAAGAACTTGGAGGTGGATCAAGATGGAACCATAATGATGCCAACCCATGATATACATAGGTGGAAATGTGGAATGCTTATAATCATGCCAAGAACGAGAATTAGAGTTATTCATTCCATGAGTTACTTAGATAAGCTCATGATTGAGTCATTTAATTAATTCTATCTATACCTTATATATTTTATGGATGAAAGACAATGATCACATAAATAAATGAATTAATGTGAATAGATGGAATTATAATAAATAGATCATGTTTAATGTTTTATCTAGCATGGTTAATTAATTAAGTAACATCCACTTAATATTAACAATAAATGTAAAAGATAAAACAAGATAAAATGTATGTATAATTAATTAAAATCCATCAAAAAAATATTAATTCATACTAATCATTTCATTACATGATTGGGAATAAAACCATATAACTAAGTGCAATACATGGTCAAAGTCTGGACACTTAATTTTATCGGGGAGTCCTCATGAGGGTTTTGGGTTGAATTAACCAAACTTGTTTTGAGTTTAACAGCCCAAAGTATATTCAATATAAATTTGGCATCAAATTTTGAGGAAACTAATTCTGGATTTTAGGATTGGGGAATCTACTCAATGGATCAAGGAGATGGAATCCCACAGTTGGATATACTTCCTACCTATTTACTTTATTATTTTTTTCATGGCTGAAGTCTGAATGAGTAAGAAAATTAATAGGTATATTTTCCACTATAATATATTAGAAACTAGACATTCTGAGTTTAATAGTGAGGGATATTGAGACTTGATAAAATAGTGTGAGATTTCATTAATAAAATAAATAAATTTATTATTTATCACTTAATTTGAAATCAATAATAAGTTCTAATAATTTTATATTTAGTTTTAGAATAAAATGGAAAGGTTTTCATCCAAACTATCTATACTATTAATATGGAATAAAGAAAACCTCCCCACTTGAAGTAACTTCTAGGAGTGGTTTAGATGACTTTGGGTTGTTCTATTCCATGAACATAAGTCTTACATGCTAAAATCATCAATTCCTAATACACATACCTAATAGGTGAGTGATGAAGAGTTCCTTGACTACATAAAACATTTGAGCGACGTAGTTGAAATTCCATGTTTGATGTTTTCATCAATGTCACGTGAACTCATGAAGTCTCATGAAAACATGGATGTATATAGAATTCTTTATCACCTATAAGGTTTATACCGAGAGATATATAGAAAAGAATAGTTTGTGATTTCCAAAGAACTCTTTTAGAGTAGGCTTGTGAAGGGTGCACTATCTGGACCTCATGTAGTTAAGAATACTAGATACATTGAGTGCCTATAAGTTCTAGGGATTAAACTCCCTAAAGAACTAGGCACTAATATCATTCTTTCATCACTCCCTCAAATTGTCTACATATTTTTTATAGATTTTAATATGAACAAAATTTTAAATTCTATCCCTGATCTACTTACTCTCCTTCTCCAAGTTGATAAAGAAATGTAGTGAAAAAAGTATACATTTCTTATGGTGAATAATCAAAAAGATAAATAGAATATATCTAATTCAAAAGATTATTCACACACTTCTTAGAAGAGGAATATCAAGGAGAAATAAGGGGAATAGAATGTTTTCTATTTCTCATGTAGAAAGAAGATCCACTGGAAGAAAAGCTGCACCCATCCAAAGAAGTAAGGGGAATTTTCAGGTGTGCTTGTTATCAAGTGAAATTTAATTATTTCTAAAAATTAGTTATTTGATAGAGCCTGTGGTGCTAAAATATGTATAAAAATATAGGAACCAAGTAGATTCATAAATATTGATCAAGGGGAGGTAGATTTATGAGTAGTCAAAGGAGCTAAACTTGTTGTTGTAGCTATCAGGAACTACCACCTCGAGTTGCTGACTAGAATGATCTTGGATTTAAAAGGTTTTTATTATGTGTCATCCATTACCAAAAACATTATTTATATGTCCATAGTTAATAAGTACATATTTATTTTCAAATTTTGTAATGAATTTTTCTTCTATTATAAAGATAACTTTTTTATGGTAAGACACATTTAAATATCGATCTTCATGTGTTGACTTACACGAACCAAGTAATGAAAATAGACAATGAATCTACTTCACATGACTCATACCATACCCTACTTTGGAATCATCGGGTAGTTCATGAAAATAAAAAATTATTTGATAAATTTCATCAAAATGGATATTTAGATTCTTTTGAACGAAAAACACTTGCTGTATGTTAGAAATGTTTACAAGAAAAAATGAAAAAATCCCCATTTAGTGGGAAAGGTGAAAGGGATAAAGATGTTCTTGAATTAGTTCATACCAATGTCTATGGACCATTTCATATTTGAGAAAGGTGTGGGTAACCAGTCTTCATAAATTTTATTGATGATTTTATTTAATAAGTATATTTCTACTTAATGAGGTATATGTGAGATTATTTTGATAAATTTAACAAATAAAATAATGAATTTGAGAACCAGATTTGTATCAAGATTTATAATCTCTTATTAGTCCATTTTGGGGAATATATTCATCAATACTGCTTTGATTATTTACGAGAGTTTAGGATATTATCTCAACTCACCCCTCCTTATATGCCTTAGTGTAATAGTGTAATCGGAAGAAGGAACCACACCTTTTTGGACATAGTGAGATCAATGTTGAGTCATGCGAGTCTTTCATTACCCTTTTGGGGATATATGTTACAAACAGAAGCATACATACTAAATTGAGTTCCAATAAAAGAAACAAATGGTATATCATAGTAATTATGGAATAGAAAGAAACATGTGTTTTTTTACTGACATGTCTAGGGTTGAGAAGCATTTGTTAAGGCATATTCAGGTAACAATCTTACACCCCAAGGAACAAAGTGTATCTTTATATTATATCCCAAAGTAACAAAAGGATACTACATATAAAATCCTTTAGAAAAAGATGTTGTAGTTGACAGATGTACCACATTTCTTTATAAGGTATTATCTCTAAAATAGATAGTGGGAGTGAGATAGATTTCAATGAAGTCTAGAATCAATATATATAAGAGTTAACACAAGAACAAATTCCATAAATCCCCATGGAAGATTAATTTGTTCTAGATACACAAGTACTACGTAGGGGTACTAGAGTTGGTAGAGAATGAGAATGGTATGGTTTTCTTGTCACTGAGGATGGTGAATCATTATTAGTTGATAATAATGAACCTATAAACTATAATGAAGAAGTAAGTGGCACAAATGTTCTCAAGTAGAAAGAATCCATGAATTCTGAAATGGATTTGATGTACCAAAACCATTTATTGATTTTCGTAGATCCTCTAGTGGATGTAAAACCTCTAGGTTGTAAATGGGTATTCAAGAAGAAACTATACATGGAAGGAAAACTCAGTACCTATAAGGTGAGACTGGTTGCAAAGGACATAAACAACAACAATGCATTGACTATGATAAGAAAATTTCATGAGTTGTAATGTTGAAATAAATCAAAATTATACTTATCATTATGGCTTATGATAACTATGAGATTTGGAAAATAGATGTAAAAATAGCCTTCCCCAACTAGAACCTTCAGAAATATGTCTATATGACACAACATGAAGGGTTTGTGACTCCAAAGGATGTCAATAAGATATGAAAATTACAAAGAACCATTTATGGATTAAAGAAAGAATCTAGGTCATGGAACTTTTATTTTGATGAAGACAATTTGGTTTTATAAAGAATGTGTGTGATCCTTGTTTTTAAAAACAGTTTATTGGGATTGCAATAGCCTTTATAATAGTATATTTTGATGGCATGTTACTCATTAGAAATGAAATACCAATCATACATTCTGCTAAGGAATGTTTGAATAAACGATTCTCTATGAAGGACTTGGGTGAGACAACATATATTCTTGGGATCAAGATCCATCTTGAGAGGTCCCAGAGACAACTCATCCTAAGTCAAAGAGGATATTTTTTCCAACATCACATGAAATTCATATTTCTAGGAAAATGTGTCCTCAGACACATGAGGAACAAAATATATCAAAACAAATTCCTTACACATTATATATTGGGTCATTCATGTATGTTATTCGATGGAAAAGTCTAGATGTCGCCTAAACGTTAAGTGTGGTAGGAAGATATCAAGATGACCCATGTGACCACCATTGGATATCAATCAAGGCTATCCATAAGTATTTGAGGTGTAATAAGGATATTTTATTGGTTTATGAAGGATATGAGGAACTACCCATCATAGGATATGAATATTCTAGTTTCCAAAATGATCATGATGACATAAAGTCACAAACAAAATAAATTTTCACTTTGAATGGAGGTGTTGTGAGCTAAAAGCGCTCAAAGAAGGTTGTGGTCAGATTATATAGAAAATTATGAGTATATTGGTACTTTTGATGCAGCTAATGATGCAGTATGGATGAAAAACACCATTTATTTAAGCAAGGATCCCATCACACTCTAATGTGATAATACTAAAATGGTGGATTTCACAAAAGTCATAAGGTTAAATCAGTAGAAGAAGCACATACTTCAGAAGTATCATCTCCTGAGGGATTTTTCTTAGAGAGGTGAAGTTGTAGAGAGAAGTATTTCCATGTAAGACAATGTGGCAGAACTTTTGACTAAAGTCTTGACTCAATAGAAACTAGATTATCATGTGAGGTATAGTGGACTAAAATTCATAGGCAGTTGGATCTAGTCCAAGTGGGAGTTTTTTGGAGTTGGTGTCCTAAGACCAATTGTTTTTACTCTGATTACATATATATTATATGTATTGAATATTAATAAAACATTTTATTACATATTTTTCATTTTTTATATGACTATGATGTAATAATTACTAGAGTATACGTCACATTGATAAGGTCATAGTAGTTCCCTGTGGTTGTACAATGTACTATGATGGGATAAATAATACATTGAGTATCACGAGTGAGTTCTCAAAAGTGAATGAGTCTTCTTCTCATGAAGTTCTCACTTGGTAATATCCAAGATAGAAGATTATGAGAAAATACCTGGTAGTAGGAAGTTTAAATGTTTTGGTGTAATTGGATATTCCTATCTTTGAGAATGTGAAATGGTCCTTATATATTAATATTATCATCAAATGATCCTATTATAGGTTAAGTTGAGTTGAGTCTCACATCAAACTTTAGGTATCATGTCATATTTATCATTTAATATAAATAAACACCAAGGAATCATTTATGTTGGCATATTAGGTATTTGTTCCACTCTTCAAGAAACCATAATGACTCTCTGCACTACACCACCCATCCATTATACCCCCTTCTCCACCCGTGGTAGCCCCACCTTCTGTTTTCATCCCTAAACCCCCAACCATTACCTCCAGATGTTATTCCACTCCCCTGATTCATGCGTGGTTGTCTCTTACCCAGTTTCATGGCACCTATTCCTAGTGATACCACTAATGATGAAACCTTCCTATGATGTTACGTGATCCCACCTCTAGGAAACACCTTTATCAAGCATTAATTCTTGGTGGAGCTGTTCAAGGAAGAATCCTCCTAGACACTCA
Source organism: Viscum album (assembly GCA_963277665.1). NCBI lineage: Eukaryota > Viridiplantae > Streptophyta > Magnoliopsida > Santalales > Viscaceae > Viscum > Viscum album. Next base: position 1,484,102,920 of record OY728141.1, read on the forward strand.
TTCCAGATCCAAATCCCCCCATTTTAGAATCCATAATAGGAATCCAGTCCAGTCGGTAGCAATAATGTTTCCAGTAATGGCTTTCTTAGGCATCTGTCCTTTGGAGGGAACCTCCATAGGCGTCTGATCTAGATCTAGATCCACCAATTGTCTTGGAGCTACTCCCACAAGCATGAACCCATATTTCGATGCCCCCATTTTTATTATCATAACCCTTTCTTCCTTTATCAATGTACAAATCACATTTAGGATACCATGATCACTATTCTTCTTTATCAATTCTTAGATTAAAGTCAAGTTTCATTTCTATTTAGTTTTTCTATTTTTTGTTTTTTTGGGATTTTTATTCCATGTTGGGAATATCCATCTTGAGGGGGAATGTCAAGGATGATTTTTTTTGTTTTCTTATGAATCTAATCTTGGTAAACCTAGCTTGAGGGGTAGTGTTAGAGGATAATTTGAGTTAAGACACACATCGTACTTGGTATCATACCATATTTATCATTCACTATAAATAAACACCAAGGCCTCCATTATAGAGTCATCTTGGGAATTGGTTCCACTCTCATCCTTTTTAACAGATCCAAAACTTATTATCCAATATATGGAATTCCAATGTTTTTTCTTGTTTGAATTTTGTGTCATTTATTTTTTATGTGACTCAAAATCTATTAAATAAATACTCAGTTGATGATCATTGTTGTGGGTTCTCTCAAATGAAGTGTGATTTCTTGGGTACTTGGGTGCAGCAGAGTGGATGACCAAGGTCGTCTCTCAAAGGAGTAAGTAAATTAAAACAGATTATTAAAGGTATTCTAAAAATTAAATAAAAGAGAATAAAAACACTTCTTGAAAGGATGAGGTTTTTTATCATTTATAAAACTAGAAGAAGTTTTCTAGAAGAATATTACATTTTTTATTTTTAATTTTGAAATGAAGTTTGATTAAAAAGACGCAACAATAAGATGTTTTTCTTAGAAATATTTTAAAAGGAATAATTGATCTAACTCTACCTATTCATTTAAATATTAATAAATATAATTTAAATTAATACCCAATTAACAATGATCCCTTTAATTTTTTAACCCTCAAACCCTACGAGAGTTAACTTAACCACAAAGATAAAATTACTTAAACCCTAGGCTAGCTTTGCAACATGAAATCATAACAACCTACTTTCATTGATGTTCTAATTATAGCTTATGGTCAGTGGTAAATTAGGTAACATATAAATTCTGTAAAATGAGGATGAATTGTGTTTAGGGATTATATTTTAACTCTACAAATTTATCCCGTGTGGTCTTGTATTATCGATTAAGATCACACTCTCACAATTCACACAATACTCGACCTCGTGTGTTTTTTTGTTAACTGTTCAATTGCTTGCTTAGTTTCTTATAATTTAAAAACTCAATTAATGGATAATATTAACTGAATTAAAGTATCTCAATGATTCAAAACAATTAAATTAATAGGGTAGAATATAGATTTATCACTAAGAAAACTAATCTTCCATGGGCGGTGTGGTCATCGTGGAGATGTTTTTCCTGAGAAAATGATTGAAAAGGTAGAACCCAATATCTTCTACACTCTTGATTCCAACCCAAATAGGATGAGTAAATATAAAGAAAAGGTAAAAAACCCATAGTATTAATTGATGAAAAATTCAAGATACATGCATGAAAGCAAAGAAATACAAAGAGGAGGTGGGAGAGGACAACTTTTTTGGAAGAGATGTTTGCACAAGGCCTTTATTCTTCCAATAGTTGTGAGGAGATCCCAAGAGACACCCTTTCATCCAAAACTTCCCAATTCCTCTACCAGACCTCCAAAAGAGTTAAAACATCCTTTAAATAGAGTTGGGGAGGGCTAGGGTTACAAAACACTTTTAAATGTGAAAGGGAAATTCGTCCAAATTATTTAATCCCAATTTAACCGCATATTTCACCTATATAATGCGCTAATTATCTGTCCTTATAGAATGATTATTTGTTCCTAATCATGTCCCATATCTTCCCTCCAAATTTGGGCCCAATACAAGTTCTGATGAAGAATATACGACCCAAATGTTGAAGTGATGTCCAATCTGGATAGTTCACTCTAACTTTGTCTTCATATCCCATTTACTCCACTCAAACGCACGATCCAGCTCCCATTTCTTAAATAGAATTTGTATCCAATTAAGTCAAGAACACAATTACAAAATTTTATGTCAAAATAATTTACTGAACTATATTTATTCTTGTAATACTACAGTAAAGTTTAGAAGGGTAAAATTGGAATTTTCATCAAATTTGCAAATGAATGATCTAATCCCAAATATTCCATAATCGAACATATTTAGCATAATGTGAGGAAATTATATCATTTATTATCAATAAAATATTCAATAAAATTGTGTTTTATCAACTCCCCCACACTTACCCTTTTGCACTCCTGGGAAAAACCTCATATCATGTATTTGAGAAAATTGTCACAAGATATGCATGTTCATATTTCTCAATCCACAGTGGAAATGTATGCAAAGTAATAATCCCATAAAAAAGTCAATATCAATAAATTTTAAAGTCATTATCTCATAAATTGTGTCAAAACAAAATCCAAGGAGATTTATAACACTAATAACAATGAAACAAGTCATGGGTCTACCATGCCACTAATTCTCTATGTGTGTGTGTGCCAACCATTCCAAAATCATAAATCCACCCTTTATTCAATATATTCAGGTCATGTAAAACAATTCTTCTTACTTATTTTAATTCACTAAACTATTCTAAATTCCTTTGGAATCTAATTTCAAGACCCACTCACTTAATCATTCCTGAAAGTCAAACCTTAAGCTCCCGACCTAGATATCCCCATATTTTGTACATTTCATCACTCCCCTCATTTATTATGTTTTTTTTTACATTTCACTTGGAAAAAATCTCTCATTCAACTCTAAACCCATGTTTTATCTCCTCATGACACTAATTGTAATAGTTATAACAAGATCAAAGGTTGAGGGAAAGTGGTTTTTGACTTGTCCAAGACACAACCCATTTTTTTGAGGGCGTACAAAAATTGGATAATAGGTACACACACATAGGTCAATTCAGTATAGTAATTAAATCAATCGGAATAGAAAAGAATGTATTGATAAACTAATGATTTTTTTACCTAACTTGACTTTACATTCAATTGAGTAGGAAAATTTTCACAAGTCATGGTTGAGTGAAAATTGGTGTGGAGAAATCAATGAAATAATTTACCATGAAAAAATATCACAAATAATGATGTAAAAATATAAAAGGATTTATAATGACACAACCATTCATATCATCGATGACTTCAATTTTTATAAAAATGAACCCTCGATGATGAAATATTACTCATGCTTATCATTCTACCAATTAATTTTGAAAACATGCATTTTCTATATGTTCCACGTGATAATGTTATATGATATATATATATATATATATTTGATTTTTTGGGTGTTTTTTGGTTTTTTTTGTGAAAATTTAACAAAAAAATCAATATAAAATAAACAGAAAACACACAAATGAAAATCCTAAATATCTACACCAAAATGTTGTCCCCTCCCCCACACTTAAAATACAGCATTGTCCTCAATGTGATTCTATGAGATGATATGTGAACATGAAAAGAATAATTTTAAATAAGACAAATAATATAAAAGTGAAAGGGTTAGGAACAGCTTGATATGCTCAAGTGATAATGGGGTTATGCAGTGTGATGAAATCTACTACATCAGTAGAAAGTCCCTCAATGTATTTCTTCAAGAATTTCCCATGAACTGTGAAGCTCCTTCTATTTTCCTCTTGAGTTATCTCCACTGCACTCTAAGGAAAAATATTAGATATAATATAAGGACCCAACCATCTGGAACAAAACTTACTAGGCATCATCTTTAGTCATGAACTATAGAGAATGAATTTTTCTCTTACATGAAACTCCATTTATTGGATGATTCTATCATGAGATACTTTTGAAATTTCTTTGTAGAGCCTTGAGTTCTCATATAAAGACAATTGAATCTCCTCAAGCTCTTGAATTTTCATCTTCCTTTGGACTCTATCTTGGGATAAATCTTTTTTTAAATTCTTTATATCCCAATAAGCACAATTCTCAACTTCCACGGGGAGATGACATGTCTTCCCAAAGACAATTAGAAATGGGGACATACCAATGGGAGTTTTGTATGCTGTCCTATAAGCCCAAAATGAATCATCCAAGCACTAGCTTCAATCCTTCCTATTCAGATTCACATTTTTCTCCAAAATTTGTTTCAACTCTCTATTTGAAACCTTATTCTGGCCATTTGTTTGGGGATGGTATGGTGTTGAGGTTTTGTGTGTCACCCCATACTTCTGAAGGAGGAATGCCAAATTATGATTGAAAAAGTGTATCCCTTGGTCACTAATGATGGACTTTGGTACTCCAAACCTGCAAAAAATATGTGCTTCGACAAAGTCCAATACAACATGAAAATCATCAGTCTTGGTGGCCTTAGCCTCCACCCATTTGATCACATAATCAACAAAAACATAAATATACAGAAAACCAAATGAACTATGAAAAGGGCCCATAAAATCAATGACCCAAACATCAAAAATCTCACAGAATAGTATGGGTTGTTGGGGCATGTCGTGTCTCTGAGAAATGTTCCCAGTGTGTTTGCAACGAGAGCATGACTTACAAAACACATGAGCATTATGGAATAATCTAGGAAAATATTATCCAGAGTCTAAAACTTTCCTAGTTATCTGTTGGGGTCCAAATTGTCCACCACAAGAAAATTTATGATAGAATTTCCAAACAGACTCAAACTCATGATTCAGAACACACCTCCTAATAACTTGATCACTACACATGCGCCAGAGGTAGGGATCATCCCAAACATAATAACAAGATTCTATTTTTAATTTTTGGAGTTGATGTTTCATTAAATTTGAAGGGATTTAGGATTCAACAAGGTAGTTCACTAAATCAGCATACCAAGGATGCGTACCTGAGATGGAATAATGATTATCATTGGGGAAAGTGTCCTGATGTGGTACCTAGTCCAAGGTGTCATCCTCTAGTATGTGAGTAAGCCTACTCATGTATTTTTCCACTAGGTTTTATGACCCCTTCTTGTCCTTTATCTCAATATCAAATTCTTGGAGAAGGATCATCCATCGGATTAGCCTGGGCTTTGCATCAGGCTTCTTCAAGAGGTACCTCAAAGCTACATGGTCAGAAAAAAACTACTTTAGAGCCCAATAAATATGAACAGAATTTATCTAAAGTGAATATGAAAGAAAGAAACTCCTTTTCTATGGTTTTGTAGTTTGATTGGGATGAATCCAATGTCCTCAATGCATAGGCAATCACATGTGAACGTCCCTCCACCCTCTGAGATAAGACATCTCCAACCACAAAGTTAGAGGCGTCACACATAATCTCAAAAGGAATCTACCACCATGGGGGCTGTATGATTGGTGGAGTTGTTAGACACTTCTTTATCTCATCAAAGTAAGTCCTGAAAGAACCATCAAACACAAAATCAGAATCCTTTTGATGTAATAATGACATAGGAAGAGAAATATTACTAAAATCTTTGATGAAGTGCCGATAAAATCCCACATTCCCTAGGAAAGATCTAACATTCCCTACCTTAGATCTATCAACCTCTATCCCATGTTTTGACACTACATGCCCTATGAAATGTCACTTTTCAAAATTCAAGACCAGATTCTTTTCAATACAACGATTCAACACCTTTCCCAAACTACTTAGACATTAATCAAATAAGGATCCATATACTATAAAGTCATCCATAAATACCACCATTAAGACCTCAAGAAAATCAGAAAAAATACTCACCATGCATCTCTAGAAGGTATATGGGGAATTGAAAAGTCCAAATGGCATCCTCTGGTAGGAAAATGTGCCAAAGGGATAGGTGAATGTAGTATTCTCTTGATCTTCCAGAGCTATAGAAACCTGAAAATATCCATAAAATCCATCCAAGAAATAATAATGTGTCTTCCCAACTAGTATCTCGAGCATCTTATCAATAAATGGTAGGGGGATATGGTCTTTGCGAGTGGATTGATTTAGTTTCCTATAATCAATACCCACATGACAACTGTTTTCACCCTCATTGGAACTAACTCATCTTTCTCATTTTTAACATTTGTAACACCACTTTTCTAAGGAACAACCTAAATAGGACTTACCCACTGAAAATATAAAATGGGAAAGATTATACATGCCTCGAGAAATTTTTCAACCACTTTTTTAACAACCTCTAAAAGTGTTGGATTGAGTCTCCTTTGTGGCTGCCTAATCAGTTTATCCCTATCCTCCAAAAGAATCCTATGCATGAAAATGGAGGGGATAATACCTGATATGACACCCAAGGTCCACCCAATTTCCCTGATGTTCTCTATAAAAAGTTTCAAAAGTTTTTCTTCATGTTCAAAAGAGATATTGTTAGAAATGATAATAGGTAATCTTGTACCACTCAACAAGTATGATTATCTGAGATTATGTGGAAATGGATTGAGTTCCAATATAGGGGGGTGCTGGATGGATGGAGATAGTGAATGACCTAAAATATTTGTGCAAAAAGAATTAGTATCAGAATAGACATCATCAAAATTAGATAATAGTTCATCAAATCCATAAGTATACTCAAAATCCATGTCATAATCAGAGTTCACATGATCAAAATTAGAATATTAATCCATTTCAAAATCAAATATAATAGAGTCTTGTTCTTTAGAAATGGGTGTGCCTGAAATCCATTTTTTTCATTTTCTGAAAAGCCAGTTTATGGGTAACCGGTAACCATGCAAACAAGACCCAACATCATCAACATCAACACTACAAGAAGACAGTCAAGCAGAAACAACAAGAGAAAAAACAGGAAGTCACATATCATAGTACCCGTAGTCTTCCCCGACTCCCAAGCAGGATTCTTCTTCTCCTGTAGCCGATTCCCATTCAGGATGTATCCAGAAACCTACACTTTGCACTCGATTCTGGAGATTCTCAGGAACCCGCATATCCGGGGATGCCTCCTTAATCCCACTGCCCTTCTTGACCGCCAGAACCACTCCACCATTCAATTTGGAGGCGGACCTTGTCTGCATCAGTCGCGGAGGATAGGAATAATACTTCCATGACCTCCTTCCCAGCATTGCAGGTACTGATTTTCCCCCAGCAAACGCCTTCTGATTCCCCTTTTGGAAAATTTCACTATATGAACAATTAACAGGACTCAGGTTCTCCTTTCCTCTCCCAGAAAACTCCCTTTCTGCCCCGGCCTGCTCTCTCAAAGGAGACCCAGTGCCCTCCGAAATATTCCTCGGCTCCTGATCAGTAGAGATAACATCTTCCCCATCCATAGAATCCGGGTCCATCCCCTTACCCTCAGCAGCATGATCTTCCAGGACATTACCATTGTCAATGTCATTTTGCACTTGACCAGCATGACCCAAAGGCCCATAGGCATTCCTACTGCTTCCCTCCTCCATCCTATGATTGGTACCTTCAACAAGACAAGGAGACCTTGCACCACTCTTTGGAATTTCCCCAGGACCAGCACCATGCTCCTTCTCCAGGAAAACAGTTTGCAGGTCCCCCAAGACCACTGCCTCCCCATCAACTTCTGCACAAACATCCTCCTCCCGGCCCTTAGATAGCCGGTCCACATCAAGTCCTTCAAACCTGTTACTTATTGGTACAAAAGGCCTGGCTATAGAATCAAGGAAATTCACAACCTTAGCCCTGTCCCTGTTAGACACCTCCACAAATGAAGATCCTGAGACAGCACCCACTTGTTCTGGTTCTAAAGCAACTGCAGGCCCTCTGTTCATCTCCTTCTCCCTATATTTACCTGAGCAGGAAGAAACAACAATGACGCCCTCATCAAAGGAGACCTTCTGATGTCCAGGTACAGAGGCCTCCCCATCTGCTTCATCCGTTCAAGGATCTCTCCCTCGAACAACAGGTCCTTCAGAAGTCTGAGCCCGAACTCCTTTCACACAGTGATCCATTGACTTGCTCTCGGAGCCGTCCACAACGCTCAAGATAGCAGTCTTCCCACTAGTACGAACCCTTCTCCCTTGAACTCGAGATCCTACAGGACAAGACTCATCGGTGTGACCCAACCTCTTGCAAGAGCCACAGAAGTCAGTCCAATTCTCATACACAACCCGCTGTTTGCAGCGGTATTCCTCACCAACCGTGATCCAGATGAACTCAAAGGGAACACGGGATGCATCCATCTCAACACACACCCGAGGGTTAACGGGGTGAAAAACAGCCACAGTACGGCTATCAGTGCAGAGGTATCTACTGACCATATTACCCAACATACGAATAATCGACGGATTCTGAAAGTTTAAGGGAAGTTTAGGGAAGCTTACCCAAACCGCCGTGGAAGGTGGATCCTGATTCATATAAAGATTGAAAGACCAACGCAGGAGCATGAAACGGGATCTGTTGAAATTTCTCGGTGCCCTTGCCCATGCTTGAATCAAATCAACCTCCGATTCAAACCTAATCAGAAACTGCTTACTATCCAGTAACCCCACCACCGCACGTTCCTGAAGGTCCCAAGCTCCGAAGATAAATCGGTCGAATTCGTCAACTAAAGGCCTTCTGTACTTGAACCGCGCCACCAAGGTAAGATTCAGCAAAGCCGAAGATTCCGTAAATTCCGATAACGAAAGAGGCAGATTCGGGCGACCATCGACGAAATCAGGTACTTTAGGGCTAAGAGAAATTTTCGGAAAGGAAGGAAGAAAGTCCGGATTGGAGAATGGCTTGAAGGATCTCTTCCCCTGAGACGACGATTCCCCCTCCCCCACCAAGAGGGGAGGGTTCGGCGTAAGAGCCGCCGTCGTCACCGGCGAGGAAGGCTCATCTGAAGGATCTCGTGAGAGCCGCTCGGATAATGGGTGTGGAAGTTCTCTTAGACATCAAACTAGAACCAATGATCATAATCTCACTAATCATAGGAAAATTAAAATCCATGGGGTTTTTACTTGGTGGTTCAAAATGGGAGATAACAAAAGAAGAATGGTCCTATGAGGGGTACTTCATAGAATCCATAATATTAAATATCCCAAATTCATCTCCAAACTCCATGGAAAGTGTACCCTCATGGACATTTATGATTGTTTTTTCAGTTTTCAAGAAGGTCCTACCTATGATAATTGGAGAACGAGAACATACTTGATCATCCTCCATGTTAAGAACATAGAAATCTTCTGGAAAGATCATGCCTCTTACCCAAACAAGTACATCCTCAAGGACTCCCACTGGATATGTTGTAGCTCTATTCACCAACTGCACAACCACTCTTTTCGGCTTCAACTCACCAACCTATAAAGAAGAGAATATAGAGTGAGGCATCACATTTATGGAATCTCCTAAATGACATCAAACATCAAAAAAGTGTAACTCCCCTATGGTTCATGGTATGGTGAATGTCCTAGGATCCTTTCACTTTGTTTTAATCACTAGAGTTGGTGTAATGAGTGCTAACACATTCCTTCCAAGATTGATCCTCTCATTTTCCTTGATCCCTCTTCGATTGGTAAAAATTTCTTTTAATAATTTCGCATACCTTGGGATTTTATTAATGGACTCAATAAAGGGGATGTTTATCTCCACATGCTTGAATGTGTCCAAAAACTCCTTTTTCATTGCCTCTTCATCCTTCTTCTTAGTTTGAACCGCCCTGTTTGAAAAAATAAGGGGTTTAGGAGGAACCTCATTAATCTTTTTCTTACCTTTATCTTTCTCCTTGGGTTGCTTATCTTCCAGTTTTGAATGATGATTCTCCGGAGTTGAGGTGAATCACGATGGAATGGTAGGTGGAGAAGCATCAGTTGTTTGCTTCCCTCTTCTCAATGTGATGGCACTAAAATTTCCCTTTGGATTTGTATTAGTTTGGGAAGGTAGATTTCTAGAATTCGTACTCACCAGTTCATGGAGTGCGGTGGAAATCTGTCTCATTTGAGTCTTCAACTCCCTCAACTCTGAACCTTGACTCTTCAACTCATTCTATTGATTAAGAATAATTTGTTTCAAAATATCATCAGTATTAAAATTTAACTTTGGTGGGGTATTCCCTTATTTTTGGATTCTTGAAGCTTGGGCTTCAAATCTCCTTTGGGGTTGTTGGAAGCCCTGTTGGTAAGGCAGAGGCTGTTGGAAGTTTTGTTGTAAGGGGGGAATTTTTTGTTGTCCAGAGGCATACCTTATGTCTTATTAATCCTTCCACACTTGGTTGTATGTTGGAGAAAAGGAATCAAACTTCTTTTGGAGATATAGTTGCTGCTTCTACTGATATGGTATCCCAAGAAACACTTCATCACAATATTCTATTTCTTATAGTTGGGGGCAATAGTTAGTTGGGTGGCTTGTCTTAGTGAAAATTCCACATAGCCTTGAAGGAGGGGTGGGGATGTCTTTTGATCCAAATATATCCATCTCACCATAGTTTCCAGTTCTTCCAACTTGGTATCAATCAAATGAATTTCAAGAGAAGATGGACTTACCAGATGTACTCTTCTAAAATGTAGTGTACCTCGATTGCCAAATTGTTGGGATTTTTGTGCCATATTGTCAATCAATGCATGTGTGGATACTGGTGTTTTTTCCACCAATTCTCCTACAACTGTGACATCCACCATGCTCCTCCCCATAGCAGGGAGTCCGTCATAGAAGTATTGGATGAAGAGTTTATCACAAATTTGGTGATGTGGACAGCTTGCACACAACTTCTTGAATCGCTCCCAATACTCATACATTGACTCCCCTTGGGCTTGCTTGATCACTGATATCTCTTTACAAATGGAAGTGGTTCTTGATGATGGAAAAAATATCTACAAGAAAAGATGTTTCAAATAATTCCCACAAGTTACATCTTCAGGTTGTAAATAATACATCCAATCCTTTTCACCTCCATCCAGTGAGAATGGTAATGATCTTAGTTTTATTTGATATTTAGAAGCTTTCATTAGTTTTAAGGTGCTTATTAGGATCCTCACCATAGGGTCCATGAAATTTTAGAAGTAGGTGAATTAACTTAGATTTCAGTTCAAAGTCTGATTTGAGATTTGGGTATGCAATGCAATTTGGTTGATAATTAATATCAGGTGCATCCAATTATTGAATGTTTATATTATGTTAATTTCTATTACTTTCATCCATTGGTTCTTATTTTAGGTTTTATATAGAAGTGTTTCCAATTTCAATGTTCTTGGAGTGGAGGAATTCTCCAATTGGATGAATGTTGAGACTTCCTATAGACTGAGAATGTCTGATTTGAGCCTGAAGGCCACGTTCAATCTCAGGTTCAAGATCTAAAAGTTCATAGGGATTAGTTTGTGTCATAAATAAAATAAAAATGAAAATAAGTAAAGTGTAACATAGGAAAATAAAAATTAGAAGTTTTAGTTGATGGTCCAAAAAAGAAGAAGAAGAAAATAAAAGAAGAATAAAAAAAATTCAGATTGGGTAAAGATGGAAGAAAGAAGAGAAGAAGAGAATAAAATGTAAAATAAAATAAAAAACTCTAATTGGTTGAAATAATTACTTTCCTCCCCAGAAATGACTCCAATTTGATGAGCATTTTCATGGGTTCTCTCAAATGAAGTGTGATTTCTGGGGTACTTGGGTGTACCAGAGTGGCTGACCAAGGTTGTCTCTCAAAGGGGGAAGTAAATTAAAACAACTTATTAAAGGTATTCTAAAAATAAAATAAAAGAGAATAAAAACACTAATTCAAAGTATGGGGGTGGGTTTTGTTTATCGTTTATAAAACTAGAAGAAGTTTTCTTAAAGAAGATTTCATTTTTGGGATTTTAATTTTGAAATGATGTTCAATTAAAAAGACGCAACAAAAAGATGTTTTTCTTAGAAAATATTTTAAAAGGAGTAATCGATCTAACTCTAAATATTAATTTAATTATTAATCATTATAATTTAAATTAATATCCACTTAATTATGATCTCCTAATTTGTTAACCCTCTAACCCTACGGAACTTAACTTAACCACAAAGATGAAATTAGTTAAACCCTAGGCTAGCTTCGGAACACGTAATCATAACACCCTACTTTGATTGATGTTATAAATCTAGCTTATGGTTAGTGGTAAATTAGGGAAAATATACATTATAAAAAATGAGTATGAATTCTGTTTAGTGATTATATTTTAACTTTACAAATTTATCCCGTGTGGTCTTGTATTACTGATTAAGATCGTGCTCTCACAATTCACACAGTACTCGACCTCGCGTGTTTTTGTGTTAATTGCTCAATTTCATAATTAGTTTCTTCTAATTTAAAAACTCAATTCATGGATCATATTAAGTTAATTACATTAGATTAATTATTTAATATAATTAAATGAAGAGGGTAGAACATAGATCGATCACTAAGAAAACTACTCTTCCATGGGTAGTGTGGCCATTGTGGAGACGTTTTGCATGAGAAAATGATTGAAAGGGTAGAACCCAATCTCATCACCACTCTAGATTAAAACCCAAATAGGATTAGTAAAGAACAATAAAAGGGAAAAACACATAAGATTAATTGATTAAAAATTCAAGATACAATCATGAAAGAAAAGAAATACAAAGAGGATGTGGGAGAGGAGAGCCTTTTTGGAAGAGTTGTTTTCACAAGGACTTAATTCTTCCAAGAGTTGTTAGGGGATCACAGGAGACACCCTTTCGTCCAAACCTTCCCAATTCCTCTACTAACCCTCCCAAATAGTGAAAACATCTTTTAAATAGAGTTGGAGAGGGATAGCGTTACAAAGAAAATTAAATGTGAAAAGAAAAATCATCCAAATTGTTTAATCCCAATTACACTGCATAGTTGATCTCCAACAATTGCTAATTAGAAGGATTTATATTAGTATGATTTGTTACTAATAATTTCCTAGATCTTCCCTCCAAATTTGGGCCCAATCCAAGTCCGTATGAAGAAGATATGACCCAAATGGTGAAGTGATGTCTAATCTAGATAGTTCAGTCCAACTTTGTCTTCATAGCCCATTTAATCCACTCAAATGTACGATCCGGCTCCCATGTACTAAATAGAATTTGTATCCAATTAAGTCATGAACAGAGTTAAAAAAGTTTATGTCAAAATAATTTACAGAACAATATTTATTCCTGGAATACTACAGTGAAGTTTTTAAGGGTAAAACTAGAATTTTCATCAAATTTTTAAATGAATGATCTAATTCCAAATATTCCATAATTGAACATATTTAGCATAATTTAAGAAAATTATATCATTTATTATCAATAAAATATTCAATAAATGTTTGTTTTAGTACCAGTAAATTTGTGGCAAAATAAATTGTTACATCCAGGTGATTCAATCTCATCTGAAAACCACACCACCCCATAAGCACGGTCATAACACACTCTCCCAAATACACATGGGCTCTCTCCCCCACAAGCATAGCCACATCACATATTTCCTGAAGATACCTAGGACACAACAGATCCACAATAATAACTAGAGCATAATGGTATTGTGAACATAAAGAAAATCAACCTCATGCCCCCTTCTACCATGTACACCTCCACTGTAATCCACCTCATCCCACCTCATCCCCCCTGAAGATACTTGGGCTACATCATATCTCACCTGGTGATACCTGGGCTCACCGCCTCACAAGAACAACCACATCACATCTCATCTGAAGACACTTGACCTATCACAACCTCCATCAAGGGAACTATCATACCTCTGACCATCACAACTTTTGCAATTTTGACCTTTCCTAGAAGAGAGAACGAGAAAGAGCAGGTACCCATCCATCCATCCTCCTCACCTGATATCAGAAAAAACACCCCAAAATGACTATGCAGGTGTCAATACATAGTTCTTGACATGAGTGGGGTAAATATAGTGTTCACAAGGAATATAAAAGCATATAAATATAGCCACACACAAGACCAATCCATCAGTTTGCAACCAAACACAAACCAACTCACAACATTGTCACTTTAGCTACCACCTCTATATGCATAACACCAAAAAATCCACATTACACATTTAACATTTCTAACCAATTCTCATTATCCAGAAAATTAATTTCATTATTAATAATCATCCATGTTTAGCCCCCCAGTCCATCATTTACTTATTTATTAGTAATTTCCATCCAATTAACCAAACCAAGACCTAGTCATTTTAGATATTTTTAACTAAATAATTATTCCATCACTACCTGAGCATCTAACAAAAAGAAACCAAAAATCACAAGAATCTCATCCTCCCCATCACACCATCACCTCACCTCTCTATGATAATGTCTAAAAAACACCACATGGATACCCCAAAAGCATAGCTGAACAAACACTATGAATACCCAACCCCAGAAAACCAAGAGTTGGTTCCTTATGAACATGATGTGTTGTTTAAAAATAGAAACATGAACTAATAAACACACATCACATCCCATACAGAGGATCGAGTTTGGTTCGGGCTCTGGGAAACCAGTATCTTCAGAAATGTTTCATCTGATAAAAGTTGTTACATGAAAATTTTAAATTCAAAACGTAGGGTGAGGAAAAGAGTGCCCAGTAAGGGGTTTAAAATAATCCAATGAAACTTTTGAAAGCATTATTTAAAAACCTAACCAAAGAACATTCTCTTATAGAAAACTGTAACACATGTAAAATAACATAAAAGTGATCAAAATAGATTTTCTAGGAATACATGAATCAATTAGAACATTTTAAAAAAAGGGTAGTAAAGGATATCCTGAACAAGTATGATGTATGAATGTTTAAGCACAAATTAAACCGTTAAGAGTAATACTTAATTAGAGTTGTGCGTGAAGGAAATAACTTCAATTTCATATATTGGTCACTATTTTACATGAATCAAGCCCCAAACTTTTACTCGTGACATCAATATGAACTTGATAAAAACATAAGGACATGAGTAGTGAAAGAATATGAATATCATCCTGAAAAGAACATGTAACATGACTTGAATATGAGAGTTCAACATTTCATTTAGACATTCATGAACAAATCACCAAGGTCCATCCCCAAGGTTTCATAAAAATTACCAAGGATATTCCCCAAGGTATCGTAAAACTTTTATTCTCTAGTGATTAATTATTTACCCAATGCATTGGAGCGCTATCAGGGCGCACCCTTAATATGTCTTTACTTACATGTGATCCACATAATTCAATACTTTACTTAAACGGGGTTGTATATTCAATATGTCTCATAACATCTTGAATAATTCATTCATAGTTGGTCATTGTAGTTGAATTACCCATCTTATAAGTGAGACATGCATCTAGATGATTAAAAAGCACGCTAACAATCATATGAACGTTATTAAAAGGAAAGAAGAAAGGTAGATTATGGCAAATACATTGACATATAAGGTACTAAAAGAACAGAAAACTAGAATTTACTCATGAAAGTTTGTCCATGAAATTCTAAAATTTTGTCATCCAATTAATTACACAGGTGAAACAAAAATCTCAAGTAGAGTTGTGAGCTTGCACATGCTAAAAAATTCCATGTTGATAAGCCCCTGCATACAACAGGAATGTCCATTATAGAAAGCATGAATCATCAACATAAGAAACATCACTTAAAATATACGAAAACAAGTAATTTACTATTAAATGTGGATGTAAGTTTTGTTTCACATCCTATTTCTTATATTTTAACACTCCACCCAAACTCGAGACTTAATGTGTAAAGACGTCATAATGGTGCATAATAAAGGTTCATGCATCATACAAGGTACATGTATATAACTGAATTCATAATAGAGGAGTGGCACATCCATGTGCATTAACCCCTTATAAGGTATATGTTAACAAGGTATTATATAGGGTAGGTAGTGTCTTTAGTCATGAAATTTGTGTTCATAAAAAAAATCTGCCCATATAATTCTATTAAAACTGAACACACATAACATTTCCCATATATATATATATATATATATATATATATAACTGAAGTACTCATGACCAAATATGAACATATATAAATATATAGCATGTCTTAAGGTTTGATAAACATTTAATAAGTTACAAATATACCGAAATTACCAAATTTAAGGATTTAGGTTCAGTTATAAGAGGAGTCTCATCTAAACCGTAGAGATATTTAAAATACAAGGTTTTAGGAACATAAATATATATATGTATAGATATATATAACTCAACACCATGCACCAATTTATAATACTCCTTACTTACATTACACCATTTGAACACCCGAACAAATATTTAACATTTTCCAAATATATTTGTATTTACTTTTTTTTGAAGACATGCATATGTGAACATGTGCGATGTAGGAACTTTTATACACAAACATTATCCATATAACCAAAGTAGAAAGTCCATGCCCATTCATACTTATAACTGACGAATATACATATAACCAAAAGTATATATGTATTTTCAAAACAATAAAATGAGGCAAGGTGTAATCCTCTTGTTCTTTATTTCATTTGAGCGCAAGATAACCCGAAGGCCTAGGCTCAACATTGAAGAACGTTTGGACTGAACCGTAAGGTTATAAGTATATAATTTATGAAAATATAAGTGTATATACTCCTGAAGAATCAAGGCAAGGCAAAACTAAATCCTCACCTTTAAAACTCGGAGAAAGAGGACTTGAGGGAGATTTTCCGGGGTTCGTTGGAGACTTGAACGGGGAAGAAGAACTGAGAGGTCTCTGTTATTTATATAAAAAAGTTCACACACCACCTTCCATGTAAAACGTACCCACTTGCATTGCATTCAATGGGGGGTGTTGTGCTTGAATAAACAATAGGAGACATGGGGGGCCCTGGTGGTCATAGGTGCAACAAGAAACATGGACTAGGGTTATTAGTGTAACCCATGCACGGAGGAAGAAGATGGAGTATCTAGGGTAAAAGCCAGGGAAAAGAGGATGGACTAGATTGATCCCTTCATCGATCCAGGGGCTGAGACATGTCTGTGATTTTTAAAAGAAAGAAATGGGCGGCTTAGATCATGCGCGATGCGATCCAACGGTCTAGATCGCATTTTCCCCAAAAAACTGCTTCCCACATCGAAACGGAGAGCGGTTTTCGCCTCCCTTATAACCCTGGGCCTCCCAAAGAGTGCTCAGAAAACACACAACTCCCACGAAGGGGGCCCTATACATGGGCTCCCGCCCACAAGACTCGACCCACCCAGACCCCTCCGCGGCCTCATGCCCGCACTGGTCCGCCTATGCGCTCCTGCTCGCTACCGAGCGCCCCTTCGGGGAACCTATGCCTGAGCTCGGGCCCACCTTGGCTTAGGGCTGAGGGTCAGGCTCAGCCACTTCATGTGGGCTGCCTCCCTCAGCCCTAGCCAAAAGGGATGACCCTAGTGGGCCAATGTTTTTTGTAAAGGCTACACTAAAAAAAAGTTTTAAAGAAGTGGAAACAATCCATTCATTAAAACCATATAGAATTTAAATTCTTAAAAATTAATGAATACAAACTAAACTATGACTTAGTTAAAAGTATTTCTAAAATTACAAACACTAAGGCCCTTTTTTTATAGGAGAAATTTATAAAAAGATTTTAATAAACAGGTATGATAACTTTTGTGCTAGTAATATAGAAAACATAATTTAATTTGAAGAAGTTTAAACATAGTTTATAACATTATTTAAGAAATGAACATTGTTACATTGTATTTAAAATATTCACAAAGTGATTTTAATCCCTTAACACTTTTCAAAAATTATGCATGTGAAAACGAAGTATTAAACCATGTTCTTTTAGAGTTCATAAACGGTGGTTATTTCTATAATTTTAATTATGACTTAAACATTTGAAAACTAATTTATGCATAAATATTTTTTTAATTATCTCAACAAGGTCCAATGACTATACTTATAGTCGTTAGCTTCCAACGATCACTAAAGCAATGGTCGAAAAAGTGTCTTATAAAACCAAAACTTACGGTGTCCTAAAACTCAAAAGGAAGAAGATGGTGCTTCCCATTCTATTGATGCTCAGCATGGCTTTTATGATAACAATGGTGATGTTTTTTATTTACTTGAATCGAAGGATCTAATTTACTTAGCGGGCCTCTTTGTGGTGATTGGGGTTCTTCCAGTTGTTCAAATAGGGGTTTTAATAGGTATTTGTGGTTAGTATGTTTACTCTTCTCATCTTAGTGTATTGTAAACACTACAGTGTTCTTAATTAAATAAAGAGAGTTATGTTTGTTCTTTAAATTTTTTTTTTGGTTAAAAGGACTTTATCAAAAGTAAATGCATAGTATCATCATTATATAATACCCAAAATTCGGGGTGTTACATTATCCCCCCCTTCAGAGAATTTCATCCTCGCAATTTATTTCATAAAACCATAAAGTTTCTCCGACATTCTCACCATAACCCACATCGTAGAGGATCCTCATGTGCGTTTAGCAGAACACCCAAATTTATGATCAACTCCTCTATTTCTCTGATCCAGATACACTTTGGGAAGAAGGGGTTGAACTCATGCACCGAACACTTTGGCTTCCAGAGGGAGGATCGAATGGTACAAAGTTTGGAAATGTTCATATGAACCAATGTAAGAAGAACTCACCAAATTATTCCTCGATCAAGAACATCTAAGTTATAGACGTTGTCGTATAGGCTAACGCTAAGGATTTGGTACATGTAGGTTGCATAAAAATTTCCCTCTAAAGCACCCTCTTGAAATTTTACCCTGGTCATGTAGTTCCGGCCTTGGGTGAAACACAGGAAGAGCCCTTCGTGGTATTTTCCTCTCCGCTTACGCTCGTCCAATTGTGCTGAGCCTATGCGGTAGTAGATGGAAGCATTCCCTTGATAGGTGTGGAGAATCTCTGGACCGTTTGTCACCTAAAACAATTTCTTGCACATTCCTCACAAGTTTGTGAAGGGACAATACTCGTCTTCACAGGTTTTGATTGTGATAATCTCAAGTATCTCAGTAGGAAGAGATAACATGTGGGTTTGTCCTTCCATCTGAATGTTTTTAAGACGAGGGTTCAATCACTTGAAATCCACCCAAAAGTATAAACAAAGAAAATATAGGAATAAGAAAGAAGATATTTCAATAAACATATGTTTATTACTAAACATCAGTGCTTGAGTTTCCCCTAATGACCTACTACACGAACTCCTCACCGAGAAGCAAAACTCTCTATCTCCTCAAACCAAACACAGGCTGAGCATTCAGGGTTTGACTCATGGGGGAACTTGTGACGTCTCATGAGTATAGCATGAGGGGTATGAATTTGGGAGACGTCAAAATATACTTATTGCCTATAAGACAGTTGAGTGGAATCATCTTTCAACATTCCGAAGTCCAACAACTATCCCCGGAAGTCGTAGTTCAAGATTTGACAAAGATAGGCCGCTCGGAGGTCACCGACAACAACAAATTCTTAAAAAGTTTCTAGGGTCATAAAGCCAATGTCCTCACCTACCGTGAACACTCGAAAATGTCCCTCATGGTACCTTCCTCGACGTACATAGGAGGGAAATTGGGTCATCATCATAAGGAGGTAATCCAATCCTAACACCTGGTGTAGCCGAAGCACCCGTGGTGAGTTTGAAACATCGTAAAGGTGTTTTCATGTCATGCGGATATGGTCATAGTTAAGAAAATTCTCTCAGCTAGCTAAAGACACAATGCTATCTAGGGACTCAGCGGGGAGATACAAAGGATTAGTACCTTTGTTTTCCATCTAAAAATTAAGGAAACTCATTTTTAGTAATGCTAAATTATATTTTTCCTTGTTTCAGTTTTGGATTTCTAGAATTATCCAAACCGAACCCTCTGATACCAACTGTGAAGACCCGACCCCAGAAAACCAGGAGTCGGTGCCTTCTAAACATGATGTGTTGTTTAAAAACAGAAACATTCACTGATAAGCACACATAACATCCCATACAGAGGATCGAGTTTGTTTCGGGCTTTGGGAAATCAGTATCTTTAGAAATGTTTCATCTGATAAAAGCTGTTACCTGAAAATTTTAGATTCAAACCGTAGGGTGAGAATAAGAGTTACCAGTAAGGGGTTTGAAATAAACCAATGAAACTTTTGAAAAAATTCTTAAAAAACCTAACCAAAGAACATTATCTTATAGAAAACTGTAACACAAGTAACATAACATAAAAGTGCTCAACTAAGATTTTCTAGGAATACATGAATCAATTAGGACATTTAAAAAAAAGGGTAGTAAAGGATATCATGAACAAGTATGATGTATGAATGTTTAAGAACAAATTAAACCTTTAAGAGTAATACTTAATCAGAGTTGCGTGTGAATGAAATAACTTCAATTTCATATGTTGGTCACTATTTTACATGAATCATGCCCCAAAATTTTACTTGTGACATCAATATGAACTTGATAAAAACATAAGGACATGAGTATTGAAAGAATAGGCATATCATCTTGAAAAGAACTTGTAACATGACTTGAATATGGGGCTTCAACATTTCATTTAGACATTCATGAATATATCACCAAGGTCCATACCCAAGGTTTAATAAAAATTACCATGGTTATTCACTAAGGTATCATAAAACTTGTCATCTCTAGAGATTAATTCTTTACCCAATGCATTGGAGCGCTATCAGGGCGCACCCTTAATATGTCTTTACTTACATGTGAGCCACATAAATCAATACTTTACTTAAATGGATTTTTATATTCAAGATGTCCCATACCATCTTGAATAATTCATTCATATTTGGTCATTTTTGTTGAATTACATATCTTATAAGTGAGACATGCATGTTGATGATTAAAAACCACGCTAACAATCATATGACCATTATTAAAAGGAAAGAAGAAAGGAAGATTATAGCACATACATTTACATCTAAGGTACTGAAAGAATATTAAAATAGAATTTACTCATGCATGTTTGTCCATAAAATTCTAAATTTTTTTCATCCAATTAATTACAAAGGTGAACCAAAAATATGAAGTAGGGTTTTGAGCTTGCACATGCTAAAACATTTGATGTTGATAAGCCCTTGCATATAATAGAAATGTCAATGATAGAAAGCATGAATCATCACCCTAACCAAAATCACTTAAAACATTCTAAAAAAAGTAAGTTACTCTTAAATGTGGATGTAAGTTTTGTTTCACATCCTATTTCTTATATTTTAACACTCCACCCAAACTCGAGATTTAATGTGTAAAGACCTCAGAACGGTGGATAATAAAGGTTAATGCATCATACAAGGTACATGTATATAATTTCATTCATACTAGAGGAGTGGAACAATAATGTGAATTAACCCCCTACAAGGTATAAGTTAACAAGGTATTATATAGGGAAGGTACTGTCTTTAGTCATGAAATTTTTGTTCATATAAAAAATCTGCCCATATAATTCTATTAAAACCGAACACACATAAAATTTACCATATATATATATATATAAATATAACCTAAGTACTCATGACCAAATATGTACAAATATAAATATATATCATGTTTTAAGGATTTATAAACATTTAATAATTTATAAATATACCGAAATTACCAAATTTAAGGATTTAGGTTCGGTTATAAGAGGAGTCTCATCTAACCTGTAGAGATATTTAAAATAAAAGGTTTTATGAACATAAATATATATATGTATAGATATATACAACTCAACACCACACACTAATGCATAATACTCCTTAAGTCCATTACACCATTTGAACACCCGAACAAATATATATCATTTTCTAAATATATTTTCATTTATGTTTTTTTGAAAACATGCATATGTGAACATGTACGATGCATGAACTTTTATACACAAACTTCATCCATATAACCAAAGTAGAAAGGCCATACCAATTCATACTTATAACCGACTAATATACATATTACCAAAAGTATATATGTATTTTCAAAACAATAAAACAAGGAAAGGTATAATCCTCTCGTTCTTTATGCCATTTGAGCGCAAGAGAACCCGAAGGCCTAGGCTCAACATTGAAGAATGTTTGGACTGAACCGTAAGGTTATAAGTATATAATTTATGAAAATATAAGTGTATATACTCCCAAAGAAGAAAGGAAAGGAAAAAATTAACCCTCGCCTTTAAAACTCGGAGAAATAGGACTTGAGGGAGATTGGATGGGGGTCGCTGGAGACTTGAATGGGGAAGAAGAACTGAGAGGTCTCAGTTATTTATATACAAAAGTTCACACACCACTGTCCACGCAAAACATACCCACTTGCATTGGATTAAATGGGGGGTGTCGTGCTTGAAGAAAAAATAGGCGACATGGGGGCCCCCAGCGGTCATAGGTGCAGTAAGAAACATGGAGTAGGGTTACTGGTGTAACCCATGCATGGAGGAAGAAGAGGACGCAGCTAGAGGAAAAATCGGTGAAAAGAGGATGACCTAGATCGATCCCTTCATCAATCCAAGGGCTAAGACATGTATGTGTTTTTTAAAAGAAAGAAACGGGTGGCTTAGATTGTGCGCAACGCGATCCAACAGTCCATATCACGTTTCTCCTGAAAAACTACTTCCCACATCAAAACGGAGAGTGTTTTTTTCCTCCCTTATAACCCCGGGCCTCCCAACGAGTGCTTAGAAAAAACAAAACACCCATGAAGGGATCCCTATACACGGGCTTCTGCCCGCATGCCTCGTTATACCTAGACCCCTCTGCGGCCTCATGCCCACACTGGTGCACCTATGCGCTCATGCTAACTCCCGAGTGCCCCTTCGGGGAACCTCTGCTCGAGCTCAGGCTGGCCTTGGATTGGGGCTGAGGGTCAGGCTCAGCCACTTCATGTGAGCTACCTCCCTTGGCCCTATCCAAATGGGCTAGCCCAAGTGGGCCAATTATTTTTGTAAAGGCTACACTAAAAAAAGTGTTAAATAAGAGGAAAAAAACCATTCATTAAAAATATATAGAATTTATATTCTTAAACATTAATGAATACAAACTAAACTATGTCTTAGTTAAAAGTATTTCTAAAATTACAAACACTAAGCCTCTTTTTTATAGGAAAAAGTTATAAAAAGTTTTTAATAAACCTATATGATAACTTTTGTGTTAGTAATATAGAAAACATAATTTAATCAAAACATAATTTAATTTGAAGAAGTTTAAACATATTTTATAACATTATTTAAGAAATTAAAATCATTTCATTTTATTTAAAATATTCTCAAATTTATTTGAATCCCTTAACACTTTTCAAAAATTACGCATGTGAAAATGAAGTATTAAACCACATTCTTTTAGAGTTCATAAACGGTGGTTATTTCTATAATTTTAATTATGAATGAAACATTTAAAAAATAATTAATGAATAAATATTTTTTTAACTATCTTAACAAGGTCCAAAGACTATACTTATAGCTATTATCTTCCAACAGTCACTAGAGAAATCATCAAAAAAGTTTCCTATAAAACCAAACCTTACGGTGTCCTAAAACTCAAAAGGAAGAAGATGGTGCTTCCCATTCCGTTGATGCTCAGCATGGTTTTTATGATCACAATGGTGGTGCTTTTTTGCTTTAGTTGACTCGAAGTATCTCCTTTACATAGAGGGACTCATTGTGGTGATTGGGGGTATTCCAGTTGTTCTAATAGGGTTTTAATAGGTATTTTTGGTTAGTATGTTTACTCTTCTCATCTCAGTGTATTGTAAACACTATGGTGTTCTTAATTATATAAAGATCCTTATGTTTTCCCTTTAAATTTTTGTTTGGTTAAAAGGACTTTATAAAAAGTAAATTCATAGTATCATAGTTATATAATACCCAAAATTCGGGGTGTTACAAACACCACCTTGGTTCCCCAAAGCATGACCAAACAACCACCACCTCACCACCCTAAAATCATGGTCACACAACCACCACCATGACACCCCAAAAGAACAACCATTAAACTATATTTCCCACATGACCTAACCACACATCAACCACACATATCATCATAAATACACATCACCACACCACAATCACAACCACACATCACAACATATCAAATATCATTTTATAGATTTATAAAAGGGGTTTTTATCACATTTCACTTCATTTTAGGGGTGTTATCAAACAAGATAAAATCTTGGGGTAACTATTTCATAAACCAAATATAAGTGGTTATCCAATTTCCATTTTATGGTGATATCACAATAATCACACCATGAATAGTAGTCACATCACAAAATATCTAGCACAAAAAATTCCCTAATGACAACAATATTTAGCAGGGAATCAAACTCATACAATCACAATATCACAATCATATCAAAGTTGTAAAAAACTAAAAAATTTTACCCCTTTTACTCTTAGAATTAAATTAAACAATTATTTATCTTTTATTTAGACAACACAACCATAACCCATAGATGAAAATGAGTAAAGCCCTCTTGGATGATACACAATAAAGAGAATAAGTGATTCCCTACCTCAATGAAGCTTCCTGATCTTACTCCACATCGTAAGGTGAAGAAGAAATTGTAGTAAACCAAAAACACACTATGAGAAACCACATATTAACCTAAGCCTCACCAAAGATCCATAAAAAAGTATCCCAAATCACACCCAAACAAAAAACACACCACTACATCGCGTTCCTAAAATAAGAATAGGAGAGAACCACCAAGAAGGGAGAAGAACTTACCACAGATTGCCAACAAAGAACCACCAGAACCAATAGATCAAAGTGGGAGGAGGGGTCTAGTAGATCTTATTAGGGTGACTAAGGTTCTTTTGTAATGATAGAGAAGATAGTTTTTCCAAATGAATGAATGTTCAACCCTGAAATGATATTAAAACTGAGAATCCTGCTAGTTTCATGTCATGTATCCATTTCACGACATGCAATCCTTGGGTTTCTAAAAATTTATAACTTTCACAAAAAATTTAGTTACCTAATCATTTATTTAATACACATCATTTATTAAACTAACATGATGTTAATTCACCTGATGGTTTCCCCCTCCACCAATTTATAAGTCATGAAACAGATGGCTACACAAGATGTGAACAACCATTTTACATCATGTAAATAGTAAGCATTGTGTGTTACCTGTAGTATATTTTCTGCACCCCCAACCTCCACAAAAAACTTTCGGAAACTCATCACGCCTCCTTCAGAACAACTCCAATACCAAAAACTAGAAAAGTTACAGACCAAGGAGGCACAACCCATTACAGATGAGGAATTTTGCACTGCATTTTTTTGTGATAAAATTAATGAAATTATTAACAATGTTTTTTAAGAGAGAAAAGAAAGTTATAGTTTAAATTAAATAGGTGAAAGTTAATAATTGTTTTATAGTATATGTTTCTAGGAAAAAAAAGGATAATAAACCTACCATAATGTGCTAAACATTTTTTCTAAGTCAAATTCACTAAGGAATTCATTTTCAAATAGCTATCCCATCTCAAAAATGATTATAGTTGTTGAAGGGGGAGATAAAAAATTAGAGAGAGATCCAAATGGATACCATAGCTACAAAGTTGCTAAAAATGACACTTTCAAACTATTATTCAGTGTTCGTTTGAAAAAATTTGAATTTTTTTTACAACACCACTCAATTATTACTAGTACTTAAGATATATCACATTTTATAACTGAATAAGTATCATTTTACCGCTTCTAAAAGTGATGTTGTTCAAATTATTAAGTGTAAGAATCTAAAAAAACAACATCAAACATTTTTTATCTTTTAAATTCACTCATGATAAGTTTTATATTCACTTTTTTTAAATGATTTATGTAGAAGGAGAATACCCAACATCCATTTATTTGAGTAAGGTCCAGTTATATTTATAAATTAAGATAACGATGTGAAGCATAAGAACATGTAACTAATTGACCTGATCAAACCTTTGACAATTTATTTATATCACAAATATCTAATTACCCAAAATTCCTAAATGCTATAACACTCACCCTCAATCAGGTGTTGCCTCGATTGGATATATAATAGACAAAAAACAAATAAATGACACTCCTAATACTCTGTTATAAGATGGACATGCCTAGATTGATAAAAAAGAAAAAAAAATAAAGAATAACATCCTCATTTGTGTCACTCACTTATTTTTCTCTGACCTTCTATATGAAAACTACTCATGATGGGAAATATTGAGAAATAATTTCTACTATTGAAGAAGAGATGGTTATCTAATGAATCTCATGTTGATGATGACTAGTATATGAATATGTTGGATGAAACAACATCTAACGAGAGACCAAAAACAGTCAAGTAAAACGATGCCCAATTTTACGGATCCAAAATGTCCATTGATAGAATGCATGTTTTTTTGGACCCAAAAGGTAGAGTGATACCTAATCTTATAGACCCAAATGGTCGGGTGATACAATGCTCGGTTTTTCAAAACAAAAAGACATGGTGATATGACATAAGATTTTGAAGACCCAAAAGGTCAGATGAAACGACAATCTACACGTGGTCCCAAAATGTCAGGTGGTACGATTACCAAAGATCATACACAAAATGAATTGACGTTAATCTGAGTAGCCCAATGATAGAGACCTAGAAATCCATGGTATAACCTAGATGGCTCCCTCTAGAGGGGGATCATAAGGGTCATTATAAGGGAATCTATAGCTATCCACACATGTAAATTCTAGAAGGGATCAGTGGCAGCTATATGAGAAGTAAAAGTGGGTTTTTAAATAAGGACGTAGGGTTAGAGAGAGGTAGAATGGAATAATGATAGTAGATTTGGCATGGATATTGGGTGAGAGATCCAGGGGGTCTCTTGAGTATTTCTCACTCTCTTATACTATTCTTCTTCTTCCCCCATTATTTTTCTTCCTCTTACATTATCTTAAGTTCCTTGGAGTTTCTACACACACACACACACACACACACACACATATATATATATAATTAGTCAGGTTACATTTGGATCATTATTGACCAAATCTACACATGAATAGATCTGGTAGAGCCAGATGGACCAGGATCAAAAATGATAAGGAACAAGCTAAATTCAGGGAAGTACTCTCTCTGTTGGTATGATATCTATAGAAGATGCAACAACATGAAGAGGTCTGGCCTTCTTTAGCGTCACTGCATGAGGGAAATTCAGAGGCGATTGGTGAAATGAGGGTTTGGGGGAGGGGAAATTAGGAGCTGAATCACATGATAAGTCAGAAAATAATGCTTACAAGCTCAGAGTTATGGTTTGAAAAGTAAGGGGAAAGCACGAATATACACTGACCAGGAACGATAAAACAGGAGAGGTGTGACCCATATGTGACAAGGAACAAATTATAATCAATCTAAAAGTGAGAAGAGATGTTGTTTTTTATAGGAGATTAACCTATTATTCAGAAAGTGTTTGTTGATGATACTGTGGAGGAAAATTTTGCCGATGATGGTGGTATTATTGTTCATGAACTAGTAACTATCACATATGACACTCAAATTAGATACAAGCATAATTTTCTTATCGGAAGCTACCTGTATCCTTTTTGAAAACAATGAGGGTAACATCTACTGTGGTAATCGTTTCCATGGTTGACTTAGTGAGAGAGCCAATACTGATTACCAGGGGTGTGGAATTATGGGTGCTCGATGGGGAAAATCCTAGGGAACAGATTAAAATATCCAAATTATAATTTTGAATTCATCCCTCTCAGAAAAAATAAAAGGTACCTATTACCCAGGTGTGTATAAAGGGTGATAATAGATACTAGTTTACCATTGTGATGAATTCCCATCTAGATTCATCTTGGATAGTGTTAGCATTTTGGTGGATTGT
The DNA here is from genome assembly GCA_963277665.1 of Viscum album. Lineage (NCBI taxonomy): Eukaryota > Viridiplantae > Streptophyta > Magnoliopsida > Santalales > Viscaceae > Viscum > Viscum album. The sequence goes on from OY728141.1 coordinate 1,484,130,725, forward strand.
GTTGGGGTAAAATATAAAAACCCTAAATTATCAAGACCCACTATCATGTATGATGAATTATAAATATTATAAATTCGATTAACCAAGTGATAGCAAATGAACAGATCAAGAATTGTTCACAAACAAAATACTCGAACAATATAATAACATGCGTGGAAAGTAAACGAACAACAAATATAACATGCTTCGGTCCCTTTGGGACCTACATGCACGGAGAGAACACCACCAGAGTAACACTTTTATTACGAATTAAAAAAAATGAGCAGAACAATTATAGACTCGAAAACACAATAAAGAAAAGATGACATAAACTGTCTAAGGAGGCCAGACTTACTGAACTAGGTGGCAGTGGTTAATCCTACCATGTAGATTCATCCACGTCCACTCCTGGACAAACTCACGCACACACCCAAGTAGGATACATCATCATACATGACGAAAAGAAGTAAATAACTATAGAGTTAACAAAAATACACCATATCTTGGTTATGATTGTAAATGTGTCAAGAAATGAGCCTTCTTGGAGCATAGTTGTCAAAAAATTCAAAACCGAGACGATTCCCCACTAAGTCTCCACTGGAGAAGAACTCTGATTGAATAAGGTGGCGCGAACTGCGGGAGATCAGAGTGAAGGTGGACAATAACCCCTGGATCCTCTTCCTTCCTTCTTCATGGAGTCGTAATAGAGCTTTTCTTAAAGGAATCTCATAGAACCAGACTGGAAAAACACATAAAACTGAAGAGTCCCCCCACATTAACGTGCAGAGGGCACAATGAATGCATGTCAGGAAACCAGGTGGAGTCTTGGGATCAATTATGCATAGACAACTATGATCAGTTGGATGGTTCAAGTAACTAAAATTGGGAAAGTGCACGGGATAAGTCACATATCCAAATTGGAGTGGCAAAGGAATAGTGGATTTAATTCCAGCAAAGAAACACATCAAGAACCAGACTGGGCTATTGGATCACTATGTATCAATGATACATAATTCACGGCATTAAAAAAGTAAGGAAAATAGGTGGTATAAAAATAATCTAAAAACTAATAAATTCACCACATGAAAAGTCCCCATGCACACCATGCAATGGCAAAGAATACACAAAAATAAATCAAACTCAATTAACAAGTTAAACATACTAATTAATTTAATTGTAACACACCATGAAATAGAACAAATTAAAAAATATCTACCTTGCAATTAAAATAAATTCAATGATGATTTTCTTTCAACCTATATTATATAATTGGGACTAAATTCATAAGTTTTAGGTAATGCATGAATTTAGACAATGGAATGACCTTAGTCAAACTATCGGACGAATTTTCACCAGTGGGTATCTTAGTGGCACTCACTATCCTAAATTCTATAATATCCATAAAAAATGAAGTTTAATGACAATGTGATTAAATATACCATGACATACATAGTTTTTAAATAAATTTAATGTAGACTAGATATCACAGTGTACTACTTTTCTATCAAAAGATAATGATAACTCAGAAAGCAAACATTTCAGCTATATAGCCTCTTTTATGGATTCTATCAAGGCAATATACTCTTCCTCAGTAGTGGAAAGTGAAACCACTAATTGCATGTGTAACTCTCTTACCCTAGTAACCCAGAGTTGGTGCATTATTACATAACATTGGCACAATCACAAGAGATCAAGTATCAAAAGACCGATTAATTTAGTAGCCTTGAGAGTACCAGATATATACATAAGTTTTACATTACATCATGAAATAAAAACAAAAACATTATGTACCCTTTGAACACACTCATATCCATTGGCCTATCCCTTTAGGTTAATCTTTATATACTTATTAACATCCTGGGAAAAATAAAATATAGAAAGGGGTGAGCTAAGATGCATAGTAAGGATAACAATATAGCAGAAACTTTCAAAAATAAGCATAAACATTTAAGGAAATGTATAAGAATAAAACAAAAGACTTTTAAAATTAAAATTCAGTATAATATGGAAAAGATAAATCAAATAATTCTATTTACTTATTCACATGGATATTCTACTAGTAGAATAATCACATGTAATATCAACAGCTAATTTCATAATGATGGAATGCATAGTGTCGGACACCAATACCACATAGTCCAGGCCTCGTGCCAAGACTAAAAATAAGATTTTTTCAGGGACTTATTCCAAGACACTAGTTTGTCCCATGAGACCCACCGATGCATCGAGGAGCTATAGTGGGCTCCACCCGTCACTTACTAAGTCCAATGAATTCCTCATATGAAAAGGTTGAAACATAACATAAAAATTCGTATTAAACTAGCATACAAAATGTTAATACTTTAACCATAATCCATGAATGGTATAAAAATAAAACATTCACAGTAAAACATATTAGAAAACCTTCAATAAAATATGGAAGATTATATCATAGTAAATCAACTTCAAACAAGTGTAAAATCCATCAAAGGATGTTGACATAGATGAAAGAAAAAATATTTGAAAGAAATATATATATCTATTTTGAAATCATTTAAAAGTAAAATATTTATTAAAAAAACATTTATTTTGAAAAAATTCTTATAATATTGTAAGGGAAGCTTCGAAGGTGTCACAATGGAAGAAAATAGCCACACCCTCCGTATAAGTTAAAAAAACATTCTTTCCTTAATTTGTCAAAAAGGTCATAAAGTACCTTGTTTGGAATGCGATGGAAATATTCCTTTCAATTTTTTTTATAAAATGTAAAACAAGGGTATAAATGACTTTATCACATAGTCTAGTAAATATTAAAAATGTTTTGAAATACATTTTTAAGAAACACAGATGTGGATGATAAAGAGGTCCAAGTAGATACTCACGTATAAACAACCTCGAATAGTAAAGAGATTGTGGAATTTAACCCTTACCTTTTACTTTTCCTTGGTAGAGGGTATGTTAAAATCCTATATAATATTAAAATAATTGTTATTAAATTATTCAAGAACCATATACATAAATATTATATCTTATATGATTTTAAAATATTGCTTTGTTAATGACATTTCAGTAGTAACATCATTTCAGGTGTTAACTGATTCGTTTTCCTTTATATGTTTGGGTATGTAAGTAATGTTTGTTATGGATAGGATGTATTTGATTCATATACATAATGATATTAAGTTCTTAAAAATTATTTTTTAATCATAAAATGAAATTTATTCTTGAATGGTTATGATGGGGAATGAATCTTATTGCATTCATGGAGACGGTAATCCATACATATGCACGAGCGACAATACCATTCTATTGATGGAGGAATCATATGAAATTGGATATTATATCATATATAAAGAATCATTAACATGTTATATTTTATTATTTACATAAAATATACTCATTATTATACCCATCCAAATAATGAAGTGTTGAATAACAAACTACACCACGGCGTGGAGACGGTAAGCCGTATGTACGCACATATGGAGACTTTGCCATTCATAGGATGGATATAATAATGAATATGGTTGTACCATATTTATAATAAAATCACAATTTGTAGAAGATATTGGAGTTATTATTTTGGTATGAAAACAACCAATAAATAGGAAGTGGAAGAAGAAAAAAACTTTGAAAGAGGTGATGGAATAATTATCTCTTCTTCGGGTGATTCCTTTTCATTTGATCAAAAGGGATCCTTAAATTGACTTTATGATCAAAGTAATTCCTCTAGGTTTAAGTGATGGAAGTTGGGAGGATATTTGAGTAGGTTTTGTCTAAGGCAAATGGATTTAGAGGTGTGATTTTGAGAGAAGGGGAAGTACCCTTTTATAAGAGAGGTGAGGGTCACTTTAGGAAGAGCTTGAAATATTAATTTATTATACACTCATATTCGGTTTATAATGTATCCAAAAGGATTTATTTCGAGGATAAGGTTGGTATGGGTAGAAATCATCTCAAACAATAGGTTTTAAGTAATTTGAGGCCACCAAATTAACCTTATCTTTTAGATTTATCTCTTAGTTAAATAGTTTAACATTTACAATGTCTTCTTGTATTATTATAATAAATTGTTAATAAACATACTATAAAAATACAAGAGAACCCCTAGTGGTTCATTATTGACATATCTAATCTTATAAAATTCATTTGGATGAATATTATATTTTTAGGAATATTATATCATTTAATAATATAATATTTGTTTTAAAAACTCATTTATGTCAATTTTGACACTATTTGGTATTTTGTTTTTTTGAAAGTCATAAAAACTTTATCACATAATTTTTTTTTATTAAATAAACCCTAACATGTCCTATTCGACTAATAAATTCTTGGATGGCATAAAATTTTTCAAATTATATCTATTTTAATATTTATAATATCATTTTTTTGATTATTTCATTAATAAGGAAAATACTGCACCATTATTGTGTCATAAATAAATACATAAATATATTATGTTTAAAAATTATAAATAAAATATAATGATGTAAAAAATCTTTTTATATTTATAATTAATATTTATAGTTGAAGATATAAATTATATAACCTCATATAGAAATTGTTTTACAAAAAGATACATGTTTATGTTATTATTGTCTTTACTTTACATTAATTAATATAAAAAGTCATTATTACTCCCAAGTGGCTCCATGGGGTACCAAAATCGACCAAAGGATGACCATGGTAGGAAATGTATCATAAAATAGGTTTAGGACACATTTTAGGGCAATTTAATATTATTATAATATTATTTTTTACCCTTATTTACTAGATATACCCTTTAACCATGGTAAATAAAATATTTACTAAAGTAACTATTCATAATGTCTAAAAATAAAAGTTACATATTTATAAAATCTGGACCTCCTTATTCCAAATATAGAGTCCATTTTTTCAAATTCAAAACATAGAAGTTTCAGAAATTAATTTAAAATTAATTCTCGTTGTCAAAACCAAAAAGCAGGTTTTTAAGAAGTAAAAACTATCAAAATATTGACATGTGTTTATGTACAATTTAAATGTAAAATTACATCCAATGACTTAAATTATATTAAATTATAAAAAAATAATCTAATGATACTTTAAAACCAATAAAATATATAATTTAACACTATAAATTATTTCGATTAAAAAAGTTGTTTTTAATTAAAATTTAGTATTTTTCACTATTCATCAAAATATGAAAGTTATCAGAAATGTTCAAAAAAATTATCCAAACTAAATTTTTATGTCCCACTTCAAAGTAAAAATTTAATTTCATGAAATTGAATATATAAAAGTGTCAAATATTGGATTTAAAAAGGGTTAGCCATTAAAAGGCGAAAAAACTGCATTTTTAAAAAAATACTTCTTTTATTTGAAAAATTGAATTTATATTTATATTATATCTAAGAAACACAAAAGATGAATGTTAAAATTATATGGGATATATATAAAATTCAAAATGTGGTTATTACTATTCATAAATGCTTTTTTGAATGGCTAGTTTGATAGGTCGTGGTGCGCTTGAACTCGGTGTTGCGTACATCTCACGCTATTGTATTATTTAAAGAGAAACATACCATGGAAGCTTGGGTGTTACATTATTCCCTCCTTAAATAAATTTCATCCTCACAATTTGAAATTTTTCTTCAAAAATAAATGGTTAAAAATAGAAAATACCTTTTTGGAAAACCCACATTGGAAATAGTGTTAATAAAATTTAGTCTTAATAAGAGGGAAAGGGAAATGAAAAATTCACCACTAAATTAGGAGTTTGAATAGGAGAACATTGGTGGAAATAATAGTTAGAGGGAAAACATAAATATTTATAAAGATTGATTGAGGTCATCAATCATAAACAAGTGAATGGAAAATTGAGGGCCTCAAAGCCATAAATCAATGATGATTTAAAATATTGTCAGTTCAACAAAACATAAGGCATTGGGATAACAAATTTTTGATTTTAATATCCTTTTCCTAAAGTTTAATAATTAATTTCTTCATATAATAATAAAAAAAGAATACTTGACAAGTAGATTTCCACCATACCACAAACTCATCTTTCACATCAAAAGATAACAGAACTAAAAAATATTCTATTTATCCTAATCATTTAGGGTTTAAAAAAAATAAATTTATAATTCACCTATCAGACCATTTAAAAAAAATAAATTATTCAAACCAGGTAATCACATAGGCCTATGGTAGGTGATGCACCCTTGTCTCCCTTTGGTTGAGGGTTCAAGCCTCACGACCTTGCTGGAGGTGACAGGTTGTCGCCCGACCTTCGGGTTGTCGCTTGACCTCCGAGTTTTCCTTCTGATGACAATCTAAAAATAATCTTAAGAAATGTTTTATCATTAAAAAATATTATCCAATGTCAAACTTAATTCATTCCAACCTTTAGACTTATCCAAAATACTTCGGTTTAAACTCATAGTCCAAAATTTATAAGGAAGGTAAACATATTGAAGATCTCTTTTGCCACGTAATAACATGTGAATACCTTAATAATGTATTTTATTAAAACATGGTAACACACTTAATTACAATAAATACTTATTGATTACATTCATGCTCCCTTATTCCTTATAGAATATTGGATATACTCCCTATATCCAAAAATGTTGTAAACTCCAACAATGATGGAATAAACAAACAATTAATTAGTTTCCAGGTAGTCAAGAATATCTAATATAATTTGTCAAAATCAATCATATCTTATTCCAAAATCATTATCTCAGTTTCAAAAACATATTAAGGGTTATATTTTCCCCAACCATATAATTTATAAAATGTTTAACTTAAAATTGTCTCACTTTACTTGGTTCTATAAAATCTCAAATCCTTAATGAAAATGTAATGAAATACAATCCTTATATACATTATAATTATTATAACTTGTTCATTATTAATACACTACTAAAATGACACAATTATTTAATAACTACATAAGAACACTAATCATTCCTCTTCATCTGAGGTAGTTTCATAACTTGATTATTATCCAATTGCATCATTTGGGGAATACTTGGATGATTGGGATATTAATTCATGTAGTTTTCCAAATTCTTGTAGATGAATCTTTTTACATTTGAATCATTTTTCTTACCCTTAGAAACACAAACTTGGTGTAGTTTTTATCCGCAGTTATAACAAAATCCCATTCCTTTTAAGCACTTAGCAAGGTGATTATTTCCACAATTATCACATGTGGGAAAATCCTTCTTTCCCTTCTTCCCTTTATCCATCCTTTTCTCTCCCATCCTCTTCTCTTATTTCCTTTAAAAGCCATAGAAATCATATAATTCATTACTTATCTTATTAATGCATGATACTATTTCTTCATATGATGGGAATACGTGGGAGGATATTTCCCTTCTAAATGTTTGCATAATACCATGAAAGATATGATTCTTCTGACTCTTTGGATTATGTGTATTGATAGAGTTCTCATTACTTCTACTTGGTTCCATTTATAAAAAAATATCATACACTAGATTAGTTTATGAATCACAATACATAATTCCAAACTAGAAAAATACCTAACATAAATTGAACATTTTATTCACATAATCCATAATCATAAAAAATGTTTTCTTTGAGGAGGTATTTACTCATAAATCCTTCATAATGGTTTTTAAAGAAAATGTGAATTATCCTAAGCATATCCCCCAGGAATTTAATAACCAAGAGTGTAGAAAGGCCCGTTGTCGTGTACCAGGATACCATAAATCAAGCCCGAAACTCCTTGTCGGAGTTTTCACTCCTAGGTACATCTGTGCCAAAGCCATATCTACCTGCTCGTATCCTGAAATGGATGTATTTCATGGAAAATTTGTAAAATCTCTACATTACCAAAATTATAGGAAGTTATTATATACTAATCCTCAAAGTCTATCTTAGGCTAATGTTCTCTAATCAATGTTTTTCTAAATCGAGTTTCTAAGGTATGTATTAAACTTCATCTGATACCAACTGTAACACCCCGACCCTAGTTACCTAGAGTCGATGCATTATTACATAACATTGGAATAATCACAAGAGATCAAGTCTCGAAATACAAATTAGTTTAGTATCCTTGGGAGTACTAGATAAATATATAAGGTTTACATTACATCATGAAATTAAAAGAAACAAGATTGTGTACCCTTTTAAAACACTCATTTCCTTCAGAATATCCTTGCAGGTTAATCATGATACACTTCTTCACATCCTAGGAAATATAAAACATAGAAAGGTGTGGGCTCAGATGCTCACTAAGGATAACAATATAGCAGTAAATTTCATAAAAAAACAAAAACATTTAAGGCAATGTATAAGACTAAAACAAAAGACTTTTAAACTTAAACTTCAACATAATATGGAAAAGATAAATTAAATAATTCCATTTACTCATTCACATGGATAATCTACTAGTCTAATAATCACATGTAATATCAATAGCTAATTTCATAATGATGGAATGCATAATGTTGGATATCATAACCACATAGTCAAGCTTTCATTCCAAGACTACAAATATTTTTTTTTCAAAACCTTGTGTCAAGACACTAGTTTGTCTTATGAGACCTATCGATGCATCGAGGAGCTATAGTGGGCTCCACCCGTCACTTACTAATTCCAATGCATTCCTCGTAAGAAAAGGTTGAAACATACCATAAACATTCGTATTAATACTAGAATATGAAATGTTAATACTTTAACCATAATACATGAATGGTATAAAAATAAAAAATCCATAGTCAAACATATCATAGAATTGTCAATACAATATGGAAGATTGTATCATAATAAATCAACTTCCAACAAGTTTAAAATCCATCAAAGTATGTTGACATAGATGAAATCAAAACTATTTGAAATAAATAAATATATCTATTTTTAAATCATTTAAAAGTACCATAATTATAAAAGAAAAAATTTATTTTGAAAATATTCTTATAATATTGTAAGGGAAGCTTCTAAGGTGTCACAATGGCGGAAAATATCCGCACCCACCGTATAAGTTAAAAAAAACATTCTTTCCTTAATTTTTCAAAAAGGTTATAAAGTACCTTATTTTGAAAGCGATGGAAATATTCCCTTAATTTTTTTTATAAAAAGTCAACCAAGGGTATAAATGAATTTAACCCATAGTATAGTAAATAGTAAAAATGTTTTGAAATACATTTTTAAGAAACAAGGATGTGGATGATAAAGAGGTCCTAATAGATACACACGTATAAACATCCTAGGATAATAAGAAGATTGTGAAATTTAACCCTTACCTTGTAATTTTCCTTGGTCGAGGGTATGTTAAAATCCTGTATTATAGTTAAATCATTGTTATTAAATTATAAAAGAACCACATACATAAATATGTTATCTTATATGATTTTCTAATATTTCTTTGTAAATGATATTTCAGTAGTATCATTGTTTCAGTTGTTAACTGATTTGTTTTAATTTATATGTTTTGTTACGTAAGTCATGATTGTTATGTATAGGATGTATTTTATTCATATATAGAATGATATTAAGTTTTTAAAAATAATTTTTTAATCATAAAATGAAATTTATTCTTGAATGGTTACGATGGGGAATGAATCTTATCGCGTTCGTGGAGACAGAAATCCGTACGTATGCACGAGCGACAATACCATTCTATTGATGGTGGAATTGTATGTAATTGGATGTTATATCATATATAAATAATAAATAATATATTATTTTTATTATTTTTATTAAATACACTCATTATTATACCCACCCAAATAATGAAGTGTTGAATAACAAACTAACTATGACATGGAGACGGTAAGCCATACGTACGCATGTATGGTGACTTTGTCATTAATAATATGGATAGAATAATGAATATAGTTGAACATATTTATAATAACATCATAGTATGTATAATGTTATTTAGTTATTATTTTGGTATGGAAAAAACAAAGAAAGAGTAAGTGGAAGAAGAAAATAACTTTGAAAGAGGTGATGAAATAATTACCTCTTCTTTGGGTGCTTCCTTTTGATTTGATAAAAATGGATCCTTAGGTTGGATTTATGATCAAAGTAAGGCCTCTATGTTTAAGTGATGGTAGTTGGGAGGATATTTGAGTAGGTTTTGGATGAGTCAAATGAATTTGGAGGTGTGATTTTGAGAGAATGGGAAGTACCCTTTTATAAGAGAGGTGAGGGTCACTTTAGGAAACACTTGAAATATTAATTTATTATGTAATAATATTCAGTTTATAATATATATAAAAGGATTTATTTCTAGGATAAGGTGGGTATGAGTCTAAATCCTCTCAAAAAATAGGTTTTAGACAAGTTTAGGTCACCATATTAACCTTTTCTTTTAGATTGAACTCTTAGTTAAATAGTTTAACTTTTACAATGTATTCTTGTATTATTATAATAAATGGTTTATAAACATAATATAAAAACCCAATATAACCCATATAGGTTAATTATTGAAATATATAACATTATATAATTCCTTTGGACGAACCTTATATTTTTAGGAATATTATTTCATTTAATAATATAGTATTATTTTTTTAAAAACTCATTTATGTCAATTTTGACACTATTTGGTATTTTGTTTTTGTGAAAGTCATAACAACTTTATCACTTAGAAAAAAATTTATTTAGGCAACCATAACATGTAATATTAACCAATAAAATTAGTTTATGGCATAAAAACTTTAAAATTATATTTATTTTAATATTTATAATATCATTTATTTCATTCTTTCATTAATAAGGAAAATACAGCATCATTATTGTGTCATAAATAAATATATATATTTTATGTCTAAAAATTATCAATAATATATCATGACGTAGGAAATATTTTTTATATTTCTAATGACTATTTTTATTTTAAGAGATAAATTATATAACCTCATATAAATGTTTTTACAAAAAGATACATGTTTATGTTATTTTTGTCTTTATTTTACATTAATTAATATAAAATGCCATTATTACTCCCAAGTGGCTCCATGGGGTCCCAAAATCTACCCAAGGATGCCCATGGTCGGAAATGTATCATAAAATAGGTTTAGAACACATGTTATATTAATTTAATATTATTATAATATTATTTTTTACCCTTATTTACCGGATTTACCTTTTAACAATGGTAATTAAAATATTTACTGAAGTAACTATTCATAATGCCTAAAAATAAAAGTTACCTATTTAAATAATTTTTGCCTCCTAATTCAAAATATGGAATCCATTTTCTTAAATTCAAAAAACAGAATTTTCAGTAATTAATTTAAAATTAATTCCCATTGTCAAAACTAAAAAGCGGGGTTTTAAGAAGGTAAAACAATCAAAATATTGACATGTGTTTATGTACAATTTAAATGTGAAATTAAATAAAATGAAAGAAATTATATTAAATGTTAAAAATATAATATAATTATAATTTAAAATTACTAAAATTTATAATTTAACTATATAATTTATTTCGATTAAAAAAGTTGTTTTTAATTAAAATTTAGTATTTTTCACTATTCATCAAAATATGAAAGTTATCAGAAAAGTACCAAAAATGTATCCAAAATAAATTTTTTTATGCCCATATTCTAAATAAGAATTTAATTTCATCAAATTGAATATATTGAAGTGTCAAATATTGGATTTAAAAAGGGTTTTCCATTAAAAGGCGGAAAAACTGCAATTTTTGAAAAATACTTCTTTTATCCAAAAAATTGAATTTGTCCATATATTATATCTAAGAAACAAAAAATATTAATGTTCAAATTATATGGGATATATATAAAATTCAAAATGTTTTTATTACTTTTCATAACCTCTTTTTAAACGGCTAGTTTGATAGGTCGTGGTGCGCTTGAACTCGGTGTTGCGTACATCTCACACTATTGTATTATTCAAAGAGAAACGCACCATGGAAGCTTGGGGTGTTACAAAATGTTTCAATTCTTGGAGACTGGTCCTCTATATACCGGAAATATGAAACTAGTGATAAACTTCTGGGTATCAATATTTTCATCATAATCAGAATCAACAAATCCAACTATACCATTATCGAAACTACTATTTAATCCATATCTAATGCACAATTTTTCAGACACAGAAACATACATAAGGATCCATTTTAATGAATTCCAAGTAGGTTTACCAGGTTTCCCTATGAACCTGCTCAAAGTACAAATTGAAAAGGAAATATATGGCATAGAACAGTCCATAACATACATAAGACTTCCTATAATATTAGCATAGGGAATCTTACTCATAAAAGAAACCTGATCTTAATTTCTAGGGGATTGGGTCAAGGATAACTTAATGTGTTGTCCTAAAGGAATTTTAACAGGTTTAATATTCTCAAACATGTATCACTTTAATACCTTCTATAGGTAAGTAGATTTGGATAGGTAAAATGTTCTATCCTTCCTATCTCTTATTATATCCATGCATAAAAGATTGATTAGAATGTCCTAAGTACTTCATTTCAAAGTAAAAATTCAATTGGTTATTGACAAGAATTTATGATCCTCATATTTTTTCAAATTAACTACATGTCATCAATATATAATAACAGGTAAAGATACTCATGTTTAATAGTTTTATAGTATACACATGCATCAAATTTACTTCTAAAAAACTAATTTTAAATCATAAAACAATCAAACCTTTTATACCATTGTCTTGAAGACTTATTAAGACCTTATAAAGACTTATTAATAGGGAAAACATGATTTGGTTTGAATAGTTTTGAAAATACTTCATGAGGAGTCATATAAATTGTTTCATCAAGACTACCATATAAAAAATCATTTTTTACATCTAATTATTCAACATGCAGATCGAATTTGGAAGCAAATGATAAAATAATTTTGATAGATGAATGCTTAACAATTGGGGAGAAAATTTCATTGTAATAAATACCTCTATAATGAAGAAAGAATTTAGCTACCATTATGGATTTAAATTTGATTTTAAATTATCTTATATATTTTCTCTATCTTTTTATAAATCCATTTCGAACCTGTAACCTTCTGGTTATTGGGTATATGGATGACAACCTGGGTGTTGTTTTTAAAAAGAGAATTCATCTCTTCTTTCATTGATCCTAACCATTTAGTGGCTTCCTTGGATTTAATATCAGGATTATATGTTTGAGGCTCATCATTAAATAAATCTTGCGCAACATTAAAGGCATATGAATAATTGTATGACTGATTGAAATGAGATGAATGTCTAATAACTATCCTCTCTCTATCTTGAGTGAGCTGATAATTGATTAGATCATCGGGTTCCTCGGTCTCAGGTTAAGAAGTCAAACTAGAATCAGATTCAACTTGGGTATGGTCAATAAGGAGAGATGGAACAACAGTGGAGTTGTAGTGGTCACTAGGTTCAAAAGGTACTTCAACACCTAGAGGACGTGGTGATGTTAAGGGTCATACAGCGTTATCAGAAGGCCCTACAGGTTCAGGTCCCTTATCAATGGAAATACTAGATTCATAAAAAAACTACATCAAGGCTAATGATACACTTTTGTTATCCCGATTTATCTATCCATAAAAAATAACCTTTAACACCCCTCGATAACCCACAAATATACACTTAACAAACCTAAGATCTATCTTATCATTATGTGTATAGGCATAAGATATGGATCCAAAAATTCTAAGGTGTTCTAGATTTGGGGGTAAACATTTTGATAGTTCTTTAGGTATGATAAAGGAGTTGTTAGAAGATGGGAAATGGGTAATGAGGTACACTACCTTTAAAGAATCCTCGTCCCAAAAGGACAAGGGGAATTGTGAGTGGGATATCGTACACCTCACCCTCTCAAGAATAGTTCTATTCATTCTATTTTCTAATCCATTATACTCTGGGGTTTCTACAATAGTTTAGTATATTTTTATTACCTCAGATTTACATAATTCAATGAATTCTATGGATAGAAACTCCAAATCATTATCAGTCCTTAGAGCCTTAAATTTTCTATTACTATCACTCTCCACCCCAGCTTTCCATTTTTAAATGTTTGAAAGGTATCCAACTTTTGTTTGAGTATATAAATCCATACTCTCCTAGATAAATCATAAATAAAATTCACAATGTCTAAGCCTCCACCATTGGAGGTAACCCTAGAAGGACCCCACAAATCAGAATGTAAACATTCAAGGGGTTCTTTAGATTAATACATATACCTACTAAAACTATCACTTCTAGACTTCACATATACACAGTCCTCACAGAATGATAGGATATTAGGAGTAAAATTACTTATAAGGCCCTATTTTTTAAGTTTACTTAGACCATTAGAACTAAAGTTCCCTAGTCTCTTATGACACAGAGTGGTGGGATCATGTTCTAAACTAGAAGAGGTATTAAATTGACTTCTAAAGACCTTACCATATAACACATTCAATCCCTTACAGAGGGTTCATTTCATAACAGTGAGGGATCCTTGGGAAACTCTAATACTTCCAGAACTTGAATTAAAGTTATACCCTTTCTGGTCATAGATTCCTTGGGATATTAGGTTTCTTTTTAATTATGGTACCCAACTAACTTCCTAAATAGATTTTACTATCCCATCATGAAGTTCAAATGAAATATAACCTACTAACATGATGAGGCAACTGCTATTATTCATTAGAAAAAAATCTCTAGATTTTATTTTCCTCAACTCAGTACAAAAATACATCTTAGGACACATGTAGAATGAGCATACTGAATCCAGGATCCATTCTTCAATGATGGTAATTTCAGATACATTTAACACATCAGTAGTTTCAAATTCTAGTTCAACTAATATGGAATGGTAATTAGTATTATATTTATAGTCAAATTTATTATTAGGAAAGTTCCTCTTAATATTTATAGGGTTTTTACATTGGAAACATTTAATAACATTGATTTTTGATTTGTTTATATGATTCTTATAATGACAAATTTATTTTCTCCTACCACTTGACTCACTTTAGCCTCTAGATACACTTCTATCCCTATAATCACCTATGTCCCTAACATTTAAACCCTTAGCCTCAATTTTAATATTACACTTATTTTAAAGGTCCTTAGAGAGAAAAAAATATTTATTTTCTTCAAGAGTAAGTGTGTCTTTTCCATACATCATTGAGTCTTTAACAAAATTAAAGGAATCGTCTAAGGATGTCAACATTATAATGGCTCAATATTCATCATCCAACAAAATATCTATGTTAGATAGATCTAATATAATTTTATTAAATTCATCAATATGAAGCCTAACTGTAGTTCTAGGGAGAATTTTGAAAGTGTAAAATCTCATTTTCTTATACAATCTACCAACAAGAGACTTAGAAAAATAAAGGGATTCAATTTTAGACTGGATACAAGTTTCATAAGACTCATATGAAACTTCTCTTAACACTTTCTCCCCTAAAGATAAAATTATTATACTATGGGATTCATTAAGAGTCTCCTAAGGGACATCTACATAAGAAATAACAGCCTGCCTATCAGGGGTAATAGTGGTGATTTTCTTCCTAGAACCAGAAATGACATATATTTGGTCATTATGATCTCACAAGTGTGTCATTTTAATACTCTAGATATTAAAGTCATTTTCATGAGAAAAATTATCAATGCCAAATTTAGTAGAACCCATAACTAATATTATAGAAGTATATGATACCACTTATTGGGGTTAAACACTTAAACCCCAAATTCCCAAGACCCACTATAAAAAATGATAGATTATCAATTTTATGAATTTTATTAACCAAGTGATAGAAAATGAACACATCATGAATTGTTCACAAACAAAATATTGGAACAATAAAACAACAAGTGCAGAAATTAAATGAACAACAGATATAATGTTCTTAGATCCATTTAGGTCCTATGTTCATGGAAAGAACACCACCTGTGTAAAACTTTTATTAAGAATAAAATAAATAAATGGCAGAATAATTATAGTCTCAAAAACAAAATAAATAAATGACCATATAAAATATACTAGGAGGCTGGGCTTGCTGAACTAGGTGGAAGTGTTTAATCCTGTCATGTAGAGTCAGACCCGTCCACTCCTAGATAGACTCACGAACACCCCCAAGTGGGATATGTTAACATACATGAAGAAAAGAAGTAAATCACTACATATCAAAGAACAATATACCATATCTTGTTTACAATTATAAATGTTTCAAGAACTGAACCTTCTTGTAGCATAGTCATCCAAAAAACTAAAACTGAGATGATTCCCCACTAAGTCTCCATCAGAGAAGAACTCTGGTTACAAGAGGTGGCATGAACTATGACAAAGGGGAGTTATTCTTCATGGATTCAGAGTAGATCTTCGCTCAGATGAATCTCTTAGAACTAGATGGGAGGAAAACCCAAAACCAAAGATCCCCCCCCGCATCAACGTCCAGAGGGGGAAATCAATGCATGTTAGAAAAGCAGGTGGAGCCACGAGATCAATTCCACATGGACAGCTATAATCAGTTGGACGGTTTGAGTAACTAAATCTAGGATAGTGAATGGGAAAAGTGGCATAGCCTAATTGGGGTGGTGATGGAATGGAAAATCAAAGTACAGTGAAGAAACACACCAATAAACAAACTGGGACATTTGATCATAATAGATCAATAATCCTGAATTCGTGTTTCTAAAAAAGTATGGAAAATAGGTGGTGTACAAGTAATCCAAAAACAAATAAATGCACCAAATGAATAGTCCCCATACACACCATGAAAAGGTAAAGATTACAAACAAATGAATCAAACTCAATTACCATGTTAAAAATACTAATTCATATAATTTCAACTCAACATGGTTGGGAAAAAATCAACATATTGGAAATTCAACATCTACATAAGGAGATAGAGGTTTAGCAGAGGGGAACAACATGGGAAGACAACGAGAAATATGATAGTTTAGGACCCCTCCATGTTAATAATTCAAAATGAATAAATATCATTATGCTTTTGGATCAAGTCATCAAGACATTCAAGAATATAAAGTAGATCAGATAGAATTATGAATAAAATTGAAGACGAAATTTTTTTGTCTATATGAAGCGACAACATATGGAGATCCTATGAAGCAACATGAAGAAATTAAACCAACAAATTCAGAATTTTTTTAGAAAATTTGGGAGGGGAAGGTTGGGAAATGTCATCAATTGAGTTGTTTGTCAGATAAAGTACTCATCATATTTTTCAATCCGTTTTTAGGTAGTTTGGAGTAGGTGGATCTAAATAAGGACTAAAAAACCATGGGTTGCTGGTTTTGACCTAGTTCACAATAGGGGATAAGATCCCAAAAAGATGGAAGGATAGGGAGTGTTCCATGAGGATCATCCCACAATATCTTATATCTATAGTTGAACCATAAATAAAGGAGGGTTTTATAGGAGATTGTTCAACATGAATGTGAGAGAAGGGGGCCTTATAAAGGGCCTCAACAACATGATCCTAAATTATTAATGTTGTATGGTTCTTAAAAAAAATAAAAATAAAATAGTTAAAAGCATTTAGAATGTGCTAATGATTTATATTTGAAGTATAAACCACATATTCAAGACATTCAAAACTTTTAATAGTTCCAAATTTTATACACATGGCCACCTGGCACTCACTTAATAAAATGAGTGAATCATTTTAAAAGGGACATGACAATATCTAAGTATATAAGAGAAATCTAGATGATCCTTTTTATCATTCTTGATGTCCCCGTGAGGTATTTTACCTTGTAGAAGAGAAAATAATCTTAAAATATAATAAACATGGAGGCCCTTAAACATGATGAAGGGATTAAAAACAAGTGGGGTGGATCATTGAACAAACCATTTGACATCTCCCAATCATGGAAGGCCCCTCTCACGGTTCTGTATTTTAAAAAAGTTACCTAGAAATATAAATTCAGAAACTATAGTCATTTTTCTTCCCGTTATCATCAAGATACGATTGATTTTCAATGAGGGGAAAATGACATAGACTTGGACACCAATGCAACCTAGAAGGATCCTTTTTAAAAAGGGCCATTACAAGGGAATTTACATCTATCCACAACTACGTATTATAGAAGGGATCAATGGTGTCCACGTATGGAGTAATGGAAGGCCCTTAAATTAGGAGGGAGGGATGGTGAGAAGTATAAATGAATATTATTAGTAGATTTTATGTGGATATTGGGTGGATGATTTGGGGGGATCTTGAGTACTTCTCACCCTCTTCCACTCTTCTTCTTTCCCCATTATCCACCCCCTCCTATAACTCACGTTCCTCAAAATTTCTATACATATATATAAGTAGTTGATTCTAGTTAGTTTTCTATTATGTGGGGATTAACACCCAACATTAATCCAAGCAGTGATATAGTGACTTTGGAAACTTGACAATAATCTGAGAAAAAGAAACAAATAATTCTAATGATGATTAGGTCAGTTCAACAATGATCTGAGCTATGATGATGAAACCCAACAATAATATGAGTAGCTTGACGGAAATCTGGGAAAATATGATCAATGTATTTGGACATCAATATATGTTTGTACAACAATAAAGAGGTCTGAAGGAGATCTGGGCATCAATGAAGAGGCTTGAATGATTTAACACTTGATGTAGTAGAGAGGGGGCTGAAACCCATCGTGGGATAATGTAAGCATAGATCTAGGGAAAGATAACTTATGATAACCTTTGGTTAGTATCCTTCCACCAAAATTTGAGGGGATTCTTATAGGGTTATATTTGATGTTGAGGAACCTCTCTGATACCTTGTAAAAGGAGAATACACAGAATTCTTTCCACTATGTGAGGTCCAATTGTAATATTTATCAATGAATCTAAATATGTAGATCATAAATAAAAGTAAAACCATTGAACTGTCAACCCATTGATGGTTGAATAATATCATAAATATCATGTACGAGTTCCCCTTCAACCCTTAAAATGGGGATTATCCATAATAGAATAAAAAAGAAGGCCTTCAGACCATTCAGACAAACAATGTAGCATCTTATAACATCCCCTTCAGAATCATCAACAAACAGCTGATTTTTTGAGCTAGGTGATCCTAAATCAAGATAATACATCTTTACTCACTTAATATCATAACTAGTCATATGCATTGTATAAATGTCCTTAAGCACACAAAGACTAGGTAAAAAAAATAATTTATAGTACATTTATTAGATCACATGGATTTGGTTATGGTTGTATATTTTTTCAACCAGTGATCTATGAAGAAGTAATTTGTTGAAGGAAATAATACTTGATGGATAAAGGATTCTCAAGATCATATAGATACATTTATTACACATCGATCATGATTAGGATGAATGTTGGAGAAGATTAGAAGTGACCATTTGAAGAAGGAGGCCATGGAATGTTGATATGGTGACGATGGAAAGTGTATCGCAGGAGGGAATATAACAGTGTGAAGGAGACAATTTGGGCATTATCAAAACCATGAGAAGATTATAGGAAAAAAATATATTGGCCAAATATATCACAACCAACGATATGAAAAACATTTTGTGTGTATATCAGGAACACTGATTGGAATATATCACTACCCATGACATGAAGATGTGTCTTGTGACCCCACTATCACCAAAGTCAATCATAGTAAGTGACATGGGCTATCCCAAGGTGAAACACAACATCTTGAAGGAGGAAATTACATATCACAGGAGGTGACACACAGGGTCATAGGTCATGGGTTGTAGTGCTTATGGAGACACTATAATATCTCTATATGTGGTTGGAGTGGAGGATGAATAATGTCCTCCCTGAAAGACACCTAACGATAAGGTTGTATCACTCGGGCGATGCAATGCTCAGTTTTGGAGCATTTTTTATATTCGTGATGAATAAAGAATCTATATGCAAGGGTTTGGGAGGATATATCAATGAAATCATACAAGGATTTATGGCGAATAATTTTATATATATGAATGAATAATAATAAATATAAGGGAATGATCCACCATATTTGTTTGAAGGGGTTGTCATAGGTATCCAATGAAAGAAACACAAGTAGAGATTGATTATCATACAGTGGAACAAAACTAACGTATACCATAACAAACACACGACTCATGTCACCAGTAGTGACATAGATCTACTATAACCTGTAGTTCAGTACAAGACACAAACAAGGCTATATCATAGGATACAACAGGCTATACCCCATTGGGTGATTCAACTACACCGTAAGATTAAAGCATATCCTACGCCATGAAATGAATCCGAGGGAGAGATAATCCATATTGATGTAATCAAAAAATCCATTCATATGGCACATTTTCAAAAACAAGTGTATCACAAAATGAAATTTAATGAATTGTATAATAAAACATAGAAATTTCAATAAAAGATGCATTCTACCATATATATTTCAAGTTCAAGTAAATAAATGATGTAGCACCCTAGGATGTTCTCCACATGGTCCTCTTCAATTATTTCATTATGTTTTAGGGATTTATCCTATAAATAGGTGTCTAGTGTCATCATTAATTAGTTTTTAGTCATATTAATAAACATATATAGAGAGTTTTCTCTCATTATTTATGTCTCTACTAAGTTACTTATATAAGAACTTGATTTATCCCACTTCTCTACACCATTTGGTATTAGAGTGAGGTTGTTACTCACTACCATCTGATTATGTTTCTCTAGCATGATGGTTCCAACCTATATAAACTTTGGTGACCCAACTCCATACTCACACCACTGATTCCCTCTATCCATGCCCAAATCACCGCCATTCTAAACTAAAATCCAATACCCTTGAATAAATTCACAAAAAACCAGAGGGAAGGGGAAGTCCAAGAATTGGCTCTACCTCTATAAAACAAGAGAGGGCACGTCAATATTTATGTCTAATTATAGATTCATCCATGAGTTTCTCACCATACCATCCCATTGAATGAAATTAGTTCACTCTATAAGAGATACACGTCTAATAGTAGTGTGCACTCATGCCCCTTATAACCATACTTGCATGCCCAGGATGCATGAACTCCCTTTCCATTCAAGTACTATGTGCACAATCATCCTTTCATGCCCATCTTTCCAGAGTGTGACTCTCCCAACACGCTCCTTAAACCTGAGTGCGTGGACCCTATGAATTTAGGCTTGTTGCACACCCAGGAGCCTCAATGTACCACTCACATCATGAAAATTCCTCCATGCACAGTTCTTATACATGAACATCTTTAATTCACAAGTCCCCAACATGCTTGAATACCACTATGGGAGACCTCCAGCACGCACTGAGTCAACCTCGTGATTGGATGACATGTTGGAAATGCAGGGGTCATAATATTTTCAAAGATGGACCTTCAAAGTGTCTATAAACAACTTGGAATCCAACCATTGTATGAATGGATAATAGCCTTAAATACTAAGTAGGGGTTGTATGAGTGATTGTTAATGCCATACGGGATATCAAAAACCCCAAGCATCTTTGTGAGGATCAAGAACTAGGTTATAAAATTGTTCATCAATAAGTTCATCATGGTTCATTTTGATGATATCATAATATATAGAAGGACTATTTATTGTCATCTTTAACATCTATGGTAGGCACTCCTTGTTTTTTAGGAATACACATGCCATGTTAACCTTAAGAAGTGCAATTTCATGCTCCCTAAATTGATCTTAATTGGATATGTTGTATCTTCTAATGGAACTTGGGTTGACAAGGAGAAGGTTTGAGTCATCAAAGAGTTTTCTCATCCAAAAAATAATGGTGAATTTTGAAGCTTCCATAGCTTTACTTCCACTTATAAAATATTCATTCAACATTTTAGATAATTCAAGGAACCTGCCACAGTCTATATGAGGAATGGAAATTTCCATTGGACTGATGCATATGGAGAGAGTTTTTCACCAAAAAATAGAAACTTTAAACTAATTTACTATTGATATTTACTGACTTCAGAAAACCTCTCAAATTGGAAATAGACACATCCATTTTTGAAATTAGTTACATTCTTTCTAAATTTGGTCAACCGATTTCTTTTTTGAGTGATAAACTCTATGGATCATGTCACAAGTAGTCCATGTATGATATTGAGCTATACGTATGAGTGGTGAAGCATTGGAAGCAACACCTTTTTTAATAAGAGTTCATACTCCAAATAGACCATGATTCCCACAAATATAAACATTTTCATAAGAATCCTAGTAGGATGAACATCTTGTGTGTTACCTTTATGCATAAATTAACTTTTGCGATTAATCACAAGAGCCATAAATAAAATCAGGCATAAGTTGCATTAAGAAGGTGAGCCCATAAACTCATCACCATGTAGAATGAGATTGTGAGATTTGAATATTTTAAAAATCATAATCTCGAAGATGTGGATTTTACTGAAGAATGGGAACATTACCAACAAGGTATTTTCCCCTTTTTATTCCATAGGATGGATTTCTTTTCTTCCAAGACCATTTATGATTTTCTCAAGGGTTGGTATGAGAGAGAATATCTATTAAACTAGACTGTAATGGAAACTTCAGGAAGTAAAAAACCATTTATTTAGTATTGATACTATTATTTTGACCACAATTGAAATAAGATATTACTAAAGTGTCGAAAATGTGTATGGCCTACCACACTATAAAAAAATCAAGCACTAGTGACTGTAAATTCTTCCACTGGTGACCGTTTGAACATCCTATAAATCATTTAGCATCAGTTACTAAAACCACCCTATATTTCATGATTTAAAATAATTTAGAGAATTTTATTTCATTGTAGCTATGATTCTTGTATGTTCCATTTATGGGTCATTTAACAATGGTTTTGATTTTATTTAGCAACATTTTTTTAAAAAAAATAACTTAAAATAAAATAGATAAAATAAACCTAACCACTACTAATATATGTAGAAATAGTTATTTTTATAAAAGTTTAATAGTAATAAATTCTAACTAAGATTTTATGGAATTTATTTAGAGGCAGTTTATTAGAACCACCATTAAATATTTCTCATAAGTTTTTATTTTATTTAAATTATTTAATAAAAAATATAAATAAAAAATATATGAAATGTAATAAACTAAAATATAAATTCATAGTAAACCCATCATAAATGCATCATAAATCATATATCCCCATTCACATATATATACATCCACATTCACTATAACCACAGTCACCATAAACTCAGTCAATTTATAACCTCAGTCACACCATACCTCAGTCATGAATATATACATATAAAATATTTCCAAAAAAGATCCCACACCAAATATGCATCCATCCCTTGAACTCTACTACATCTATCTTCCTCTACATTATCTCATCAACTGGAAATGACCACATCATTTTATTAAGTGTAACAAAAAAGAAGACATAAATTAAATCTTAACATAATAAATCAGAATTACGGTAGAATCATTAATAAAATTTAAACATACCACATAATCTAAGAACCATCACAAATTCCTTCGGAATAATTTCATGGATTAGAATGACAAAGTTCTGAGCTATTGTTGATATTTTTCACCTATAATAAAAACTATAACATTTAAGAAAAAAATGAGAAATAGAAAAGAAAAATAATATATTCATAATTCTGTAAAAAATATTTAATTATTTTAATAAAAAAGATTAAATTTTAACATAAATAAATAATATATCATGAAAAAATCATTGAAAATATAACCTTATATATTTAATATATGATTCAATACTATAAAATGAAAAGGGGTAAGTATATAACAAAATAATTAACTTATAAATTGGCATATGATGTTCTTGGAATTTACTTAATAATTTTTTTAAAGAAATTGATATGAAAACATATCTTATATTTCAAAAATAACTCAATGGTGGATTTCCCAAGTATTGATGTTAATCTGTGGTCATTTTCTTGGGGTTTTATCTCTACAAGAATGTTTTAGTGTTTTAAAACACAAAAAACACATTTAAGGGCATCCTGAGAAAATTGTAACTCAGAATGACATGTTGTTGGTTTCTATATTTCAAAAATAAATCTATGGTCATTGTTCTTTGATTTCATGGTAATACGATGTCATTTTACTGGTCTTTTGACCCCCAGACACATGTTTTAAGGATTTGATACCTTTAAAAACTATTTACTGAGTCATTCATATCACACCACATGTTGGATTGATGTGTTGTCTTCATATACAAATAAAAAATAAATATAAAATGGTTGTCTTACAAGACAATTTATACAAACCTCAAGGTTTAGTATGAGAGATCATAACTATCAAAATAGACTAAAATGGAAACTTTAGGAATTATAAAACCATTTAATTAGTAGATATACAATTCTTTTTTCCACAATTGAAATGAGATATTTCTAAAGTGGTGAAAATGTGTATGAACTACCAGGATAACAAGTGGAATGTAGAAAATACTACCTTTCATATTCCATTACATATTCTAAAGGGACCTTGGTAAGGAATATACATGGATTTTATCTTGGGTCTACCTCATACTCATTATTATCATGACTCTATCATTATGGTAGTCGAATGATTTATAAAGATAACACACTAAATTCCTTGAAAAAAGACAGGCGATGCTTCCTATATTGCTGCATTATTCTTTTGAGAATTTATGTAAGTCCATGAAATTCGTATCCTCAAGGGTGAGATTGAAGACTTTCGTTTGAGATAAAAAAACTACAATTTTGAGTTTATTTAATATTTTATACTTTGTAAGCCTTGGAAAACATGCCCATTTTCTAAAATCTTTAAATGTTCAGCATTAATTTGGATATATGTTATAAATATTGAATAAATCAAATAACTATGTGATTTATTTGAGTGAGGGGGGGAGGTAACTATGTGATTTGAGAAAAATAATAATGAAAAACAAAACTTTCAACTATCCTATCATCTCCCACTAATGAAAAGAGATAATCAACACTATAATATTTATAACACTTATCTTCAAATAGGTCATAAAAATTTCTAGAAGGGGTGGAAAAAAATAATTATTTTAAACTTGAAGGTTAAAATTTAATTTCAAGTTATGACCCATTCATGTATGAAATATCGTGTTGAGATTAAAAATTTATAGGAATGTGTTTACCAAACGTCTAGTTTTTAACATGCTTTATAACGAAGTCAATCAATAGTATGTTTTCCCACATGAGGATCAAGCATATTTTTGTAGGCCAACATTTTATTTAGAAAACAATTCTCAAATTTCTTTCCTTATTTATATAAAAAAAATTATTAGTAATTTATTTCTAAACATATAAAAATGTTTTTTTTCAATAATTGTGTTTATATTTCATGATATTTAGGAACTAAATGGAGGGAGGAATTAAAATACTTCATTTTCACAAACTTTATTTAATTTTTATTAATATGTATAATGTTTTTTAATATATATGAATTCTAATTCCATAACCTCATTTTTCTGTAAACTATAAAAAATGAAATAAAATAATCAAGTGACATTTGAAGAGAAAGTATTTATCATTAAAATGATAACATTTATAAAACAACCATAATTTGGAAACTTTATTCATAAAAAACATAAAACAATAATAAAAATGTTCACTCAATGATTTTATTGAACATTATGTAAACATGAAAGAAAATATTTTAAAGGAAAGAAACAAATAAAAAACCACATCATTTAAAATTTTTAGAAACAAGTACATATAATATAAAATAAAAAACATAAGTGAAGAAAATGGTGAATAAAATCATATGGTTCACAAATATCAAAAACAAAAATTCTAAATAAAACAATTTTACTGGGGGATATTAAGTCATTAAAAATGATGAAAACATCAAGTGATCTAATGAAAACAAGAGGGGACAAATATTAAATACATGAAATCAATCAAAATGACTCTTTCAATCACCATATTGTCTAATAATATCAACATAAGTATATTTATAATATACATTATAATTAAAATGGAAATATTATGATTTATAAAACCATAATCATATGAAGGTTAGGTAAGACATGTAAATGACACCCCTACCACTCAAGAAGAAATTACAAGAGGCTTCTGATTGTTTTCCAGTGGTTGAAGAACACAAAAGAAAGCATCATCCCAAATTAATTAAATTTTGGAAATGTTTAGAAAAGAATCATGTTTTGAAAAAACAAATGATAAATTTTTTTTGAAGGGAAATATAAAAAAATGAGTGAATATAATTGAAAATAAAAATAAATTTATAATGTTTTAATAACTAATAGCATCCATGTGGTTGAATAAATTATAACCACATTATTTTATCGTTCCTGCATCCATGTCTTTGGATCCTAGTTTTCAACTCCCATATCCACCAATAAATTCCCACTTTCAAGTCATTGTGTGCCTTCAAATCAATAAATTTTTAAAATTATAACCAATTGAAATTTTTAGAATAGATTAAACATAATATTTATTTCATATAAGTTTCCATTATAGAGTAACTTTATCTATATATTCCACATAGTTTTACCCTTGAAGATAAAAAAGGGAAAACATGAGATTAGACATCTATAAAACTATATCTGAAAGCTCTAAGGAATCCACTAAAATCCATATTGGATAAAATACACCCTATTTATATTAATATTATAAAATATTAAATTATTTTTCTTATATATAATATGAAACAACTCATTTATGCATTTATTTATCAATAAAAATAAGTAAAACTTTTCCCTATGGTACATAAAATTTCTATAAAAATTTGATCCTTACATTATATTAAAGTGGTAATTAATTATTTATTCATATACTAATTAATTATTAATAGGAATAAACAAACATAAGTAAAAATTATAAATTAATTGTATACTTTTTTTTAAATTTCAAGAATTTCTATTGAAATTTATGCACGGTATTGAAGATTCAATGATACTAAAATGGAAAAAATAAAAACATAAGATTTATATGTGTTGGTTAATGTGGTATAAATTCATGAAAATAGAGAATAATTAATTTATTATGATTTTGGATAAAAAATAAAAACAAGCCTAAAAATATCTTTAAACAGCCAAGCCAAAGAAGCTAGAAATCATATGGTCAGATTGGTGCATTAAAGATTAATTCAAAAACTAATTCTAGAAAAGAGCTTTAATAAAATTAATTTTAAATGGGACTTTTTAATATATCCTTAACACTCTCTATTACCTGCATCTAGATATTTCTAGATTCATTTGGATGTGAATTATGAAACTTGTGTAACTATTGTATTAAATATGACATGAATATTGGTTATTTTTATTTTTTGAAGTTTTAAAGAGAGGTTTGAGAGTTTGAAAAATTGGAAGGACTAGACTTGTGGCCCAATTAGTGAAAAATTAGGACTAACTGTACAAGAAGACCATGTGGGATGGGATGGGGTTTCTAATAGCATATCACAGGTTGTGCATGATTCTCTAAACCATGCGACCAAACTGTGAAGACTACCATTACATTTGGGATGACCCTTCATGGTTAGCACATAGTTTGGGAAATTTTATTGATGAATTGTATGATTTACTCTCTTATAGTAGATTCTTTCTAGTGACAACCACATGGTTGGTGCACAGTTTCCCAAATCATGTGTCCCACCCAGAATTTTAACACCTGAAACTATTCTTCCACCCTTCTCCAATTAAAACTACTTTAACCTTTTTCCTCTCTATTTGTTGAACCTAGGTGTCACCTAGCCATGGAATTCACCTCTAGATATTTCCCTTGGTGGTTTTTTAAGTGTTGGTATAATTTATACAAAGTAACACCTCCTTTCTCATTCTCCTTCTAGGATACTCTTCTTTTATTTTCTTTTTATTTTCCCTAATGGTCCATAGAGGCCATTTCTATGATTAGTGATGGTTCTTAACTCAAATTTTATAGATTATAGGCCTCTTAAGGATCCCATTATTCCTTGTCTCTTGATATTAGGTGAAGGTTATTAGGTTGTAATGAGTTTAAGGTGGGTGTTTTTGTTCAATTTATTTGACAAGTCATGAAATAATTTGGATTTTTTAAATTAGGTTTTCATTAAGTTATACTTATTTATAATCCCCTTAATGGGTTTTTTAAATGTTCTCAATTATTTTTATACTTTACATGACAGGATTTCATGAGTTTAGTTCCTTGTTTGTAAAAAAATATTTTATGTATGATAATCATTTTGCATAAATTACTAAGAGGATATTTTAAATGAATTTAATGCTAAAAGAAGGGTTTTGACCCTGTTTTATTATCACATGTCGAATGCAAATTAATATTTCTAAAAATGGATTTTTTGGAAGATCATTGATTTAAGAATGTTGATTTATTTTCCGAGATTTAGGATTGGATATTATTGGTTAAACCTTGATTATCCCTTGTGATTGACGCTTTATACTTTAGTGGATTGAGGTAAAACTGAAAAAAATCTGAGGCTAGTTTCTCTTTTTTCTATTTCATTCCTTTCTCTTTTAATTCTTCATGTGTTCATTTTAATTGTTCCATTTAACCGAAAGTTCAACAATACCTGGAAACCGATCATTGCACAATTGATCTTTAGTGCAACAGATCATTTTATTGGGTTTAGGTAAGGGGTTGAGAGAACAATGAAGGCATGATGTGATGCAGTGTGAGATTAGACATGAATTAAGTGTTATTTAATTGAGGGTTTTGGCCTCCAACGAAATGGTGCAATGGTGAATGATCTTCACACATTTGGATGGCTAGAATCTAGACACCAATTTTGATTTTGGTTCGGTGAACCCCATATTTGAGTTCCTTAGTGGTATTTGTAGCTGGGTCAAATAAGGAATTAGTGATAGAGAAAATGCATGAAGACTATAGGATGTTGGAAAATCTTTAGTTACATGTATTTTAGTTCATTTGAAGTGTAACCTTGCTAAAATGGCTAGAATTTCACACAAAATTAAATATTACATGTCGTGTGGTCAATCCACACACCATGTGACCTATAGATAGTGACCTGACATAAAATCCTACGGTACATTGGCATGGGCATGACCAAGAACATGGGAATGACCAAGTAAGTTGGCATTACCAAGTACACCGACATGGTAAGGTACTAGTACAATACCAAGTACTCAGACATGGCCAGGTACACTGGAATAACTAGTGTACACTGGCATAACCAGAGTACATGGGAATGGGCTAATAAACAAAGGAATGGACATGGGAATGTTTAGAATTAGAGGTACATTCTATTTACTCCAAGTACATGTAGATTAATTTTACCAGGGTAGGTTGAGGCCCTCATTCACTTCACTGTAGATCATTATCTTTAGGGAGCGTCCCCTTGATCCATACCTATGAGGTTACAATGATGCATCACTTACTGAGCATACGATGTGATCCTTTTTATAGGATTAGTCTTAGATAGAGTCAGAAATACATCAATGTGGGCCAAGCCGGGATCATGTATCATTTATTCTATAGGTTCGGTCAAGAATACAATTGCCAACTATCATGGCGCATGATCCCCATCCGAGTGGGTTTACTCTGGGTAGGGTTTGGAATCCCCCATTGTCCCTAGGTGGGATCCCTTATCAATGTATTGAAATATTATGTGTTCTAGTGTGTACCTTCTTTGGGGATATACCCAAATATCATTAAATATTATATGAGAACCATCAATTATTGAAAGAATCATGTTGTGAGTTCTTATGGGTGATTGTTATATTGAAGCCTCGAGTCCAATCCTAGGATAGCAGTATGGTTGGGACCTTATATTGAGACTTAGTGTCTATATTGAGTATATCTACATTATTTTTGTTGTCTTATATTTTTATTAACATACTTTAGTAATGATGAGATAACTACTCTCTTTATGTTTTGTGTTTGGTGATTTTTGGGTGTCCTTCCGGTTATGTTATAATCACCTATGCATGGGCTATGCCCACACATGTCATGTATAATATAGATGATAGGATTTATGATGGAGTCTTAGGTGGACCAGAATTTGTTGGAGTATATTTGAACTAGAAATAACATGGTTTGTTCTAGGAGTTACATTTAACCAAAATATCCTTCTTTTCTATAAGGTTAAAATTTTACAGTTTTGTTGGGCTTGTTTTTAAAACTATTATTTCTCATGATTATGTCGTACTCTGATGTGGTATTTAATTGTACGTATTTATATTGGTTTCAACATCATATTACCATTTAGTATTGTATTGGTGGTTGGAGATGGGTGTGTGTGAACATGTACCATAGGCTAAGGCCTCCCATGTGTATGTCATACCCACTCGACATTAGTTTCCAACCTTTGGACTATTAGAGGTGGGATTGGATCTCAAGATAGGGAACCCACTGTTGGTGTGAGAGCTAAAATATCTATTCACCATGAATCTGAAAACCTGATTAATGACTCGATACATGAAGGCACTGGTTGTAGGGAAAACATAGGTACATGAATCATATAGGAATGAGTTTTGGTATCTATGTCCTTCTCGATTTAGTTCCTTAGATATAATATTTTTTCAGGATGTGTCTTCACTTTTAAGGATTACTCTATAATGAAAGACACCTAGGATTTCACAGTTGGATCATGATTAGGATCCTCCCCACGATGGATGGTTTTCTGATCTTACCTCCACCCATTTAGAAGCATGTTGTCCCAGAAGTATTGACAGATGATGTGTCCAAGATCAATGAAATTCATAAGTTTCATAATAAAATACCCCTCAAGTTTCAGGGTGGGCCAGACCCTCAGATATTTAAGGATTGACTTGAGGTTTTTGGGTGAGTTTTCCTCTTTTTTAGTACCCCTCACAATCAGATAGTAGTCTTATTGAAGATCCTTTTCCATTTCTATGATGGGTTATGGTTGGTTCAAGTGATCGAGACACATGACGAGGGAACTCTCACTTGGATATATTTCAACTATCTCTTAAAAGTGGAGTTATAACTTTCTACATTGGGAGTGGTACATATCTAGAACCTTCAATAGGGAAGCATAACAGCTATGGATTATGCATCAAGAATCACTAACCTCTCCCAATACTCCATGAATATAGTTTGTGATGCATTATTTCGAGCACGATCCATCGATTATGGACTATGATGATATTTATGGGCTACTGTTATATCTCTTTTTCATTCCTACTTATGTGGTTCTAGAGCATGGATTAGTAGTGGAGAGATTTTCAGCTAAGTATATTTCAACAATTAGTGTTGGTAGTGGGCATTCCAGAGCTTAGACATTGGTAGTAAGTAGCTGATGGTAAGAAAAAATATCCAAACATTTGAGGTGCTTCAGGATATATTCTCAGGAAGAAGTGTCTATAGTTTAGGTCACTCAAGATAGTATCAGATTGAAGATCAAGAGGGGATGTTTCTCCTATGATGGGCAGTGACATCTCACAATGAATTGTCCAAACCACTTTGCAACTGACATGGACATGGTTGATGGTTTTCTAGTCATAGGAAATAGCTAGATCCTAGAGGTCATAGGGTGGTGGATGTGGTATAAATGTTGGGAGTGTAGAAAGTGATGACTGGAATTTTGATATGTTTTTGTCACTACCCCAATTGGTTCACATCCGGATTAAGGATATGGTGGTTAGGGATGAGGGTAGCTGTAAGAAGTAGAGGCTTTTAACCCAGAGGATTTAGAAATTATTTTAGGTATGATGTTTTTATTCTCTAAATAAGCTATTGTGTTGATAGACACATGCATGAATCACTTATTCATTACCATATCCCTTGTTTGAGACCTAGAGATTCTAGTTGAGGACTTGGATTGAATATTTCATTTATAGACTCCTATCATAGAATATTTAGTGATCACACACTTTTTATGACAGTGTAAACTAGCTCATAGAGGAGAGATATTCATTTGGGATATTTTTTAGTCATAATAAGTACTTAAAACTTCATCCTTAGTATGGATAGGCTCTATGAAGTTCATGAATAAACCAAATGTTTTAAGAGGAGGATGTTGTACGTCCAAGTTGATGGGATGAGGTTTTCATTTATTGGTAAGAAGGAAACTTATAAAGAGTAGGATGGGATCATATATAGGAGGATACAACCGATTAATCATCATTTGACTAGTATCAGTCTTTGATCAGCAGAAGTTATGGGCTTTCGGCTTCCTTTAGTGGTGGTGGAGTATGAGGAAATCTTTCTCGATTAAGTGTTGGGTTTACCTCCCCCCCAAAATATCAAATTATTCATAGAATTTAACTTAGGGAAATATTGATATCTATGCTAGCATATCAAATGGATCCCATAGAGCTTTGAGAGCTGATGTTTTAGTTTGAGGATTTTCATAGAAATGGTGTTTTTAGAATGAATGTGTCTCCGTAGGTATCCCTATTATTGTTCTCCAAGAAAGAATATGAGAGTTTGAGGTTATGTGTGAATTACTATCTTCCGCACTAGGTGAATATCAAGAATATGTATCCACTATCAAGAATCAATGACCTCTTAGACCAGTTTAAAAGGTTGAGGTGGTTCTTAAATATTGACCTCAAGATGGGTTACCACCAGTTCTAAGTTTGAGATAAGGATACACCTAAGACTAAATTTTTATGTATATATGGTCACTAAAAGTATGTAGTGATGACCTTCGGTGTGAATAATTCACCAATAGTGTCAATGAGACTATGAACTAGATATTTTAGCATTTATTGCATCTTTTCATGGTATTCTTCATCGATGAATTCCTACATACTTGAATTCATAAGAGGAGAAAGACAATCATTTGAGGATGTTACTGGACACAATTTGAGAGAACCATTTTTTCGGGAAGCTCTTGAAGTGTTGGTTATTGATTTTAGAGGTCCACTTTATGGAACATTTCATCTCATAATATGGAGTAGCGGTGGACCCAACCACGTTTGAGGTGTTGTTATATTAGGGTCCACCCAAGAGCATGTATCAGTTGTGGAAACATCAGGAGTCACACAATAAAGGTTTCTTGATGAATAAAAGGTAGAAAAAAAAAGAATATGAACAAAAATATAGCGATTTAAGTGGTTCGTAAAAAATATCTATGTCCATAGAGAGGTATAATCACTTCACTAAAATTGGGAATACAATTGGAGGAATATATCAGAGTTTCTCAAAAACACAACCCAAGCTTGAATAATCTTATAAAGAAGACAAAGCATTGTGACACCAAATGGACCAGGCTACATGAATCCAATGGCTTCATTAGGTTGGAAGGATAATATTAGAGATTAATTCCCAATTTATATAGGACATCATCACCCTTAACCCATTTGAAATAAAAGGGATAGCCTTTAATGTGGATGGATAAGTTTTAACATACTTTTTGGGAGTCGCACTAGAGGTTGGTGAGAACCCCATATTAAGACTACTAGAGGTCGGTGTTTAGTATGTGGTGTTCTGAGATGCCTCAAAAATTGTGTTTGGTTGTCTTATGATGTAGATACATGTAGTGATTGCCTATGAGTCCCAATAACTGAGACCCCATGCACATAACTACAGAATCCAAGATCTTGAGCTAGCAGCGGTGGTCTACAACCTAAAGGTGTGACGACACTACCTTACAAGTGAGTGTTTTATCGTCTATTATGACCAAAAGATTCTCAAGTATATCTTTTCCTAGAAAAAACATAACTTGATATAGAGGAGATAACTAGAGTTTCTCTATGATTATAACTTTTACATAGTCTATACTCATAAGAAGGGGAATATTGTGAAAGATTCTCTTAGTATGAGATCTTGTTCATAGTTATTGAGTGCGTCATTCGATCAATTGGCCCAATTACTATCCATAAGAGAGGCAATTTCATTTGAGAGATTAGAAATTTTTTTATGTGTAGGAGATATTACATTTTTATGGATTTAATGTGATGATCATTTCAGACCGTGATTCTCACTTTACATCATGATTATAGAGAGTGTTACAAGATTCCTTGGGGGCTTAGTTGTGGTTGATCATGGTTCTTCACCCTCAGAAAGACATCCTGACTAATTGTACCATTCAGGTTCTAGAGGACATGATTTAGGATTACATGTTAGACTTTGGTCATAGTTTGGAGGATCACCTACCCTTGATTGTTTTTCATATAACAACATTTACCAATCCACTATTGGTATAACACCATTAAAGGCCTTTTATAGGGGACTCTTCAAGTCACCATTATGCTATAATGGTCAAAAGGAGTTAGTACTCATGATCCCAAAGTTAGTGTGAGTGACAACAGAGAATGTGGAAATCATCCAGAAGCATATAAAGACTACTTAGAGTCATCATAATTCTTATTCAGACTAATTAATGAGGCATTTGGAGTTCAATGATGGAGACCATGTGTTCTCGACGGTCTCCCCTTGGTGAGGATTGAATATTTTTTTGACAAGGTGCAATTTTATATTTAATATTCATTAACCTTTTCCAAATAATTTGTAGGGTTGGAAAGGTGGCATACAACCTAACCCTACCACCACAATTTAAATGGTTACAAAATGTCTTCCACATGCCGTGACTATGGGGGTATGTGCATGAACCCTCCCATGTTATCGAATAGAGTGAGCTAGAAATCAAGGATGAATATACCTTCATAGAGTACCCACTAAAGATCAAGGATTAGAAGGAAAATACCCTTCATGGGAAAGATATTCCCTTTGTGCATATCTAATGGTAGCACACAAATATTTAGGAGAGCACCTGGGAGTGAGAGAACTAGATGTGAGCTCAGTACCCTCACTTGTTTGAGTAATTTTTTTATTTTGTGATGAAAATTACTAAGATGGGGAGAATTTAATGAATCTATTTTATCTTTATAAGGGTTTTAAGTAATTTAAGGAATATTTTTGAAGCTAAGCGCTGAGTCATCATGTAATTTCGAAGCCTGAGTAGTCTTGGTGTTGATATAATAAAAATATTAAACATATTAAGACATTTTTTCTAAAATAATGGAATATCTCCCAAATGGTGTTCTAGATAGGAAATCCAAGAACACCATTAAATTTGAAATGTGGGTTTTTCCATAGGTGAAACCTAACCTTTTTTCACATTGGGTGTTTGGATTAAGGGTAGTCTTGGGGAGATTAACAAATGAATAAATAAATTTATTTATTTGTTATTTATTAAATGGACTGAACCTAGTTTCTCCTCTATTTAAACCCTCTTATGGATAAATACTAGGGTTATACACATAACCCTATGGATTTTAAAGTATTATATAAGGAGAGACTTTGGGAAATGATAGCAAGATCATGGGTTGACGATCAATGTGACAAGGAGTTCGTCTTCAATGAAGGAGTTTATATATCTCACCAATGATGATGATGTAGAACCTCCATTAACCAACAATCAATCCAAACATGAGGTATGGATTTTTTTCATTGATTTAATCCCCATTTGATTGTCCCATGTAGAAAATGAAAAAGTCTTTATAATAAATTAAATGTAAGGTCAATCGTTTATTTATGCGTGTGGATTTATCTTCCGAGATTTACGAGGAGATATTATTTTTTATTTCATGATTATCTCTTGTGACTAACATCAACATAAAAAATGTCCTAGTTTCCCTTCTCACTTTTTATGTTTCACGCCTTTCTCCCCATAATATATGTGAATTCATTATCATTATTCCATTTGATTGGCGATTTGACAATACACGAAAACTGATCATTTAACAGTTGATATTTGGAACAATGGATCATTTCCATGGGTTTGGGGTTGGGATCAAGATCATGATTTAGGTGTGATGCGATGTGAAAAGATATCAGAAATGGATCAGGTCTTCTTCATTCATGGGTTTTGGAATCTGGTGAAGCGGTGTGACACAGGATGATCTTCGGGCATTTGGGTGGTTAGAATCTATCCACTAGTGATGGTTTGGATTTTTTGAACCCCAAATTTGAGTTAAATGGGGGTTTTTGTGGTTAGATAAAAGGAGGAATTGGTGTGGGTGGAAATATGTGAAGACTATGGGATTTTGGAGAATCCTGAGTTACACTGTATATATTTAGGATGAAAACATGCCCTGTGGACCCTTGTTGCAGTGGCTAGGTACTGATACATGAACAAGTACGCAGGAATGGCTAGAGTACATAGGCACAATTGGAGTTCATTGACATTGACAAGTACTCAAACATAACTAGGTACACTGGCATGGATAGTGTACATGAGCACGACCATAGTACACAAAAAAAATGATGATGAACATGAGAATGAACATGGGAAGGTTCATACATAGTGGGACATGCCGTATACTCCCTTTACACACTGTGTATTTTAATAGGGATGGTTGAGGCCCCCATTCTCTTCAATGGAGAACAACATTTGTAGGGTGCATCCCCTTGGCCTATCCCTATAATGGTAGAGTGAGGCATCCCATCCATAGTATAGTATATGATCCCCTCTATGGGATTAGTCCCAGATAGATCCAGGAATATCTTTCTGTGTTCTAGGGCATGATCCTATATAATTTATTCCAGAGGTTGGGTCAAGAATATAGTTTCCAACTATCAAGGTGTGTGATCCTCCTCCTAGTAGATTTACTTCGAGTAGGGTCAAGAATACATCATAGGCCCTTGGCGTGATCCCCTATGTATGTATCAATATATTATGAATTCTAGCATTTACCTTATTTGTGGTGAATACCAATGAGAGCGACCTATTAAATGAGTGCCATCGGTGATTGAAAGACTCATGAAGTGAGTTCTGCATAACAAGAATTACCTTGAATCCTTGAGTGTAATCCTATTATGGAAATATGATTGTGGCATTACTTTAAGACTTAGTGTCTATGCTGAGTATATCTGGGTTATTTTTGTTATTGTATCATATTCTAATGGGAAATTCCTCCATAATGATGAGTTGAATACTCTTTTTATGCGTGGTATTTAGTGATTTTAGGGTGTCCTACTCAATATGTTATACACAACCCTGCATGGCCTTTGTCCACACATGTTGCATCTTATATAGACAATAGGTCTTACAACGGAGTCCTAGGTGGACCAAGAGTAGGTGGAGCATAGTTGATTATGAAAGACTGTAGTTGTTTCCAGGAGTTCCTTTTTTTAACAGTATACTAATTTATAGTATGTTGGACTCCTTTACAATTTTTTTGGGCTTGTATTTGTCCCTTTTATTTCTCATACTTATGTCGTACTTTGGTATGGGATTTAATTGTTTGAAAAAAATCTTTGTTTTAGTAGTGTTTTACCTTTAATCATTGGATTGGTGGTTAGAGATGTGTGCATGTGTACAGGTAGCATTGGCTAAGGCCTCTCATGCGTGTGTTATTCCTACCCAACACTAGCGTCTAACCCCTAGTCTATTAAGCTTACTGAAAGCTAGGAAGGCCCCAGTGGGTTGGGTCTTGACAAATATTCCCATGTTTGGACCTAGTTATTTTCCCATGATGCTTGTCACATTATTGACGATATTTTTTTGGGGATTTTTACTTCACTTTGATTATATCCCCTTGACATCATCTTGGATTTGTGGAACCATTGGTATTATTATTTTCTATTTATATATCATTTCAATTATATTATGGTTCCCACTTGATGTTAGAAATTAAATTTTTATAGTTTGGTTTATATTCGAACATGAATTATGAAAGGGTGGTTTTTAAGAGTGGTTTAAAAAGTGAAAAATAGCTTGAATTTGTTTTCAAGGATTTGGAAATCCTCTTTGAAGGTTTTATAATTTTTTTCTTTTCAAAGTGGTGGTTTCTCTTTTGAATCATAAAAAGGGGATTTGAAAGGTGGAATTAAAAGGAATTATTTCTTTTTATTTATAAGTTTGAAATCATTGTTATTAATCCTGATGGAGATTTTGTTTTTCAAAAGGATTAACCTTGTGGATTTGTAAAGGTTTAAATATTGATACTTGTTTTCTATACAAATTATCTTATAAAAAAATAGTTTCTCAATGATGATAAAACTACCATTAATGAAATGTTTCATAAAATTAACCACAAAGACTCTTTGGTGATATCATACTAGACCTGTTTAGATTACAACTAAAATACAAACCTGTGTGTGAGTAGCTCTTATGTATTTATACATGTTTTTTGGTTATGAGCTGAGATTTGATGTCATTCATGTCGGTCCATTGATAGAAGTTTTCAAATGTGGTGATGAACATGGGTCACATGGAGAAGTCTTATGGTATCATAGGTTTTATAGTTATCATGGATGTTATTATATTATCCAATTCATCTTCCATGGTTTTTAAAGTTTTCAATATCAAATTATAGGTTTCTCTTTTTATTTATAAAAAAAGGGATTTGAAAGGGGAATTTTAAAGGAATGTTTGTTTCATCTTTATAAGTTTGAAATATCTATTATTAATCTTGATAGAGTATATTTTCAAAGGTTTTGCCTTATGAATTTGGAAATGTTAAAAGAATGGTAATTTTTTTCTCTTCACATTCTCTTATAAATTTCTACTTTCTAAATGATTTTCAAACTAAAATTTATGAAATGTTATAAAAGGACTCACACAGACTCTTTGGTGAAATGCTAATAGACCTGTTTATCACATAAACAACATACACACCTATGTGTGTATGTAAATATTATGTATTCATACCAGTTTTTATATAAGGTCTCTTAAGCATTATAATATATTGAGTTTTACTTAAGAATTTAATTTCATTCACTTTGAGGATATTTTCAAGATTTCAGTTTTATAGAATTATGACATAACTCAAACATATCAAACCATATCATATTATGTGGATACTTCATATTAGTATCTTTTTTTTTCCAAAAATTGAAAACTTTTAAAATAAATAATGATTTATCTTCCTGGAAAATATCCACAACTTTAAACATGACTTATTCCTTTCAATAACCCATCCTTAAACCCTTTGATTTTTTTAAATGACATGGGATGATAATTAAAGCTTAGTAAGGGATATAAAAATAATGGAAACTGTTAGTTTAGTAAAAACATTAAAACCAATTAAATATTTAACTTCACATCAATTTTATTTGATAGAAATAAATAAAACATTTTTAGAATAAAACACACATTTTTTTCTCAAATAAATAGTTTTAAACCCATAGTAAAAAATTATAACTCATTTTTTGTGACTTAGAGAATCATATTCATAAAACCCTTTCAAAACCATTTAAATTTTAATAACTATAAAACCAACTTTCAATATAATTACTTACCAATGAATTAAATATTTATAATGGGGATCATAATTCGTATAAGCTTTATCGGGATCATCAGTGAGATATAATGGGGATAAAAAATTTGTATAATCTATATCAGCATCACTCATTTCGCATGAGCTATAATGGGGCTCAACCCTTCTTATAAGCTATATCAGGCTCACTCGTGAGCTCTAATGGGTATCAACCCTTCATATATGCTCTATTAAGCTCACCCGTTTCATATAATGCTCATTTACCGTATCATGAATAAAACAAATTAATCATAAAACTCATAAAAACATGATTAACCCATGTAATTGAAATGGGTTTCATATCAACCTCTTTTAAACATAATTTTCCAGTGGAAAATAAATGGGTTTCATAACAATCTATTTGAAACAATATTAATCCATCCAGATAAATAATGTGGATGGTATCACGTAAAAATATCCTCATTTTAGCATAGGTAACACCGAGGATTTTTGACATTGATCAATGAAAATATAATTAAAATATCATAATTTTTTTTGAGGAAAATACATTTTTCTTTTTGAAAATCACTTTCTAAAACATAAAATATTTTAAAATACTTTTATTGGAAAATAAACTTTAAAATTTATAAAGGAATATTTTAGATATCATTTAAAACATTTATTGAAGAAAATATCCATTCATATATAAAAAACCCATTTAAAAAATTGTGAAAACATTTTTAGAAAACATAGTTTTGGAAGAAAAATATTTCTCAATCAAAAAGGTGATTTTTCATAAAAAATTATTTTGAACTCTTGAGTACAAAAAGAGAAGAAAATTTAGGTAAAATATTTATTTTCATGAAATAAATAGAGGAGAAGAAAAATAATGAGAATTATTTATAGCTAAATCATAATATTTCAATATTGGAGACCTAATCACAAATAATCCTGATGAATGATGAGATTGAAACATAAAATCTTTACCACTTTATTAACATTGAAATGTAAGCCTCATGAAGGAAAGTTACTAAAATAGAAATGTAAATAATCAAAAATTTAATTATAATAATCATAAAATATAATCATTGGAATTATATACACCACATGAAATAAATAGGTGGTGATTGTGGGATATGTCTCATATAAATAAAAAGTGAGGCACAATTCCCTTACCCTCAGTTTGATTCATCTCGTGTGTCTTTATCTTCCATAATAATAAAATTATGCTAATTATTTACTTTATTGTGAAAAATTTTAAAGTTTATTATTAATTTCAATTTAGTTATTAACCAGTCATATACAATTATATAATCAATTGAGATTAAGTCAAATGCTTTGACCATATTCGGTTTATGTTGCAAAAATAAATTTTGTAGGCTGATTATGGTGAAAGAGTAATTATTTAAACATATAAATAATTATATTCAGGACATAATTATAATATTTACGCATCCATTATTATTTTATAACCAATCATGTAATATGGTTATGTAAAATGAACTAACATTATGATCATGGGGATGGTGGGCTGTACGCACACATGAGTAACGTTTCCATTTTTCAAAGATCATTATGGAAAGAAGGTATATAATATTTTATTTATATATAATGATAATTATATCATAAATTATATATTATTTAATTATATATACTTATATATATAATTATTGTGATGTGGTGATTAAAGAATAAGAATCACATTACTTTGAGGAGGCGGCAGTCCACATATCCACAACCGACTTTATCAATTTTTCAGTAACTAAAATGGTAAGAAGAAAATGATATATTATATTTAAAGAAATATAATTATGTCATTAATAACATAATTATTTCATTTATATCATATATATTTATTATATTTACCCTTATTACATTCCATGTATCCTGTTAGTGAAAATGCTTCACATCGCTTCGCGAGGAGGTAGTTCGTCGTACACTTGGGCGATGTTATCGTATCCACCACGGTATGAAATGTAAAAAGGTTTTATATTATATAATGAATACATAGGTATAATTTTGTTATAAAAATAATAAATATCATATTTAAATATAATTTACATCATTATTCTCAACCATTATAGGTGGTCATGGAAAAATAAAAACAATATCATTTTACTAGGTGGTAGTTCTCCATACATACAAATGATGATTCCATAACCCATTTGGTAGAAGTTAATTTTTATTGTAGATTTTAAACTTTAAATAACAATATATAATTATATTTAGTAATATTGGTTATTATATAATCATGGTATAAGAATAATTATATAGGTTTAGAAGGAAATAAAATATAAACTCTTGTTGGAGAATGTTACATCTTCTTCAGGAATCTACTTTTGGTTTGAACCAAAGAAATACCTTGGTTGGATTTATTCCCAATATAAGGATTCTATATTGAGGAGAGAGAAGTGTATAAGTTAATTTTGAAATTATTTTTCATTCCAAATGGCTTGATAGGTGTGAATATAGGAGAGTGGGAGGCCTTTTATAAGTGGGGAAGAGGACACACTTGATATTTTTGAAAATAATTGTGTGATCCCCATGTTTTAGTTATATAAAAAGGGTATAAAATGGACCATTATAGAAAATTTTAGGATTAATTTCTGAAATAAAGATATAAAATAGTTTTTAGACAAATGTTGTCTCATTTTTATACCTTATATTCTATGTTTAACCACTAGGTAAACTCGTTTTTTATATTAATCGTTATAATTAATTTTATCTATTTTCACTAATCCCTTTAATAAAAAATTAATTTGACCTTACTATAAATTATATATTATTTTTAATCCAAATATTGAATTAATTATTCAAAATTAAATTCAAATAAGTGGCTACAGTTAATTTAAAACTAATCCCATAGGTAGGATGAGAAAGCTTGTTTTTAAAGTGAAACTAAGCAAACGTTTACTGAGTTATTATATCTAAATTCAATATAAAAATGATTAAAATCATATAAATTGGATTAATAGATTTATATTATAACTATTTTTAGTTTATAACAAATTAAAAATATATTTTACACTATAAATTATTTTGATAAAATGTTAGTTTTCAATTAAAATCCTATATTTTTCACTATTTATCAAAAAATGAAACTTCATATAACAATACTAAAAATTTACCCTATGATAATTTTTATATTATAATTTAAAAAATTAAGTTTATTTTTTAAACATAAATTTATCAAATTTTCAAAATTTATTTTTAAAACATGTCTACCAATAAAATGCGAAAAAACATCTTTTAGAAAAATACATCTTTTATACTTAAAATTGGATTTGTACTTATTTTATTCCTATAAAACTTATTGGATGAACTTAAAAAAATTTGGTTTAATATATAATATACAAATTTCGTTAACATATCTCATGATTGGGGATTAATTTAATTTATTATGATAAAATTCAATAGTGGGCAGAAAAAACTGTTTTTTATAAAGATGATTCCTTTATATTGAATTGGTTTTTATTTATATTTATAATTAATTACTAACAAAATAATTCATCATATAAACATGTGTAAATAATATTTTCATAATTTAGTTAATCTCACTCATTCCCTCTATTCCAATTTCTTGGTGATAACTATCACATTAAATAATAATGTTAATAGTATATTGTTGTTCGGTAAAACTCTGTCTTGAGTGTAACACAATTTATCGAAGAAACTCAATGTTTCTTATAATAAAAGCTAAAATTGGTGTTTCCTGTAATGAAATATAAACTATGTATTTTGTGTAACTCAATATATTAAAGAATTTAAATTAATTTGGAAGAGTATATTTTATAAAATCTCAGGATGTCACATCCTACCCCCTTTAAAATGAATTTTCCCTTGAAATTAATATTAGTTATTATAGGTTTAACATTTTTAGAATTCCCTCATAGAAACCCAAATCATACAAAGAATTAATAAAACAATATCTTAAATAATGGGAAAGGAAAATTTTAAGGTCACCTTATAACTAGGTTTCCAAATGGTAAAATAATGGTGGGAGGTGAGTTTGGAATGAAGATCCATTTAAAATGAAAAGTTATAATTTTTTATTAACACTTCTATTCCATGACCCTTTCCATAGATTTGAGGAATTTATTTACCATAACCTAAGAGTATAAGTACTATATACTTACTTTATCATTATAATTTCATCCTTTAAATAATTTCCACTGTAATATCATATTTTTCTTTAAAAAATGATTATTTAAGATGATTTTTTTATTACCTGAAGCACTAGAATAAAATTATAATGGATGACATAATCCTAAAAAGGATAACACGATATTCGTTTAATCTTTATATACTAACCAAAACCAATATTTTTAGCATGATGTAAGATAATTCCAAAAATTATCAAACATTCATGTGATGAGATAATACATTAATATCTAAAGTTAAATAGTAATACCCAAATTTCAAGTAAACAATTATATAAATATATAAGCCTAATGGTCACCAATACCATGAAACTTATGTCCAAAATATTAATGGTATTATTCATAAAATAAATTTTAAAAATATACCTCATAAATATATAAAAACTCAATAAATATCTCCAAAGGTATTTCCATTATTTAAAACATTAAAATATAGGTTCCTAATACATTAAGATTATGGTAAAATTTGAAAAATTACAAGCTCATTGAAGCTATCACCACTTCAACAGATGGACCAACATTAATTGTAGATTTAGAAATTTATTTTCTACCCCATTTTTCTTCTTATCATATTGATTTCCACCCTGATTAAGTAAATTCTGAAACATGTTAGCATAATGACCAAATTAATTGAAAATAATACATCTCACTCTTGACTGGATACAGTCATCATAATCTTGGATTGTTCAGGACTCTTTTCTTTGTAGTCGTTAACCTTGTAACTAATCAAACCATACCAGCAACACTTTCCAGATCCTAACATGCGTTCCCCAAAATTTAATTTAATACACTTGAAAATGATACATATAAAGAGTCACCTTTTGATGTTTTTAATATCCCATGACTTCAAATATCTTCTTTGGATAATTGATCCATCCTTTAGCTACCACTGGGTCAGATGATTCATTTAATGATGGGGGATGTTTCCTCACAAAATTACCAACTATTGAAATATTTCTTCAGGGTAGATTAGGTTCCTCTATATCATGGATAACACAACCATTAATATCTTGGGTCAACTGATCCTTTATTGTAACAAAGTCTCCTGTTCCAATTCGAACCATCTTGGGATACTAATTTGGAAGGATATTTTCCTCTCAGTTCCTTCCCAAAATATCTTTTTTATTTATTCTATAGAAAAAAAATCATAGCATACATAGTTTAGATGAATCACCATGGGAATATTAAAATCCCATATCATTTCAACATAACCATAAAGTAAAATCTCATATGGGAATGATATTAACACTATCCTAATGTCTAAATTTTTATAAACCATCATTTGACACCAACTACAAGGAACTATCTATAAACATTACATGATCATGAGTTTTAGTCAAGAATTTTATTTATTTCACTTTGATGATATTTTTAGGTTCATGTTTTAGATAATTAGGCTATAACTCATACAT
This sequence comes from Viscum album, assembly GCA_963277665.1. Taxonomy (NCBI): domain Eukaryota; kingdom Viridiplantae; phylum Streptophyta; class Magnoliopsida; order Santalales; family Viscaceae; genus Viscum; species Viscum album. The sequence continues at coordinate 1,484,175,231 of OY728141.1, forward strand.
AACAATACCATATAAAAAAATATGAATCTTCTGATTAGTATCCATTTTTACCATAAAATAATAATTTTAAAATAAAGAATGATTTATCTTCACGTAAAATATCCATGAATTTCAACTTGACTTCTTTATTTTCCCTTACCCATCCAAAAACCTTGGGAATTTTTTTTAAAAAAACATGGGATGGGCACAAAATATTAGTAAGGGATATAAAAAGAAAGGAAACCGTTTGTTCAGTAAAAACACGACAACCCATGAAATATTTACCTTTAAAACAATGTTCTTTAAGAAAAATAAATAAAACATTTTCATTATAACACACACAAATGTTTTTCTCAAATAAATAATTTAAAACACATAGCAAGAAGTTAAACCTCTTTTTAGGTGACTTAAAGCATCATAATCATAAAACCCTTTCAAAAACCTTTTAAGTGAAATAACTATATGATTTACTTCCAATATAATAATTACCCAACATTTTAGAGATATATAATGGGTATCACCCTTTATATAAGTTATATAGGGCTCACTCATGAGATTTAATGGGGCTCAACACTTCTTAAAAGCTATATCAGACTAATCCATTTCTCATGAGCTATAATGGTGATCAACCCTTTTTATAAGATATATTTATCACACCTATGAGCTATAACAGGGATCAAAAATTTTTATAAGCTATATCAGTATCACCAGTTTCATATAATTCTCATGTACCATATCATGAATAAAAAATTTTCATCATGAAACTCATAAAAACGTGATTAACCGATTGAAAATAAATTAGTTTCATATCAACATATTTTAAACATAATTTTACATAGAAAAGAAATGGTTTTCAGAATAATCTCTTTAAAAAAATATTAATCCATCCAGATAATAAATAAAGATGATATCACTAAAATATATCCCTATTTGAGCATAGGTAACAATAATGGTTTTTAACATTGATTAATGGAAACAAAACAAAATTATAATATAAATGTTTTTGAGGAAAATACCCTTTTCATTTTTAAATTGACTTTATATAACTTAAAACATTTTAAAAATCATTTTATTTGAAAATAACCTTGAACAATTATAAAAGAAGATTGAAAAAATAATTTAAAACATTTAATAAGGAAAATAACCTTTCATATTTGATAAAATATTTTTAAAACACTATTGAAAATATATTTAGCAAACATTAATTTCGAATAAAATGATTTTTTGATAGAAAAGATGGGTTTTTAAAAAAATATTATTTTGAAATATTGAGTACATAAAGAGATGAAAATAAATTGAAAACATGCATTTCCATGAAGTAATCATAGGAAAATAAAAATTATGATAATTCTTTATAGGTATATCATTGGATTTCAATATTAGAGATTTAATCACAAACAATGCTGATAAATGATGAGATCACAACAAAAAATATTTACCACTTTGATAACTTTGATCCTTAATCCACATGAACAAAATATAATCAATTGGAAATGTAAATAAAAATTAATTTAAGGATAAAATTAATAAAATATAATCATAGCAATTATATACACCACATATAATAAATATGTGGTGAATGTGAAATATGTCTCATAGAAGTAAAAAAGCATGAAACAATTCCCTAAACTTGAGTTAGATTCATCACGTGTGTCATTATCTTCATAAATCATAAACCATTTAAATTATTTTATTGATTGATAATTTTTTCATGTTTCTTATTACTTTTATTTAACTTATTATCAAGTCCTACAATATTACATAATCTATTAAGATGAAGTTGGATGATTTGACCATATTCGGTTTATGTGTCAAAAATGATTTTAGTAGGTCGATTATGGTCAAAGGTTTCATTATTTAAACATATAAAGAATAATAATCATGGAATAATAATCATATTTTTTCATCAATTATTATTTCAAAACCAATCATGGAATATGAAATGAAAAATGGAATAATGTTACGATCATGGAGATGGTAGGTCGTACACACGCTTGAGTAATGTTTCTATTTTTCAATGATTATTATGTAAAGAAGGTATGTAATATTTTATCTTTAAAAAATAATTATTATGTCATAAATAAAATACCATTTTATTATATATATATATATATATATAATTCTTGTGTTGTGGTGATGAAAATAGAAGAATCACATCACTTCGAGGAGGCGGTAGTCCACACATCCACGAACGACATTATCACTTTTCCAGTGTGTGAAATGGTAATAATAAAACGATATATTATATTTTCCAAAATATAATTATGTCATGAATGATATCATTTCATGAGGTGGTAGTTCACAATACACATAAATGATGATTTCATAACCTATTTGATTGAAGTGTGTGTGTTCACAATAAACATAAATGATGATTTCATAACCTATTTGATTGAAGTGTGTGTGTTTATAGGTATTAAAAATAATATAAAAATATATCAGTTTATTTAGGATACTTAGGTTATTATATAATCATGGTATCAGAATAATTGAATGATGTGGAGAAGTAAATATAATAGAAATGCTCATTGAAGAACATTACCTCTTCTTCAGGTATATCCTTTTTGGTTTGCACCAATGGAATTCTATGGTTGGATTTATTCCCAAAGCAAGGATTATAGTATGAGGTTAAGTAAGTGTAAATTTTTTTTGGTTTGGGATTGGATGAAAAAATTGTTTTGAGAAGTGTGAATAGAGGAGGAGAGGGGGAGGCCTTTTATAAGTGGGGAAGTGGACACACCTGGTATTTTTGAAAATAATTATGCGCTCATCACATTTTACTTTTGTTCTAAGGGTAAAAAATGGTCCATTATAGAACCTTATATGTTTAATCTTAGAAATATTTCCATAAAATAGTTTTATACATGTTTTTTTTCATTTTTAGTCATTATATTATAAGTTTAACCAATAAGTAAACTCATTTTTACCTTAATCACTATAATTAATTTAAACTGTTTTCACTAATCAATTTGGTCAAAAATTAATTTTAACTTATTATAAATTATAAATTATTATTATTCCAAATATATAATACAATTTACCAAATTAAATTAACATAACTGGCTCAAATTAATTTAAAATTAATCCCGTAGGAAGGACAAGAAAGTGGGTTTTTAAAGTAAAAATGTCTAAAAGTTTACTAAGTTTTTATATCTAAATTAAATATAAAAATTATTATAACGATCTAAATTAGATAAATATATTTATAATATAACTATTTTGACTTTAAAATAAACAAAAAATATAATTTAATATTATAATTTATTTTGATGAAAAGTTAGTTTTCAATTAAAATAAAATATTATTCATTATTCATCAAAAAATGAATCTTCTTAGAAAAATAAAAAATCACCCAAAGTTAATGTTGATATTACAATTTAAAAAATGAATTATATTTTTTCAAATATAATTTATAAATGTGTCAAAATTTAGTTTTAAAAAATTTCCTCCATTAAATGGTGTAAAATTTGTCTTTTAGAAAAATATAGCTTTTTTTGTTTAAATTTGGATTATGTTTATTTTAGATCGATAAAAAATATTGGGAAATTGTAATTTTTTTGAATATATAATATATAAATTTCATTAATATCTCTCAATAATAGTGATTATTTTTATTTATTAAGATAAAATTTCATTGTGGGAATAAATTTTTTTTATAAAAACATTCCCTTTATATTAAATTGGTTTTTAATTTCATTTCTAAATAATTGGTAACCAAATAATTAATATTATAAAATTATGTAAAACATATTTTTATAATTTATTTAATCTCATTAATTCATGCCATTCAAATGTTTTTGAGATCACGATCAAATTAAATAATATTATTAATAGTATATTGTTGTTCGGTAAAACTCGGTCTTGCATATAACACAAGTTATCGAAGAAAATAGATATTGTGTGTAACACAAGATAAAACTTATGTTTCATGCTACACAAGTTAAAATAAATATTTTTTGTAAAGAAATATAATAAATAATTTAAATTAATTTGAAATAGGATATTTCATAAAATGTCAAGATGTTATAGTTTAGGTTGTGATTTCAGATTGGATGTCATTCATGTTGGTATGTTGATGAAATTTTCCAGATGCAGTGGAGACTATAGGTCACATGGATATGTCCTATGGTATCTTGTGTTTTATGGTTGTCATGTATGTTCTTGTATCAACTAATTCATCTAATTTCTATATTTTTATTTTGGGTTTTCTTTGTGAAAAACTTTATTATGTATTGTGTATGGTGCTGTATATTCATTTTAAAAGTGAGTTTGTTGGTTTATGTTGTTTATAATCAGTTTGGTTGGTATTATTATTTAAAATTTTCCATTTCATATGAATGGAAGTCCAGTGTTTGAACACACCATGCTAGATTCTAAGTCAGTTTCTGTTGTTTATATTTGGTTACACAAGGGTGAAATTGTTACCACATAGTTGTAGTTATAGTATGATTATATGATTTTTATCACTAGATGATAGTTATTGGTAGAACACTTCAGGCTATGTGGAAGATCAATTAGGATGATGTGGTAGGTTTAAAATATCCACTTTTTACATGTTTGGTATTCTTCATAAAAACTTGACATTGGGTATGATAATTCAAGACACTTAACAATTTCAACTCTTTTGAATTGAACTATTCAATGGAAAAATTCAATTTCTCACAACCATAAATCCCTATAAGGGTCTCACTATAATGTTTTTTTATTACCTGGTATGATTTTGGAATATTTTAAGAAATTCTTTTTATTCTAAGCATTATGTTAACGTGAGGTTCTGTGGCCCAGAGGGGCTCGATGTTAATATACCAATAATATTAAATAAATCATATAACATGTTCATATTTTAAAAATAAATGGGTTTCCTATTATTTAAGACCTCATATGGGAATTATGAGATAATAGTTATTTCTAGAACACATGGTTTACCCTAGGTGTGACATAAAGTTGGTCGGCATTGGGCATTCCATTGAAAACAAAAATTGGTAGTTGTACATTAAGTAAATTAATTAAATAATTAATTTTATTTATTTTATGAACTGACCCAAGGAATCATCTATAAATTTTATGTTATAGAAAATCTTTAGGTTTAGTTTCATAACCCTAGGATATTATAGAGGTGAATGGAAAATTATTTGTTGGCAGATTGTGGTCAATGAACAATGACGAATAGATTGAGGTGAACTATGAGGTAGATGTAAAATGCAACATAACTTATTCTTCATCACTCTAGGATGAGTTATTTACCAATGATTTATAAAACCTCAAGGTAGGGAACATTATTTGACAGATTTACACCCTATTTTATTTGAAAATCATGGATTTTTTATGTCTTCTTTATTTATCTATATGATTTATTTCCTTAAAACTACGAATATAAATTGTGTTTTGAACCCGGTTTATATATGTTATGTCTTGATCCCACCCATATTTATGCAATTTATGATCATTTTCCATGATCACATTGGCCAAAAACAATCATCATCTTCACTATTGTGATTTTCCCCCACTGTTCTTCGCATTCTTTGTCATTGGACCATGGGGTCAGCGATTCAACATTTTTGGGTCAGATTTGAGTGCGATCGAACCCTTGGATTAATGGTGTATTTTTACATGATGTATAGACCATTTCTTTGAAGATGGATTGTGATTTTATGTTGTTGATTTAGACATGTAATGGAGTCCAATTCAGTATGCTTTGTTCACAGTAGAGGCACAATGTGGTGGTAGCGACGTAGGTAAGATGTGTGAAGCTTTCTTCATATTCTAGAAAATCCCAACAAAAACGAAATTCCCTACAAAGAATACACATTGTTTAGTCCCCAATAATTAGAGGTTAGGGGTTTGGGTAAATATTAATATCATACACTGTGTATGAATCCATACACATCGTTTGTCCCATTGATGGAAACTTGGTGTGTACTCTGGGAGTACACTGGCACAAACATAGCCAGGAACATGGGCATGGCCAGTTTACATGGGAATGGTAGTGTACTCAGACATGGCTAGGAGAACTAGACATAACCAGTGTACATGGGTATGTGATAAAGTAGATGAGAATAGGTAGGAAGGACACATGCCTGTTATAGGTTACCAAGACATGTTGTGTAGTCCCACATGGTCAGTCAAGCCATGTGTAAGAGAGGATACAACCAAGTGTATAGGTGAGGTTCACTTTGTGTACCTCCCTAAAAATATTTCACCCTATGCATATCATTATTTTCGTCTCAAATTTATACAATCATGTAGATCATCCTATGTGTTTTTCCGTGTAGAAACATGATGGTGGCTTATGTTCAAGCATTAGATAAAATACACGGGGGTGTTATGAGCATAGAACTTCTTTCTACAAAACTTGGATGATGGTAGTGATTGAGCAGGTTCATTAGAGACATTTCATGGTTAGAAACACCATTGTCACACCAAGGCATGGTACATGGGTATATTCACTACATTTAGTGGTTGGACTTGGAGATCAGAAGTAATTATCTCTTTAGTTTTCCCTTTTCATGTTATAATAAATTTTGGACCTTATTTTTGGTTGGGTATGTATTTTGACACTTTATGCTTTGGTTTTATATTTTTTTTACTCTGATGTAATCCCTATAGGTTATTTCATGCATGGTTATACTCTATATGTTTTAGTCTACTTTAATTATTCTGAAATTTTTCATAGTGATGGTCATGTGTGGGCATAGAGGTACATTAGGATAATGGCTAACAGTTTAGTTTATGCCTTCTCAACCCTTATCTCTAACCACTATCCTATTGGAGGTGGGATTGGGTGTGACTCTGAGGTTACTAAATCATAAGAGTGCCCTAGTGGGGTTTGTCATGAAATAGTGGTATCAAATGTGGTATTTCCCATGGGTCATGTTAAGAGTTTGACCTTGTTGTGAGGATTGGTTTGGGAACATAGGGAAATAGTTTCATAGTGTCTCAGCTGTGGGTTTCGGGATAGGGAACCCAATTATTGTGAAGTGTTTAACATATCCATTTATCATATAGGATTGGGTATTTTAAATTTAATATTCTCTTTTATTCAAATCCCCATATATATACATTTAATCATAGTATGTATTGATAAATTGTATAATGCCTACATGAAGACAATCATCTTGGATGCCGATACAGGATTGTGATGATGATCAGTTAAGTGATGAGGCCTTAGTTTAGGGTAATTATAATTAGGTGTTTTCTCTAGGTAGGCATAGACTAGTGCCACCTCCTATAAAGTTGTAGAGAGTAATAGTAGATCAGGATGATGATGCATGAAGACTTAGTGTTCTATGTGCGTTCCAGCGATAGAGACCCCTGATGTTTCATGGTGATATGAACACTCTGGAATAAGGGGATTGGCTTGAGTTGGTGATCCGAGTTTTCAGGCTTGTTCATATCCCATCCGATCAAATGGTTGCACTTGCATCCAATATTATTCATCGAGTACCAAGGTTCAAGTAAAGTTTAATCACTCATACACATGATGAGGTGAAACTATCATGGACAGACTTCTTGAAGCTGTTTAACAGTAATCATTACCCTTATTTCACTCTGTATAGATTCTGGAGTTTCTTGAGTTGAATTAAGGATATATGACTATCATTGAGTACCCCATAAGGTTTAACCACAACATGTATTACTCACTCGATATGTATGGGATGGTTTCTTATGAGCTTAGAAGTCTGAACATAGACTTTGTAGAGATATCCATGTCACTATAGTCTCTTTGTGCATTCTTACCTATGTTTTAGTGATACAAAAAGATCTATTTAGAGAGATATTCCTAGAAGAGGGATTCCAGGTAGCCAATGTCGGAAGTGGCTATCATGGGGCTGAGCCATCTAAAACTTCTAGAAATACTAAGTCGATAGGTTCTTGGCATAGGAGACCTTACCATGAATTTAATCAAACACATGGATCTATAGCATAGGGTTTGCATAGAGGATCCATCCATTCAGGAGGGGAGAATCTATGCTTATGATGGGTCAAGGTTACATGGCTCATGATTGCCTAAACCCATGTGCTAAGGAGGGTAGAAAGAAAGTGGATAGACCACCATGATAGATACTTCATCCAAATTGGGGATATCCTAGTCATGGTCAGAGAAGCCCTTAGGGATGCAATGCTTACATAGAAGTAGGCGAAGCTCCTGAGTAAGGAGCTACTAGAAGAGGGTGAAACTATTAACTACTTCCACCACCACCACAAAGTGGCCCACGCTAGAATCATAGAGCTGACATTTGGGGCTATGAATTTCTATAGGCTATGAATGGGTATGACTAAGATGCACATGAGATGATTTAAGGTATGATCCATTCTTTTTATACTCTTTCTCTAATACTTTTATAAACATTCATGAGTCATTACTTCATCTTCATATCACTCATATGAAAGATAGAGCTTCCCATTGAGACTTTATCTCAACATATATGGCTAAGAGTTCCTACTGGGAGTGATTCTTCTATAACACACATTTATTGGAAATTAAAGTTGGAGATTAGTGGAGATATTTTCTTGTGGGACCTCTTGAACATTGCAATGAAATACTCTGCCATCATCTTGGGTATGAACTTGTTCTCCATAGTTCGGGCTCATATTGACTATCATCATAGATGAGTTAGATGCCTTCAGATATATGGGACAATATTCTCCCTTGCTGGAGAGTGATATGTCAGGGCCGAGGGAGATGTTCTTGCTAGCAAGAAGCTATAACCTATCACACAATACTAATCATTTGGCATGTTTGGACCTTGGTGTAGTGGGATCCTCTGGCATCTGACTTCCAATGATAGTGGAGGATTGTATGGATGTATTCCTTGAGGAATTTTTAGGACTACCTCTAAGGTGGGAGATAGATTTTTTGCATCGAATTTTACTCTGGAACTATACTGATATCTTCTATGGCATATGAAATAGCCCCTACTAAGATCTAGGAAATGATGGTACAGTTGGAGGACCTTCAAGATAAAAATTTTATCAGACCCACAACAACAATTTTGTCGACAAAAAATGTGTATGGGAGTTTGAGCCTTGATTTTGACCATCATCACTTAAATTAGGTGAGTATAAATAATAAACAATAATTTATAAGTATTGATCAACCTTTCATCCAGTTGAGAGGTGTGAGTTGGTTCTAAAATATCAATCTTAGGTCCAACTACCACCAGTTGAAGGTTTGTGAGGATGATATTCTAAAGATGGTATTCCATTATTTGTACTGTAACAACATGAACATTTATAAATGTGAATCCTTTTTGAAATAAGTAAATTCCTTATTAAGAAATGAAGTTATAGAAAACACATGTGCTAATTTAGTTTTTGTACTCTTATATGTTATATCATGTCACATTTAAAAGGTCATTAAACAACATAATCTTCAATAATATAGTCATTATATAGTAACCGTATGATTAGTATATATATACATAGGGTTATTATAAATAAATTTGACATGATGCGATAGCCTTGACCAGTATGATCATACCCTATGAAGCCTATTTATCAGAGTTTCTAAGCAAGTTAGCATTACTAGGATTTTTACTTGACCAAGACCAAGCCAATATTCAACAACTAAAGTGTGAGAAAAACCATTTTTGTGATAAGTTAATGCATTTTGAGATCATGAACCAAACCATGTTTGTTGAACCCCCCCAAAAAATATCATCATCACACACCTTACCCTTATGGTATTCATTGGTATAATAAATGTCTATGTATCAAAACCCTAAAAATTAAAAATTTTATTTTTTTATTTTTAATAAATTAATGATTGTATTTATCTTTTATTAATTTAAAATGGTTAAATAATAAAGTTTGATAAAAAATAGTTTTTGATACGATGAAACAAAAAATTTAATTTTTTGGGAATATAACTTTTTAGTCAATACACTATTTTTGATGAATTGAAGAATTTGTGAAATTAATGATATTTGTGTATGATGTTATTTGTTTCTTTTATATACCCTTAATGAATCCTCCTAACCATATATTATATTTTATGGTTTTCAAATAAATTATTTATAAACATGACCCACTTCCTCATCACCACGAGTATTATTTTAATTCTTTAAGTTCTTGACCTTGTAAAATAATTAAATTGTCCCCTATTTGGAAGAATACTTGAACAAAAACCATGGGATGGTTTGTAGTTTTGAGTAATTTATCATATAGAGTCCAGAACCTATGTTTAGAAATTAATAAATAATTCTCCTCTCTTTTTCAATAAAAACTCTCCCAACCTTTCATTTCTATTCACTCAAAACCCTTAGAGCACAAAGTTAATATGTCCTTACCTCTTTAGAGTCCTCCCAAGTTGAAACCAAGCTCTTAAGAATCTCTTCCCAAGCTTTTATAAGTGCCATGTCAAGGTAAGTAATCCTCTCCTTATCCTCTTTATTCAAGAAACTGTTTTATATTATTCATTTTTTTTCAAATTTTCCATGTTGGGGAATGTTTTTACACATCCCTATTACTATCCTTATGATTTCCAAGTGATGATAGACCTCTTTGAATCTCATTTAACTCTTATATGAAATTTTATATACCTCCATTGTGGTTCCAAAATTATCTTGATATTTTCCATGACAAAAATTGTTGAGTCAAAAGTTATACTTTATACACTTTCAATCCTTAGTTTTGAAAATTAGAACACACTATTAAATACCGTGTTTCACTAAATTTATATGTATCAAGTCTTTTTGAATGTTTTGGTAGAAAATATTTTATTCTACAAGATGTATAAATATTTATAAACTGAAAAAATACAAAATTTTTACACTATATATGATCTATCTGATTAACAATGTTTTTTCCATTAGAGTTACCTAGTTTAGTCTATTTGACCAACTATGTTTATTCCATCACAGTGAATTGATTTATTTTATCATACTAACTAATATTAGTCTATTATATTGATGAAGTCTAGTCCATCAGAATGAAAAATTATTTTCCATCAGACTAATCAAGTATTGATTCATTGGAAAAAACATAATTTATTCCATATGATTAATAAATTTTATAATCGGATGGTCAAAATGATTTCTACCAGACAGACAAATTTTAATATCATTGTAATGATTCTGTCAAAATTAATTCAGATGAAGATGTACAAAACATGATGTTCTGTGAAGATAAAGTTAATCCAAGGTCATTGTAATTAACTATGAGAATCGAGGAATATGACCATTGGAGATGTGTAAATAAATAGAGGTTCATTAAAGGAGTTGGGATCCAATTATTTTTCAACTCAACCCATCTCAACCTTACTCTATTGTAATATATTATTACTTACACTTTGTAAATATTTAGAGAGTTTTTATTATAAGGAATATGAGTGAGTATTTTAAATTCCATATAATCTTTTTCATTTGTATTCATTGAGTCCAATCTAGGTTTATATTGAGGGCTTATGGGGATAGGAAGACTGATGATTCCAATCAAGATGATTGAGAGATTTCGAGGATAGGAAAATCGAGATGATTTCGATCATTATGATTGAGGGATTTTTTACTTTAGAAAGACATGCCTTATGGTTATGTTGAAAACGAGGGATACCCAAAGTTAGTTTTTTTAATTCCTTAGATCTTATGGTTAAAGAGTAGAAATATTTTATAAATATTTTTGTAATTCATTCTAACTTTTATATTAATCGACATTTTTACTTTTTTGTCTTTACAAGTTATTATTTTCCACTATGCATTTTTATAGAAAGTTTATTTTTCCAAACATTTCTATACTCTAATATTACAGACATTCTGGGTGTCCAATATAAAAATTATGACGATTGGATAATATCTATGTCTAATAAATCTTAACTAAGAGGATTTGGTTTTTAGTTAGTTTAATTTTGTAAACTTAAATTCACCATCCTATTATAGCCATTATATAATCTTTAATCCTACAATTTTTATTATATGAGGTTTAATTAAATAAATTAATGGTTTTTAATTTTTTTATTTTAGAAAATCTTCTGATGTTTTTCAACTTTTATTATAAATGGTTGTTATTATGTTTTTTTATAAATTATTCCACACTAATGTGTACTTTATAGAATGATTTTTTTGATTACAAAGATGGTTGGTTTAAATATTAGAAATATTGAGAATATTATCCTAGAAGACCATAGAATTTTGATGAGGCTAGTTATAAGTATTTGAGAGATATAAAGAAAACCTTTATTATTAATACTAAAGTAGATAACTTTTTTCTTTTCTAACTAGAAATTATAAAATCATTGAGAAGGAAGTTTCTACTTTTGAAAATCAAGAGAATCTTGAATATCAATAGAATTATCAGGTAAGAAATAAATTGTTACATACTATGATAATAGATAACAACAGTCAAGTATATTCATGTGAAGATATGAATAGTATTTTAAAAAATTTAGAAGTTACTCATTTTGGTACTTATAAAGTGATTGAAACCAGAAGAGATATCCGGAGGGTATATTATCAAGATTTTGATTTTCTTCCTCGTGAATCTGTTGCTAAGATACATCATATTTTTATGAAAATTTATAATTATTTAAAATTTTTAGAAAAAAGTATCTTACTAATGTAATTATAGTAGAAAATATAATTAAAATTATGCACAATTAATTAGAGTAAAAAAGAATAAATTTAGATGATACAAAGCAAATTTTTTTCTGACATTGGATGATATAAATGTAACTATCATCAAGTATTATGATAGGACAAAGATAGATACTGAGAAGATAAAGATAAATAAAAGAGGGGTTTATTTTCCTACCACTTCAAATATTACTAATAAATTTCATTCAATTGAAAAAGTCTCTAAGTATTAAAAGAAAAATCATGTTATAGTTGAAACAAATAATAGTTCTTATGAACAGTATGGGAATGAATTATCCAATCTTTCTTAGGGAATAAACATGATTGATTGGATTATTTTTTTGATATAAGTATAAGATTCAAAAGGATTAAAATTAAAGTAAATATTCTTCTGAATTAATTTTTTATAAGTTCTAGAAGGTGGGTCATTTAAGACCATATTTTCCCAAGCATAATAGAAAGAAACTAGGATATAAATTCTAATAGGATTTGTAGGAAGTTCTATAAGCATAAGGATAAGAAAAGTATAACAGTATCAAAAACATGGCGTTCTAGTGGAGGTGACATATATTTAGATAATACATAATATTTTGAATGTTATGATCATAAGAATATCAGTTTCTTTTCTTAAATTCCAAAAAATAATTATTATTTTATGGATAAATAATCTACTAAAACCTTAATTAATATTACATTTAAGGATAATTATCGCAATAGTGAAAATGAGAAAAATTATATATCTTTAGTTGAGGAATCTACTTCATCAAATGAGAGTAATACTTTACCCATCTTTGAGGATGTTTTGTGATTTTCTAATCATTTAGAAAACCACAATTGCAATGTTTTTATAAAATGTGGTGCTGCTGAGGAAAAACTTTCTAGAGAAAATTAAAGAATATCCACACATAGAAATTAAATTTCTAGTTTTTAAAAATAGTTATAGAAATATAATCTTGAGAAAACTAATTTTCAAAAGAATTAAAAAATATAATTCTACTACTACTTATATTGAGAATAAAAATTAGTTGTGAAACTAAATTCTGAAATTTTAATTCTAAAAAAATTGAAATCAAAATCTACCACTGGTGAAATAAATTTTCATAAAATATATAGAATGATAAAAGCTCATAGATTTGTATCTGGAATGGGTTTTACTAGTAAAAAACCAAATTTTCAAAACAACTATTTCTTACAAAGAGTACCCCATTATATATGAAATGTCAATGTGGAGGAAATTGAAAGTATATATTTTCCTTAATTAAAGTACAATATTTAGGTTTTCATGAAGATTATTTTTATAAATAATTGACAATTTCTCAATATAGTAAACTTGGATAGATGTGGATTCTCAAAATTTTATTTTCTAATAATGTTTGACCCAAGAAGGTTTGGGGTCAAAAATACTAATCTACTTACTTTTAGTAAAATAATAAGTGTACCAAAAACAATAACATTTGGTACATTGATAGTCGATGTTCGAGGAATACGACTAAGAACAAGAATTTTATCAAGAATATTATTAAAATGAAAGGTGTAAAATAATTCATACATGTTTTAGTTGATGATTATAAGAGATATAGATGAGTCATTTTTCACGAGAAAAAAATTCATAAGCCTTTTCATATTTTATATGTTTTGTATACCATGTTAAAAATACGAAAAATCTATCCATAGTAACAATTCATAGTGATCATGTTGGAGAGTTTTTAAATTCTTATTTTGGTTTTTTTGTATAAAAGGGTATAATTTGTATCTTTTCATCACCAAGAACTATATAGAAAATGTCATAGTTCAAAGAAGAAATATAATTCTTCATGTTATTACAAGAACCATACTAAGTGAATATTCGGCTGCTAAACATTTTTGGGCTGAAGTAGTTAGTACTTTCTATTATGAAATAAATTGTTTTTTAGTAAGACCTTTTATTAATAAAACTCCTTATGTTTTATAGAATAGAAGAAATACACAACTTTCTTACTTAAAAGTTTTTGGTTGGAAAGTGTTCATTATGAATTCAAAAGATAATCTAAAAAAATTGCACCAAATATAATGAACGATTTTTTCTATGATATTATACAACTAGTAAGTAAAAAATAGTCTTTAATAAAAAAATTAATTTTAATGAAATAGTGCCTCATAAATTTGATGAAACTAATCCTTCTGTTTTCAAATAATCTCTATTCACATCTTCAGATTTTATTTTAAAAAATAATTCTCAACCCACATTGGGAATGTCTTCTTATGAGAGAACAACCAAAGAAAATATTTATGAAGTTTTACCTCCAGAATAATTTCAGCCTTTTTTAGAAGAACATAGTTTTATAAACCCAAGGAAACAATTGATCCTTAGTAATATTCTTAGTGATAATATCACTGGTGATGTATATCAACTTATTATAACTAGAAGTTCCTTAAGAAACAAAATTGAAAATTGTTCATTTTTATCACAATTTCTGCCAAATACTTCTAATGAGGCTTTAGGTGATAGATATTTCATAAAATTTCTTCAATATTAACTCAATGAATTCCAATGGGATTAAGTTTGGACTTTGGTTGGAGGACCTTAAGATACTTTTATAATTGGAGTAGAATGAGTTTCTCAAAATAAGTGCGCGAAAAATGAAATTATAGTTAGAAATAAATCTATACTTATTGAAAATAATTATAATCAAAAAGAGTTCATAGACTAGGAAGGAAATTATGATTTAGAACCTATAATTAAATCTATCTACATTTTTCTAGAATCTGCATAATTTTTTAGTTTCAAACATTATCAAATGGATATTCAGTTTTCTTTTCTTAATGGATATGTATATGAGGAATTTTATGTAAAACAACACCATATTTTTGGAATGAAAAAAATATCTAAATAATGTATTTAGACATACTAAGGTTTTTTAAAGACTTAAACACCCTTAGAGCCCGGTATGATAGATTAAATAGAGTTTTTTATAAAAACTTTTTGTTAACAGAGCTGTGGATCCAACAATTTTTATTAAAAATGTTACTAAGAACACTATTATTTTTAAAATTTATGTATATTAAATTATATTTGGATTATCTCAACAATATTTTATATATTATTTTATAGATACTATGAAATACAAGTTTGAAATGATCATGATGGGTTAACTTACACATTTTTATGGTTTTCAAATTTCATAAAAACTAGAAGGATAATTTTTATATCAATATAATTATATAAAGTATCTTCTTAGGAAATTTGGATTTGACAACACTAAAAGTATTCATACTCTAATATGATCCTCAAATACTTTATATATTGATGAATATGGGAAACCAATTGATCAAAATATCATTAGAGGAATGATTTATATTTTACTATACTTAACAACTAGTTGTACAAGTTTAATGTTTTTTGTATAATTTTGTGCAAGATATCAAGTTAACACAAATGAGTCCCATAATAAGGTTGTAAGAGGAAATTTTCATTATCTTAAGGGAACTATGGATCTAATATTATTTTACTCTTATGGAAATGATTTTTAAATTAAATGTTTTTTAAATGCTATATTTGGTGGATTTAAAATGGATAGGAAATGTAAATATAGAACTTATCAATTCATATGAGAAGATTTAGTTTCATGGTATTGTAAGAAACAAAATCATGTAGCACTTTCCACTACCGAATCTGAATATGTAGTAGCTAGAATTTGGTGTTCCCAATTGTTGTCTATGCAACACATACTCACTGAATTTGGCTTGAGTTTTAGTAAAAATATTTTTTTTTGATAAATAAGTTCTATTGAATTAATTAAAATATCATCAAATCAATCATGATTAAATCATATAGATATAAGACACTATTTCCTTCAAGACCATGCAAAAAAAGAGGTATTATTTTATAATTCATTAGAACATAAGAACAACTTAAAAATATATTTACTAAACCCCTAAATTCTAATAGATTTAAATATATTAAACTAAAACTAGGAATGGTCAATATAAAATGATAATTCATATCCACTTATTATTTACCAATATTCTTGAATTAATTAACTCTTTTTCAATGGAAGAATAAATATTTCATCATGTTTTCTAAAAACATTGGTTTTTCTAAGTTACTTAGTTTTTTCTAAAAACATATATTTCTTCTAAAATATTATTTCTTTTAAAATTTTTGTTGTATTCTATGAATTTTTCCAATTTTTTTATCAAGAAAAATTATATTACAAAAACAAGAACTAGAGAAAATTTCCCACATAAAGATTGAATTTTACTCCTAGAGGTAATTTCTAATCTTTTGTTTTTCTATTTTTTTACTATTAAATTTTTATATTATATAAATTTTCATTGGGTTTTTAAACTTTCAAACTTTCAAATATTTTTTGATGTTCTTATTTTAGGATGATATGCTCATCCGATGATTGTTTTTTTGAAAACTATTAAGAGTATAGAATATATATTTAAAACTTTTGAGGATAAATATCAACCATTGGATCAGATAAGGGTTTTATTTTGTTTCATCAGATTTATGGATGAAAAAAGGTTTCCCTAGAGCCTATAAATACAAGTGTGGGTCACCACATCTCACATGAAACTCTCAAATTAATCTGGAGTCTCATCCCTCATTTTTATCTTATGTTTATTCATTTGGTATATGCCTTATCATTTTTCCATCATCCAACTAGTAATCTTCATCGGTTCTTGTAAAATAAATATTTATGATGGAATTTTTAATATGGAAGTGGTGAAGGAAAGGATGATTGAAAATCATAGGTTTGACAATACTAATTCTTTTTCTAAAATAAGTCATCCAATTTCAAGTACAGAAAAAATATTTTATCTAAAAAGAACATTTTTTATCTTTACCATACTATGATAGAAAAAAAGTTTTATTCTTAAATATTTATCGGTGTTGAAATTTATTTCGAGGTAATTAATTTCAATATTTTTTATAAATGTTATAATGTTGTGAAAACAACCCTGAAGGAAACATTATGTCATTTTTGGGTTGATTGTGTTTGTTGAAAAAGTGGGTTTCCAATGTATGTTATGGAGTTCCAGGGATTGTTTTGAAAAACTATTTTGACAAGGATCCATGATGAAGGAATAGATGATCAAGAGGTGGTATAAAAAGTTCATATTCAAGGTGGTGATGTTTCTCAGTATGAATGAGGTTTGGAAATTTGTGTATCATTAATTTTTCATGACCTCTACATCAAAATATGGAAAAGGAAGTAAGGTAATTCAAGTTATGGATATTCACGAAATGTGACGGTGCATGAACTTGAGACATGCATATTCCAAAATAAGTGGGATTCCGTGCATGCAGGGTTTCCAAAATACCTATAAATAGGTGGCTACCCCCACCATTCTGTACGAAATTAAAAACTTAGTGAAAATTGAAGTTATGGTCGTGAAAGTGGTAGAATGTGGCACACAAGAAGGGAGTTTCACAGAAGATGTGCGCCAAAAAGAAGTTTCACCCATCATTCTGTAAGAAATTCAACCTTAGTTTGTGAGGTGTGATGTTTCCCAGTACATATGAGGTAAATTGGTATTCATTAGTGGATGAAAATAAAACATAAAGAGAGCATATATCTATATTTGAGGATGCAGAGTTCATGAAAATTAAGGGACCTACATGTCCCTAAACTGTGTGTGGATCCCTTCTAAGAGTAGTGAGTGATGAAAGATGAAGACAATTATCCTTTCAACCGGAAGTGATACAAAGAAAGGGAAACAGTGAGTGACCCTTGGGAATGTAGTGAGAATACCCTAAATCTTGAAAATCAAGTGAGGCCAGGAATGATAGTGATATAGACCGAACATTATTGTTTTCAATGAGCCTTAGTGAATTTTTTATAATCAGAAAATTGTCATTGTATGATCCTTGGATGTAGCCAAGTGAGGGTGAACCAAGTAAAAATATATATATCCTTGTTATTTATTTAATTATTTACTTTATGTGCAATATCATCAAATAAAATTGGAAAGGAAAAGATCAACATTAACATTAAAGAGCATAAAAAGTGACCCTTGTAATAAAGAGGTCAAGATCTAGTTGGGCAGGAAGAAGAATAAAAATAATATCCATACCCTAATTCACCCCCCATATCAGGGCATCTAAGCCCCTTTTTAACCTAAGAAATAATATTAATATTCATTAATTAGATGATTCGGTATAAGTTAATTTGTATGTAGAGGCACATCTAGTTACTCACAAGATTTTGGATAAGTTTGGTAGCTTTGTTAAGTTTAATGATGAGACTTCTTTATTTTCTTCTTATGAGAAGATTGGAAAACTATTTCATTTAAAACATTATGCAAGAGTTGTAACTATTTGGATGAAAGCGTGTCTTATTCCAAGAAAAGGGGATAAAGATACTTTAAAGGGTTTTTACATCTTTGTTTTGGATTTATTATGGAATATGAGATATTTCAATCATGTGAATGTTTTTTTCTGTCAATTGATGCTATTAAGAAAATTTATACAATGTTTAGGATTTTTTTGTTTCCATGTTTCATCAAAAAAATGGTTTTAAATTTCATTATATTTATGAAGATTAAGAATAATTTTGTTACTGTTAGAGAGAAGATTTATTTGACCAGTAAAGAAACCATTTTTATAATGAAGTTGGTTTTTGTTTCAATCCTCATTTTTTGACTAATTAGACGAATTAGAATCTGATGCTGAATTAATTTAGAAAAGGGATAAAATTACAAAGAAAAAGAAATTAGGTCCTTCCCCTCCAAGGGAAAAAAGAAAGTAAAATAAATTTGTGATGATTCATATAAGGAATTGATGAAAAAAAGATAAAAAGAAGTCTGGTGATCCAGTTTTTGGTCTTGATAAGGCATAATACTTAGCTTTGAATGAGAATTTTTTTGAAGTTTTTAAGGATGAAGAGAAAAATAAGAAGAAAAATAAACGGTTTTATTAAGGTAAAATAGTTGAAAGCCTTATGAAAAGAGTGGAATGCGCTCATGGATACTTCTATAGTGCTGACCTGGAATGATATATTTCAATATCTCCAGTAATTGTTATTCAACTAATACATCCTTAATATGAAATTTCTAAAATAATTATATTAAAACCATAAAAATTTGGAAATTATAATTTTCCATTATCTGTTGAAAAATGTAAGAGTAACTTTCTTGAAGTTGAAAAATATCCTTCAGAATGTGTAAAAGTACAAGTTCAAGAAAGTATGAAGAAATCAGGGAAATAAGATTTTATAAGTGATGAGAAGTTAGAAAAATATTTGAAAAAATAGTTTGAAGAAAAATCAAAATACTCTTTACATGGGGAAGAAGAATAAGAAGAAGTGTGTTCTTTCTAGTCCTCCTCTTTCACTTACCAATTAAGAAAATTTACCGAGTTAGAAGTTTCTGAGAAGGAATAGTGTTTAGGGATAGAACTATAAAATCAATAATCACATACAATGTTATCAAACAAAGGTGAATATGATACTAATTTTTTTGTTCTTGAAGTATCATATTCAATGAAAGTGAAAGATCAATAGAATGAAAATGTAGATGTTGGACCTTCTAGACATCATGTTTTAGATGTTTTATTAGACTAAAATTTTCTCTAGACAATCGATCTGGTCAAAGTTTTGAAGCAAGATTTACTTATTTATATATATCCTTGGAGAATATTTTTTTTAATTAAATTTTTTCATATTATATAATCCCTCTGTAAAAACATTCATAATAGATTTAATGTTTTAGAAAACCCCAGTTCTTTGAATTAATTAGCTAAAACCATTCTGAAAAATGAAACTGATTTAAAATCTTTTAAATATGAATTTGAGGCATAAATAAGAAAAATAAATCATATTTTTAGGTGGTTGAATTATATAGAAATAGACTTAAAATTTCACGATTAGAAAATTGAATAAGTTAAGAATTCATCTTTTGAAAAGTTTTTATCTGATGTTTTTGAGAAGTTTAATCTTTTTGAATGGTTGATGGATTTTATGGAGTCTTTTGATCCATAAATCTCATATATGAAGAAAAATAATTCATCCCTTGATGTAGAAGTTATGAATTTTAGATAATAGAATTTGAAAATCCAAATTCTTGAAGATGAGGTTATGAGTTTGAAGTAAGATATTAGAAAGTTTCATGTTTTGGAAAAAAAGATCACTAAGTTGGAATCATCAGCTATAAAATCAGAGAATAATCAAGATGAATTCAGAAGGAATAAAGTCATTGAAAACAAATTACAAAAGGACTGATTTTATATGAACATTTAATGTTGTAAAAATAAAAATTTTGAATGATTATTTATTTGAATGTAACATTCTTCTTATATTTTCCTTTTTAATGTCTTTTTAATCATAGTTGGTTGAATGTTATTTATTTATTGTTGGATGAATGTCTATTCAAACTAAATTGTTTCAATTTTTGGTTCTATAACATTTTAGTTACTTTATACGTCCCACATTTCTTTTGAAAATAAAATGGGTGAGAATTTATTGGGATATCATATTTTGGGGGAGAATTTATATTTAAAATGTTCTTATTATTAACATAACTTTATTCTAACAAATCTTATAGACATTTTTTTTTTGAAAAAATGGAGTTAAAAAGATAATGGGAGATAAGAAAGAAATAAAGAGAAGTTTTTAGGAGTATAATTACAAAATGAATTTATTTAAATAAATAAATAACTAAAATTTTCAAATATATTATTTTTCTCTTTATGTGTTTTATTTTGTGTTTTTCAAAATAAAATATATCTTTGAGTCAAAAATTAAACTTTCTACTCTTTCTATCCATAGTTTTGAAAATAAAAACATAATTTCTTAAATAATATGTTTTAATAAATTTATATTTCCCATGTATTTTATAATGTTTTTGTAGAAAATATTTTATCCGCCAGATGTAGAAATATTTGTAAACTAAAAAATATAATATTTTTACACTATGTATAGTCCATTGAACTGAAAATGTTTAGTCTATCAGAGTGACCTATATTAGTACGTCAATATGACTATGTTTTTTCCATCAGAGTGACATGGTAAATTCCATCGTACTGACTGAGTTTCTTTAATTGGATTGATGAATCTAGTCTATCAAATTGATAAAGTCTTATCCTTAAGACAAATATTAATTTGATTCAGTAGAATATACATAATTTTTCCATCAGAATAATAATGTTTATAACTGGATGGTAAGAATGATTTATACCAAAAAAATACTTTTAACAACATTGTAATGATTCTATCAAAATAAAATCGGATGAAGATGTGTAGAACATTCAGAGATCTCAATATAGAGTTCATCTGAGTTCATTGAAACTAACTCTAAGAATCATAGAACATGGCCATCAGAGATGTTATTATAAATAGGGGTATATTTGAAGAGCTGGGAGCTGATGATTTTTCAACTCAACTCATCTTAATTTTTATCTATTGTAAAATATTGTTACTTTCATGTTGTAAATATTAAGATATTTTTTTCCAAGGAATCATGGAAATGATTGTAAATTTCTTAGATCCTTTTTCATTTGTATGTGTTATGTCTGACCAGGGTTTAGATTGAGGTATTATAGGGATATAAAGACTATTGATTATGATCCTTTTAATCATGTGCTTCTAGGGATAGGAAGACATAGTTGATTCAGATTTTTATGATTCAGAGATTTCTTGCTCTAGAAATACAGTTGTTATGGTTAGGTTTAGAATTTAGGATACCCAAATTCAATGTTTTTGAATTTTCTATTAAGGTTAAAGAGTAGAAATCTTTTATAAATGATTTTGTAATTAATTATTACTTTTATATTAATCCACATTTTTTACTTTTTTTGTTTTAACATGTTATTATTTCTACTATGCATTTATAAAGATATTATATTTTACTAAGATTTTCTAAACTCTAATATTTCAGATGCTCTGGGTGTCAGATATAGAAACTATGAAGATCAGAATATTTTTTTTCAGATAAATCTTAACTAAGAGGTTTGGGTTTTTAGTAAGTTTAATTACTTAAACTACAATTCACCCCCTTATATCAATTATATACTCTTCAAACCTATAAGCTTTTTTATAGTGAATACCCATACTCATTTATATTCAATAACATTCACCTAGATGTACTTATAATTAATTGATTTGGGACTTCTATGTATATAACTCACACTCTTTAATCACGGGGTTAAAAGTGATGAAAGATATTATTATGTTGTATGATCGATGTGGCAGAATTATGCATGTACATGTTAATAATGTGACTGGTGGGAATGCAATTATATATCCCTCAAATGCATTGGGTAATGTTTCTTACTTATGATATGTTATATATAGAACCAGGGAGTGAACCTAATCCATGATGGGACTATGTCCACCATGTGATGTTTTCTTTGAAGTTATCCTAAACTTATTCTTATTTTCATGTTTTATTTTGTTATCACATTCTCATATTGCCTTCATGTTATCATCTTATATCATTCTTTGATATTCATGTTTATAATTATCACCCCTATATCATTGATATTTATATTGACTAATATGTATTACTTTCATCATGTTATTATTTGATTATTAAATTACTGAACTTTATAGATCACCCCTTATGTACATCCCCAGGTTATCACATATAGTTTTTGAAGAGTAGTGGGTATTTAAGATCTTGTTAAAGGAGTTTTAAATAATTATGTTGTATCCCCATTCAAGTTATTATGTTATGTACATAATTTTCTAAATACACTAGACCTCATGAGATTATGGGATTGTATTATGTTATTCTTTATCTTATAAATCATGAATTAATGTGTATTATAGATATGGACTATCATAGTCTGTATCATAGGAAAATATGGTTATTTTTGGGGATAATGATTAAGAAAAGTTAGTGAATGCTTTAGGGATACGACTAAACATAGGAAAAAATCCATACATTCTGGTATAGAGTAAGTGGTTTCAAATAAAATACATCACTATTTGGAAACTATGAGTGGATGTGGATATATAATAGTTGTACCTAGGGTTAATAAACCTAATAATGGTGAATTAATATGGAATTAATCATCACCTAGTACATGAAAAGAGGTATTGCTACACACTTAACATTACATTGTCAAGGGATATGCTTACATAAATTTGAAATCACCTTATGAACCATTATTAAAGGAATAAAAATGACTATAAGATATAATATTAAGAAATAGATCACAAATGACATATATTGAAACCAAAAAATTCAAGGGTTAAGGAATATATTTTATTTATGAGTTTTCCCTCAAAAGATCATGGTTTACATTTTATATGTTTAATAGAGTTAAAATTATCATCCCTATGTTTATTTTAGAGGAAGTAAATGATTAGAACCAAAATAAAATAGATAAAATTAGGATTATATTACTTTCATGAACTTCAAAAATCCTATTTGACTACGGTTCTACAAATTCCTTCATATCACACAAGTTTTGTAGAACTATCCAAATACCACCATAAAACTTGTATATAGAGATATAAGTGAAAAATGAAAAATGGGAAAATTATTTCCTCCTAAGTAGATAACTCGTCCCCTATCAAAATTTTCAGGTTGAATTTCCCAGAAAACCTTATGATACTCCTTCTAATAGAATTCAATAATATTCTGGTCATGGATTGAATTTCCTTGTATAAATCCAACATTAATTGCTGAGAGAAGGAAATCACCCTTTGTAACAAAAATATCTATTCAGTTATATACAATTTCAAGGAGGATGATGTATCTATTTTGTAATAAACATCTCAATCCTAGATATTATTGACTTGTGAGAAATCATATCTAACTCAAATGATTTACACTAAGGAAAATATCATCATTATTGACATGATTATTATAAAATAATATGAAAATGTTTTTCCTAAAGAATCATATGGTCTTCCACCAAGTCGATATGTTGAGTTCTTGATTGAACTTATACCTAAAAAATTTTCAATATCCAAGAAACTATATAGGTTGTCCATTGTTGAGCTTAAGGAGCTAAAGAAACAACTAAAAGAGAATCCAGATAAATGGTTTATATACCCAAGCTCTTCACTATGGGGTGCACTGATTCTCTTCATTAAGAATAAATATGTGTCAATGAATCTTATAATTAATTATCATGAACTCAAAAAAATCAAGATAAAGAATGTGTATCCTATTCCACAGATCTATGACTTGTTCGATCAGATATGTAGAGCTCAGTACTTCTCTAAAGAAGATCTTTGGTCAGGATAATATCAAGTAAAGGTGAAGGATGATTTCCCCAGGATTGTTTTTCATACAAGACACAGACACTATGAGTTAATTTTTATATCATTTAGACTCACGAATACTTCATAAATATTTATAGATTTAATGAATTGGGTCTTTAGGGATTAAAATGAAAAATTTGTGGGGGTATTTATAGATGGTATTATTATTTACAAGAAAAGAAAATAGAAGCATGAGGGGAATTTGGGTAGTGTAATAAAAAACTTGAAGAAATAAAAGATGTATGAAAGTATAGTAAATGAGAGTTTTTTATGGATAAAGTAACGTTAATGGGGAATGTTATCACCAATAAAGGGATATAGGTAGATCCTTCAAAAATAGAAGCAATTTATGGATGGACCAGACCAACCTATGTGACATAAATAATTACTTTCCTTGGATATCTAGATACTATCATCAATTTTTTGAGAAAATTCTCATGATTTTCAAATCCACTAACCATGATATCTAAAAAAAGAGTCATTTTTTTCTGGACCGATTAATGTGGAGAAAACTTTAAAGAGGTGAAAGAGTCCAATAACTACATCTATGCTTATATTACCCACCAACAGGGAAGGATTTGTAATCTACAATGATACATAAAAAATATTGGGTTTTTTACTTGTTAAAAATGTAAAATTTATGGCCTCTTTCACCTACCACTTAAAGATACCTGAGTAGAACTACCCCACACTTGATCTAGAATTGGATGTAGTGATCTTCATGCTGAAGATTTGGTAACATTATCTATATGGGTAGAAGTGTGGAATATAAAATAATCATTAAAGGATTAAGTATATTTTCACACAAAATGATCTCAATATAACCCAATGAAGGTTGTTTGAGTTGATCAAGGATTTTGATTGTTCAATCTATTACCATACTAGGAAGCTGAACAAAGTGGAAAATGCTCTAAGTAGAAATGATATTGAAACCCTTTCCATTATGATAATTTCAAGAGATACAATATTATTGTACATAAAATGGATAGACATAGAAATAATAAAATACCGACCATTCTACCTTACTCAAATGACTACTAAAACATCTAGTCATGAGAGGATTAAGGAGGATCAAAAGGGAAATGAGATGCTACAGAAAAAAGTAGAAAATATTCTAGAGTTCAAATTTGATAAATATTTATTTATATGGTTTGGAACCTAGATATGTGTCCCTTCAAAACCAAAGTTTAATAATTAATTTCTGAATGATATGCATAAATCATCCCTCTCTATTCATCTATGAAGGACAAAGATGTATAGATATTTGAATAAATTTTTTTTCTAGGATAACATGAAGAGGGATATTTTAGATATTTTATCTTCATTATTGGTATTACAATAAGTCAAGGTATAACAATAAAATTATAAGTGTGTAATGTAACCAT
Organism: Viscum album; assembly: GCA_963277665.1. NCBI lineage: Eukaryota > Viridiplantae > Streptophyta > Magnoliopsida > Santalales > Viscaceae > Viscum > Viscum album. Next base: position 1,484,201,361 of record OY728141.1, read on the forward strand.
TTTTCATACCAGTATGTAAATGGAAAATATAACCCAAAATTTCATCAGAGGAATCCCTAGGAGAACTAAATGAAATAACATCATCTGGGTGGTAGTTTATCAACTTACCAAGTCAGTTCATTTCATTTTTATCAAATAAGATTTCTCTCTTGACCAACTTTCCAGGATATACATAAGGGGAGTGGTAAGACTGCATGGAGTTCTAATCTATATTATATCTTACTGACATTTGAGGTTTACCTTGATGTTTTAGAGAAGTCTTTAGTAAGAATTGGATACATAACCGAGCTTCAACACTACTTATCACCATCAGAAAAATGGTAAATTTGAAATAACCATTCAAACTCCAAAGGATATGTTGAGATCTTGATTAATGGATTTCCAAGGATGTTGGGATCATCACTTCCCCTTATGGAGTTCTCATATAATAGTTTCCATTCATTCATTCAAATAGAACCTTATAGGGATCTACATGGGAAGTGGTGTTGAAATCTAACATATAGGGATGAAGTTGGAGAGAGGAAGATAATGGGACATAATCTTATCTAGGAAATGATAGAGAAGGTTTAAACCATTCAACATCATATGAAATCTACACAAAGTCGACAAAAAACTATGTAGAAAATCGTTGATGTGACTTGGTGTTTAAGGTTGGAAGTAAAGTATTCCTTCATATATCACTGTGAAAGAACTTCATGAGTTTTGGAAGTGAAATTTATCCCAAGATACATCGACCCCTTCGAGATCCTTGATCACATCTGAGTGGTGGACTATCAACTATCACTCTCACCTAACCTATCTCAAATACATGTTTTGTTCCTTGTATCCCTCTTAAAGAAGTATATACTAGACCCCTAACATGTATTGAATCCATTAGTGGAACCATTGGAGAGTTATCTTTCATATGGTGAGAAGTTAATGAAGATCCTAGATCTTAGAGACAAGGTTTTAAAAAACAATAAATCTCACCTAGTTAAAGTTTTGTGGTGTTACAACAAGTTTGAGAAAGTGACTTAAGATCTATAAGAGGTGATGAAATAGAAACACACTTATATTTTTTAGTGTATGAATGAAATTTCAAGGGTGAACTTTATAATGGGGGGAATAATGTAATGACTTAAACATTTATAAATTAAATTCCCTATTTAAATGAGTAAATGTCTTATTAAGAAATAAAATTATAGAAAACATATGCACTACTTTGGTTTTTAGAATGTAATAAGTTATATATTTTCAAATTTAAAAAACATTAAACCATCACAATAATTGATATTATATATTTTATATAGTGATCATATGATTTTTAAATGTATAGGGTTATGATAAATCCATTTTACATGAAAAAAGGAAGCAATGACCTTGATCGATAGAATCAAACCCTACTAATCCTATTCATTAGAGCTTCCAACGGAGATAAAATCATTGGGATTTTCCCTTGAACAATCCAAATTAAATATTCAACAACTAAATCATGTGATTAACTTTTTTATGGGATAATTTGAAGCTCATCAATATCACAACCCAAACAATGTCAGCTAAACCACCCCTAGAAAATATCACCATCACACACCTTACCCTTAGTGAATCAATTGATGCAATAAAGGGATGTGTATTTAGACCCTAACAATATGAATTTATATTTTTATATTTTTTATTAATTAATTATTATATTTATCATTTATTAATTTATAATGGTTAAATAATAAATTTTGATAAAAATTATATTTTGATACAATAAAACATAATTTGCATTTTTGGGAAATATATTCAATGAAGACACTCTTTTTAATGAATACAATATTTTTTGAAATAAATTATATTTTTATAACATTTAATTATTAAATAATATTTATTAAATATAAATGATAATACAATTTTAATATTTCAAATGTAATTTTTATAAGGGTCAAAAAACTATTATTTTCAAAAACCAGTTTTTTTTCAATAAATGTGGATTTTTTTTTAAAATGTAAATTATCATATTTAGAGTATTATTTTGATAAATTAAATATTATATTTGAAATAAAAATTTCAAAATTATCCAATGGTGAATTTTAAATAATTTTCGGAATAGTCGAATGATTGGGTAAATATTAAATGCAGTTTAATTATATGGTTTGTATTATGACATCATAAAATCCAAAAAGTGATGTAATAAAAACTATAAAGAGTATTCACCAAGAAAATATGTTTTCCTTTAAAATAATTTTTTTATGTTATTTGATTAATTTTATTAACCATTAATGAATACTCTAAACCATATATTATATTTTATGGTTTAAAAATAAATTCTTTCTAATTATGACACAATTACACATAACCGACGGTATTATGTTAATAAGTTATGTTCATAAACTTTTAAAATAATGAAATAAAATCCTATTTGGTAGAAACCATTGTAGAAAACCATATTTTGGTCTTTATTTTTGGATAAATTTATTATTCAGACTAAATAACCAATGTTTAGAAATTAATAAAGAATTGCCATATATTTTGATATAAAAACTAACCCAAAATCTCATTATTCTTCACTAAATAACTTGGATAATTAATTTTCTCAAATATTTCATCTATAGAGCCTTCCCAAGGTTCCTACAATCTCTTATGTTTCTCCTTCAAATCTTTTATAATCACCTTCTTAATGTAATGGATCTTCTCATTATCCTCTTTATTCAATCATCTTCTTTATATTATGACTTCTATATTTCCAATTTTTCATGTTGGGAATTATTTTTACACTTCCCAATTATAATAATTTTTCTTTACAAGTGATTATAGACCCCTTTCATTTTCATTTTACCATTACATGAATCTTTATGTACCCCCGTTATTCTGCTGAAATTATCCTATGATTTTTCATTCCAAATATTTGTGTAGTAAATACTCATCTTCAGTTACATTAAATGGTATTCACCTAGATGTACCTATAATTAATTTATTAGGGACTTCCATTTATGTAGCTCACACTCTTTAATCATGGTATTTAAAGTGATGAAATATATTCTTTTGTTGTATGATCTATGGGGACACTTATGCATGAACTTGTTATGATTGTGATGGGTGGCCTAGAATTATGTAGTCCTTAAATGAATTTGGGTAATGTTTTTGTCTCATGAGGCATTATGTATGGGATTACGGAGTTAACCTAATCCATTATGGGACTCTATTCACCATGTGATGTTGTCTTAGTCTTTAATCTTGACTAATGCTAATTTCATGTCTTATGTAGTTGTCACATTCTCTTGTTTCCTTCATATTATCATCTTATATCATGCTTTGCTATTCATGTTTATAATTATAAACCATTTTATGTCTCATTGATATGCCTATTTATTAACTTGTATTAATTTCATCATGTTATTATTTGATTATTCTCTTACTGGCCTTTATAACTCACATATTTATTATGTACATCCCCAGGTTATCCCATTCTATTTTAGAACAGAAATGGATTTTTAAGATCATGTTAAAGGTGTTTTAAATTTTTGTGTTGTAGTATCATTCTATTAATTTCATTATGTACCAAATTTTCTAAAGATGGTAATTCCCATGATCTTTGGGGATTGTATAATGTGTATTTTTACATGAATTAAGGTATATTAAAGATATAAGTTGTCATAGATAAGTACACTATGAGTTATTAGTGATTTATTTTATTGTGATTAATTCACCCACTATGTTCATGGATCATATAAATCATATCTTTCAGTTATACTTGTACCGATTCATATTTTTCTACCTCGATGACATACTCATTTACTCTATGTCATTGGAGGAGAATGCAGAGCATTTTAGGATGGTCCTAGACTTACTTCAGGAACACCAACTTTATGGTAAGGTCTTAGAGTTCCAATTGTGGATTTTTGAGGTTCATTTTTTGGGTCATGTCCTCTATGTGAAAGGATTAACTATATATTTGGATAATATTGATGCTGCCATTGCTTGGGAGACACCCAAGAGTGTGTCGGGTGTGCATTGTTTCCTTGGTTTAATAGGGTACTATAAGAGGTTCATGGAAAACATTTCAAGGATAGAAACCTCTTTGACCACATTTAAATATAATGACAATCCTTTTTCCTAGAATGAGTAGTGTCAAAGTGGATTTGATGAGTAGAGGTTGAGGTTTACTTGTGCTCTAATCTTGAGATTACCTGAAGAGGGTGTTGAGTATGTGGTGTTTTGTGATGTCTCTGGAGATAGGATGGGTTTTATATTGGTTAAGAGGTAGGAAGTGATCACTTATGGGTCAAGGAAGTTGAGACCCCATGAGTGGAAATATGAGACACACAACCTAGAGTTGGCAATGGTAGTCTTCGCTATGAAGATATGGAGGCATTATATTCTAGGTGAGAATTATGTTGTTTACTCAAACCGTTAGAGTCCCATGTATATATTAACTCAGAGATATATTAACCTTAGATAGAGGAATTGGTTATATTTCTTGTAGTAATATGACTTTAGGATATTCTATAATTCTAGGAAGGTCAATGTGGTGATAGATTCCCATAATAGGGAGTCTCGTTCTCTCTTGGTGGAGGAGTCTAAGAAGTTGGCTTCATTGTAGCTAACCCTATTAGAAGAGATGTGTGTTTCATATCTTCAATTGATGTTGGTGAATCTACCTCTTCTTTATCATATGAGAGAGTCTTAGTTGGAAGAAATTGACTATTAGGTTCTACATGACTCGATATCCTCAAGACATACACCATATGAATTTTATGAAGGAGGTGGTCATGTCACCATATTCCTAGGATGAACAATGGTTCTAGTCACCTTGTTAAATGAGGTGATAAAAGAGTTTCATACTTCCCCTTTGTTTATACATCCAGGTCTAGGAAATATGCACAAGGATATTCAACATAATTTTTGGTGGGATTACATGAGGAGTTTCATCGAGTTCACCTCTCAGTGCCCCATGTATCAGTAGGTAAATATTGAGCATCAGGTTCCGATAGGTTATAAAAATTCTCCTAAGATCCAAGAGTAGATGTGATATGGAATATATATGGATTTTTAATGAGTCTTCCATAAAAAATAAAGACCATGATTCTATCTGGGTGATTATTGACCAACTTACCAGGTCATCTCACTTTCTTACCGTTAGGGAGCTACATTCAGTTGCGATTCTTGGGAAGTTGTATGTGAAGGAGATAATTCAACTTCATGGGGTAATATTAATAATGGTATCCTACCATGATGTTATTTTCACGCCATGGTTGTGGAGGGGCTTGTAGGAGGCCTTCACGACCAAATTGAGGATGAGTATAGTATTTCACCCCTAAAAGTACAGGTAGACTAAGAGGACTATATAGGTTTTGGAGGATATTCTGAGAGCCTACATAATGTATATTTTTTAGAGATTATATTGTCACTTTTCATCAAAAGAGTTCACTTATAACAATAGTTATCACTATACTATAGGCATGACACCTTTTGAGGACCTCTACGGGTGACCTTGTAGGTCACCCATATGTTATAATGATACTAGAGAGACATATATTTTTGGGCTAGATATAGTACATGACTCAACAAAAAAATACAAGTGATTCATGAGTGTATGAGGACATTATAATTCATATAGAAATCTTATACAGACCAGCATCATAGGCCTTTAGAGTTAAAGTAGGGAGTCCATATTTTCCTGAGAGTCACTCCATGACGAAAAATCCATAGGTTTAGCTATGTAAGAAAGATATCCCTGAGTTTTATTAGGATATTTGAGATCCTATGGAGGGTTATAAAGGTTATTTACCTCTTCTATTTTCACCCACATTTGGATTGAATGTTTGATTCATTCCATGTGTCACAAATTATGAGAAACATTCATGATCTGACACACATTATTAAGCGAGAAGAGTTAGACATCGAGGATGGAGTCACCTTCACAGAGTACCCATTAGAAGTTTAGGATCGGTAGGAGAGTATCCTATATGGATTTATCATCCCATAGGTTCATGTTCTTTGATTTCATGGGAACGTTTAGTAGAGCTCATGGGAGTTTGAGAGTTGGATACAAGATCAATATACCCACATTTGTTTATATATTGTTCTTTTATATATGAAAATAATTGAACAAGGGAAGGATGTATTGAATCTATTTTTTTATTTATAAGACTTTTGGAATATTTTTTGGAATATTTTTGGAGCCCGAAACTGAGTCAGTATGAGATTTCAAGTCCCAAAGGGGCCCGATAATGATATATTAAAAATATTAAAAATATTATATAACACGCACACATATTTTTGGAATAAATGGTTTTCTTGTTGTTTGGGGCCTCTGATGGAAAATCTAAGACCATTATTGTTTCTAGAACATGTGATTTACCCTATCCATGAAATAAAGTCATCCAGTCTTGGGTATTTTGTGGAAGAAGATCTTTTGTGGGTACGTTAAGTAAATTAATTAATTAATTTTATGACCTAACCTAAGACCACCTAAATTAATTTTCTATTATAGAAAATCTATAGGGTTAGCCAAATAACCTTTGGATATTAGAGAGGTGGAGGAAATGTTATTCTTTGGTGCATCAAGATCGATGAATGATGATGAATAGAGTGAGGTGAACCATGAAACAGATGATGAACACAATGGATCTTCTTATCCATTACTAGTGTATGCATTATTCATCAACTATCATTCCATCATCATGAAATGGTACATTATTTGAATAATTCTCCCACTATTTGATTTGATATGCATGATTTGTATAACTATTGTATTATTATTTTTTATTTATATCATTCACATAAGAACAAAAATGAATAGAGTTTTCACCATGTTTATATATATTATGGCTTGATCCCACCCATAGTTCTACACTTTATGATAATTTTCTAGGATCACTTTGGCCAATGATACTCATCATTGATGTTATTTTTATTTTCCCCTCACTATTTTTTTAATTCTTCTTCATTGACCCATGGGGTCAACAATTTGACATTTACATATCATATTAGACTACAATCAAACCTTGGATTTGTGATTGATGTGTGAACGATGTATAGATTTTTGTTTTGTATATAGATAATGGTCTGATGTGGGTTTCTGGTGATGGAAACCTAGATTGGAGGCCAATTAATCATGCTTTATCCATAGGATAGGAATGGTGTGATGAGATGAGCCACATGGGGATTGAGTGTAAAATATTAGGCCACAAGTGAAGGATCGGAAATGGAAAGCCTTAGATTTGAGTTCCCAAGCGTGAATCAAGGTGAAAATGGAAGCAGTGCAGGTATGAGAAAGAAATGTAAAGATTTATTTAGATTCTATATAATTAGGACATAAACGAAATGTACTATAAAGAATACTCATTATGCTATTCCCTAGTTGTAGGAGAAAGGTTTTTGAGGAGAGATAAATATCACACATATTTTCTCACCCTATACACGTTGCATGCCCCGATGCTGGGTCTAAGTGTGTACTCCAGGAATAGCACAGAAATACCCAGACACATAGTCATGACCAAATTACACTAGCATAGTCATGTATTCAAACATGGCTAAGATACCCAAACATGAACAGTGTACCCGAACAGATTCTGAAGTATACGTGCGCAAGCTAGAAGGACACAAGAAGACCCCAGACAGTCAAGATACACTATCTACCACCTGTACACATCATGTAGTCTCTCATGGATAGTCAATCCATGTGCATGAGAGGAAACAACTAAGTGTACATGTGTGGCCACATGTTATGTGACCCTAGGTACATGTTATTTTCCTCCCACATAATCTTCTATCATGTGTATCACTTTCTTTAGGACTCAGAATTGGGCCGATGCATCACTCATCTGGGGTAGTTTTTCCTGTTGAATGTGATGGTGGCCTATGTTATGGTAGAAGATATATGACATGGGGTTTTTTGAGTGTGATTATTCTTCCAACAACATGTGGCCGATGGTAGTGATCATGTCAGTTTATTAGAGAGACGTCAGTGTTGGTAACCCCCAATTACACCATAGCATGGGTCCTCCATATTCATTACACACATAGAGTTGGAAAACCACCATTATACACTGATAATAGGTCCTCTATGAATGTGGTGTACCCCCCACCCTTGATCTTCGAGATTCGGCAGGGAGTGGGTCCTCCACTGATGATTGTCCCCCCTTGATTATGGAGCATAGTGGCGAGGTGCCTATACACCACAATGATTCATGTGCTGCTGCGCATGATGCTGGGCATTGAAGATGGAACTTTGGAGTAGAATGAAGATTCATCATACTTATCTAGGCAATGGATAAAGATATAGCCTTTCTCTCTCATTTGGGTTTCTTTTTTAGCATATCTATTGAGTTTTTGTTTCCCTATTTCTTATGGGTTGAGATGACTATTGTATATTTCTATTGATCTCTTTGTGGTATTAGGGAAAACATATTGGGTATGTATATAATCACTCCTTCATGGGATTTTCTTATACATGTAATGTCTTATGAATATGACATGCAGATTGATGATGAAATTGGTGGAATATAGTGGTTCTTGAGTTTATTGAATGTGTTCGGTGTACGAACTTTGAGATCTAGTGGTGATCATTATTTAGTTTTCTCTTCTTCAAGTTACTATCTTGTTGGGACCTGATTTCTATTTGGGTGTGTATTTTTCTCATTTATTCTTTCGTTATATATTTTCATACTCTAATGTATTCCCTATATAATATTTCATGCATGGTTATACTCTAGATGTTAAAATATATTATCATTCCTTTGTACTTTTTCATAGAGATGGTTGTGTGTGTGCATATAGGTATATTAGGTTAAGGCCTCCCATTTTAGTTTATACCTTCTTGATGCTTTTCACCATCCCCTAACATATTGGAGGTAGGGATGGGGTGTTCGGATTTCCATTGACCAGGTAGACCCTAGTGGGCCGAGTCAGGACACTCATGTTCCATGAGCATTCACTAATTTCAATCCATGTTTGAAATTATCTGTATTGACACCCAATATGATTAGGTTTTTTATATTTAATTTTATTGGCCACTGTGAGGACATATGAAATTGGATTAGGGTCAAAAGAACTAACATGATCAACACAACCTAATGGATTTTTTATCTCCCTTTATCCTCTCTGCTACTAAATTCTAGGATTGTTCATCTAACCCATTTCTAAAATGAACATACGAAATTATATTAGTATCAATAAAACTAGTATAATAGAAAAAACAAAAATTATTTCTAATTACTCTTATTACTCTATCAGGTTCCAAATTGTTCAATGGACTCATTCATATAAATGATAGAAATATGGGTAACATGCAGGTGTTGGTCTACGATGATGTTGTGTTGGGTTGGGATATCTGAGTAGGTAGTTATTAACTATTGGAGGGGAGTACTGTAATATGTAATAGATAATATTTAGTTTTCTAGTTAATAGTTTTGATTTTTTAGGTTGTGGGTGGGATAATATTAAATAGTGGGTATATTATTAGGTGGGGGTTATGATTGTTTAGTTTTGCATTCAGCTATAAGAGATAAATAGATGGGTTAGGTCATCGGCCTCATGGAGCTGTGACTTATATATGAATTATTCTCATTCCTCCTCTTCTTCATCAACTTCTTCTATTTTGAAATTTTCATGTATAATATTATAAATCCTTTATTTTTATCTATTTTCCAATTGGATATATATCAACAGAAATGAACAAAAAAAATCAAAGTCTCTCTTTTTGTAGTTTTGGACCCATATATTTTAAACTGGATAGAAAATGGATCTTTATTACTTTAAAATTCTTCATTACCCACCTTTCTTACCCATTTACTAATAATTAATTTATAAATTATACCATTTTCAGTACATCATAATTTTTACCATGTAACTCCAATACCATATTCTAAAAAATTTCATTCCGTCATTCTAAACTCAAACTTACCATCACTAACATGACCATACCTGGAACAAACAAATATATGTAAGCTATAATAATATGTTTTATAAAATAATTCTTAATAAGTATTTATATCTATATAAATAGTAGGGTAAAAACCATTTCTCTTGAATGAGTGTGAAACATTCTATTTCATAGAGATGGATAACAAATTACAACTCAAGATAGATATTAATTATCAAATTCAAACTAGAGGAAAAGGGGAATGATATAGACCTATTCAACACTTAAATCATAAATATATAAACACTATAACAAGATCAATTTCAGTTGATGGACTTATTCATGCAAAAAAACAAGAAATATCAATTAATCTAACTGAAAATATATTTGAAAATACAACATTTTTTTTCATGCACTGCACATGCTATATGGATTTTGACTCTTGCATTTTGAAACATCATTATATCAAGATTTTATAGCATAGTGTGGTGTTGAACAATCACTTTTTTCGTAAAAAAATCATAAAATAATGTATTATATAACTTATGATCATTATTAGCTCTAAAAATAATTAGTTTTAAGCATCACAACATGCTTATTGGTATGTTTTTAAATCATGGAATTCAATTACTTAAATAATACAAACACTTCATCCTTTTGTTTTAGAAAATATTGTCATCATTCATAGGATTAAATTAGAGAGAGGACCCACAATTTTTTATGAATATTCTTAAGAATCCTATTTTAAGTATGCTTCCCAAAATAACACAAGACTTGAAATTTTTTATCTTTTATGTTTCTACCTTATCAAACAATCCTTATTTCCTAAATAATGAAAGTTCATTATTAATGTTATAATATTTTATGATTATTATAGTATTACAAAAAACAAGTGATTCCCACTATTCCCATTATAGATTTTCTCATCAAGGAATAAAATTTATTGAGAATTTCACCTTTTATCACTGTCAATGCACCCTTTTAAACTTTGATCTGTAAATCTGAATCAAATAAATCCAATCCCTAATTATCAATAATTTCAAGAGAAATAAATTTTACATGTGAATCAAGAATACCAAGAGAAATAAAATTCTTTTGTGAATAAAAATATTCTATTCATAAATAGATCTAAAAACTCCATCATGCATATCAATTTTCATAGATTCATAGTCTTTAACAATAAACACTTCTTCATCACTAAGAATCATAGTGAAAATCCATGTCATAAATGAAGTATATACTTCTATATCCACCATACTTCATCTAGAATTCATGAAAAGTATGATAATTCAAGGAACTCCACACATCATATAACATAATAACTATATGATAGGTTTATTTCATCCACCACCATAGAACAAAATTCAAAGAATAAAATCTCAGTAAGAATGTAGGTCTAGGGGCTTGACCGCATGACCTTATCCTAACCCCTCATCCCCAAACCCTTACCACCCTACCACCAACAATGGGTCAATATCATAACTACATAAATATGCAGAACCAAATAATAATAATTAAAAACAAGATGAAAATACTAACAAATAAAATGTTACTTCTTCTACAAGAAATTTTAATAATTAAACAACAAGAAATTTTTACTCACACAAAAAGTTATGTAACATTGAATGGGGAAAAAAAATAAATGAAGAAGGTTTAATATAATTGATATACTTGGGTAACTAGAACGACTTGTTGGAACATGAAAAATGTAATAAAAAGTGAAGTTTTTTGAAGAATATATGCATAATTTCACAAAATCATGATTGTGATCAAGGTCTTGCTATACCAGTTTCCAAAAAAAAAACGATAGGGTTATGCTTCTATGATTTTTCAAACACGTCAATCTGGTCGTTAAATCACATCATGTCGTTATTAGTGAAGTTAATGAAAATTATCAAAACAAGGAAATAAAAAAATTCACTATCAAGAGAAAAAATTGACATATGTGTACATAAAAACGTGGGTGGATTATCAAATTTACACCTTTAACCAAGAGTAATAAACTACAGTCAACTTGTAATTTTTTGATGTGGTAAAGGTAGGAACAAGAACCTTACTAGCATTTAGGGAATGTTATCCCATAGATTAATCTATCCATACTTAAAATATGCATGATAACCTATGACCTAAGAATATTTTTTTCTTTTTTATTTTAATATTATTTTAATTTAATATATCATTTTTTAAGAATGATATTTTTTAAACCATGTTATAATTATATATATAAATTGAAAATTATTTGATAAATACTTTGTATTTAAGATTTAATGTTTCTTAAAAATATGTTCTTTTTATATTCATTTATATATTTAATCTTGATTTAAAATATAGGATAACCCACACACTTGTCCACTTAAAATTAGAAAGAGAATGAATAAATTTTTTGAACCAACATTAAATGATGACCTAAACGGGTCAGATAGTTTTTGGCCCAACCAATGTGGACTTAGCTTTCTTTGTCATGATGCTTCCCTTTAAAAATTCATAAAAAAGTATTAGGGTGTGTTATTTGTGGATGTTACCCATGGGGGGGGGGGGTCATGGTTAAGGTAATTAATTTGAAGTCTGAGCTTCCATGGTTTGATTCTCACTGGTAGTTCTTATCATTGTAATTACACCACCCTGAGAATTAAAATTTCAATAGTGTAAGGAAATGTTGAGATGTTTATTTTACCCACTTGGGTCATAGTTCATATTTGAAACCAAGGGTCTTTTACCCACTTCAGTGGGGGAATGATACTCTAGGAAGAAAATGAATTGTATGGGGTGTGGTGGGGTTTCTGTACAAAAAATGGCATTAGTTTATGTTATGTGAATGAAACTCGGGGACAATGAAAAAATAGAATCTCGTTGATATAAATAAATAATAAATGTAAATGTGATGATTTTCTAAAATTTATAAATTTAATGAGAATAGATTCCCAACACAAGTCATTAATATTTCAACCAGTTATATGTGGTTATGTGATAATAAAATAGAAGGATCATGGAATGTATATCCATGAAATATTTAAATATGAACTTGAAATATAGGTAGAAAGGTGAATAATTTCATAATACACATTGTAAGGAATTAGTTTCCTAATGATTAGAGAGTGGATCAATATAATGAATGAGTCCTTACATGGATTAATCATTAAATTACAAACATTCATTAAAAAACCCAACTCATAGTGTGCAATGAATTTCAAGTTGATTCTCCAATAGAATCTTCAAAGTCATGGTTAGAGGATAAAAATTCAAAAGTGGTGAGATAGTTGTATTAAATTATGTTTTAGGTTCATTACTTTAAATTGGATGGTCTAATTCTCTCCTAAAGTCATGGGCACATGTCAAAATTATCAAAAGTATTTTCAGGCCATTTGACTTGTTAAAACGAGGTTCTAGACATTTGTATCCATCTTCGTACATAAATATACACCCAATTGTACTCTAAAAAAATATTAAATGAATTTATTAATACTCTTGTGAGTATAGACTGTAATCTTGCATTCTTTCTTGATTATTTTTATTTTCAAAGGATTTTTCATCCTTTATGGAATCTTATGGATAGATTTTTTAGATACAAGTTCTCTTTGGGATATACCTTTACCAAATCTCCATCATCCCTCATTCCCACCACTTATATAACTTGCTAATTTTTCAATGGAGATTTGTGAGCTCAATATAAATTTTTTGAATAAGGTTCCTAGGATGATTCTGAGTGGTTTTTAGATCATGTATCATTTGGTACCAAATCCTACTTGTAGGAAATTGGGTTATTTAATTCATATCTCTACTTTTATCTTTATTTCTCTTTAAAATGCGCCAACATCAATTCGGATCCATCTTTTAATCATCTACGAACATCATTTTTTTGTTATTTTGGATGTATAACAATTTATTATTATGGTTGGTAAGATTATCTATCCTCTCAATCTATAATCATTGAAATCCAAACTATATAACATGAGATATGATAGATGCAATTCATTTGAAAGATTATAAATTTTTTAAATTCATCAATATCTCACCTGGATTTAATTAAGAGTTTCAAATTATTTATTCTCTCATATATACATACTGAAAATTAGTGTTTTTTAAAAAAGAACACAAAAATAAAAAAAAGGTAAATAAAAATTTAAAAAATAGAAACACCTTAAATCCTACATCTCATCTTCATTTTTTGGATCCCTTTCATTTCATATTTTCACATTCTTCCTTGTCAAAACTATTTTAATTTTATCTTTTATTTAATGTGTAAGATTTCTGCATTTCAATGTTCCTTTAGATTTATTAGAATTGAGTAAGAGAACTATAAGAATCATGTTGAGTGGTAAAATGAAAGATACTTACATATTATTAAAAATACTAAAAATTGAGTGATACATTAGTGGAAAAACTATTTTTTAGTTAAAAAACAAGATAGAGTGTGTGATATTCATTTTACTTTATCTTTATTTTTTTCAGTGTTCTAAAATTTTGGTAGGAATTGACACCAATGACCTAGACCTTAAGATGTTCATGAGGGGTTTTAAATAACAATTACAAAGATTAAATTAAAATATGGATAAATTATTACCCCCTTTGAATTGTAGATAACCTCAAAGAAGATTGGTCATTGAAGAAGAGGAGAAGTTATTTAATTTTCACGAGGGACCAGTTTAGAGAAATGAACCATTGTTGAGGAAAACTAATAACCTAGTAGGTGCAATGGTGAGGATACCACCATTTTAAGGTTTCACGTCTCAACCTGTATCACTCAATGAACTGTTGTAGAACTAGTTGGTGACAAGGCCTCAAACATGCCTCCCCATACAACAGAGGATGCTAAATAGAATTGAGATCTTAGGGTGTGTCTATGGGGAGATTATACCCTCATATCAGAGTAGAGAACAATGGAAATAACTAAACATTATCCACAATAGTAAAAGATTAGAGTATAAAATAAATTAATATTAACAAGGTTTTAATAAGGTATAAAATATAGTAAAATCCCAAATGTCCATGTCATGCATAGAACACTGATCTCCAAGTAAATAAAATAAACAAAAATTAAATTAAATTAATACACTTCCCACACCGAGATGTACCACATTACCAACTCCACTTATGTATCTGCATTATCCTGCTCGATCAGACCTAGTCCTCAACCCAACTTGTGTCTAAAACGTAGTGAATGTATACTCAGTTACCCCAGTGTAATGGCTACTTAAGAAGAGTGTGAGTAAAAATATCTATTAGGAACAACCACCGTGATCAAATACATATCCTTTAAATGAATTTTATGTACATGTGAGCTACTCATCGGGACAACAATAATAACAATAAATAGTTATTGAAAATAAACAGAATAAAAAACGTTTTAACAAATCCTACAATCATAAGTGCATGATCATTCAATATACTAAGTCTAGCCAAGACACAACTAAAGATGAAATAATAAAACAAGTCCACTTTTTTCCCTTGTGTCTCTGACCCGATCGATCATACCTACTTTAGCTAGTTCTAAAATGTCTCTGAGTATGCTACATGACTACCTGGGGATAAAATTCCTAGTCTTTATATCACCCATACTAACATCCAATAAATATAATGAAGGATTACATGTCTCAATTGGAAATCTTGTAAGTAAGGAATCAAGTTGTATGTCATACCACTCAATCCGTATGTAATCCAGTCTGATGTCTGAGTCCTAGGTCCTCATTCGTAGGTACTCATAACATTGATACATGAATAATCCATAAGGGGGTGACCATTAGAGTACATTTAAGGGAAAATATCTATTATATATGATAATAATAATCATCATTAACTAATTGGATCAAAATCCCATTCTTAGAAAATTCTAGGCGATGAAGTAATTGTCTATCCACATGATCACAGAGTGTATCCTAGGCCTCATATCATAGAGATCAACATAAATTATCATGGATGGAATAAGAAACCCATGTTGGGGGAAATGAACCCCCTAGACAACTTCTATAATCACACATATCCTAATGATCTAGCCATACTGGGTGGAACAATATGTAATATGGGTTCTAAGGTGCACGTAGAAACCTACCTTTGTTATCCTTTTTCATGGAGGAATCCCAATGTCAAATGGGACTTTTAGTAATAGTAAATTAATCAAAAAGTCTCATAAGATGAATCCCAGTAAGTACCTCTAGAAATACCCACCATAGCATCACATCAAATCAAGACTCATGGGCCAAGGTATAAGAAGTACATTTGGAAAACATAGTTGCATCAACAATAACTGAGTGAATGAATAAATAAAGGAGTAGGGTTTGTTGACACCTAAACCCATATCTATTGCAATATCCCCTAGACTCACATATCCAGTATCTGTTCTGGGGTGACACCCACTTCCATCTCTACCCAAACCCATAAAAAACTAACTCAGGGTCATTCAACCACCACGGAACCCACTAGGGTCCACTAGGTTAACACATGGGAGAGGCATCCCTTGTAGGACCCTCTAGGTGCAAACATAAATGGAGGAATCCCTCATGGATTCCTCAGTAATGGTTATAGTCTCATGTTAACACCCAACACACTAGAATGTCACATCCCATGAAATAAAGAATATGTAGCATGACCTTATACACTATATATTTCCTTTACACTATGGACACAATCAACAGATGGGGCATATACAAATTATGGTGACAAGGTCTCTCAAGGTTGTTCTACACATCTAAAGCAGTCTTTGTCTACCTAATGTGTTTCCAACTAGGCCTATACAAGGGATGGAATGATTTACCAAGTGTGGTCTCACCTCCTAAGAGGTATTAAGGATATTTAGTGTCTCAAGGGTCTATGTTCCAACCATAAGGGACAAAGGAATGAAACTATCATAGAGGGTTTTTTACTAACCCCAAGCATTCATTGATTATAATTAACAAATTTAATTAATTAAAAAATTCATTGGAATAAATTTAAATAGGAGGTGTCACCATCATGGGTGTGCCTAAGAACACACACACTATTATAAGAATTTATAGATACCATAGGGAAGGTAATAAATACCACGTAATTTTAGGAAACTTTCTATTTAATTTCCAAGGGTTGACAGTAGCTGCTAAGGCCTGTCTAGGCTTATCCAAGACATACAAGGTCTTGTATAAAAACCAGAACAATAGAAATTAATTAATAAAAAAACAATATAAATAATTAATCATTCTCAATAAAATATAAACAATTTAAGAAAATCTAAATTTAAAGTAATAAATCTGAAAACCTCATTATGCGATCTCGTTACACTGAAACTAAAAACAAATGCTTTCCAATATATTGTGGAATATCCTCAACCTTGAATCATGCATAATCCCAAAGAAATGATGTTAAAATACTCAAACATATAGGAATTGTGTAGATCAATTTTTTTGATGAAGTTTGGATGAATGCTTGAAGCCCAAACATCACATCAGACAACAAATCCATGGTTAAACTTCTATGGTGAGGTCATTGGGGGTTGTAGGGGGTAACATGCCTCTACTTTGGGGGTATGGGGGCTGAAGGCCTACAATGTAAATTTGGGGAACTGAAGCAATGATGACTCTCAATTGAATTACTGACCGAAGATACTGAAAAGACACTATAATAGTGTGAACTTTGACATGGAATTGTTGCAGAGTTGACCAAGAGAACCTGATAGGGCACTATAGCATCTTAGATATTAGAGATAATGGTACTGTATATCCATGGACTTCTGGTCACTAAAACTGTATTATCTTGGACTTGTTTTGATTCAGTACCCTAGTAGTGAGGACCTGTGTGGTGATGTAACTATAGAACAATAGACTTTCTATGTGTTTTGTGGAATAGTGCATCATGTTTTTTATTAGTTCATTTGATATATAGTTTCTAGGTTTTTTTTGAAAATATGATTTTTCCTTTTAATTCTGATCCTGAAATAGTAAAATTATTCTCCCAATTTTTTGACATAGGGGTCATTTCATGAATCATGTAAATCATTGTGTCCATGTTAATCATTTTATTGTTCCATTTATATATTTTCTTCATCTGTATTTTTTTTGTCTCTATGAATCCCGATGTTCTAAAAAAATAAAACTAATTTAGGGTCTAAGGATTTTGAAATTAAACATGGAGACATACCATAATTGTACCACATGTATTGAAGTGTAGACAGCCTCCCAGATCACCCTCATCCTAGGAAGAGAAAAATAGCCATCACTGGTATCTGATTCCACCATGATTTTGTGGAATAAAAATTACAATCCCTAACCAAGGAATCAAAAATTAATAATGAAGGAAGGAGAAGAGTAAGAGAGGTTGTCAGAGGAGAAATAGTACCTAAAATCACCATGTAAGGCCACCAAAAACACCCTCTTAAGGGGGTTTGAAGAAGGGAAGGATATGAAAGGAGGGATATCTCATAATAGAGATGAAAATGGATGAAAATTGGGGGATTAACTCTTAAATATCATAGAGGGAAATGGGCAATTTTTCTCTTTTTAATGGATGGCATGATTTTCCAAATATGCTCCTCCACTGTGTGAGCGTAACACACTTTGAATGGGAATGAAACATGGTTTAGAAGACTGTTCACCAACTTTGAGACATGTTTTCTTCTAATTTTAGACACTTGTGATGATTCCCCAAGACCCCCACAATGTTTACAAACCCATGCACATATACAAACTAGGCCACACAATTGGCTACATTGTTATCATTAAACGTTCTCCCCAGGCTGCACTTTGAAAAAACATAGAAATTTGGTCTTGAACCTTTAACATGATACCAAAACCTCTAAAACACCTTTCAAGAATTATTCCATGTCTAAAAACATAACATTGAGGCATTCCAACCTTCAAAAGTCCATTCTGAATCTCCAATGAAAATTTGACCCATCTATCAATTGAAATTTAGAATCCTTCTAAAAATTTCCAACTCATAAAACATGAAATATTAAAACCTCCCTACCATAATACATATCAACCTAAGGATTCCTTAGTGTTAATAAAAATGAATATACCAACCTACTCCCATCATGAATTCCTAAATAGCCATGGGGTGTTCTAAATTCCCACTGGGCCTCCAATCGCTACATTAAACATATGATGCTTAACCCACCAAAACCCAGTATAATGTTCATAACTATAGTAAAAAAATTAAGAATAAACAACCTGAGCCACTCTTAGTCAAACTATAATCATGTTTTCTTCTGATCCATTAACTATCCTATTTTACTCCCTACCATAGGTTTCTTCTTTCAATGGCCAATTATGGACTACAATACTTCCACCATCAAAATTGATTATAGAAACATATCTCTAACATCCTAATGATTCTCCTAACATGTACCTCCACATAATAAACCCATTAAAACATGGGGACACCAATATTGGTCATTTATTTAATCTAAATTATCAAATTACAATGGGCCAATCTCAACATGGTCATACCAGATATTTCATGAAAAGGTCCAGTCTACCCTTAGAACACACCCATCTCATCCCTTCAGCATGCCAGATGCGGTTTCCTAAATGTTAACATCCAAATTTTCAAGATAAATCAAGCTAAAAAATCTTTAGACGACTGTTATGAAAATGATCAATTTATACCACTGATTCATTACACAAACATGATCCTAATTCCCTTTATCCCAAGTCACAAAATATTGTTTTGAACATGCTTAATGAATCCTGCAACAAACTTCCAGTTTTATTTTTTGGTTAAACCATCCATGGCCATTTCCATTATCATACCATGACATGAATAGTATCACATTATTGATCCAATTCCCTTGTATTTACACTAGTTATCTTAGTTTCTATGCCCATATTTTAACTCTACCTTAGTACATATTTGAACTTGTACCTGGAATTCACCAAGAAATCCAACCAAACTTGGTTCCATTTATCCAACATCATGTGTAATCCAAACCATCCTATCATGAATCTTCTCACATAAGGGTCATACGCTAGTGAGCAACACCCCACTCCCCACCGTAATATTATCATTGTCATTAAACCCAATCAATTTATGATGTCACCTCTACTATAGAGGGGCATCTCTCATTTCATCACAACTCCTAGGAAACTATTCCTGCAACAAGTCCTTGAAACCATAGATCCTTGGCATGTACAGGACCACTCACCAATTTATGATTTAAATTGTACCACGTGAAACTGATACATACTATTTGTATCTTTCCCAACATAGCAGGTGTACAATTCCATACCACCCGACCATTACCACTCTACTTGAGCTTCCAGGGGCCATAAAACATTAAATCTAAGATGACTATGCTATATAAAATATTGGCCTTGAAAAGCTAGGATCTACCTTGGAAATCCTCTTAAAAATTAGTAACCTCACTTGTTCCGTGATATATTAGTGACTTCTTTCCTTGTGGTGTCGTTTTAGCACCAAAACAATGCATCCATAGTCTTAAGTGTGTTGACCCCATCAAAACATCTAACCATGGGCCAACATTAGTCCAGTCACATACATCTACCCATTCTCTTACCACATTATTAACCACATAACCACTAGAAAACTGTTCCAAAAACCTAAATAGTCCTAACCATAAATTTTATTCTCAATACCTAAGCACTGTAGTCACTTCCTTAGAAACCATAGACATCATCTTACCTATATCAAAATGGGTCAAAACCTCCCATGCATCAGTATCTACATGAGTGAACAACCTAGGTCGCTACCTCAAAGGCATTCATAAACCTAGAAATACCCCTCTCACAGGTTTCCCTTGAATCATACTATCTTTTTAATCAATAGGGTCTAAGTCACTAATAAGGGCCTCTAGGTCTCCTTCTTTTCCCTACCGATCACGTCTCATATTAGAGTCACTTGGTCCGACTACATATCCCACAGTTATCTCACAAAAGAACCATAAGAATGTAAAAACAAGGGCTTCAAAGATAACATCAACCTACAAGGTTCAAAACTTTTCAACATTGGTTTAATAATATAGTTTTTCAATTCCATGTTATAAAGGAAAACATTCATTAAGTTATAATTAGAAACCCATCTAAATATAACTCATTCACAACTCATTAGTTAGGGAGGATTTATTGTTTCTTAACCACTTAAAGAATCACATACAGAGCATGGAATTACATATCCCTAATCCTATATGAGAATCCTTATAGGGAATTGATCCCTAGAGGCTCACAATATCTTGTATAAGGAAGATAAAAAACAAATCCTTATTGAGAATCTGTATATAGTAATACCCCCTCAAGGTTCCAGTTCAATGTAAACATTCGGGTACCTATCGAAATTTCACTAGATGATCCAAATAAATAACCTTAAATGACGGTTTGTTAAGTAAAATATCATATCATGCTAGATGGGGAAACTTCATATAGGTTGTTATGAATATTTAGTTAGTCACACCTAAAAAAGATACACCCACAAAGGGTTTAATATAAAGGCATTAGCTACCAAAATTTACCTACAAAAGTCAATAATACACACACAACATTATCTCAATGATTTGTGTTATACCACACTCACACAATTCGGTTAAGTAGAATTTCATTCCAAGATATGGAGGAAAACATCATCTTTGTTGTTAATGGAACTTTATAAAACAAAACCTAAGTAAAAATTCCCCATGATGGGTTTAACACTTGGGGATTATGTTCCCCATAAACCCACTAAGGTCAACTCACCTCTTGTGCATGAGGACTAAGTCATCATCCTCACCATCAAATGTCCCATCATGGATCCACATAATCTTCGATCATATGGATATATATATATATATATATATATATATTTTATTATCACTAAGTATAATTCCACGAAGAACCTATATAGGAAAACAATATTTATGTTGTTGTTTTTGAAACTTTAAATGGATGACCTTAGTCAATATCAATATAAATCACACACTAGTAGGAATTAACTTGTGAACCCTATGTGTCAAATATGATGTATGAAAAAACATATATCGCCTCTTCCGACCAAGTGTCAAAATTAACCATTGTCACCTCACCAATGGGTTGAGAACTATCGATCCAGTAATAAATCATAAAATCTACACCACATGTGGGTCACTAAAAATGGAAATCATACTCAACTAAAACATCAAAATCCATGAACACCCATCCCATATTCTAGGTAACCAAGTCTTCTTACCAGAATAAGTGTTCTCAACACACCAGTCTAGTATCCATCACAGGTTCTGAAAAATTCCTAATAAACATGTATAACATAACCAAAATAGTATAATAATAGTAAAGTAACTCCTTTGATAACACTTTTTCTTGTCCCATCCCAGTTCACTCTATGAATAGTAGTCATACTAGTTGGTGATAATGCCTCAAGCATGCCTCTCCATATGCCAGAGGCTTCCGACTAACAGTGAGGGCCTTGAGGGTATGTTTTTTGGTAGAACATGACCTAATATTAGAGTAATAAACAATAAATATAACAAAAATCATCTATAAAAGTAAATAATCAGAGTGAATAAGTAATAAATATCAATATGGAAGTAATAAGGTATGAAATGAAGTAAAGGACCGAGTACCCATTTCATACATATAACACTGATAGTCCATGGGTCTAACCACATATATAGGTGTAAATAAAGGAAATATAAATAAAATCACAAGGCTCGATTACCCACATTGAACCATACCACTTACTTAGTTTCATGTACATATTTGATCCATCCTATTTGACCAGTCCCGGGCCTTATCCCAACCTATGCATATAACCAAGCGAATGTATGTTTGGGTACCCCAGTGCAATGGTGGCCCGAGTAGGGTGTGAGTAATAAAATCAGTAGGGAACCACAATCTTGGTTCTTTAGATAGACATTAAATGTAGTGTATGTATATGTGAACTACTCATTAAGATAAAAATAACAACAACAAATAACTATTAAAGATAAACTAAATAGAAAAATACATACCAAGGATTGATATCATAAGTGAATTCTAATGAAATATCCTCAGTCTGAGCAAGAAACAATTGGAAATAAAAGAATAAATTAATTCCACAGTTGATACTTGTGTTCATGATGCAGATCAAATTTACATCTTGTGAAAAATGAAATGTGATGGACACCATGCCCGTCAAGTTTTGTGTAATCTAGTCGATCCTTAGGTACCCAGTCCAATCAACCATACCTTCTTCAACAACTGTTGGAATTCCTATGAGAAAGTTATGTCACTGTAGGGAAATATAATTCATTTTACTAGTATCACACATACTCAAATCAAATAAATATGATGATGGATTCTAGGTATCAACTGGAAATCATGAAAATAAGGAATTATGTTGTATGTCATACCGCTCAATCCATGTGCATTCTAGTCTAATGTCTGATTTCTAGGTCTCAGTCCATAGGTAGTCACAACATTAGAACTAGGATAAACTCTAAGTTGGATGACACTTAGGTGATATTTAAATAATAATCTCGAAGATCCAAGGTTATAACTCAACATTATTCAATAAATATATGAACAACCCATTCCTAGACAAGTCTGGGCAATGTAGTAATGGTTCATCCACATAATCCTAGGGAGTATACAAGGACTCATATTGAGGATATCATCACCAATCCATGGTGATGCAGTAATCCACCAATGCATAGGAAAAATGATCCTTCCCAACAACCTCTGGAATCACTTGGATCCTAGTAAGCAATCCATCTTGGGTGACACACTATGTAAGAGGGGTTTTGAGGTTTACACAACAACCTGCCTCTCTAATACCTGTATAGGGAGTAATCCTAGTAAAAAAATGGGACTTCCTGTAATGGTAATATTCAATCAATATAGATATTAATCCAGATATTTAGGAAGCACCTCTATCCATCCCAACCATAGAATCACATCAAATTAGGCCCTGTGAGCCATGATTGAGGAAGAAATTATAGAAACATTAGTTGCATCAACAATAAATGAATGAAAGAATAAGTAAAGGAGTAGGGTTGGGCGATGCCTAAACCCATATCTACTTCAATACCCCCTCTACTCGTATATTTGGTATGGGTTATTGGATGACACCCATTACCATCTATACCCATACCCATAATGCACTAGATTAGTGTAGATCAACCACCAGGGCCCCCACTGAGGTCTCCTAGGTTATCTCATGGGAAAATCATTCCATGATGGATCTTTGAGGTCCACACATAAATAAATGAATACCTCATGGATTCATCTTTCACAGTCATAGTCTCAGGTCAACACCTAATTTATCGGGACATCATGTTATAGGGAATTGAGAACATGCAACATGAACTTGCTGATTACATAGGGTTATGCCACTACGACCACCATCAAGATAGAGGTTATGTCCCAATATCATTGCCAAGGTATCTCTAGGACAGTATCAAAATAAATATTTGTCCTGATATACCTATAGTATATTTACTTAGGCATGTACAAGGTATGGCTTACCTTATGAAGTGTGGTATCACATCCTAAGAGGTCTGGATGATACTTGGGGTCTTAAGGGGATATGTCCTAGCTACAAGGGGGAAATCCATGAGTCAAGTGCACATGGGTTTTTGGTGACCCCTATAATTCATCCGTTATAATTTATTGATTTCATTAATTAAACAATTCATTTGAATAAATTTAAATAAGAGGTGTCTACATTAGGGCCAAGTCCAATCCTATACATACTACTATAAACATGTATAGATACCATAGGGAAAGTATGAAAGAACATATAATTTTAATAATATTTACATTTAACTTCCAATGTTTGGAAGCATGTGACATGTCCCATCCAAGTTCATTCGAGACAAAGATGTTCCTATCTCAAAATCAAACCACTATAAATTAATTAATTATAATAACATTGTGAATAATTATTCAATCTCAAGAAGATATAAATTTTTTTTAAAAAACAAACTATAGAGGCATAAAGATCAATACATTACCATCCAATCCTATCACCTGAGAACCATGACCAAACACTTTGTAACAACCCATATCACATCCTCGAGTATGAATCGAGCATATTGCATAAGAAACAATGTCAAAAAAAATTTAAACAAATTAATTTAGGATTAAATTATTTATAAATTCAATATAGTGACATACCTCAATGAAATGACATGTAGTGAAGTGAAGATGACCTTTTGGGTCACCCTCTTCCAAGGCAGAGAAAAATCCCCATCACTGGTTTCCCATTCTACAATTCTTTGGTGGAATAAAAATTGAAATAACTAACTAGGGAAATAAAAATTAAGAATTAAGGAGATGATTAAAAGAGACTAATACAGGTTAAATCGTACCTCTAATATCCATAGAAGGCCACCAAAACACTACCATGATAGGGTTTGAAGAAGGGAAGGAGATAATAAGAGTTACAACTCATGTGAGGGAGGAAATTGGAAGAAAATAAGGGGCTACCCTCTTAAAGTGTGCATGGGAAAATGTGAAATTTTACCCTTTTTAATGGGTTACATGGTTTGGACACACAGTTTTCCAAACTATGCCCCAACTGTGCTCCTTTACTATCCAAGTCACACCGACCTTGCATGGTTAGGGAATATTATTTAACAAATCATGAACAAACCATGCACCTTTATTTCCCAATCCTAATACCCTTTTCATTGGAAATAGATAAGATTTAATAGACTGTGTGCCAACAATGAGACATTTATTCAATTAAAATAAGACCCATGCATAGATTCCCATGTCCTCCCACATGGTTTCCAATCCCTTGTACTAATAAAAATTGGGTTTCATGATTATGATGCACAATTAACACTAATCGTATGCCCTAGGATGCACTTTACATAACCTCAATTTTAGGTCATGAACCCTTACAATGCTCCAAAATCCTCTAAAACCCATTCTGAGCCTCATTCCAAATCTAAAAAAATAATTTGAGGAATTCAAACCTTTATAATTTGTTTCTGAAGGTCCAATAAAAACATGACCTATCAAGTAATTGAAAATTCAAATTTTTTTTGAAAATTTACTAATAAAAAAACATGGGATTTTACATAGGGAAATAATTATTTTGAACCATACATGGAATGGGAATGAAAGGCCAAGCATGTTTTTGGTTGTTATAACTATTCTGAATAAAATAATGTGAAGTAAAATACCATGGAATTCACTGACTATGCTAGTATTTGGTAGGACCAAATACATGTGATTTGATGATAAAATATAGAAAAACCTATCCACACATGGGAAGATATGAAAGTGTAAATGATTGAAATTTTCATTTATAGACACTATTAATAAGATTTGTTCCTCAAGTTTTTGGGTTTGAAAAAAGGATCCATGAGTTTTTAGGTGTATCATAAAGATATCATGATCATAATGATTTAGGCCAATATTATTGAGGATCAAGGGGACACCATGGAAGTATTTGTGAATGGACTCAACATGGACATCTGAGACATCGTAAAAATGATCCACTATTTGAATATAGAGGATCTACATCATATTATTTATAAAGTAGATATGTTAATAAATTAAATAATGATGAATTCAAAATATTATGGCAAGGAATCTGTAACATCACTTAAGTTAAAATTCCCCCAACCAAAATATCATTAAAGGCGATACAAAATTGAATAAAAGGAGGTGTCCAAGCCAAAACCATTTATTTTAGAATAGAAATATAAAACAAAGGGTAATTTCTTTTCCAAATCACATGATATAAAATCTTTTAAATGTTAAGGATTGTTTTGGTTGTCTCACAATGCTTGAATATGAGAACCACAATTATTTTTGATAATTGATATGTTCTTAGTTCCTTCTAAAGTGATGATGAAATTACATCCCTCGAGAATGTTTAGATATAGAATTAAAGAGCCACGTACATGGATACATGATTATGGAAAGGTTTACTTTGAGTGATCCACTAGAAAGAGAATATGATCAAGATAGAAGGGGAACACGTTTCATACTAGATGACTCATCAAAGACAAGATTTGTAGTATGATTATTGATGGGGGAAGTTTCAAAAATGCTACAATTGGTTTTATGGATGATAAATTGGGTTTATCTATAAAAAACCATCTTAGTCATTATAAATAGAAATGGTTAAATAATTTCCGGGATGTTAAATAGAATAAGAATGAACATGATCAATTTTTTTTATTGACAAGTTTCATGATAAGGTGATATGCAATGTGTTCACGTTCATAGTAGACATATCATATTAGGAAGGAGATAAAATTATGATAAGAAGGTCACAAATGATGGACACACTATCCACTATTCTTTTTAGTATAATGGGAGGATGTTTATTCTTACACACCGATCGAGATTATGAAGTTCAAGTGAGATTTGATAGATATTTTAAAAATAGATAAAAATAAAATAGAGGGAAAATCAAGATAACTAAAAAGGTATAAATACCAAGAGAAAACATGATTGATGAGTGAAATAAAAAGAAAATAAGGAAAGAAAAGAGATGAAAATTAGCGTGAAAACAAGAGTGTTGAGGGAAAAGTTATTCATTTTTCTGAGAAAAAAAAGATAGAGTGATATTTAGTGGGGGAGGAAACTCTCATGATTATATTCAAGGGAGAATGTTTTATCACTAATTCTCTTAACTATTAAATTTGTTCAAGTATTTTCTATATTTTGTAGGAATTTTTTTAATGTGTTTCTAAAGGAATTACTTGAGAAATTACCTCCATATCTTGTAATTGAGAACCATATTGACATACTCACAAGATAACAATTTCCTAAATGGTTTTCTTATCATGTAATAAAGTGTTTGAAATTGGTAAAATTTGATATATGTAGTTTGGTATGGATATATAGATTACAAAGAATATTTTATAATAAAATAAAGTTAAACCCCTTTCCTCAAGTATATTTTCCTTTCCATTTTTTAGAATAGATCACTGATAGTGCCTATAATATTTACATACCCAATAGGTTTGTAAATGTGTGTTCTACCTTTAATGTTTTCGATATCTCTACCTTTGAATATGTAGATTCGAGGATTAATCCTTTTTATGGGGTAGGGGATGATTATGATCATGACATATATATCCATCAAGGAGTTATAGACAAATATGATATAGAAGAAAAAAGGTTCATAATTACACAAGACCAATTATGAGGAATTTTTGGCCTAATGATAATAGAGTGGACCAATAAAATGAATGTAAATAACTTGACTCCAATATCCTAGAATTGGTGGTTACTTTATTAAATCTCTATAAGATACAAGTAATAACATCCCAAGGAACTTAATAATTAAGTATTATTGGTAAACTAGATAGTTACTTGAATCTCATATTACATTTTAAAACATAAATGACAATACAGTGAAAGTAAATATTATGAATCATTGATCTCATTTAAAAATTCCTTCTTCATACCATGGGGAAAGGAAAACTAATAAAGTGTGTTCTCAGATTCTCATTAATGGTTATGTACAATAGAATTTATCAAATAATAAATAAGGCATAATAACTATGGAGAGGTGTAAAACTAAAAATAAATTCATTTTAATCAGTAAGTCATAAATGAAGATTAATATGGAAGGAATAAATAATGATGAAATAATGTCATATAAATAGTCACATGAGCTTTAATCTAATCCATGGTTATAATAACTAATAAAACAATCATATGGTCATCTATAATTGATTCTATAATGATGTAATTCATAATGATAGGCATCTGAATCTTACCTTTGAGGCCTTGTGCAAAGAAAGTTTAAACTATGGGTTAACATACATCAAAAACACATTTAATAAAGTTATATAATTGTTTTGTCTCATGATACCTACTAATGGATCTATGAGTTATATAATTCCATCCCCTTCCAATCTATTAATAAGTCTAATGCATTGATCATATGAATAAACAATACAATATATTCGGCATTCCTTATTCAAAAAATATTCTTATAAGAAGAACTATCATACAAAATGTTAATACTTTACCCATTAAAACTGATCATAAAATATCCAAATAAATAATAAGGATGATATAACTATAATATATCCCTATTAGAGACTAAAAATGTATTTTGTTATTGATTATGAATAGAAATTCCATAAAAATCATTAATAACAATCCTGAGGAAAATACGCTTTTGAATTTAAAATGCACTTTTAAAAACTAAAAATTTATAGAATATTAGGAAAACATTTTTCTTTGAAAATAATCACGGAGTCTTACAAATTAAGATTTAAATCAATTAGTTTTCATGAATGTGGGAAAATTTCATTCATGATGAATTTTCTAAAATAAAGATTTCAATCACATTTTTGGTAAAAATCCAAAAAGCAACTTGTTCAGAAGACAATAAGAACATTATTTTTGTAAAAATTAAAACATGGATACAAATTTATTTAATAAATCATTAGATAATATTAAAAATATTAATTAAAATATTTTAAGAAAAATATTGATATGGAATAAAAATATATCCGACCGACTAGAAAAACAAGTCAGTTTTCTTTAAAAACATAATTTCAGTATCATGAGTATTTAAAGAGTATAAAATGAATGGAAACATATAATTTATATAAATAACAATAGTATAAAAAATATTTTTGGTTTAATATAGAATTATCAAATAATTACCCTTTCATATACTTAAACCAAATTAATCCAAAATAATTTTGTAATTGTGAAATAAACTCATACCACTTTGGTAACTTTTGAATCATAACTCCAATGAATGAAATAAATTAAAATGAAACATTAAATACCATTAATATAAATATATTCATAATATAACATATAAATGGAGAATTATATACACATCATAAAAATAAATATGTACACAATACCAAAAATGACTTAATAAAGTGGACATTGAGAAAAAATCTTTTACCAAGATTATACCATTGTTTTCATAATGAATCAATGAATTGATTATGTGTATCAAATATAAATAAAAATAAAAAAGTGGAAATATAACATAAAATAATAAAAATTCATTACACTCATAATCTTATAACATTAAAGGAAATGGAGAAGTAATATAACCCAATAAAAAGAAAATGAGTTATGAAACCCTGTACCTTAGGTCCAACTAGTCATGTACGTTCTTTTTCTTCCTGAATAAAAAACATATGTCAATTATTTACATATATAATATAAAATTTCATGTTCATTATTAATTTTATTTGAATTAATTCTATTTTATATTTAATTACTTAATTAATTAAGTTCACGTCAAACATTTTGACATTATTCAGTTTGTATATCCAAAATGAATTCTGTAGTTTGATTATAGTAAAATTGGTTATTGGTCCATAATATCAAGAATAATAATAATGAAATAATTATAATTTTTATAAATCAATTTTACTTTTTAAACCAACTATGAAATGTTGTTATGAAAAACGAACTGCATTCCAATCATGGAGATGATAAGCCTTACGTATGCATGAGTAACGTTTCCATTTCCTTGTGATCATGATGGAAAGAATATAAGTATTATTTTATATTTAAATAATTATCATTATAATATAAATATTATATTATAAACTTATATATAATAGTTATGTGATGTGGTTATGAAAAACATACCACATCGCTTTGTAGAGGTGGTAATCCACACATACACACTAACAACATTATCATTTATAAATGAATAAAAAGGTAAAAATTATATGATATATTATATTTAAAAATTAATAAATATGTAATTAATATATATATATATATATAATAAATTATTAAATCCAGCTATGAGCAGTGGTGATGGGAAATGAATTATATTGGCTTGTGAGGCGGTAGTTCGCAGTACATTCTACGATGATTTTGTTTCCCAATTGATGGAAGATGAGTTGGATATAGGGTATTACATTAACATAAAAACATATAAATATATGGTATAAAATTATTTAATTACATCATAATGGTTTAATGTTATATTAATGAGGTGTAATATGAAATAAAACAAAAACTATCGATTAAGAATGATACCTCTTCTTCAAATAACCTATTTAGGTTTACACCAAAATCTTTCCAAGGAGGGGTTTAAAAAAATCCCTCTAAGAAGTGATAATGGAAGTAATTAATGGATTTTGGTAGGAATTTTTCAAACCAAAAGGCTTTTTAAGTGTGAATAAATTAGGATATGATGTTCACTTTTATAAGTGAGGGGAGATGAACTTTTTGGAAAATCTTAAAATATTAAATTAATATAAAATAAATTTTCATCGAAAAAAGTCTTAAAACAAATATAATTAGAATATAGGATGGTGACAGGTGAAAATTATATCATTATATATGTTTTTTAAAATTTTAGATTATATGTTTACCCATATCTCTTTGTTTTAACCCTTGTTAACCCTTTTTGATAATTACCATGATAATAAAGTTTTTACTCTTTAGGGTTCAAGATAGTAACTATATAAGGACAATTAGTCAATAAATGTACCATAGTTAATATTTTAAACAATATCCCTATATATTAGCTAAATATAGGATTTTTTGGAATTTGAAATCATTTTATTAAATATTATTTATTATAAAATATCATAAATGTCATTTTGGGAACTATTCCTTTATTTTGACTTTGAAAACAACATAAACACAATGTAATTTGTATATAATACTCTCAAAAATCACTAACATGTTATAAATATCTAAAAAATTATTATAACACTATAATTATTTAAATTTATACTACTTTTAATATTTTTAATATAATTTATTTTATTTTTCTATTAATTGAATAAATATCGTGTTAGCATTACATAAGAATTTAAGGTAATTATTTCGTTGCGAAAAATTAAAAAAAATTAACTGAATAAAAAATAATCTATATTTAAAATAAATATTTAAAACTGAACAAAAGTTTTTTTTATCCCAACCAAAAAATATTATAGTTATTATAAGTAATAAAGTTACATTTTTTTCTTAATCTTTTACATAAACATAACAAAGGTAATAATAATAACATATGGAAACAAGTGGCCATATATTTGATACTTGGATGGAAATGGCCAGGTAAAACTAATTGGATAAGATAAAGGCATGTTACAGGGTTACATTTTTCCCTTATAATATTATTTATAACCTTAATTACCTGATTAACTCTTTTACCATGGTGATAAATTTTAATTATTTTCACTATTCATTATGGAAAAACATTTATTCAAAATTACTAAAAATTACTAACTATTATGATTAATAATAAGAAATCCATTTTACCAAATTGAATATCTATAATTGGTAGAAATCCATTTCATAATGAACTTGCACAACATGATGAAATAATTATCTTTTCCGAAAAAAGTACATTTTAAGTTTGAATGAACTTTTTTAACCAGATCAAGTACAATTTTTATTCATATGTAAAAAAGAATGATTATTTATAACTAAAAGAGAATTATATTAAATTATAATTAACTTAAAATTATTATGTGTATTTTTAATGAAAATAAATGACAATATTTTAAAAATCATTTCTTTAATATTCACTAAGAAATCAATATTTTTAGAAAAATAAAAAAATTTCACCCTAAGATAACTTTGATAAGTTTATTATAAAAAAATATTTTTTTATAATGTAAAATTTATAAAGGTTCCATAAATCAATTATATTTTTTCCCATGAAAAACTGTTAAATCCATTTTTAAAGAATACACATTTTAAAAGAATATCATGGGTTTACTAGAAATAGAGTGATTATTTATAAGAATTTAACAATATATTTATATTTATTAAGACCTTTATATATATTTCAAAAATTAGTTATTCCAATTTATACCATCTAATTTAGTGGCTAGGTTATAAAAATCATATTTAAATAATATATTTTTCCAGTTGTTTAAGCTCAGTGTCACGTGTTTTATATGATATCAATCATAATGTCTTTCTTTTAAAATATAGTGGTATTAAATTCTACAAACCATCAATAAATATTTTCCTTCCAATTTGAACTTGTTCTTAGAAACCAAGGGTTTAACATTTGATAATTACTTTTAGGAAAATACACATCATAAAATGGTCATTAAAACTTCCCCTTTAAAATTAAAAAATGGAAATATGAAGTTTATATAGAATATCACAAAACTATGTTTCAAAATAAGATAAAATTAATGGAAAGAGAAAAAATGGACATGAAGTATACAACTAACACCCTAAGACAAATAGGGAGTGATGGAGAATATGTCCAGGAGAAAGTTAACGATCATAAATCCATAAATCTTTATGGGTGAAAAGGCCATTGATTCATCAAAAATAAAGGAAAATATATAATTTTTTTATTCCAAAGTCATTTTTTGAATGTTGAGTGATTATTTTACTATCATGATATAAAATGATAGAAAATATTCTTACTTGAAATCCTTTTATTTCATAATCACAATTCCATCCTCTCATTATTCTTTGATTAATTTTCACTTCATTTCTTACTCTAAAAAATGAATATTCAATTTGAATTTTTTTCTACTTGGAGCACTAAAAATTAAATTTTAACAGATCATAAGATCCATAAAATAGTGAAAGTATTTCTTTATATCTCAAAATATTTACCAATACCAAAATTGTTTGTAATATTTATATAATATAATACATTAATCTCTAAAACCTCAAAAGTGACACCTAAAGTTCAAATCAATCCATTCCATAAGTATTTATCCTTAAAACCATTCCAAACCACTTTGACTAAATTATACATTTAAAAATTTAGAAATAAGGTAAATACTTTTTCAAAAATAAACTTTACATTAATCCCCCAAACATTATAAACTAACTCTTAATGAAACATAATAAATATTTAAATACCTTTATCACAATAAAAACTCAATGAAAAGATAACTACTTCTAAAATTAACTATATCATTATTACTTAAATAAAATCATAGATTATAAAATATATTCCATTAATCTCAAAATATATTAAACTCCATCATAAATTACTTTTTCACTAAATCACTAATCATTTTCAAGGTCACCAAAACTATCAGATTTAATTCATCAATTCCAATCATCAATTTAACCCCAACAAAATATTATTAATTAAAAATTAGACACATATGAATCTTTATCTTTCCCCCAATCATGTTATCTCCATAAAATATCACCTTAACTTTAAATGAGTTTTCTAGGGAATCTTTACCATTCAACATATTCTTTCAAATACTTAATGAAAACTAATGCCAAAAAATCCTTATATTTTTTAGGATTTTTATAACCAAAATATCATTGATGTAAAATTATACAACATTATTATAAAATACTAAAACAAAAAACACTCAAATACCTCAACATATATGATTTTAATGTCATAGGCCCTTCCTTGGTATATGATTTAACCTTTTTATGAGGTAATTGACTAAAATAATTCACATGTTCCCCATAGATAAGACTTTAAACTCCTTGGAAATTTGTTTCTCTATGTCCTTTATCTCTACATAGAAAACATATTTCCTTTTTATTTAAGACATTAACCAGGGTGTCTCCTTCCACATTTCTAGCATGAAGGAAATTGTGTCTTCTTTCATTCATGATCTCTATTATCCGATCTCTTAGAAAAATATATCATTATCTTATTTGGTTAGTACATGAGTTTGTTAAGGTGAATGTTTTTAATCATATATCATGATAAATAATTATTCATAATAACAATATCATTATCTCCAATCATCATCCCATATGGTTTGTCATAATCACTGCATTGTCTATCATAATCATTGTTAAAATGATTCCTACTAATTCAAACCATTAACTAAGTCCAAAAAACATAGTATGAGTAACAATAATCATAGTGGGAAACCACAAAATCATTTATCGGATGTCTAAATAATGACACCTTATTCCTAGAAAATTTATTATCATAATCTATTCAAATCATTTATAATGGTTCATAAATAAAATTTGAATTAACACAAGACTATCCATCTATAGTGTCAAACTAGGTAAGTAGTAAGGGAAAAATGACTGTGAACCAGAATGACTGAGAAGATATACTAAACCAACTCTTTTCTAGGTTATTACTCCAAGATACATGTGTCAAAACTACATACACTTCTAGGATTCAGATGGAGATGTATTTCTAATAAAACCACATAATATTTACCTCACCAAAATTTTAGGATGTTATTGTAATATACTAAGTTTTTAATTATAATAAAATCCTATTTGATACTAATTTGTGATTATTTTTAGATAAATTTTTTAAATTTTAAATAAAAATATTTAATATTTTTTAAAGGCGTTGTGTGAGGTTAAAAATCATGGTAACATCTTGGAATTTTCTGTAGAATATTTTCAAATTTAGGCGATGAGAAAACATGGTATTTAGGGGCCCAGAGTCTTGACATAGAAAGAATTAAAATATAAAATATATTATATCATTTACATGTTGTTTTTTTAAAATAATGAAATATCCCCAAAATGGTGTCTCGGATATGAAATTAGAGACCACAATTATGTCTTGGATGTGGGAATTACAAAGGGGTGACATAAATTTTTTTCACATCAAGTGTTTTGTATAGATCACAAGTGAGATTATTTTATTTAATATTTTTATTATAATTTCTTGTGATGGAAATTAAATATCTCCTAAGAAGTGTATTGTACAAGAAATACAATAACTCCATTAAATTTGAAATATGGTATTTACCCTAGACTCAACCCAATATTTGTGCCCATCAGGTGTTTAGTTACATCGCATGCAAGGGTAATTATTTTATCCTTTTTTCAGTTTAAGATTTTTTTTTAAATTATTTATTATATTTCCAAAAATAATTTTATTACATTGTTTTTATTTTCTTAAACTGATAAAATTAATCAGCATTCGAATGATTTTTGAGAAGTTAATAATAATAATACTAACAATTGTATAATAAGAATTATTATTTTTATTAAAGAAAAATAATGATAATTTTGTGTTTAATTATTAATTATTCAAAATAAATGGTTTTGCATGTTCAATAAAATTTATTTTTATTATAAATTTTTAATAAAATTTAAATTTGAAATATTAATGATTACAACGATGGAATAGATTTCATTATAATAATAACATATTTTTATTTTTATTATTATAAAATTGAGAAAATAATATTATTATGTATCAATATATAATATGTGTGTATATATCTATGATATTATATATATATATATAGATATAAATGTGCGAGTGTATATATGTATATATGGATGTGTATACATATATATGACATATATGCATATGGGTTAAATATATATGTTTGTGTGTGTGTGCGAGGGTGTATATATGTATATGCAGGTGTGTGTCTATTTAATTAATGAATATATATATATATATATATATATAGTTATGGATGAATTAATATATATTTAATGAATGTTTTAATGTGTTTAAATATAGAATTAGAAAAATGTGTAAGTGAATAAAAGAAAGTGGTC
Organism: Viscum album; assembly: GCA_963277665.1. Taxonomy (NCBI): domain Eukaryota; kingdom Viridiplantae; phylum Streptophyta; class Magnoliopsida; order Santalales; family Viscaceae; genus Viscum; species Viscum album. Next base: position 1,484,237,478 of record OY728141.1, read on the forward strand.
CACGAGTGTAAGAGGAAAGAGAAATAGAATTTAAATAAAATTAAGTAATGAATTAATTATATAACTAATGAAATAAAATGCAAAAAACTATATAATTGAGGGAAATGGGAGGTGTTTGGGGAAGAGATGCACATGAAGAAAACCTAATCCCACTCTCATTCCTCTCTCTTCTCTCCCTCTCTTTGTTATTATTTTTTATTTTATTTTATTATTTATTCAAAAATCATTTCTTCAATATCTTATACAATATTGATTATATTGATGTGTTTTTAGTGCCGTTTGGTTCATATAAAAAGAAGTCATTTTAAACCTAATTTTTTCTGAAGTAACTAAGGATTTATTGGTGAAATTAAACTCTGATGTCAATCCTTGTCATTAATCATTATTGTACCCAAGGGAGTAATCCCTTGACCACAGTGCATATTTTATTATGGGTTGTTGGAAAGATTTCTCAGTATGTGTGTGAAACCCATGCGGACTATGTTTTATGATTGTTCGCATTAATTATGTGTGTAGCCTATGAAATGTGCCTATGTTTCTTGCATATGAAATGCGATGACTATGTTTATGGTAATTCTAAACTAATGTAATATTGATCTGTCATTTTCATTATAGGTATTTTATATGTTGTTTCTTGTTTACTATAGTTTATCATGCATGTTTGGTCTATTTGGTCGGGATGTGACATGTGAAACATTCTGGGGAATATATTCTAAAAGGTATGTGCAACATGTACATAGACTATTACAGTCAGTAGGATGTGGCACATGCTTGGGGATATATATACAGGAGGGGTGTTCTAGACTTTCGTCAACATGTGAGATTTGACATATGTTTGGGTTATCTACTTGAGATGGATGTTCCTAACATGGGTCAACATGTACTTGGACTATCCCCTCCAGTGGAATGTGTCACATTCTAGGGGTTATCCACTCGAGGAGGATGTTTTAAGTTGGTTACAAGTGTTTCATCTGAAATTATGTTGAATAAGGTATGTTTCTTCTACCATTCTATTGAAGCAGGTAGAGACGGTCCCCAAGGACCCAACATGGGTTTGTTACTTGATTGATATATTGTTTTTATATTTTTACCCTCTTTATGTTCATGGCATAAACTTATTTATTTTATGCCCTGATATTAAGGTTCGTTGGTGGTTTTCTATTGATTTTTGATCTTACACCATACCAAAACATTTTTATTTACTTATAGATAGAATCCTTGGGGATCTAGTAAAGGGAAAGATCCCAATGGTGGGTGATTGAGTATCTTGAGTAGATGGGTGTTGAAATTTTCGGATGGAGTGCGAGTGGGACATCTACTACTATTTTCATTTTATAGAATAACCCATACCCTAGATCTATGTTTAGTTATGTTATTTTATCATATATGAAATTATTCATTTTCCATATCAATTACTATGATTAATTATTTTATTTATTATATTGGTTATTTATTTATTCTATACACTCTTATGGAGGTTATAGTCTCCCCATGGTTCCACTCAAGAGCCTCACTACTAATATGAAGCCTCTTGTGTGTGGGTAGGGATGCATATGGTCACGTTGCATCCATCTCAGACCTAGTGGTTCAGGTTAGGGTGTTACAAAATGGAATAAGATTTCCATGATTAATTAACTTGTTGTTTCTATTTTCCTTGATTTCAGACAGGGTATACATGAGTTAAGATGGTTGGGATTCGAGAAAGGGAACTATGGAAATGTCAGATCATCACTTTATAGTGGTCCTATAAGTCATGATAAAGTGGGGAAATTGTGTTTTTCTATTACCATTGATTAAATTCACCTTGGGTGATTCACATGATATTGATATGTTATTTATAGGATTTATAATGCCTTTATGGATCATGACTAGGCACATAGGTTCATATGTCATGTATATATACCTATTATTATTCTACAAATAAGTTCTTTAATTAAATATCTTGTATTTTTTTGTATAGATTTTCTAATTATACAATTTATTTTTGTTGATATGTTGTTGGGATATATACAAATAATCATTAATTAGTTGAATTAATAATGATATTATGTTAGTATATATATGATGAATATGACTAAGGTTCATAGATAGAGACTAGGGTTAGTTCTTGGAGGGGTATACTGCGGTTTAAGGGTAAACTCCTAGGAGAACCTTTTGTGATCCCATAGACTGGATATGATTTATTTATGTTCCTAATATTTCTCCTGTTATGGAGATGTGAGAGTTGGGGTCTGATGTTTGAGCTTTGTGTTCTGAGTTGTTTGTATAAGACTGCTAGTGTACTTATTAGGGATGAGAAGACAATATAGGGATATAATTGTAATATCGTCACTTTTTAATGATAATAAAATCACCATTGATAATAATTTTTGTGTTTTTATGTAAAAAAATCATAATTTTTCAATAAAACATACTTAATAAACTATTCAAAGGCATTTCATAAGGGTAAAAATCATGTTAACACCTCAAAATATTCTATGAAATATTTTTAGATTTAGGCATTGAGTTATCATGGTATTATGCATCCTATAGATAATTGATGATGAAAGAATAAAAATATTAAATATATTATATCACACACATGTAAATTTTGAAAATAATAGAATATACCCCAAATGGTGTCTTAGATAAGAAATATAAGACACCCATTAGGTCTAGGATGTGGGGTTTACCCTAGATATGATATAACATATGTGTGTGTCAGGTGTTTAGGCATATTGAATGTAAGAGTGATTTACTTAATATTTTTATTATATTTTTTTGAAAAAAATTAATATCTCTTGAATGATGTATTATACAAGAAATCAAATTCCTCCATTAAATCTGAAATGTGGGTTTTTACCCTAGGTGCAATATAAGATTTGGGTACCTCTAGTGTTGAGTTACATCATGTGTAACTATAATTCTTTTATCCTTTTTCAATTTAAGAATATGTATAAAAAGCCAGAATATATTTATGTAAATAATTTTATGAAATTATATTTATTTTTTTGAATTGAGAAAACTTATGATTATTCAAATAATTTTTGGGAAGTTAATAATAATAATAATAATAATAATTATATTATTATTATTTGTGTCAAATAATAAGAATGGAAATATCATTTGTAATTAATAATTGTGATAAATAAATGGTTTTTTTGTGTCTAATAAATGTTATTTATTATTATTAGGGTTTAATGAAAGTTATATTTTAAATTTTAATGATTGAAATAATGGAAGAGATTTAAAAATAATAATAATAATACTTTTTTATTATTGTTATTATTATTAAGTTGTGATAATAATAATATTGTGTATATATATAATGTGTGTGTATATATATGGGATAAATATATTTACATGTGTGAGTGTATATATGTATATACTGATGTGTATAAAAATATATCACACGTATATGTATTGGTTAAATATATGTGTGTGTTTGTGTGTGTGTGTGTGTGTATATATATATATGTGGGTGTGTATATGTATATGCAGGTGTGTGTGTGTATATATTTATATATATTTAATTCATATATATATATATATATTTATGGATGAATAAAAATATATTTAATGAATATTTAAATGAGTTTAAATGTAGAATTTAGAAAATTGTGTAATTAAATAAAATAAAGTGGCACATGGGTGTAAGAGAAAAGAAAATAAAAAATAAAAAAAATTATTTTATGTATTAATTAGATAATTAATGAAATAAAAGGGAGATAAATATATAATCGAGGAAAATGGTAGGTGCCTTGGGAAGTGACACATAGGAGGAAAACTGAATCCCACTCTCACACCTCTCTCTTTCATCCCTCTCTCCATTATTCTTTTTTATTTTGTTTTAGTATTTATTCTAAACTTATATCTTCAATATATCATGTGATATTGATCTGATTGATGCACTGTTGGAGCCATTGGGTACATCTCGACGAACATAATTTTTAAACATAATTTTGTTTCTGAAGGTAGTGAGGATTTAGTGGTGTAATTAAACTCATACATCAACCATTTTCGTCAATCTCTATTGTTCCCAAGGTATGAATCCCTTAAACATAACACATATTTTATTATGGGATGATGGAATGTTGGATTGTATTGCCTATGATGCCTATGTTCAATGCTCAATTACATGAATTGTGTGTGCAACCATTGACTTGTTCTTGTGTTTCTTTCATATGAAATGTGATGACTATGTTTATGGTACTTCTTGACTTGACATGATATTGATATGTCATTTTCATTATATGAATTGTATATGTTGTTTCTTATCTACTACAGTTGAGCTTGTAGGTTTGGCCTATTTGGTTGGTATATGAGATGTGATACATACTTGGGACTATTCTTTGAGTGGGATGTGCTAGACTTAGTTCAAAATGTACTTGGATTATTTTATTCTGTTGGATATTTCACTTTCTTAGAGCTATCAATATTGGAGGTATTCTCTAGACCTGGGTTCACATCTGAGATGTGACACATGTTTGGGATATCCTATTGAGATATATGTTTCAGACATGGGTTGACATGTAAATGGACCATCCATTCCAAGAGAATGTGTCACATGCTTGAGGCTATCCACCCATGGAGGATGTTTCAAGCTAGTTATCAGTGTTCCATCCAACATTGTTCTAAAGAAAGTATGTTTCTCCTGGTATGGTTCCGTAGTAGGTAGAGATAGTCCTCGATGACCCAACATGTGTTTGTTACTTGTGTGATAAATTTTTTATATATTTGAACCTTATTTATGTTCATGGAATATACTTGTATATTTTATACACTAATGTTAAGTTTCATTTGTGGTGTCCTATCTATTTTGGTACTCACACCCTACTCGGGCATTTTAGTGTGCTTATAGGTAGGATGCCATCAGATTTGGTGAAGGTAAAAGGAACTATGGTGGATGATTGATTAGGTGGAGTAGGTGGGTGCTGATGTTACAAGATAGAGTTTGAGGAAGTTGTATATTGCTATATTTATTTTACAAGCTTACCCAAACTCTGGATCCATGTTTAGTCTGGTTATTGTATCATGTATGAAATCTTTCATTTTTTACATGTATTACTCTGATTATTTATTTTATTTATTATATTGGTTATTTATTTGTTTTATGCACTTTGATGAAGGGTATAGTCTCCTTGTGGTTCCACTCGAGACCCTATATATTAGTCTATAACATCTTGTATATGGGCAGATGCGCATGAGGTTATGTTGCATCTAGCTCAAACACGATGGTTTGGGTCAGGATATTGTAGATATCATATCATTATAATTATCCTCAAAATTCACTCACATGGTTACATTATCTAATTTATTATTTATTCAAATTTTCCTCAAGGTTTTCACTAAACTTACTCTGATACCAACTGTAAAGTTCCAAACTCTAGTAGTGTATAATTTGTAGTTACTTTATTAAATTGGAATAAGATGCAAGAGATCACATCCCAAATATAGAATATTTTATTAGTCTTGGTAAACTAATTACTCACTTAAATACCACATTACATTTGAAAACATAAATGACAACATAGTGATTGAAAATATTTTTTATCCTTAAACCCATTTAAAGATTACTTCTTTGTACCATGGGGAAAGGAAAACAAATAAAGGGTGAGGTTAGATTATTTGTATGAGTTTTATACAGTGGAATTGATCATATGATAAACTAGGTATTATCAATATGGCAATGAAAACAATTTAAAAAACATCATGTTTAATTAATAACTTGAGCATGAAGAATAATATGTTAGGAATAACTGATGATCAAATAATTCCATATAAATAATCACATTATCTTGAAGATAATCCATGGTTATCATAAAAAATAAAATTATCCCATGGAAATTAATAATTTATTTATATAATTATGGAATGACTAATTTCATGCATCTTAAACTTATCATCGAGCCCTTATGACAACACAATTTAAACTATTGGTAGGTATACACCAAAAACCCATTTAATAAGGCTGGAAAATTGGTTTTTCCCATAAGTCTGACCAATGCATCAAGTGGCTATGTAATTTAATTCCCCACCTATCACTTAATAAGTCCAATTTATTCATAATATGAATAAAAAATGTGTCTTAATCATCACGCCTTATCAAAAAACTATATGTATAATAAGAACTAGAATACTAGATGTTTATATTTTTCCTATTAAAACTAATCCTAAACTATCTAGAGAAATAATAAGGATTTTATCATTACATAATATCCCCATTGGATAAAAGAAGGATTGTTTTTATTAATGAATAAAAATACCAAAAAAATATCATTAAAAACATTCTTTAGAAAAATATCATTTTCATTTTAAAATATACTTTTAAAACAAAAAATTTACACAATATTAGGAATAAAATTCTAATTTAAAAAGAATCATGGAAACTTGTAAATGAATCTTTAATGTAATGATTGGTCATGAAATTGGTAAAATTATGTTCATGATATGTATGTTAAAACAAAGATTCCTTTCACATGTTTGGTAAAATGTAAAAAAGTACATTGTTCAAAAAATGATAAGAAGATTCCTTTTTAACCATTATTTTAAAAAGTAAAACATGTGTAAAAATTTATTTAATAAATCATTGGAGAATATTAAAAATATTCTTTAAAATTTTTTATGGAAAATATGGATACTATAAAAAAAATTCCAAACTGAGTAGAAATACAAGTCGGTTTTCCTTAAAACATGATTTCTGTCTCATGAGTATTAAAAGACTGTAAAATGAAAAGAAAATTTTAAATTTATAAAAATAATTATAGGATAATAAAATAGTTTTAGTTTAAGATAAAAATATCAAATAATTCCCCCATTAAGTAATTAAACATAAATAATCCCGAATAATGGTGAGATTATGAAATAAACACTTACCACTATAGTAACATTTCAATAACAACCACATGAAAGAAATAACTTAAATTTAAATATTAAATACCAAGGATATAAAGATATTTATGATATAAAATATCAAATTTGCAATAGATGAACTTCATAAAAATAAATAGGTTCATAATACCAAATATTTCACTATGGAGTGGAAATTGAGATGAAATATCTTACAAGGATCATACCATTGAAGTGAGGATTAATCAATGAATTTATTATAAGTATAAAATATAAATCCACATAAAAAAGTGTGAATAAAACAAACAACATATTACACCCTTACTTTCCCCTTGATCTTCCTCTTCTTGGAAGGGTGTTGGAAAGGAGCTTTGGGTTTAGAGATATTTATATGGACTTTCTATTTGTTCACTGTTAGGATGGAAGGATTTTTGTGCTTTATCTCAATATCTACTTGCCGAATAAGTGTAAACATATCTGAGAGATAGTTATGAATTTTATTCATATTAAAATTAACAAAAATGTTGTAGAATCTCTAAGGCAGTGATGAAAGAATAATATCGGTGTCCAGTTCTTCCGGGAGTTTAAGTCCTAAAACCTTTAGATGCTCAATGTAGAAAAAAAATCTTGACTATATGAGGCCCAGATGAGGCACCCACTCCATGATTTTTTCTTAAAAATATCCTTGTAGATCTAAAATCACTCCTATCTAAATTTATCCTAATTTATACACAAAGATACTTGAGTATGTTATAAACCTCCATGTTTTCGTGATAAATAATTAGTTCACTAGACATAGATGATAACATAAAACATTGGATGTAAACAACATCACTATTTTTTTTCACTAATAATGAAATATTCATCACTATCCTCCTTAGTAGGTGTATTAGAAAATGAAGACTCTAGTACTTACGTTTTCCGTTCATGGAACAACACAACCCAAAGGTGTCTAAACCACTATTGGAAGTTAAAACTAGCGATGAGATGACATTTATCCAATATAGATATTATAGATAGTGTAGATGAAAAAAATTCCATTTTTTATAATTATAAAGTAGTGGATTATTAGAAATTTTCTTGATTACAAATCAGGTTAGAAATAATAAATTAATTGAATTTATTAAATCTCTAACTATTTTATCAAGTCTATATATCCCCCACCATTGAACTTGGACTATCTAGTTTCTTTGAAATTATAGTGGCAATGATACTTGGTATAACCTGAATGATGGTTTATCTAGCTACTTGATGGTATTTAGGTAGGTAGGTCATTGACAACTATGGGCGTGTAGCTCCTTGATCTATTGATTGGACTCCCTATTCCTAAAATCCTAACTTGGATTTTCTTAACACTTGCCTCCAAGTTACATCAAGTCCATAGTGGGCCACTTAACTTGATATAAGATGGTTATTTAAACCCATAACCTTCATAATAACTTCTTGTTAAAGTTATGTATCCCAATTAGGGTTGGTCAAACACTTTGTTCTCAGGCTTTCATTCCCAATCAAGTAATCTAAGTCCAAGTAGGACTTAATATATATTTGAGGGATTTTAATTTATTATGAATAAATTTTATCTTGTTTTATCCTTTACACTTATTGTTAAATATTATGTGTATTTTACATAATTAACTAACCATGATAGATAAAACATTTATGCATTGTCCATTTTTAAAATTCTTTTTTCTCTCATTAATTAATTTATTTATATGATTGCGGTTGTGAATCCATATATTAAATAATTGGTAAAAAATAATAAATGATTTGATAAAGAGTTTATCTAATGGTTATTTATTGAGAAGATGATAAATCAATCTATAACCTAGGGAAATGAATTCTTATGCTTGTCTTAGAATGAGTTACATCATTCCACATGTGCACCTATGTATCACCTAGAATGGAATCATCTAGGTTTCATCTTGAACCTTCTCTACATTCATGGGGATAGTCCACTAGTTATAAGTATTTATAACACACACATAGGCCAGGGGAACGAATGGATTTGTTATGTGGGATTACATAAATAACCTTGGACACGTAGGTCCAACATAATAATGGAGGGAGGGATGACATACAAACCATCACATTTAATTTAATAAAAATTAAGTCCAAAGACATGTAATAAATTAAATTATATAATTCCAACACATATATAGGTATTGGTAAAGCACATGAATTGTCCCAAACATGATAAAAATATGAAAAAGTAAAACCCGTTAACATTCATTGCTTATTAGTTCTTTATTATTAAGATAAATTAGATTTCATTAACTAATTAATAAATCAATAAATTAAATATATTTCATCTTAATGTCCATACTAAATCATTTAGAGATACCCATCATTAATGGAATTCATGAAAAATAAACAGCATTACCATTGATCATAGATTTATTTCAATAAATAAATTTATAATTTAATATTATTTAAAACTATAATTAAATTTTCAAACACAAAAAATATGCTAATGAATAAAATAAGGTTTTAATGGTGTATTTTAATTTAATTTAATTTAATTTAATTTAATTCGTTTATTGGGAGACTACATGACAAGAACTTACAAGCTATATTCTATTTACCTCAATTGACTTGTACCCAGGTTACACACAAGGGGCTTAAGAGTTTTCCTCGAATGGAACACACGACATGTCGAATCTAGCTACACAATGCATGTCACTCTTTTCTTGATTCCACTTAACCCTATGAAATAGTTAGTGTGTTATTTGGATGTGAAACCACACAAGGTGTATTCTAGCTACATGCCATGTGTTTCACTTATCGTGTGTTCTCTTGACTCGTTGAATGGTTCACAGTGTATTTCAGACATGGTAAATAATGCACCACAGGGTGTGTAAAACCCAACTAAACATTTTTTATGTCAATATTACTCTAGTATATCTGTCTCATGTGATTTTTACTATGTTCATGAACACATGGGATGAACCAATTTCTCCACAAAACCATGTAGAATACACAAAATGCACGCTAACTGTACGTTGTGTAATTCGACAACCCGTGCACTGGACTGCCCCAATCAACAAGAAGTGTGAAATAAATGCACCACATGTAGTTAATTTTTGACATTCCATGTATTCCAAAATATGTATATATATATATAGTATACTTGTTAACATTATGTGTACTCCATCTATATTCCTTGTAACCCAGTCTTACCTTCCAAAAATTTGGCACATCCTGATGACATCTTTGATCAGTCTTCATATTCTCTTAGACCTTTATGAAAATGAAACGCTGAAAAAAGATGATTAATATATAAAATAAATTTAATTAAAAATTATATTATGAACTAATAGAATTTAAATGAGAATATAACCACTATTTCACATGTTTTCCAAAAAAAAAATAATGATAAATTTAAAACGTGACCCCTCTGATACTAATTGTATGTTTTGAGAACAATAAAAGTACCATGGGTGGGTGTTAAATTAAAATTTCCCTCAATATAGAGTTTCTAGAAACCCAAGATAGTATAATTCATGTTAAATTTATAATTAACTTATTTAATTTTTAAGTAAATTATTAAATCATCTTAGGATCATTTCTTTGATGATATTGTTGATTTTTGAAAACCCTTTCGGATAACCTTCGTTGTGTTATAAAGATTCATGTGTATAATCCATCTAGAAGTGATCCACATGTGTTAATTTAATATCCATGAAATTACAATTGATTTATAGGTACTAACATGGTGAATCAATAATCTTTCATTGTTCATGTTAGTCATTTATTCTTCGATCTTGAAGGAATCTCTCTTGAGTTTATTATTTTTAAGAGGGATAGAGAACAATGAATTCATGATAGAAATCCATTATGTACAAAAATTATGTATTTATATATTTAAAATACATAATAGACATGATCATATATTTATAGAGCTATGGTTTATGTAAAAATATTATATATATTTTTTCTGGACTATAAATAATAAAATAATATTTACTAAAACCCAATATAAAATTAATAATAATATTTTATTATTATTTTTGGGATTGCATGCTAACTTATCAAATAAAATATTATTTAAACATATTTTAAATTAATATTTTTCACCAGACATGGTGTTAGTATATTCAAATTCCTCTAGAATTTATTGAACACATAGATAAATAATTAGATTAAATATTTTTTCCCATTAATAAATATTTGTATCGATAAAACATGAATGAAATCATTCATCAGTCTTGAAAAAAATATTTATTCCATTAAATAATTTTAAAAATAATTTAATCGATATCAACGAAAAACGTAATGTGTGACCCTCTAGGATTATTTATTTTTGTAATTATGAATGTTTTATTAAAAACTAGGATTATTATTTTTCAATAGGTCATGGCCCCTAAGATAAAGAACATAATGTCGCAATGATGACCACCACGTATGAATTCTCATAGTGTAATATAATCCCTCTTCCAAAATATATCATCAATCATGATGTACATCTATGTCACTAACCTATAGGCTCAATACACTTTTCTTTGATGATTTGAAATAAACACATTGTTACACTATGGCCATGAAATTTTATGTGACAATTCTATTCCAATCAAAGGGTTAACATATCAACTTTCAAAAAAATGGAAGGGAAAAATATTTCCTCGAATTATTCATTAATAACATATCATTCATGAAGAACCCAACATACTCTACTTCCCACCAACATATGGTGTGACTATTTTCATCAATAATTATAAGTACACAAGTCTCCTTATGAATCAATAATAATATTAAAGTCTAAGGAACATTACACATTCTAAAAAATATGAATATCTGATGACAAAAAAACATATAGATTTACTATTAGAAAGTCAATTCTCATAATCTCTAATTTAGGAGATTACTAAGTTTGAATTTAATGAGAAGAAAACTTATATAATTATGAGTAATTAAACCTAAAAATAACATTTTATGTGTCCCATCATAGATTTTTTTACAAACATAAAAATATATTTAATAATATTTCCACTGAATTTGTAGGTTCTCATCATAGTGGGGAACTAATAAAACCATATCAATATGACATATATTCTAGGAAATTATTACATTAAATTCATGCAGAACAATTAACAATATTTAATAAGATATTTTATTATTATTCAAATCATCGAATATATATGAAATCAAAGTAAAAACATTTTTTCCAGGGAATAAATCTCCAAAACCATCAAAATAGATAAATTGTGATAGGAACATTAAATTGGATTCATTTATTAGTTAAATATGGATATGTGATCACTAATGGATATTATGTGAATATGAAGGGGTTATCATTTTAGTAGGAGATCATTTAATAAAATTTCTTATTAAATGGAAATTAAACGTGATACTCATTGGATAAAAGATTTTTTTAGATATTAGTATCATCATCACCAAACTAACTTTTAAATCAATCAATGATAAGAGAATCTTAATGTGAGAAACTCCTTATACTAGTAACATAAGAATTTTGTTTTAAGGATAAATTCTATTTATTAGAGATACCACTTCTTACGTAACCAAGTGTTGAATTTTTTCAAAAAAAAAATGAATTTAGATTCTTATGGAAGCATAGAATGATTCATTTTGGATTTGAAAGTAATTAGATGTAATGAAGAAAGTAATTTTAGTCTCCTCTAATATATTAAATATTATTGGATATGTAAATGACTTAGTTATACTAGAGGTTTTCTTATAGATTGATCTGATTAAACAATAAATCCTATTTTCATCGATTGAAATGTTCTAACAATGTGGATGAGTTCAAGAAAATTTTACTTGATATTCTAAAATTATATAGAATTTAATAACTAGTCATATAATGTCTAGGTTCTTGTGATTTCTAGAAGTACTCGTGGGTAAAAGTTAAAACTAGAATAAAAAAAAGTTAGTTAGATAGTCCAAAAATGTTTCTTTAAGTATCCAAATAAGGTTACTAAAACCTAATAGTGTTATAAGGAAGGAGTAATGATTCCATAATATGAAATTATTCAAGATACATGAAGGGGTAGGTGAAACTCCATGAAATGTCCATGTCGAGAATCAATGTTATAGAAATTGATTCTTTAGTTTGGAAGTGTATATGATATCTAATGTATAATAAAATGTTGTAAATATATAGGAATTAATAATAAAGTTAATAATTTCTAAAACATATAGTTTACATTCAAGTAATTAGGTAAAAAGTTGTTACATCAAATATTTTAATTAAAAGGTATTTATCAAACTCAGAGGGATCCAAATAAAAAATGGTTATAATTATCTAATTTATCTTATATCATATGATGTGTTTGTTAATGAAAGGTTTTTATGAATAATATGACATAATTAATTCAATAAACATGGTTTATGATTCATCAAATTCAATAACATGTTTTGAAAAGGAGACATGGATAAAATATTTATCCGGATGTTTTTTAAAATACGAGAAAATATGTTAAAACCACCCATCAATGATGTATTTAAATAAAGTCTAATTTTTATTGAAAAATACTCCAAACACATAGAATATCATATATTATATGGAAAAATAGTTTATTAAATTTTCTTACTAAAATGAAATAAGAGTTGTGTTCTAACAAAAAGGAGTAAATGTTTCTTAGTATGATATTATAAAGATAATATATTACCTAATTGTATAGTGTGAGTAGTTTTTTACTTAAATAAGTTTGAATTTAACATATAGAATATTATACCTGTCTAAAATTTTAGTGAGTTTCATTGGATATCCTAATAGAGTTTTAGGGTATGTAGGTAAAGAAAAATGTAAACAGTTACAATGAGTTAACATAACAAAGTAAAATGTTTCTTTTTCCTAAAATAGTTTATGATGTATTGGTAACAAATTTTTTTTAATAGTTTCATTATTTACCAAAATATTTCAAGGGAAAATTTGAACTAAAGGGTTCTAAGGATGATGATGTTAATCTTATTAAAGTTATAAGTATACAATAGAATTTATTGACATCGTACTGATTAATACTGTGGAGTTAAGAAGTTTGAATATATTAGGAGTCTAACATTATGGGTAAAATTCATAAATTAAAATTATCAATAATTATTATTTTTATATATGTAACTTTATAAAGTGTATTTTGGGAGGGTTTTATTAGGTGGTCACATAGAGATGATGTGGGAATTACATATTTTTAGAACAATGGTATAAGAAAAAGTATTTAAAATAAAGATCAATCAAATTTTTATATTTTTATATATTACTATTTGGAAGAATTGTAAAATTACATTGAAAAAAATAAAAGAATACAGCTGGGTAAGACCATGGAGAGAACACATCTAAGAAAATTTCTTAGATACAAACAAGAATCCAATTCTTTCTAAACTTGCAGCCAATGGGGAATTCATTATCCCATTGTAAAAAATATACCCCCTAATCCTTCTTTAATCTAATAAGTAATCAGCTGGCTGACCTAACCACTCACGAAAATTTGGTTGGGGTTTATTTTCTAAAATCTCCATTGAAATGTTTATAGGTGTGTACAACAAGTGGATGATCTTCTAGAGTAGCCAAACCATTACTAAAATTTCACCACACCTCATCTTTCACCTATTCCCTATGGTGAAAATATGAAAACTGACAAATAATTTGATCTATGTTTTCCAAACTAGGCTCCTTGTTTGGACACCCTTTCCATTTAATGATCCGAAAATAATGAGGATATTCAAAATAATCCTTTGTAGGAAGGACCTCTACTGATTCAACCGTAGGAGAATGACTATCCCAATTTTTTGGAGGATGGGTCAACATTGGGTAAACACCAGTAGCTCATTTGAGCTAAGATACATGAAACACCATGTGAAATCATGATGATGTGAGAATGAAGAGTTGACAAGTGTTATTCCCCAATTGATACACAAATTTATAAGGACAATATTAGAGAGAAGCTAATTTGGGTGACAATATGGTGTAATTTTAAGTCTCCACATTATGATGAAGCTTAAAAAATATCACATCTCAAGATTCAAAATTCTCATATTTATGATTTTTGTTCAAAATATGAGTCATTATTTGTTGGGAATACTAAGTATTATGCCATAGTTGATCCATTAAAACGTCTCAGTCAATAATCAAAACACCAATGGTTTCTACCATAGTATCATCTCCAATATTGTCCTTCACCAAAGGTGTCTTGAAATCATACATGGATTCAAAGGGAGTCATCTTGGATGAAGTATGAGTAGTAGTGTTATAAAAAAACTCAGCCTGGGAAATCATCTATTCCCACATAGTCGGTATATCTAATGAAAAAGGCGTCATATATTTTTCCAAGAATCTGTTAACACATTTTTTCTCATCCATTTTAAAATTGTATGATGAACTTATTTTCAATGTGGTTCACTCCAAAGAAAATATTTCTTTCTAGAAATTGATAAACAAAAGTTTCACGCAATCATAGATAATACTATGAAGAATTCCATGATAATGTACCACATATTTAATAAAAAAATGTCCATGGTATATGTATACCACAACAAAACAAAATTGGAATAATTGGATAACCTTTTAAAAATAAAAGAATCAAATAAAACTCTTCAAACTTAGGAAAAACATAAATAAAATCCATAAATATTTCGTCATGAATAAGTTTAGGGATGGGTAATGGCTATAATAATCCTGGAGATGACATAGACAAATATTTATGTCGTTGAAAGGTATCACATTCCTTGACGTAGTACATAATACACTTTTTCATTCCCTTCTAGAATAATTAACCATCCATCATTTTATAAGTTCATAGGAAACCATCATGACCAAAAAAATAGAGGAGTGGAAATAGTTCATGAACTTGGAATGAGGGTATAATGTTAGGGAAAAATGATCTTCCATTAATAATAAAACAATCCATCCCTAAATTTATAACTTGTATATGATTTAATCTGTTGTACAATAGCCTTAACAATTTTAGTAATATCATGATCTTGTTGAAACTAATTCTTAATTATGTAAACTTCCATCCAAGATAGTTCAAAAATAGAAGTACCAAAGAGATTATCTTCAACGATGTCTTCCAAAGCATATTCATCCAACTGTGATAGGGGATTCATTGCTTGATTAAGTTTTCATGGCTTATATACAACCCTTAATTTCAAACCAAAAAAAAAATTATTTCCAACATTTATTATTAGTAGTATGAAAACATTAACCTACTGAGTGTTTGAGCACCTTATGGTCTATGTAGACCCAAAAAAATTCAAACCAAATCTTGTCTCCATTTTTTTATAGCTAACACATGTTCCATTACATTTTGACATAAAAATACTTTGAAAGACAAAAATTAGACAAGGACATACTAAAATACACCATAGACCACCTTGTTTTCATTAATGTTTCCCAAAAATCCCCTCCCAGAATCATCACACTTGATTAAAAAAGATTTATAGAATTATAGAAGCTTCAAAAGTGGTTTTGTTGCCAAAAATTTATTTAAATTAGAATGGATTGTTTTTATTCTGAGTTCCAATGAAAACCATACTTTGTTAATTTTGTTTGGGGTTTAACAAGGTGCTTGTATCCCTTAATAAATTTATTATAGTATCCTATAGTCTTGAGGAACCCCTAAACTCATTCAACAATTAACAACCTTGGCTAAATCAGAATACATTTTATCTTCTTTAGATCCATTGATTCCCATTTGATCGAAATTATGCAGCCAAGGTATTCCACCATATGTGGGGTAAACAACATTTTGTCTTATTTACCTATAGCAGGCTATCCTGTAGCAGCTGGAATAAAGCTTAAATATGCACCATACATTCAAACCACATTTTACTAAATATAATAATTTTTTCAAAGAACACAAAAACATATCCCTGTAAGAGTCTCCTCTAGTTTCTCCTTTATATTGGAAGATTCATCGACAACTTTCAACACCATACCTCCCAAAGCATCGTTATTATTTGACAGTACCATCGTAGCTCCACTAGAGTTTTAGATGCCTTATTAACTCCTTTAAATCTAACTTCTTTTTGATCCTAAGTTAATTCGGCAGTCTTATGGAATCGATTTTTTATTACGGTTCTAAAACTTTTAATACACTACATACCCAAAACCAAATACGGTCCCCCAATATCAAATATAAAATCGTCCACTGAAATCATAAAACTCTCTAGGATGACTTTGAACTCCCTAAAAACACCCTATGACATTACATGATGTCCATATATATCTAAGACAAATACCGAAAGGTTGAGTTGTAATAACCTCAAAACTTTCCATTTTAGAAAGGGAATCAGATATAATTTCATGAATTGAACCACTATCCAGTAGGATCATTATTGGAACCTCTGAAACTAGTCCCAAAAACAACATAGATTACATATTTTGATGTTTTTTTTAAGATAATCCTTGATCATTAGAATTTTAAGGAAAAATTATTAAGATTAGGATTTTATTATAATTTTAGTTTTGTCTAGTTACCATTAATAAATTAGTCTAAAAGCAACTAGGATGAATGGAAAGGAACCTCAAATCATTAAAATATTTAATCATCCTTTCACAATTCAAAATAAAAAAATTAACGCTAGAAAATAGAATAGAGGGTGAAGGGTCACTGAATAGGGGAAAAACTAAATAAAAAACTAAATAGAAAGAACCAAAAAAGAATAATATGAGAAATTCGAAATCTAAAGTCTGATCGTTTAAGTGTTTCATATGACATATGAAAGGGAATTAAAAAAGGAATCTCCTTGAAAAAATAAAATTCATATCCCAAAGTCAGTAGGCCCTTATTATTAACCAGTAAGTATTGAAAAGGAATATTTCCGTGCATATGGTAGGATTTAAGGTTCTTGAAATATTAATTTAGTTATATTTCTATTAGAAATAATTCATCTATAATAAGAACATGAGTATAATAAGGGAGAATAAAAATATAGAAGGAGAAGATGAAACAAGAAACTCATCTAGGAAGACTCTCCTCGAGGATTTGATCTATGTATCTACAACAGACGAGTAGTTGAAATCCAAATGAATAAACCTCCCCCATCAACTACTCCCAATATCCCCATTTATTATTCTTATTCCACTAACTTTAAAAAAGTAGATAAATTTCCCATGTAGTTACATACACAGAAATAACTTCACATAGACAGAACTAAATTCCCATAACTTCCCAGCAGTAACAACACACAGAAAACCCCACATTCCTATCATTCTCACTTGAAAATCTACCATTACTTCAAGGTGAAAAAACTTGATGAAATATTTTAATAGTAGTATAGATATCCTAATTCCATCTCTCTATCAACTACCATGTTACTACTATAAGGGATGGTCTTGGGGGGATGCTTTGTTGCTTCAATTTTTTTGTGTGCCCCTAACAACATCTTTGTGACTCGAGCATGGTGTTGAATGAATTTTGAGGTCAAATATAATGTCCTAAAGCACATGGGATCAAGAAAAATTCTTGAACTACCATAATTCGTTTTTTAGCTCCTTCTTTATAAGTTCCCTTCTCCAATTGAGAAAACTGATAAAAAACACCAACCTTCACTTCTTACACAACAACGTTGAATTCTTCCACACAAAATTTTAAACCAACTAAACTAATCTACATATGTTTTTTAAGGATATCTATACCATCACAGTATCCTTATCAGAACTCAAATATTGAGTCTGTCCCAATGAAAATTCGTTTATGCTTCTTTCTAAAATGATCAATGAGTGAATCGATTCACCAGTCTATTAATACTTAAATATGAATTTCGGTTTGTGATCCATATGGTTCATCATCTAGAACCACCATTTTTTAATTTTTTATGGTCTACTCTCAGTATATCATGGAAGGGATATAGTGTCCACCCTAAGGAAAGTGACTACCAAGAAATTTCCTTTTAAATAATGGAGAGTTCCCTTTAACTTTTACAATAGTGATTGTCTTGTAACCCTAATCCCAAACTACACCGTCTTTATGAACTGAACATGAATTAGACCCTAAAATGAGCAATTACTGTGTTATAGTTGAAAGATAAAGGGAAATGTTTTAAATAAGTGCTAAGGGGAAACAATTCTCAAATCATTCACTATGAAATCAATGTCTATGTGTGGTGTATAATCATGTTCCAACATGTGATGAGTATGTTTTTCAAATATCCAAGATACTTGCCTATCGTTAGTGATGATATCACCCAATTCTCTCATATTAAGGCAAAGAAGTACTCTATAAGTCATTACTTCAGCTGGTTATGATATATGAACTCCAAAAAGTAGTTTATTTATCAACTTCATAGTACTTATATCCCCAGAAGACCCTCCCATAATAGATTTCACCACAATTCTATTTGATAATAGAGGGCTTATTACTTAACACGAAGAGAACTGTCTAACTACTATGAAGATATTTATATGTTCCAAAATCCATTATTGTTAGAGTTCTCATGACTATTGTCTTAACACAATCAGACATGTACACTGTGAACACATGACCAAATGAATCAAAATTAAAACCATAAACAAAAAACACAAAACCATTGTCTGGTGTGTATACCAGAGAGTTTGGACGTACACATCTACACAAATATCCACTATTTTTTCACACATAACAGGATCAACACTTCGGTGTATGAAAATTTTAAAATGGTAAATATTCTTAAATGGGAAAGAGTCTGACTTTATGAATGTCCAACCAATTGAAAATTTTTCAACCTGTGAGAATGTAAGGATGTAATAATCAATCACCATGTATTTCATTATATTGAATTCAATTAAACTATTTATATAACGTCTAAGAGGGCTCTAAAAATAGTTCATTGGAAGTTCATACATAAATTAATCTATAAAAATTTGGATATTATTCTATTTATAGAAAAATAATAATATGTGTGATATTATTTCCAAAGAAAATATTTTAAAGACATAGATCATTCAACTAGGTACTATAGAGATCAACATGAGTACCCCCGAGTTACCTTGTTTTAGCCAAGTAAGCTATATGTAACTTAGGATTTTCATGTTGGGTATTTTCAAGCTTCACATGAGGATCTGTTTATTTTTATTAGATTTCTTATTATTGGTGTTTGCTGTTATAATGGTTTGTCCTAGTCTATTTGGATGAAGTTGGGTCTAATGATAGTGGCCTAGAATACACACCAAACCAAAAATCATACGGTTCGAGGTCAGTACCTATGATCTGATTTTACCAATTAGATTGATCTTATAATTAAATAACTATTATTATGTTCCTTCCATAAGTGATAATTTTATTTCTATATCTTGTTTGGTAAAGATATTATTTTCATTAATTATTAAGAACAAGACTTGTTATAAATATAAGAATGCCTTTTTTATAGCATTGAGAATATAATGAATGTTTTATATATTCTTGATACTGATAATATTGTTTATAAAATTAATAATAAGAAGGTTAGATTTGATTCTGATCCCTCCTACCTTTGGCATTATCACCAGGGACTTAGAAATGAGAAACAAGTTCAAAGAATCCATAAAGATGTATTGTTGAACTTATTTGATTATGAATCGTTTGATACATGTGAATCATGTTTATTGAAAAAATTAAAAAGTAACCTTTTCAGAGAAAATTTTATAGGAATAGTGTACTATTACATCTTACACATAGTGATGTATGTGGATAAATTAGTACACAAAAAAGCGATTTTAGGTACTTTATTACTTTTATCGATGACTCTAGTCAGTATGAGTATGTTGTTTTGATTAAACATAAGTATGAAACATTTTAATAGTTCGGAGAGTTTTAGATTGAAGTACAAAATCATCTGGGAAAAAATATTAATTTCCTCTAATCAATTCTGTTTAGTGAATAGTTGATTGAGGAATTCATGGGACATCTAATAAACTATTGAATTGTTTTACAAGTCGCTCCTCTTGAAACACTAGAATGAAATGTTGTATCTAAAAGGACTAATCATGCCTTATTAGATATGGTTTGATCAATGACGAGTCTATGTGACCTTCCTATTTCATTTTGGGGTTATACTCTAGAGACTAATTCATTCTTACTAAACTATATTACATCTAAAGTAATCATAAATAAAACGTATAGATATGGTATTGGAAATTTAAAAGTTTGTATTATGTAAATATTTTGGGTTGCAAAGGTTACATATGTTGTTTGAACTCTGGTAAACATGACCCTATGTTTGATAAATTCTTATTTATCAGTTATCATAGAGAAACTATGGGATATTTATTTAATAATAAAATTGAGAAAAAAGTGTTGGTGGCTCGATGAGGTGTTTTCCATGAGAAGTAACACATGAATCGATGTGCTCATGGGAAGAAATTTAAACATGGAGATGTTCAAGACCAATAAATAGGAAGTGTTACTGGGATGGAGGTTGGGTGAGTTTCATAAAGAGTTTTTGAAGAATAACTAGATCAAGTTATTCAAGAACCTCAAATATATAGTTGATTCATCAGGAACTTGAGAGATATGGATTTATTATAGCTAATGATGATGAAGAAACATTTATAGAAGGTGAACCTATTTATTACTGAGAGGCCATTGGGAGTTCAGATTCTGATAAATGGTTAAAATCCATAGAATCTAAGATGCATTCCTTATACACTAACCATGTTTGGAACTTGGTAGATGCACTTGAAGGGGTAAGACCCATAGGGTGAAATTTGATTTATCATAATAAAATTGAAATGGATTATAGAGTTCCTATCTATAAAGTAATCCCAGTGGGAAATGGTTATAAACAAATTCATGGTATTGACCTTTTGTGATGATAATGTCTATTCAGATTTTTCTAGCCATAACATCTCATTGTGACTATGTGATATATCAGATGGCCATAAAACCACATCCCTTAATGAGAATTTATTCAAGGATGTGTAGACCATATAGACAAAGGGTTTTTAATTTCTAAATGAGAATGTTATGATTTTCAAGATGCAAGAGTCTATTTATGGACTTAATAAAGCTTCTTTGAGGTTGAATATTCAGTTTTAGGATACAGTCAAAGTGTTCTATTTCAGCAATAATAAGAATGATTATTGTTTATACAAGAGGCTTAATGTGATTATAGTATTGTTTCAAACAACATATATAGATGAAAAAATTCTTATTAGAAATGAGGTCCCCACATTTAACTCTATGAATATGTGGTTGGGTAAATGTTTCTAAATGAAATACACGTGTCAAGAAGATTAAATACCTGGTGTGAGGATTTATAGAGATAAATATGAGAAGTTTATTAGTCTGAGTTAGAATAAGTATATTGGTAAAGTGTTAAAGTGGTTTTTCATGGAGAAATTCAAGTTGGGGTCTTTACCAATGTTTCATGACATGAATATTTGGAAGAATTAGGATTCTTCTAAATTTTTTGAAAGGATGGATATTATTTCTTTCTCATACACCATATGATCTATCATGTATGTAATATTACATACTCAACCCAATGCCTTTTATTCTTTGAGTATAACTAGTAGATACCATTAAAATCTTGGTGAGATTCATTGGATTTCTATAAAGTACATCCTTAAGTACTTAATAAGGACTAAGGATATATTATTAGTCTTTGGAGGAGTGAATAAGCTTTGTGTATATGGTTACACACAGTCTAGTTTTTATTCAGATAAAGATGATATGAAATCTCAATCTGGATTTAGGTTTTTCCAAAATGATGGATAAATTAGTTGGAAGAGTTTTGAACAAGTCACTATAGTGGAATCAATAAGAGAGGCAGAATACAATGTTGCATTGTTTGGATCTGGAAGTTCATTTCGGAATTTGAGGTGGGTCCTAACATCAAGGGAGAAATTGAGCTATATTGTGAAAAAATGGGATTTTTGTTCAGGATAAAGAACCCCGATCTCATAAAAGTACCAAACACATCCTACATAAATACCATCTCATATGGGAAATAATTGATAGGGGAGATGTAATGATTATTTGGGTGGATACTCAGAATAATGCATTAGATTCATTGTCAAAACCATTATCACAACAACAAAATTATGGTCATATAGAATATGTATGTGTAAAACACATGAGAGATTCATTATAATGGTTGAAAATATTTCATGATATTATAATAAATCTAACCTCCCGTTATCATTCATTCATTTATACTATAATTAATTTTACATGAATGGTCGAACAATAATATCCCTTCAATTTAGAACTTTGATCCTTACCTAATTGATAATCATTATAGAGTATGATGGGTTGTAATGATATGATAAGATTATCATGAAAAAATTATTATATTCATTAAAAATATTTATATATGGGATATGAAGAAAAGATTCATGAGGTAATAAGTAGAGACTTATTACATGGATTGGTCTGCAAAAGTATATCTCATGGAATTTCATACAATCATTGATATACTTAGGGGTGTATTCTAAATATTAATTCTTATTACCCATGGTTGGAGAGATACCTAGCACAAGAACCTTCATACATTTATACCCTACTTATGCATGTATACATATTGAATTAGCTAATATAATGGTGGTTGGGTATGTTGTTGATCAGGTCATCGGTTAAAGTGCAACCAAGATGAGATTTCTCCACTTGCATGAAAAGATAAAGACATCCGGACCTTGATTGAATTAGATTGTAGAAATTCATAGTTATGACTAGTTGTTTAACATATGATCTATTCAAATACATGGATAAGTGACATTTTATTTTCTTATCAGATAGATGAATGGTTTGTGACATATTCATCGACTAGGTCAGTCTTTTTTGGAGAATCAAGAAATAATGAGATACCAATACTAGATTGATATGTTCCATGTATTGTGGCAGCTCTATGTCATGGAAAAATTGGTTAATATGACAACATATAATGTATATGATAAATCTTGTGGTGGAAATGTTCATATATACATAAGAGTTTGTTTTATGGGAATCACTCTAGACACCTTAATAGCTCAAGTTTCTTCAACACTTTGTTAGAGGCTACTCTTTGAATAAATTTATGAAATATGGAATTCATATTATCATCAATATTGCTACAGATTTAAAGGTCCCACAGTTTGGCCCTTGGATAAGGATAATTTTTTTAAAAAAAGTGTTTTTTCAAATTTAAGAGAGTTAAATGAAAAAGATGCATCAAAAAGAGTTTGGAAGGATTCACAAAGAGTTGTAACGTTTTGAATAAATTCCTTAAGGGATTTTAGTACAAGTGTAAGATTTTTGGAAGTTCACTAAAATGTACATTCATGAGATGCATGAACACATGAATATGATGAATGATATATATATATATATGATTAATATATATATATATATATATATATTAATATGCATGGGATGCATATATCAGTTTCATGTGATGAAACTGCGTGTACAGATTCTCATGAATGATTTCATTCAAGAAAGATCTAAAATTTGATTGATTCATATATTTTTATTCATTCACTAAACCGAGTATAATGAATAAACAACCAACAAACATAAATTCCTATGATTCATTATAAAGAAGTAACCTCAGGCATCAGCTATAAAAGTGGATGTGATCCTCTCCTATTGGGTGTGTGATGTAGGTGAAATTGAAAAAGGTCTGTCAAACCTCTATACTTCCCAAGAACTATTTATCTCACATGAGAAAGTGCTTACACCCCTTTAGTTTCATGGGTATACTCACAAAACGTTTATAGATCCTCTATTCAATGTATTACCTCAGAGGTAGTAGGTTTTGTATCAACTACTCCAAGTGATCCCTATCAATCCTTATTCTAAACTAATGAAGAAGATGGATGTTTTTGTACATGGTTTATTAGTACTCTATTTATAGTATTTAATGCATTTGATTTATGGAATAATCGATCAATTTTGTTTTGGTATGTCTTCCACTACAAATGATCACTTTATGATCATACAAAACCCTTCACTATATTTCTCTATCATATATGAAGAATGAGTAATTCAATATACTTTCATACCATTTCACTTGGTACTTTCCTGGAAGACCTCCATAACTGACATTGCAGTTGTGCTCCTTTTAGTACTGCAACTTCTAGAACTTCATCTTCTAGATTTCTTATTCAATCTTTTGATGTCCCAGATATATCTGGCTTTTTCATCATTGGAAACACCATCAAAACCTTACCTCTATCTAGAACATCCTTTCCACTATTAGGTGTTTTTGGTATTGATATACTTCATGTTTTTTTTGGGAAAACCATAATTTCCATAAATCCATTTAATTGAACCCCATATTATGATGATAGTTTGATCACACCAGTGCCCACTACTTGGTTTTGATCCTTCCACATAATCTCTTTATTAAGGATCAGATTTTATCTTCTAAAAACCATTTGAGATATTTTATTCCATTTTCAAAAACCAAACTCTTTATCACTATACCCTATAAAGTAACACACTTATGACTTAGCCTCGATCATGTCCTTTTATTTGGTATCAAAATTAATGTAGGAAATTAAACTATATAATTTTAAATGGTTTATATAAAGAATATTTATGGACCAAGTGGATTATGAAATATCTTTCCCAAACAATGATAAAGAACTTATGTTAATCACGTAGGTTGTACAATTCCCGACATCCGCCTAAAGCACCTAAGGGAACCCCGTATGAATTATAATATTTATATATCTCTCTCAAATATCATATAATTCATCCATTTTGAAACTTAATTATTTTTTATAGAAATTGGTACATTCTTTTAAAATCATATACCCTTCCACCAATAGAACCTTTTAAGTTACTTACTTCAATACCCATCACCATTTTCATACTGCAAGAGATTCAACTCACTTCTAAACTCCTTTTTTACATGACTCTCTATCAGATGAAGGTTTTGAATACCATATACTTGTTCTTGAAAAATAACACTCATACATGTCTTATCACATAGTAAATTAATATTATATAAAAAAATGACCCTCAGTGAGAACAAACCAGAGCTATCCCCATACCTATACAAGCCAGCTCTAACTTTCAGTTATTGAGTGTCTTACCTAAATTTAAGAAGGAAACCTTCTATTTATTTATATGGATAAAATATTTAAACATTCTATACTCCTTGATTCTAAGCATAAACATAAATTTAGTGGAATGAACTTTCACCACATTCTTACTCAAGTCACCCAAGTGGTCATTCAATAACTTTGTGGAAGTTACTTGTCCAACATGCATTTCCCATTTTGATACTCTGGTAAAGTACAACATCCCGACCTTCAATAATTTAATCATAACCATGGATTCATATGATATATTCTATTCTCCTTTATGTAATGTTGCACCAAAATACAAATAATCATGTTTTCCTACCTAGATTAAGATTTTACATAACCGTCTTATGCACTGCACACTAAGAACCTCCAACAAGCTTCTACTACTTGTATAGAAAGATACATCACCCATTCCAATGATCTCAAGAGCAGTATCATCCAAGATGCACCTTTAAAAAATATTTATAAATATAATCTTTCATACATCCTCTCTCATATATTGAATTAAAAGAACCATCATAGTTTATAATCTAATAATTAACCGAGCTTTAAAAAATTAATAAAAGACTTATGTTATGTTTTAACAGAGGATTTGAAGAACCACTAATAAAATTATATCTCCTAGAATTAACTCTCTTCTCATAAAAATACTTCTTTGGGATTAATTTACTTCTATAATGATAATAGAAGGGACCACATTTTGACAAGTTACTTCTATTGTGACTACTTATTCCTTTTCCCTTATAGTGATTCATCCATTCTGTAGAACTCCCCCTTTATTATACACTGTATACATTTCCAAAATTTCTTAGATATTAATCTAATAAGGTTCCTTGTTCAAAATAAGATCTCTGGTGTTCTTAGGAACTAGTTCATCCTTTCTAAAGATGTTACTCACTGTTGTGACCACTGCATCCCATGATTTTGGGAGTGATGAGAGTAACAATAACACTCATTCCAGATCTCCAAAGTTCACATTTACCAAATCCAATTGGCATATTATCATGTTGAAATCATTAATATTATTTTCTACCAACTTCCTTTAATATATTTACATACTTTATAGTATCCTAGGTAAGAACACATTGTTCATTACTAAGGGCTTCTCATACATTTTTTATAAGGTTGGGGCTGAAGCCTAATTTTATTATTAAAGCAAAGAAAAGTCCTCATTAAGATGGGTAGAGGGAGACCCGTTACATAGCCCAAAGGCCTAGTGGGTATATAGCCCATTGCATGGCCCATATGACTAAAATTTTGGCCCAAGGCCTATTCTATAAATAGTACTACTACAGTACCTGCCTTCTTCTCATACATATCCGAAATAACCATCATGAGATCTAAATAATTTTTTTACATCATGGATATTATAATCCATGATCAAGGTTAATGACATCTGAATCCACTCCAACACTTTATTATCTTTCCTTGCTTATTATTCCATTTCCATCTCTTCTGGTTTGGTTCCCGTCAAATAAATATTTATATCCTTTTGTTGTATATAGTTCTCTATATTTATTTTCTAGAATCTAATATCCTTCTTATTGAAATTCTCAACCCAGACATTACCCTCATCCACCGTTATTCCTGGAATTTTAAAGTCCCACTAAATTTCGAAACCTGAAAGAGGTATCAAGAACTACTTAACGAAAATTATATTATAAGGAATTTGGCATATAGATACTGTTGAACCAATCTATGAAATTCCATCATTAGGATTAGGTCATCTAAAACAATCTAAATAGAGTTTTGATATCATTGGTAGGGTTCATAACTGTCTTATGAATAAACCAACAGAAGATATCCACTAGAGCACACAAGGAAGCACCATGTACCATAATGAGTCCACATAATGATATTCATAACATGGAAGGCACATCATGACCAAATCATCACAACACATGAAAACCTCATAAGAAACATAGACAAGAACCATTAATAATAATGATTGAAAGAAAAAAATGGGAAAATAACAACACAAAAATATGCATGGATCATATGTGAGCCCCACTCTATGGGGGGACACTAATTTTCTTTTAATAAGAAACAAAATAGGATAACCTATACACTTTTTTTTCCTGGGACAAGGAACAACCTAAGTGATCTTTATTTTTGGTCAAGCTTGCATAATTGAGACACTACATTTCAATAGAGGTACAACTATGTGTGAGTTATTTTATAACTCGTTAAAATTATTAAAATTAAGAATGATAAAACCCAAAAAATGAAACAATTTATTTATTATAGGTGGAGGAGATTACAAGAAAAATAAACACACACACTGATAAAACCTAGTGGGTTATGCCTCATCCCTCCCCATATGAAATAACAAACAACCACCTGACCAATTTTATTACATATGATGGATTGAATGCCCATTTACCCAAAGGGAATTATATTTCCCAAAGGAATGGTGTTTGAAAGGACCAACATGTGGTCCAAAGGCCTAGTGGAGCCGCCTACATCAGGTCATGTTACCATCCAAATGCCTTTTCACCCTCTGTCTGAAGTAGTGGAGAAATATTGGAATCATGTCTCTTTTCTTGTTTTTTATGGCCATATTTATAGATGAAATAGTAATGAATGACTTATTCATCACAATTTCTTTGATCTTTTTTACATGGGAGTTTCGTAAATCATCTCCAAATCCAAAAATGATTAAAAATAATTGAAACATGGAAATATAATTGCAACATTAGTTTAAAAGTAACACATATATGAATAAAATAAGTACCACACATAGTGGGACTAATTATGATGCTTCCATTTAAAATAATAAATATAATATTCATATATCATAATATGTATCCTTATTATACTCATTTGAGTAGCTCAACATCCCTGACAAGAACCCTCAACATCATCAATGGCTGTCTAGAGTTTCTTCCCCAACCCGAGTGAATCCACAACCCATTTGGAAACTAAGTGCTCATTAGTTTGGATACCATGCTTCTCCTCATGCCTTGTGTTATGAATTACCCTATCAAATAATGCTAAAATGTTCATTCGGTCTCTGTCTATAGATATTGTTTTAGATCTACCTCACCCTTCACCAAAAATCGTTGACTTTCCTTTGAAAACATATTGAGTATAACTCTCAACATTTATTCCTTTGAGTGGTTCCATAATTGTTGTAATATCCTTATTTTAATCAAGCATTCCCTTGCCAATATATTTTTTATTGGAATTTTTTCTCGACTTTGGATAGAAGGGTTTGCGACCTTGGCCTCAGAGTGGCTTCTCGAAAAGAGTCTTCTAGTTTACCCTATTTCTTCACCCCCCCCATTTATATTGAAACTAGGTCTATGCATCTAATAGTAGTATATGATTTATCTCATTCTTATCTATGTTCCTATCAATTCAAGGTGATTATCCAGTGAATTTGGTGGTGGCCCTGAAAACCATGTAGCTTGATCATTGAATTCAATGGATGAATGATGATCTATATTTTTGTATTGGTCCTCAAACTCATGTTCTACCACTATACTTATAGACTCCCCCATTCATTCTCATTTCAGTTCTGTGGTTATGAAATTCAACCCCCATATTTTTTAGTTAATTCTAGAAGATAATGGAGGATCCTCTTATAGTCATTTGAGCAGCTCAACATCCCTAAAAAATCACCCATAGAATCAATAATTCTCATTTGAAGCCATAAGATCCCACTCTTCATCACACATTACCTTAGCAACAAACTCTATAGTAGTCTACCTATCTATATCAATAGCTTCCATTTCCGAACTTCCAATGTCTTCTTCATCAATGAAAGACTGGCACACTAAAAATGCCCCAGCCTGCTCCTCACGTTGTGGTTGCTCAAGCAGCTCTACAGGCGGCCGAGCTTCCGCCTACACCATCTGTAGTGTCTTGTGTTGCGGTTGCTCCTTTTACGTCTCCTGTTATTACTGCTTATCACGTAGTTGTACCTGGTCGGAGAAATATTGTTTCTCATTTAGTGACCCGTGGTTCAACTTCCTAAGCTCCATGAGTTATCACACCATCTATTCAACTCCAACTCTCAAAAATTACAAAAAAACATATCGTGACACCGTGATCTTAGATGAGTAGGTTCTAAATTACTCAGTTGTGAATCCCTTTACCCAGTTGTTTGTCACCTCCTCTAACTAGTGAAAGACTCACCTCCCACATTTATAACTGTGACAATTTTTTCCCACTTCTACCATTCACTACTGTATGAGAAAACTGCAATATCTACTTAGCCTTTCATAGTAGTTGGTTTTTCAGCTTCAACCGCACTTCCAGAATTCTACATGGTTTGGAAAATATTTCATAAGTTTCTCTCACTTTAATCAAGGAGACTATTATCTTAGTGATGAAGTATAATTGAGAATGATTAAGAAAACCCTACCAAAAAATGGGCTAAGAGAAGCACCTCGTTTTATTAGCGCTAAGCAGAAATCGTTGATAAAGATGACCTTTATCAGCGCTAACTAAAAGTGTTGATAAAAGTTTTTAATAATTATTTACATATAGTTGTTATATATATATATATATATATTCAAAAATAACTTTTATTTGTATATATTAAATAAGAAACGCGTGTTTATATTTAATATAAATTTTTATATGATTCAAATATATATGTATATATATATGCATATAATGTTTTAAAAAAAGTATAAGATTATATAATTAAATATATATGTGTTTCCAATGAATTGGGTTAATTAATATATTCATCATGCATGCATATATGTTATGTATCATCATGAATGTTCATTTATACATTACACTTTTCTTATTATTCATGTTGTTCATTGATCTCTCATATTTTATTATGTTTATTTTACTATAAGTATACATGATTAATTCATGTTACTCATTTATATACTATATTATGTTATCAATACTTATAAAATTACACTAAATATATATAATGAATAAATATATTTATTATATTTATAATTATTAAATTTTAAGTATATATAAATACTTTTTAAATATATTAATATGTAATTATAATTATAACTATATACATTACATAATTATAAAATTATAGTAAATACGTATATTATATATATATATATATTTATAAATATATATATTTATATAAATATATACAAATATATACAAATATATTTATTTATAGTTAAAATTATAACTATATATATATATTTAAAAAATTATCAAATTATAATAAATATATTTATTAACCTACTAATAAAGTTATAAATATATAATTAAATAAATATACTTATAAATATATAAAAATATTTATAAATAAATACAAATATTTACAATTATAATTCCGAAATAAATATAGATATATTTAAATAATTAAAAAATTATAATAAATATATTTATTATATATATTTATATACAAATATTTTATAAATAAACAAAAATAATTATATATATAATTCTAAATAAATGTAGATATATTTAAATAATTAAAAAATTATAATAAATATATTAATTATATATATATTAGTTTCAAATATAAATAAATATTTATTTATTTAAATAATTATTAATTCATAAAAAATATATTTATTATTTTCATATATAATGTAATATATAATGAAATAAATATATAGAAATATTGACAAATAAATACAAATATTTATATTTATAGTTATAAATAAATATAGATATATTTAAATAATTATAAAATTATAATAAATATATTAAATATAAATATTGATAAAATTATAAATATTAGAAATATTAATTTGCTATAATTTTTTAATTATTTACATAAATAAATAAATATTTATTTATATTATCATTATAGATAAATATATATTCATATAAAAAAATAAAATTAGAAGAAATATAGTTATATACATCTATAATCTTATAAATATATATAATTAATATATTTATTATATATATTTCTATGATTATAAATATAATAAATATATTTCTTAAAATTTTATAATTATTTAAATTTTAATTTTATAAATTTAAATATATATTTATAATGTATATAATTTTATAAATATATTTAATAATGTAAATAAATTATTAATATTATATCTTTATCAGTGTTTTTTTAGCACTGATAAAGGCCTAACTTTATCAGTGATAAAAAAATGCTGATAAAGGATGTCTTTATCAGCGCTATATTTTTAGCATTGATAAATGAATGTTTTATCAACAATTTCTATTTTAGAGTTGATAAAACATACCTTTATTTGAATTTTTTAGCTAGGACTAATAAAAGGTTCACCGGGTTCTATAAAAACCCTAACTTTCTCCTCCTTCCTCGCACCCCTGAAGCTCTCGTGAAAGCCTATTGTTGCCACCGTGCCTCCTCATCTTCCTCTCCCGCTGCCTCTCCTCTGTTGTGAACTACAACTCTGCTGTATGCCTCTCCCCTACCATGAACAGACCATCGTGTGCCTCTCATCCTCCACGAACAAGATCACCATGCACCTCTCCTCCACCGCACACCTCACCCCCGCTGTGTGCGAACCAGACCGCCGTGTACCGCACCTCCGCAGCCCGCTACACCTACATCATGTGCCTCTCATCCACCACACGCCTCTCCACTGTCAGGTGGTTCTCCTCCACAAGAGGACTCCTCCAATGTGTGCCTCTCCTCCGTCGCGAACACACCTCCGCCGCACACTGAACGATACCTCTGCGGTGAGTTTTCTCTTATTTATCTTTGTTTTATGGTGATTTTGTGAATTATATGGGCTAAACACCCCTCTAAAAATCATGGCCATTGGTGGTCCTTGTTTTCACACTAAATTAATTGCATGTTGGTTGGTTTTTGAAAAGAAATTTTTGTTCCTCTAGTGAAGTTTGATCGTATACCGTGAATGTGTGTGTGTGTGTGAACATGGGAAAGGTTATGCCAAGTATGAATGTATTGTAATAATCATGTTTATCGGTTTCTCATATGGTTTTAACTTATACATTTGTATAAACTTTTTAAATTTTTCCCATCATTTTTTGGGTTTATCAAAAGATATCCATAATACCAACACTCTCTTCACTTCCTCAAATTTTTCTTATAATCTGAACTTTGTTTAGGAAGTTGTTTGTATGAAACACTTTTTAATTGACATGCCATGAGTTCTTGAGTATTTTAAATTCCTACTTCATCTAACTTATATTGAATTATGCTAGTTTGGATGATGAAATAATGATTTCTTATCAAGGTTACCTTCAAGTTAACTTAAATGGGTTTCCCAAAGTTTATTTATCCGTATATTGTTAGAGCCACTTTCTAATTCACTCTAAGTGTCTGTGTAAATTTATTATTGGCCATTTTCATGCACTTATATTTTTAAACAATTGTTCGAGCCACCTAATTACCTTGATACATTTTCTATAAGTAATAAATTAATAATTCTACTTTATTTCTTAATTAAATGTCACTTTTCGAAGGGGATTTTATTTTTATTGAACTTTGGTGTTCTTTTGTTATAATTTTATGAATCTCATATTTTAATTTGATTTTGTAACATGTAATGATATCTTATTTGATTTTTAGACACCCAGTTACTAATGTTTGATATATTTATGTTGTAATTTAATTCATTTATTTTTTAATGAAATTTTTTATTAAATTTTGAATTGTGTTTTGTCTCCAAAAAGGGATTTTATGTGTTCAACATAGGTGAAATATGTAAGGATTTATTGTAAAATTATTAAAAATAATTTCATGCTTTGGTTATCGATGAATTCTCAAAGGCCTGTTTGGAACTTCATAAAATGAATTTTGGAATTGGGAACATTTTTGCTATATTATATTTGATTTTTATGGTTATATAAAGTGGGTTTATTTTATTTTAGAATGTGTTATACATGGGTAAAAAATAGTTGTTTCAGTAAAGGGTGTTTAGAGGTGAGATGAATAATTTTTTATGTCATGCAGATTTAATGTGATTAACTTCATGATTGATTTTGATCTCCTCCATTTCATTTATCATGAGAACGCTAGTTACTTAGGTGGGACATAGGACATGTACTTTCTAGACATTGATATGCTCTCCCTAGTATGTGATTACATTCCCACACTTACTGGAGCCAATGTGCTCTCCCTAGATATGGATCAAAATGATTCACTTCCTAGGAATTAATAAATTCTCACCGAGAACCATTGTTGCACCAAAACCTTGACCAATCATACTCCTTGATCCCTACCTCTACTACACATCCACCTTTAATGATCAACATCATTGAGGCATTTCTTTCTTCCCTCTTGGATCCAGATTCTCTTGGACACAACTTTTAAAACAATTATAATGATTTCTTCTCATGGATTCCCATTCTACTAAACACCTCACTTTTGACTAATTCAAAATAAATGTAACTTTTGAACTTTCCAAGAGTAGGAAGGACATTCTCCCCCAAAGTATGAATCCTCCACCATTCAATATAAATCCAAACCTTACCCATTTCAATGGCACCACCACTTTGTTACTAGTGAAATTCCACTAAATCATATAAAACCACTTCACTAGAGGAAACCTAATAGTCTTGAAACCATGAAATTCTATTGAGTATTGATAAAATAATCACCATATGTTATGTAACCATGATTTAATACCACTTTTTGGTAACTGATAGTAGAATAAGAAAAATATATGATACCACTAGATGGATTTGGTACAAATCAACAATCCTATTGTTAAACCCCCAAAATATAAATTAAACCCACTAAACTTGCAGATAGGGGAAAAAATTCTAGAGTGTACCTCAATTGAAACAAATCCATAAACATGATATACCATAACATAGAAGTAAAGCTACAACTAAGCCACTACATTAGATCTCTACCATCTAGTTCCAGTAACCTCATCGTTTTGAAAATACCTCCCCCAGAGGAAAATGATAAATAAAGGATAAACACATGAAAAAATGGAATAATCAGACCACATGATATTTATGTCATTTGGATGGAAATAATACTTCATAGGGGAATATATTAATATTTTCATTATGGTATAAATTGAGTTATAAGGGAATCATATCTTTTTTTATCCCTACCTATCAAAAGCTACATGATAAACTTTCTGAACACCCTAGTAAAATAAACATAACAACACATGTAATGAATCCTTCAACCTGCAAACACTTTATGGTGAATCCCCTGAAAGGGACAAATAATATAATTCAAGTTATTATCAAATCATATTTTATTCTTAGAATAATTTTATATCTAAATATATAAATTATTATTTTATTATAACTTTATAAAAAATTATATGAATGAATTATTAACTATTTAAATTCAATGTTATGAAGTGGTCATCGAATTTAGGTTGATGAATCCATCAAAGGTACCAAACCAGATGCATACATACTTTCAGTGGCTTTGAAGCAGCAAGAAAAGTATGGCTGCATCAGAGGTGCGAGTTTTGGGGTGACACCCTGAACATTTGTTGAGAAAAAAACAAGTGGAGGATCAAGGTGAAAAAATAAAAATGATGAGATTAAAAATATATATCCTTGAAGAACATAAGAAATTGTAGAGATATTTTAGGAAATATTTGATGGTGGGGGGAAAGAGAAGAAGAAACTCAATAACAACCAGCACATGAAGATCCCGCCCCACCCCTCTAGATTTGATGTGAGCTATTACCCTTAAAAACCATTCTTAGCTGAGGAAATCAATGTTCTAATAATTTAATCTATGAATTTTGAATCAGATAGACATTGATACCTTTCCTATACTGATATTGTACAGGGTGAAAATGATTGTGATTTATATCTATGAACACCCAGCCAACACCATGTAGTGATCTCTATGGTGTTCAATATCCCTAATTCCATGACACATAATAGAACACTTCCAAAAAGTCATGTCAAAGTATTTATTAACATATCCCATTATCCAAGCACTGGGCTATATATTCTAATTGATGATTAAGATATTCATAAGGCCGAGAAATCTCTTGGAACATTCATCACATGGCTGTCATAGCTTGTAAAAAAACATTTCGACAAGGAGGTATTCATTTCCAATTTGTTTTTTCAAGAAAAAACATTAACATTTAATTACAAATGGTTTGAACTGATGAATTTTATTACATAAAATCAAAGGAAAGGGGGGTAAATACAAATAACATCTCAAAACCATCTTAAGGATCAACCAACTGATCAGAACAATCTACCGAAAGCACCTTCAACCTGTCGATTCTATATACAAATTTGTTATCATTGCAGGCTCATTTGGATACAAAGTTGAAAGATATTGGAACTCACACAATTATTTTTGATGAAAATATGTAGGTAGGGGATGATCTAGGTTTCATTAGTGTTGAAAATTTAGGTGAAATCCGGACATATGATTGGCTAGGTGGCTTAGTTGTAAATGTATACATGAGGTATGTTTTCATGATTTTATTTTCCAAAAGTTGATATAATCTGATAAATATGAATAAATACATTTCATATTTTTTGTAGGTGGATATATGAAAAAACATTGAAAGGATTTCCCCATGATTTTTTGGACTCGTTAGTACTCGCATCACCTCTACAAAATAAACAAAAATAGAACCCAAGAAAGAGGGTGAAATAGGGGTAGGCCTACTCGAATCATTTAACAAAAAAATTATATACGACATACTCTTCTTCATATCAATTATGTAGGGGTACAAATCTACAATTTAATCATATCAAATATATTTTAATTTCTTTCATTACTTATTCCTTTTTGTGTTTTTAGGTAGCATTGGATGCAAATTGTGGTCAATTTGGATACTCTAATGATTTATTTATTGGATTCAATGCATGGATATCGAAAAAACCAACCACACATGATGTATTATTTCAATTTTTAATACAATACATCCAACATTTTAGAACTAAAAATATATTTATATAATATATATTATATTTTAATTAGGATTCTATTATGCTAGGTTGGTGCGTGAATATCATCTACATCATGGAATGAGGCTTGGAGAAAAGGACAAGGAACTTCATAAGTTCTACAACTGGATAACTATCAGGGTATATATAATAATATTTCACTATCCAAACCCATAAAAAAATTACTTTTTTTTTCTCAATGTTTCTACAGTGTCTGAAATAAGAAAACGGAAAAGAATATGGTTATTATATTTGTAAATTTATGAAGGATATCATATTCTATGAAAAAACCAGCATCCCAAAAGAGGTATTTTCAAAGATAATTAATATTTTACTAAAAATATTTATTAATACTTTTTTATTTATATTTTTTCAGTACGAACATGATTATAGAAAATAATCCTAATAAAAAGATGAAATATATATTTTTTACAAATTAATGGGAATCATACCTGATGTAAGAATATACACAAATTGCATGATGATGTGACTAGTATGACTCTAAGTGTTTATTTTTATTTAAAATTTTCATTATTTTCAGTAAAAGGAACAATTTCCATACTAAAAATTTTGAAAACACATTAGTATTGTTTTGATACATTAGGATAATGATCCATAATTCATTTGTGACATGTAGAAATGAACCACGCCTAAATTCAATGCATGGTGTGACCGTTATGACTTTAACTTTGTATTTTTTTATTAAATTAACAATAAATTTAGCAAACATAACAAGAGATATACTTAAAAATGATAAAAAACATTTAGATTGTTTTGATACTTTAGGACAATGA
This sequence comes from Viscum album, assembly GCA_963277665.1. Classification (NCBI taxonomy): domain Eukaryota; kingdom Viridiplantae; phylum Streptophyta; class Magnoliopsida; order Santalales; family Viscaceae; genus Viscum; species Viscum album. Next base: position 1,484,274,819 of record OY728141.1, read on the forward strand.
TCCATAAATTATTTGTGATGTGTAGGAATCAACCACACCTCAATCTGATGAATATTGTGATTGATATGACTAAAAGTGTAAGTTATCAGTTTAAAATTGACTTTTTTTCTCAAAAAGTGTCACTCGCTGAAAACCAAGAAAAATTTCTCTAATTGTCTTAATAAATTAGGATAACGATTCATAAGTTCTTTGTGATGTGTATGAAGAAATATCATGTCAAACTGACGCACGATGCAACCAGTATGACTCAAAATATGTGTTTCCAGTTTGAAATGATATTTTAGTAAAAAACACAACTAACTTAAAAAAGATGCAAAAAACATTCCGATTGTTTTTATACTTTTGGAAAATTGGTCTATAAGTCATTTGTGATGTGTAGGAATCAACCAAACCTCAATCCGACACACAGTGAGACCCATATGACTCAAAGTGTCTCTTTTTTTAAAATTGACATTAATTTTAGTAAAAAAACACAACTGACATACTGAAAACCTAAAAAAAGCATTAGTATTTTTTGATAATTTAGTAAAATGATCCATGAGTCATTTTTGATATGTAGGAATCAACCCCACATCAATACAATACATGACATGACCTGTATAAATACAAATGTGTCTTTTTATTTAAAATTGACATTAATTTATGTAAAATGAAAAACAAATATACTGAAAACCAAGAAAATAACTTAGGATTGTTTGTATACTTTTGGAAATTAATCCATGAGTCATTTTTGATGTGTAAGAATCAACAGTACCTCAATCTGATTCACGATATGACCGAAATGACTAAATTTTTTTGTTATCAGTTTAAAATTTACATATTAACTCTAAATGTGTCACTCACTAAAAACCAAGTAAACGCTTTCCAATTGTCATCATAATTTAGGAAAGTTATTCTTAATCCCTTTCTGATGTTTATTAAGTAGTCTCACATCAAATTGATGCATGATATGACCAACATGACTCAAAAAGTGTGTTTATAGTTTAAAATAATATTTTAGTAGAAAAACACAACTGACATAATGAAAATAAAGAAAATGCATTTGGATTGTTTTTATACCATAGAAAAAAGATCCATGAGTCATTTGTGATGTGAAAAAATCAACCAAACCTCAATTCGATGAATGATGTGACCAATATAAATCCAAATGTGATTTTATTTAAAATTAATATTAATTTAAGTAAAAAAGAAAAACTGACATACTAAAAACCAAGAAAACACATCAGGATTGTTTTGATATTTTAATACAATTATCAATGAGTCATTTTTTATGTGTAGGAATCAGCCACACCTCAATACGATGCATGGTGTGACCAGTATGACTAAAAGTGTCTGTTCTCATTTTAAAATTGACATTTTAGCTCAAAACATTTCTGTCACTAAATACCAAATAAACACCCTATGATTATCTTTATAATTTTGGAGAGTGATTAATAATTCCTTTATAATGTTTATGAATAAGTATCACCTCAAACCGATGCACGATGTGATCTGTATGACTCAAAATGGGTGTTTCCAGTTTGAAATGATATTTTAGTAAAAAAACACAACTTTCATACTGAAAACCAAGAAAACTCATTTTGATTGTTTGGATACATTAGAAAAATAATCCACGATTCATTTTTGACGTGTAGAAATAAAGGAAACCTCAATCTGATGAATGATGTGACCAGTATAAATCCAAATACGTCATTTAAATTTGATATCATTTTTTGTAAAAAAACAAGGGACATAATAAAAACTAAGAAAACCATTTCAGATTGTTTTGACATTTTAGGGAAATGATCCATAACTCATTTTTAACATGTAGGAATCGACCCCACCTCAATACGATGCACGGTGTGACCTTTATAACTCCAAATGCGGTTTTTATTAAAAATTGACATCTTATTAATGCATTCTTTCAAATTAATGTTTAATTTATTTCTTTATAGTATTACTAACATAATATTTTTTTCTTATATAGGTGGAAACTTTTTCTTGAGTTGGGATGATTATTTCGGAAACTAATACCATAGGTGGTCATTTTTGAGAGGGGATCACAAATTTCAAAGGATGAATCATTAATGTTTTAAACTTTTTGGTAGATAATTGTAAATGTAATTATAAAAAAACATTGTTTGAAATGTATATAGCATTATTTTCCAAACCCTTATGTGTGCTGCTTTGTTCTCGTTTTCACTGTGCAGGTAGTGTGTGTGTTTGCTATGTAGGTATTGGTGGGTGTGTTATTATATAAACTACATATCATAGGTAGCTAGGCCTTTATCAATTTTATTTCAAGTGATGATAAAGGCCCCCTTTATCATCTCTATTCAGATCACTGATAAAGACCCACTTTATCAGCACTATTTTGAGCACCGATAAAGTTGTCCTTTATTAACATTAAAAAAAGCACTGATAAAGGGAATCCTTTATTCGCGCTAAAATAACGCTGATAAAGGGAGGCCTTTATCAGCACTTTTCTTAGCATAGATAGAGGACACCCTTTATCGACACTTTTTTATCACTGTTAAAAGGGAACCCCTTTATCTTTGCTGAGATTAACTGTTCTTTTCAAGGACTTTTAAAAGAACTATCGGTAGTAGTGAACTCATACATCAAATTTGTCTTGATTTATTCAAATATTTCATTCAATATTTCATTCCACTGCTGTCTTGAGTTCCTTCACTTGTTGCGCTATCATTGCAAGTCGGAATGTTCAAGAAAGAGGTTATTTCTCCCCTCCCTCTAGAAATACCTCTCAATTAAAGAACCAAATTGATATGAAAATAGATGACATAGATAGAAATCAAAACCATTTATTAAATTTGGCGAGTTGGTTACAATAGAAACATGAGGAAGAAGATGAAATGGGAATAAAAATAATAAGAATTCTTTGGTGATGTTGTTCTGAGACCAAGGTCGTAACCCTCTCCATCCAAAGTTGAGAGACAATTATAAAACACAATTCTTGAGTTCCCCTCCAACCCTCAACCACCCTTTTTTATCCCAACATAACACCAATATCCGCAACTACCCAAACCACTCCCTATTACAATTTACAACACCATTCTTGACAGTAATGAATTATTACTTACTCCATGATCCTACAACCTATATAGAAGTACCCCCAGACCCCTTCATAGTATCTAGTTCCTATTATATTATATATTTTAATTTGGAACAGAATTATATGTAATATAATTTTATATAGATAAGTCAATACATAATATATTATTATTTGGAAAAATTTCAATACATAAAATGATAGTTCAATACATAAGAAGTTATACTTTGAGAAATTTTCGAAATGAATCATACATAAGATAATTATAACCAATATATACAATACATAAGATGGTTTAGTTAAGAAAATCTAAACATATCATATGTAATATTTTTAGTAGACAAGATAAATATGTAAGTTTATATACTTATAAAAAATCTATATTGTAAGGAATTGTAATTAAAAAAAAAATTAAGCAATCTAGAATGTGATAAATCCTAGAATAAAGAATATTAATGGAGAATAAATTATAAATTATAAAAAAATAAAATAAAATCATATTCATAATAAATAAAAAATTGATAAATTAATTGTGAAATTTTAATTATCAAAACATAAATAAATTATTAAGAAACTACTCAACAAGAAGTTCTAATGTTTGGGTGTGATAAGGATGGGACGATCCATGAAATTTTGAGAACCACTCAGGTGGGTGGTAGCCTTCAATAGAAGTATGCTATGATCATTGTTTGAAATTTATTTTATGTGTTTATATTTTGTTCATGTCTCTTTTTATTATATTGGTTACATGTTGGATGCATATTGGGTGGAACTAGGAAAGGGTTTGATATTGTAAAAATAATTGGTTATATTATTTTCATCTTCTTCTTTGAGATTAATTGGACTTGTGAAAAACTATTTATTTTTAAATATACCAACATGTTTTCAATTTCATTTATTATATGGGTGGGAATTGGTTTGTATAATATTACATGAGAGTGATTTAGGTAAATAAAATTGGGTATTCATACTAACCCCGACCCATGCATTTTAGTGTGCATGTAGTTGTTTTGTATCATGATGCAGGTAAGGGGAAATATTCCATGTTCATGGGAAATGGATCTTTGGAACTTAATTCATCATGGACATGGAGGTGTTTAGTTTTATTTAGGAGGAGGAGTTAGACCATTCATGTTGGACAAGGGTTGTTGGATAGGTTATTGTGTCATATCGGGACATGAGCAAGCTTTATCATTCACTACACTCCATTCGGTTTTTAGTTTACTTTAAAATAGTATTTTAATGTTATTTTTCTGGATTTTTAAATGATATTTTCATTCATGTTTCATATAGTTAGAGGTATATGTGAGGGAAAATAATTCTCCAATGATTATGTTTATCACTCGGCGCTGGTTTCTATCCTCTTACAATTAGGGAACATGGTTGAGGAATTATGGAGGTCCTAATATAGGTCACAGAGCTCGGGCTCCCGTGTAAGGGATGTCATAAGGACTTCTTCATGTTAGAGTATTCACAATAATATTCGATGATCATGGTGTCAATTGAATCTTAAGAGAAACTATGGTTTTATTTTATCTTTGTATAATCTATTATGATTTAGGGAAATCCAATATTTTAATTTATTTCATTTTCTAGGCTCCAAGGTGACAGATCCACAGTTACAGTGGTTTTTTGCATGCATTTTCACTACTCAAGTTAGAAGGTGTTCTTTGTGGGATTTCAACCACTACACATTATAGATTAGTTACATGATAATAATATTGAGGGAACCTTTTATAAACCTTCTATCTTGTGTGTTTGTTCTCACTTTATCTCTAATTATCATATTTTCACCATTGAAATCCAATTTCCTTAAATTAAAGTGAGAATAACATGGTCTGAGAGTAGGTGTTTTTGATAACCATTGATTCACCCCTTCCCCCAGTGGTAGAATAGTCTCTCCCAGGATTATCATTTGATATTAGAGAATTCTTGATGTGGTTCTAGGTAAATATTCCTAACAATTTGAGTTTTATTTTATTACTAATGTCCTCATGAATTGAATTGAGAGAGGGAGGGTTGGGAGTTATATCTCATTCTTTAATACGTTATCCATTTTCCCTTGTAATATGTTTTGTGTGACTCAATTCAGCATGATGGGATCTACTCATTACAGTGCTATATCCTCAGATTCTGGGAGGATTTGGGAGACCCATATCAGTGAGTGATCGATATGTATAATTTGACGCTTAGATAGATGATGAATAAATGGAATCAATGACCAGTGAAATAGAAATATCAAGAGAGATATTCAAGTGGAATATTAGTGGGATAAAGAGTTTCCCAGAAGACTACTAGATGAGTATTATTTGGAAAACTATTAAATTAAATGGGGATCAAGGGAGATAATATATCTTTAAATGGGTTAGATATGTTTAAACACATATTTTTATATAATGTAAAATTTATAATCTAAAATTAAATAAAAAATGATGATAGACCTATTCATCTCGGAAGCCCCTGTTATATGGTCGAGTATTTAATTTCTTAAGCCTATAAAAATAGACTTATGAATTATATCCTATATAATATTGATCTCATGATAGTCTGACCCGACCAACAGGGGACTGCATGGCTGAAAGTAACTAGAAGAAGACTCACCATTATGACCACCATATGATATGGAGGTGTCCCCAAAAGGTGAAAAACTTGGGTGATTTCTCAACCGATGGTGCCAAAACTAGGAAACCACCAGAAGGTACTACCTCCTATAGGAGATGAGAAAAAAGAGTCATAACTATTATTATAGCATAAATAAATACAATACAATAAAATATTGTTACTATGTTTTAAATGGTTAATGGATTGAACCATGAAATATAATCAATTTTTTGAAGAAATATATAAGGTCAATTACATCCTCCACTGAGGAACACAATGCAAGGAAATAAAACTGAATTAAACACACTGACCTAGAGACCTGACCCCATGGTCTACCCCCACCCCCACCCCAAAACCCAAAACACCCCAGTAGTAATGGTGGGGAATTTTTTTTGACGAAATATATTTATAGTTAGTGAATCTCAAAATGATTATCATTAACATTTCTAATAAAAACTATAGTCGAACTTTCAAAAAAATTCAAGTGTATTCTTGAAAGTTTTAATTTTTTATCTTTCACATTAATGTTTATGGTTTTTTCATAATTTAACTACTAAAAATTAAACTAAGAAACAGAAATAGAATGTATGAAATTCCATAATGAAAACCATAAAAATAAAAATAAAAAAACATCAAATCAGTTTGATTTATGAATTTAGAAAATTTTCCAAAGAATAATGACCACCATAATAAATGTTCAAAGTGTATCAAGCATATATAAATACACATACACATATAAATATATATAACTTTTACCATTTAATTAGATATTGTAAATAACTCATATAATTTACTAATTAAGTAATCTTGGTGGAGAAATAGTGTACTAGGAATAAAAAAATTATGAGAAAAATGACATATATATGGTGCCGTCATTAGTATTTCATTAGCATGACTAAAAAAAGTAAAAACATACATTTTCAATCCAAATTATTACAAAAAAAAATATATTAAAAAAAATAAATAAATAAAACAAAAAAATGGGGACTCTGTACTCCATCCGAAAACAATAATTCAAAATTTTTAGCACATGATTTAGAGTTTTTGGTGAAATTAAATAGAAATGAGAAACATAAATCTAAATGGATTAGAATGTGTCATGATTATTTCATTCTAGAAAAATCAAATATCAAGGATAAATAATTTAATATTTTTAATGAGAATCAGTCATCCCTTACTATTTTATTTTATCACTAAAATATATTTCAAACAATTATATGTGCACTTCAATTTGTTCATTGTATTATATTCATCCATTCAAAAATTAACCCTTATAATTTATGGAGGATCATTTGATTTTAATTGATATATTTTATGGTGGCTCATTTCATTTTCATTGATATATTTTAAGTGAATTATACATTGTGGTTTATTTTTATTTATTCAAATAATAATTATTTACATCAATGATTGACTAGTAAATGAAACATAAATAAAGTTCAATTTTAAAAGACTCACAACTTTATGGAATAAACCAAAAAAAAAATACTCATTATTAAAAAGATTAATGAATGTGAACATGGGATTAGATAATAGAATCGGGCATAAAGTTACTCAGTTGTGAACTCCTAAACCTGAATAACTACATACCGTTGCATAAAATCATTAAAATACCTCTTTTGGAATGTTAAATCCCATAAAAGATTTATAATTTTTTTTGACCCTAGTACAATTAAATGAAATAGAAATGAGAAAAATATTGCTGAAGGGATTAGAATTTTTCCTGATGATTTCATTTTTGAACACTCAACCTAAAAGGATAAGAACTTTAAGATTTTGAATGGGAATCAATGATATGTGTATTTCATGTATGTATTTTATTGTATTTTAAAACATTTATTTCTATATATAATTGACACGTCTTTCTAGTATTTGTAATGTGTAAAATGTTTTAAGTTTTTTGGTTTGAAATAATAGATATATCAAAAATGAACAAAAATAGGTGAATATTAGAGATAAAAGAAACATCACGATGTGAGCTTTGCTCATGGTGCGACACCAGAAAATTGAGGATAATATTGTGATATAGAATAGAAACCAGACATTTAAAATTCATGTACTTAATTATGCCATTGGAGTTCATCAGGAGAAGCCTCCACCACCCATTTCATGTCTTGAAATATTACATGTTGTGAAAATCCATTGCATGTCATATAGACTATACATGATGTAAAATTTTGCGACAGAGAAAACTTTTAAAAAGTTGCTGATGACACCCATTACACACCATGTAATCTTACATGTCGTGAATGTATCAGAAATTAAAAAACAAAATATAAAATGTTGAGGGTTTTGAAAAAATACCTTATAAATTATAACCCTTGTTCATATACCGGGGGATGTTAAGACTGAGAGAGATGCTCAGATGACTTCCAGTTGACACACACATCACCATAGAGCCCTGCTTTATTGTCATTCTTCATTGTCATTCATTATCGGGTATCCATGCAACTCATTCACATAATTCCATGCATGAGTGAGTAGTATTTTTTGTTCCATGTGATGTGATTATAGTGGTGAGTGTTGTTTAGAATAATTTATATTTATTATTAATGTTTTTGATTTATTCAACTATGATTACCAGTTCCGTTATTCTTATTTTTTTAATTTCATGACTAATAATTATTATATTTGGAGTTATTTTCTATTGAATCAATTAATTTTTTTTGATATGAAAATTATGCATTCTTATGTAGTTATGTTTAAATAAGGTTTTAGGTTCCATATTTTTGTGATTTGACCTAGTAGATGACCCCTCCAAAGGTAAAATCAAATCATTTGTGTAGGATACCGAGACCAAGGATCCCAACTGACCCAATTCCGAAACCAAATATGAATAAACTCATAATTAATTTAATCTATAGTGAAAAAACATGAAAATATTTGAACCTACCATGTCTCATCTCTTTATTTAAAACCCATTCATTACTGAAGATTCTTTAATTTTCTTCAAACAATCAAATAATTTTAATTTCAATTTCATTAATTAACATAGAGCATAAGGAGCATCCTTTCAGGTTAGACACTTGGTCTTTCCAAATAGTACATGTTTAGTTAGGTTTTTTGAATTTAATATGTTATTAAATTTTTGTAACCCTATAGGAAATCAAATAAACCCTACCAGATGTCAAAATTTTGGAACCTTTTCCATGGATCGTTGTTTTTATGTTTAAACTATTTTGGAATCATGATTATTGTTTTTATTTTAATTCATTTATTTACTCTTGGTCTTATCATGCTGTAGTTTTAGGTAATAATCTATTTCATTAATACTCTACTCACGGGAAAGAAAAATTGGATGACCTTGAATTCAACATGAAGTAGGAGAAGTATTTATACAAGAAATAAAAGGAAAATGAAGATTCTATCCAATAATAGGACATCATGGATGGAAGGGATCAATATCAAGGAGATAATCATGAGCTTGGATAGAGATAAAGACTACAGCTCCAATAAATAAATCAAGGGGGAAAGCACTGATATATTATGGAAGAACCTAAAATATGGGGGTCAATCGAAGTATTCTCATACCCCCAGTCACTACTCAACATTTTGAGATCAAGCCATCAGTCATCTAAATGATCACACATTCACTCCAATTTGCTGAGTTACCTCACGAAGATTCCAACTCACACCGTAAAAGTTTCCAAGTAATATGTTACATGTTAAAATTTCAGAATATAGAAAATAATGTTGTAATACTACATATTTTTAGATTTCCATTAATGTATAAGGGATGGGTGTGGATCCATAGTTTGTATTCACATTCAATCATGACCAAGGAAGATTTGGTAAGAATGTTTATGACACGATTTTCCTACCCTCAACGTCTATGGATCTGTGGGTAAATATTTTAAATTTTGATAAGTTAAATAAATAATATTTTTATAATTCATGGGATAGATTTAAAAAACAAAATGAGATGATTTCCCCATCACAACATTGAAATGTGGTTATTAATTTAAACATTCTATAAATGATTATCAAAGGGAAGTAGCTCGATAGTTGATGCTACTGTAAGAAAGTCTCCTGTAATAAAATCACTATAGGAGAGCTATGAATTGTTGTATAATATTTCCATTAAAAATTTCTAGTGGAATATAGACGAGGATAGAGCACAAGGAGTACACATTATAGACAACACTTGGGTTTCCACCCAAATTAATGTCATTTCAAAGAAATTCGATGTGATGATGTCCATCAAAAATCCCCAAGGTATGTAATGTAAAGATGTGAATTTTATACATTATAATCATCAAAATTATTCATAGGTATGGAGGAAAAAAAACCAAAAAAACCAAAAAAACCAAAAAAACCAAAAAAACCACAATAGGATAATCAAAATCAAGGAAAATTATTTCAGTCGAGACAATAAGGTTTTCAACCTCAACACTGAGGTCCATCACTGACCATTCAAGTTCATTCATTGGAGGAGACACTTGAAAACTTTATAACCAACACATGAGATGCACTTAAAGAGTTGAAAATTTATTCCAAGGATAAAGGATCTAAAATCAGATAATTGAAAAATGGCCCACAAAACCAACAAGTTGCAATGAGGAACTTGGAAAGTCGGGTTGGTCAGATCACTGAGAAACATAGAGATAGGTCTAGAAGAGTACTTCTAGGATTCCCAGACCACCATCCCCATGTATATATAAAAGATTTATTAATGAAAATTGGTGATAATAAACAAGTATGTTCTATAGAATTTATAGTATGTATTGAAGAACAACTATAGGGAGAGAGTAAAGAAAATCGTAGATAATATAAGGAAGATATTGAAGAAGAAGAACCACTACCATACCGACCCCCACAACCATATCTGGATCAATTTAAGATGGTAAATTTTGATGATATAAAAAAAATTATATATTTTCAATAAAATACAAATTAAGATTCTATTTTATTAGGCAACCATAAATATGACCATCTGTGCAAAATTCATGAAGGGGTTGGTGAAAAAAAAAGCTTCAAGAAATAGACATTGTTCCACTAATATGAGATTGTTCATCTATGTTATCAAGCATCCTACCATTGAATTAAATTGATCCATTTGGTTTTTCAATTCCAATTAATATTGGTTTTTATGTGTTTGGTAGTGCTCTGTGTGACTTAGGTGCCAGTGTAAAAATAATGTCGTATGAAACATTCACGGTCTTGAGATTGAGAGAGATGCATTAAGATATATTTATGATTAAACTAGATGTTACAATAGTGATATGTCATTGGGGAATACTTGAATACCTCATCATAAAGGTAGAAAAGTTCTATTTTCTAGCAAATATTCTAGTGACAGACATGGATGAATAAAAGGGCCGAATAATTTTGGGAAGACCGTTTATAACTATAAGAAGGGAACTGATTGATGTTCACAATGGGGAATAGAGATTTAGAGTTTTAATATTAGAGGTGAAGTTCAATTTTCACCAGGAAATGAATAAATCATAAGAAACAATTGATGAATTATTAGAGGATAGTCTTTTTTAATTAAAGTACGTTGTTTTCCATGGAAGAAGTGCTAAAGTAACTGTTGTTTAATGTAAAGAATAAAGTATGAAAATCATAAAAAAGGTAAGAAATTTATGGAAATATATGAAGATAGTGGAGTAAATTTCATCTGGGATAATTAAATGAAGGATAATAGATTTTGATATTCAGAGATTTACCATTTGATTATGCAATAATGGACAAGAACCCCTAGATTGGGTACATGAATATTGAAATGGTTCTGAACAATGGAAGAGTAAAATTAGTTTCACAAAAATGGAGAGGACCCATCGACACAGATTAATCATGACTACAACATTTTTTTAGATCTTGATCATGTAACCTATTACCTAACATCAACCACAAGATATAATAGAGGTAAGTTTGATCTAATGATAGTAAAAAAGTGCTTCTAGGAGGCAACTCGAGTTTTTAGGATTTTTCTTTATTTATATTCTATTTTTAGTTTTATGAAATCTTCATAAATATTTTTAATTTCATTGATATGGACTCTTATTTCACTTCTGGGTTTTTATTTTTTAGGAACATCAAAAACTTGATAGGTAGGAAACAAGTAGTATAAGGCATGAAAAGAATCTTGAGGACCAATACATCATGACTCTAGAGTAGGAATAATCTATACAACCATGTTTATAGCATCATTAAAAGGGGAGTAATCATTTCAATTTTGTAATTTTCTGTTGTATTCCATACAATTAATTTTTTAGATATTTAATTTAAAATTTCAATCTTGCACTTGATTCTAGATTTACACAACTATACTAGGAGACATAAACTTTCTAAGATAATTACCATGCAATGAATTTAAATTTATTTTTCAATAAATATTAATTAGAAAATGGGATAATGAATTTTTAGAGATAAGAATGAATATTATGATTTGGTAGATCAGGATTTATGGGAGCATGTTGGTCTTTGTAATTAAAATTTTTATTTTTCCATGCACTGAATTTTAGATATATTCCTAAATTAATTTAATTATTCACATTCATTTTCATGAGTAGTTTTCCAAGACATTAATATAATTTCTGGGAAATTCCTTTAACTTAATATTTCTTATTCTATCGATAGTATATTTCTTGAGAAACTCAGGCATCTTCTCTTCTAGAAATTTTCTGGAATCTTATCAAATCTATGAATGATAAGAGTCACTTTTAATATTATTGAGGAACCTTTTTGAAAACCATTATCCTTGGACCCACTTTTCACTAGTTATTTTTATGTTAGTGGAATACATGAATATCCTTACTAGGAAATGATCCATGCTATAAACCAATATTATTGATTCCTACCTTTCTCTAAATGTTGTGTATCATATTTAGAATAATAATTACGAGGGAGATATTTTCTAGGGTGTATCGGGATATAATTCATTGTGTAGAAATTTTAGTGGGTAATTCATTATGATTTGGGTAGAGGCCATGCATTTTTCATTGTAATTCATTATTCACATCTCTTAATAAAAAATTATTATGAAAAAAAAAGATTCTGAATTTTTGTTTTGTTTTATGGGAGGATAAAAAATCACCATTTTTAGATCGATAATATTTTGATCGTATGTTGTTAGGGGTAGAATGTGATATTTTTTTTAAGCATAGATTTTGAAAAAAGAAAAGAAAGAAAAAGAGAGAGAAAGAGAGGTTGATTCATTCATTATTCTTACATGTCACATAATCCAACTTAGAGCTTTGGGGGGGGGGGGAGATAAGTGACATATATGAAGGGATATTTTTATTAATCTTATATTTTGATATCTTTCATTAAAATTTAGATTCAAACCTACTTTTAATCCTTAATTTTTACTTCATTTACCTACCATCCCTAAGACTCAGAGTTATTAAAACCTCAATGGTGAATCCCTCATGATTACTTGTGATTATGTATTTACATGGTAGAAATGTTATATTTCTTTAAGGTATATGGTAAGTGACATGTTTTTGAGGTATCAACTAAATTCTATTTACAATTGTACTATAATGATGATTGGATAAATTTAATTAGAGGTAAATTTTAAAAGCCATATGTATAAATAATGGATTAAAAAATGAAAACAGATGATTGAAAATGATAGTTTGTTTCAAAGAAGAAAATTAAAATAAATGGTTTATTTGTTTCTTTAAAAAACATGGCATTGATGAATTCCCTTATGAGATGATTAAAAATTTTAATTTTTCCATTTTATCAATTGTTTTTATTGGCATTGAATTTTAAGCATGGTAAGGTGAACATCCATGGAAGTATGTTGAGATTCCATCCCTGAGGAAAAATTTAAATTAAAATGTGGGGGTATTTAATATGTATATTTCATGATTGTTTTTATTGTAATAAATTGATTTATGTATTTAATTTATTAATCTTTTAAATATTTGGAATGTTTGACTTTTTTTATATTTTCTGATAAGAAATAATAGATAGGTGGAAAAGGAATGAATATTGGTAAATATTGGAGATAAAAGAAACTTCACACTATAATATTCATTTGTGGTGTGACACTAAAAAAGAAAGGATGTAGTAGAGATTCATAATTGTAGTAGTGCATTTACACATTGCTTATTTAGTTACATGAAGTCAGTTCAGTAGGAGAAGGAACCTCCACCCATTGAAATTCATGACATATTACACACAGTGCAAATCCATTATACATCATATACAATATACATGATGTGAAGGTTTGGGAGAGAGATGGATATGAAAAATCTTATGATGATGCATTACACACCATGTAAATATACATGTCATGAATGTACTGAGAACTTGGAAAAAATACACAACACAGAGGATTTTGAAGAAAACCATTATAAATTATAACACTCAAATGCACACTAGGGGTACGTTGGGACTAAGAGAGACACCTGAAAAATTTCCGAATGATGCGTGCACCACCAAAGATCCATTCTTCACACTCATTTTAATCAAGACTAGCATGATCTAGTAGTCTTTTATAAGTCAGATGATTTGATTATAGGGGGAAGAGTTGTTAGGGATTATTTCAATTTATTATTCATGTTTTAGATTTCTAAAACTCCAATTATCAATTCCATTATTCTTTTTTCCCAATTTCATGACAATTCCTTGTGATTAGAGAAGTATTATTTATTTACATCAATTAATTTCCTTATTTTTTATATGACCATTAGGTAATGTAGTGTTGTTATGTTTAAATAGGGTTTTGTGTCACCTAATTTTGTGTTTTTACCTAGTAGATGACCATTACATAGTAAAAATCACATGATTAATATAGGATACCTAGACCAAGGATCCCTAATGGCCTAAGTTTTTCACCAAATTTGAATGAACTCATAATTAATTAAATCCCTAGTTCATAAACCTGAAAATAACTGAACCTAGAATGACTAATCTATTGATTTAAAACAAAGTATTTACTACACTTTCTTTCCATTTATTCAAACAATAAAATAATTATAATTTCAATTTTATTAATTTAATTAGGGAATACAGACCGTCCTTGTGGGTTTAACACTTAGGATTTCCAAATACTACACTTTTAGTTAGGATAACTGAGTTTGACATTTTATTAAATTTGTTGATCCCCATAGGAAATTAATGATTCCCTATAGGCTATCAATCAATCATCCCTTACCATTCCATTTTATCATTACAATATATTTCTAGAAACTGAATGCACACTTCAATTTTTTCATTCTATTATATTCATCTTTTCAAAAAAAACCTTTAAATTTGAATTTATTGGGGGTCATTTCATTAACAGTGATATATTTTTAGTAAATTATAAATTATAGTGAATATTATATGGAACATAAAAAAAGATCAATTTTAGAATCCTCATTTGTTTAGGGAATTTTTCATTCAATATTGTTTTTAATTTTGTTTAACATTTTTTTAAATGTAATTCAAATAGGTAATTAAACTATTTAAGAAAGATTCTATAATGTTAAAAATAAACCAAAAATATCACTTATTATTAAAATGATGAAAGAATGTGAGCAAAATATTGGAGAATAAAATCAGGCATAACGTTACTCTATTATCAACTCCTAAACCCAAATCACTACTTAACTTTACATAAAACATTAAAATACTTATTTTGAAATGTTAAATCCCATAAAATAATTGTACAAAAGAATTTCACCCCAGAACAATTAAATGAAATGGAAAGGGGAAACATTAATCCAAATTGATTAGAATGTGTCCTATTGATTTCAATATAGACTACACAACTTAAAAATCATATGGAATTTAAGATTTTGAAGGAGAATCAGTCATCCATTACCATTCCATTTTATCATTAAAATATATTTCAAATAATTGAATGAACAATTCAATTTGTTCGTTATATTGCATTCATCCTTTCAAAAAATAACCTTTAAATTTCAATTGATGTGGGATCATTTAATTTTCATTGATATATTTTTAGTGAATTATAAATAATAGGCAATACTATATATAATAGAAAAAAGTTCAATTTTATAATCCTCCCTAGTTTAGATAAGTTTTCATTCATTGTGTTTTTTAATTTTTTTAAAATTGAATTACAATTGTCATTAAACTATTTATGAAAGATTCTAGAAAGTTAAAAATAAACCAAAAAAAATTACCCATTATTAAATTGATGAATGAATGTGGACATAGGATTAGAAAATAACATGAAGAATAAAGTTACTCTATTGTCAACACATACAACCAAATCACTACTTATATTTTAATAAAAACATTAAAATTCCTCTTTTGAAATGTTAAATCCCATCCGAGATTTGTACAAAATTTTTTCACCCTAGTACAATTAAATGAGGAAGAAATTAGAAACATAAAGCCTAATAGAATAGAATATGTCCTAATGGTTTCATTAAAGAAAACTCAAATTTCCATGATAAGGACATTATGATTTTGAATGAAAATAATTCATGCCTTACCATTCCATGTGAATTATAAATAACTATGAATACTATATGAAATATAAAAAATTTCAATTTTAGAATCATCCTTAGTTTAGGGAAGTTATTATTCATTATATTTTTTATTTTTAAAAAAATTTAATTACAATATGTAATTATACTTTTTAAGAAATAACCTATAATGTTAAAAATAAACCAAAACATTTAATCATTATTAAAATCATGGATGGATGTGAACATAGGATTGAAGAATATCATCATGCATAAATTTAATCTGTTCTCAAATCCTGAACCCAAATCCCTACTCAACTTTATGTAAAAAGATTAAAATCCCTCTTTTGAAATATCAAAACCCATAAAAGCTATGTACAAAATGTTCTCACCCTAGTATAATTAAATGATATGGAAATGAGAAATATAAAGCCAAATGTATTAGAATGTATTCTCATGATTTCATTATAGAAAAATCAACTTGAAATGTTAAGTATTTTTAAATTTTGAATGAGAATCATCCATCTGTTACTATTCCATACTATTATTAGAAAAATATTTCAAAAAATTGAAGACACACTTCAATATGTTAATTCTATTTATCCATCATTGGAAACCATAAACCTAAATATTTAATTGATGGTGTATTATTTAATTTCCATTAATATATTTTAAGAAAATTAAAAATTACGATGGATTTATATTTATTAAGATACAAAATAATTTAACTCAACACTTGAATAGAAAATGGAACATAAAAAATAAATTCTAGAATCCTCAGTGTAGATAAGTTAAAATTCCTTGAATTTTTTAAAATCTAATTACAATAGGTAATTATAGATTTTATGAAATACTCTAGAAAGTTAAAAATTAACTAGAAGAAATTTTTTGTTGAAATGATGATGTAATTTGACCATAGGATTTGAGAATAGCTACAGGAATAGAGTTACTCTCTTGTCAATTCCTAAACCCAAATCACAAATTATCATTATATAAAAGCTTTTAATCCATTCTATTGAAAGGTCAATGCCCATAATTTTTTTTTACAAAATGATTTCACCTCAGTACAATTAAATGAGGTGGTCAAAGAGACTCAATTCAGTGTTTTAGGGGTAAAAATAATAGCTAAAAAATAAAGAAAAAATTAAAACCTTTCATGTTCTTCTTTATACGACACTGAAGGTGATTTTTTCACTTGAAAGGAATGTCAATATTTAAGAAAAGGTTAAAGATGAGATTGAAACTCAATTCCATTCTTGTGATTAATATTGTATAAATATTTGATTTATTAAAATCCATTATTAAATTAAAATCCATATACTAAATCAATAGCAATAACAATGATTCAAAATATTCTATGTAAGTAATAGACTTACCATTTTTCAACATAATAAGTGAGTTTGAATCATGTTTCTATAAAAAAACATTAAAAAATACATAACGCCATTATGGGGTGCTTATAACACTAATTTTGGAAGAATGTATCTACAAAAAGAACCATTCTTCGTTTTCACACAATGAGCACAACCATCCAGAGCACGACATTTCATAAAATGGAAAATATTCTCAAATGGGAAAGGGGATAATTTTATGTATGGTAAATAAATATCATAATTTTTACCTTTAGAGAATGTTAGTACATAATAATCAACTTCCCTACCCATATTGACATTTAATTCCATCAATATATTTATATCATCATCAAGGAGGGCTCCAAAAATAGTGTGTTAAAACCTCAAACATAAAACAATCATTCAAAAATGAATTCATTAATCAACACATGGGTCATGCGAACCTTCTTGAATGATGAAAAGAAGATAAATATATTGTATCACAATATCATACATGAACTTATACTCTATAAAACTTAGGT
Source organism: Viscum album (assembly GCA_963277665.1). NCBI lineage: Eukaryota > Viridiplantae > Streptophyta > Magnoliopsida > Santalales > Viscaceae > Viscum > Viscum album. The sequence goes on from OY728141.1 coordinate 1,484,292,718, forward strand.
ACCAATAGTATGTAGTTTAATTTTTAGAATAAAAATTAACAAACTTTGGAGGAATGTAGTGAACTTTATCATCATCATAAGGTACATCAGTAACATCTTAAGTGGAAATTATTAATCATTAATAGTAATAATAAGGATTAAATAGATATTTCAGTCCTTGTAGAATTGTTACCATGATCCATGGTAGGGTTTTCTTCCATAAAATATTAGGAATAAGATTATCAGTTAATGCATTGATTTTTTTTCAAATTCTTTCCATCCTCTTGGAAAATAATTTACTTCAAATTAATAACAATTCCTTAGACTTGAACAGTTGGAACGGGATTTTTTTTGGAATATGTACCGTACATGTTTCCATATCCATATCAATATTAGAAATCATATATGGTTTAAAATACCTAATGAATAAAAAAATAATACAATATTTATTTACTAAAACTGAATATTAAGAGATTACACAAAAAATAGGCATGGTAAAAGAAATAAATGAAAAACCTGTCAGAAGGAAGCAGTGACAAATATATGAATATCATAAAAATTTCTAGAGGATATATTTTCAATAACCCCATTCATTTAACAAGATATCATTATTGATCATGTAATTCTCTGTCAAGCAGAGCACAAGGTTCTGTAGAATCATGCAGGGATTCCTCTCTCGTGATATCTTCACTCACAATAATTCTATCAACTAAAAAGAATTCATGAAAATATCCCCTGGATGATAAATAAAAAAAATAATAGATAAATGTAATGATTTTTATAAATCATTTAAGGAGAAGAAATTAATACCAATTAAAAAATAAATAAATAAATAAACCTGACTATGTGGTTTAATAGAAAAGAGAAATAGAAGCAATGTGAGGAAGAAACATGTGATCAGATGTATAATCAATAGAGTGTACTTTTAAATTCTAAAAATTAATAAAAAACATTAGAGTTTTGTTTTTTGGCCCAACCCTGAGACTGAATAAAACCACAAACATTGTTAGAAGAATGAAACCTGATAACCAAGTTGCAGATATGAACATATAAACCTTGTTCATGTATAGATGTTGTAGAAATAATGTTCACCTGTGGATATTATTCCCAGCTCCAATAATTTAAATTTATAAACATGTTAAAAAATATTTGAAAAGGGTTTGTGTATGCATAAATTTCCTTAACATACCTAATTGGAAATTTAGTTCTACTCTTTTTTGGATTGGGAATAGTCAGGGGTGTTATTCAAAGTAATACGTATTGTCTTCTAACCCATTATTTTTTAAAAAAATCAATTAATATAAATGGGAGGAATAAATTTGTGTTCAACCTTTCAAAAAATATTAAACATATTAAATCCCAAGAATACCTACAAAAAAAATATGGAGTAATTATTAAAATTAAATTTAATAATGTAAACAAGAAAGCTTCTAAATCAAAGAATGAATGACAAGGAGAAAGTCTGTTAATATGAATCACAATAAACTACTGAAAAAACAATCAGTAAATAATGAATAAAAAAGAGAATAAATATATAACTATAAATTTTTAATTAAAGGAAAAGACACATGTATTCCATGAGGTATTCAATAAAATAGATTACCTTTGGAATTCAAAAACAAGCATTAATAGCAGCATCCAAATTATCCTCAAAAGACCAATCTAGTGAAAATTCACATTCAAAACACATATAGTAAAACTAGAAGCCATAATCATGGTTGTAAAAAATAGAAATAAATGAATATTTTCATGAAGAAAAATCACAAATTTTATAAATTTCAAATCGAACATAATTTGACAACATCTAGATTGCATCTTTAGAAAAAAACCATAAAATTTCCCCAAAATAAATATCCAACTCTCCCATTCAAAAAATTTTGTTCCATTACATGAAAATAAATTTTTAGTCTATTGGAAAAGTGAGATCGTCTATGTACAATGAACAAATGAATAATAACAAGAATGACTATATGTTTAGGCATATATACCTTTAATGAAATCCAAACACAAAGTTAAATTAAACAAAATAAGAAAACACCATATGTATTGAATAATTTATTATTAAAAGAATCCACTATTGAATCATTCACATACACATTTTCTATCAACCACACACAATGAAAATTAAAATAACCAAAGAAAATAGTAGAAATAAATTAAGGAGTGAGTGAAAAAAATTAGAATCAACAAAATTAAGGAATAAGTGAAATCATCATAGCGTGTTGGGATTAAAAATAATACAATGATAAATGAACTGAATTTTTTAGCTAAAAAGGATTCTATAAATTTTCTTTATAGACTGTAGATCATGATTTATCAAGGTTAAGAATAAAGGCGAGTAGTTAATGAAATTTATCACTCCATCAGTAAACTATCCAAGAATGTATAAAGAAAAAATTCCAACTATAATAAAAAAAGAAAAGTGATAGGGGAAAATAATAAGAAGTAAATAGAAAGTGATTTTTTAAATTTTTTGAATAAATAAATAAAATTAAACTTAGGGATTATATTCTCTAGGGAAAAATAACAACAAAATAAACTACTATATATATGGTATCCATTAGTTCATGTCAAAACAATTGAAAATCTCAATAGAATATTTCATATTTTTTATATAAAAGTGACAATTTTGATAATTCTAACATGAAAAATGATATTTAGAAATGAGGAAATTCATATGTTGTGCTAAATCAAAAATTAACCAAATAGGTCTAAATTTTTTTCTCATAGATCTAGAATTGAAATGGGAGTTAACATTGCAATTGAAAAAAAATTGACCCAATACTAAAGAAAAATTATGGAGCATGAAAACTTAAACAAAATAATAAATCAATCTCTTCAATTTTTAATAAAAAAATTTAACATCATCTCAAGTAAAATGAAGAAGAAAAAAAATTACGGAATAAAACTACCCAACCAAATAACATGGAATAAAACCTAGAAGAAAAATATATGCATAAAAGTAAACTCAAACATAATTATGTGAGTATAAAAATATTTTAAACCATTAAATAGATTCTTTTATAATAATTTTTTAGAAAAATAAGATAAATACCAAGGAGAATAACATTTGAAAATAGGATAAAAAAAAGTCTACAATGCATAAGTACAAAATATTTTGATTTTACTTTCAAGGCCTCACACAGGGAACCAACATTAACAACATTGTAAATTTTGTACTTTGTATGATAAAATAGTATATATTTATCTAGGAAAAATTTTCTAAAATAAGTGTAAACCTTAAAAAAATAGGGAGAAAGGTATTATTATTGTAAAAATGATTAATAAATAAATTTAAATAATTAATTTAGTAATATTATGATTTTATAAGAAAAAAAATATTAAAGAAATAAAAAATTAATTAAAAAAAGTAAATCCTTTGAGAGTTAAAAATATCAGATTAATATTTCATTTATCCCTAGATTTTATTTTTGATATTGATTCATAGTTTTTATGTATGAGAAAGTGTTGCATACATAAATCTACATTAAAATTTATTTACATTATTATTTTTCTCCAGAATATATGCCTCTCACAAGTCCATGATGTGGTTTTTCAATTCCACATAATGTAGAAGGATTACTCAATGCAGTCGAGGAAGTTACATCATACAATGGGCATGTCTGTTCAACATAACACATTTCACAAGGAGTATACTCAAAACATGAAAATTAATCAGTGCAATGGATTTTTACTACTTCATGCAAGTTGTTTCACATGCATACTCAATACATACTGAAGTTCTATATCATGTATTAGTATTTTTTAGATTTTACTAAACAAATTTAGTGTTATTCACTAAATATAATGGGTTTATTCATGTATCTACTTCACAAAATTTTATTCTTCTAAGAGAATGAAAATTACTACATAAAGCATAATCTTAATTCACCATACTTATCATGCTACATTTTTGAAAATTAATTTTGGATCATTCTAATAGATTTGGTTGATTAATTTTGTTGGTTATGGGTTAGTGGAAGAAATTTACAGTTATAGGGACATATAGATCCATGAGGATCATTTGATTCTTGAATGGATAAATCAAAAATAATTGGAGGTATAATTAAAAATAGAGGATAAGATATTGTAAAATCATTAGAAGAATCCAAGACGCTGAGAGATTTAGGGATCCAAATGAAGTGGGAAAAAATAGAGGAATATACAATGGACAAGGAAAGGAGTAAAAGGGTAATAGAGGAAAAAAGGAATAAGAAGAAAGAAACAAGGGATATGTTGCAGGAGATGGATGCAACACTTGGAAAAAGAGAGATAGAATCATCAAGAGAATTAATGGTTCAGTGGGATCTTTACATAATATATATCTATTTATTTATTTATTATAATATACTTGAATCATTTGGTAATGACCATTATTCAAGAAAATTTTATTGAGATAAGGTATGGAGGTTATCTTGTGAATATTATATAATTTATCATTTAGTTTTCATTAATAGAATTTTTTGAGTGCATACTAACTAATGATGTATGGTAAATCAATCTGAACCTTGTTAATGGCGATCATGGAGATGATGCTAATGAACCTCAAGTGAACATACCTATACCCAAGTGACTTCTGAATAGTGAAGAAGACCTAAACAATAGGGAGGCTATGATCTCAAATAGAATGAAAAAGGTCCATGAAAAACTCTACCAAATAATAAACATGACCTGTTAGTTTGGTGGAAAAACCAAAACCTATAGAAAATAACCTAGAACAAAGAGGGCCCCTATCGTATTTGGTAAAAAAACCTATTATAAAGTCCATATGATGGATAAAAATAAACAAATTAGAAACCAAAAATATACATGATATAAATCATTAAATAATAAACATATTAAACCCTCTTCTGATAAAAATTCATATTTATATATGAAAAGTTTATATACAATGGACCCAGATGTAAATCACACAAATACTATCAAATCATTAGCTTCCAACACCATTCCCATCATGTGCTATACATTCGACTCTAAAATGATACTTTCTTCTAAAAGAAAACAAATTATACCCATGTACATCAAAACCTACATCGTGTATACTGATAGGGGAGAGTCCAACAACCTAGATGGATTTCCCTCTCTCACCTCAACACACTAAGTTCAATTTAGATAAAATGGATGCGCAAAAAAATATTGGGATAAAGAGAAGGCCTGTTAACAACAAAAATAACCAACAAAGAAACATAACACAATGCACATGTAGAATAAACTTATGACTACTTGGCTAGAAGACACACACCCTGATAACTCATACAAATACTACCCAACTCAAGACATCAAAAACTTGTTTATGATCGATAACATGCATACCACAATGACCTAAAAGGTATTCCAAATCTCTCTCATCTAATCTAACATAACCACTATAACAGTCTCGCTATATACACAAAACTCACTCATTAGAGTCTCATAGGACCCATCAGTTATCTCACTACTCATTAATAAGCAAAAACTAAAAATATCTTGGGAAATAATTATGAAAAAAATAATCACAAAGTGGGAAATCAAATAGGTTCTGACCATCAATCACATGTCAAACAATAAATAAAACTAAAATGGGTAGTCAAAGAGGGCCCAAAACATTAAATAAAACTAAAAAACTATCCAATGATAAAAAAATGGGAAAACTAAAAATGAAACCCAAGTGCATAAAATAAAAACACTAGTGCTCAAACCTGTCCCCATCTCATGTCACCAATCCACACTTTAACTATCATCCAAACTACCCATAGATCACATCTAGATCGATCTAATATATTGATTTTCATTGCATATGTAGGTTCCCACTTCAAAATGGTTTCATTTTCCAACTACAACCTAAACCCTTGGATAAAAAATCAAACCACCATCAAACAAAAGACAAGTCTGTTTATTTTGTCCATGGCCTTACCTCAAGTTGGACCTTGGAAATATTTGAGTCAAATCTATCTCATAAAACTGACCATTACCTTCCAAGGGCCATCCACCATCTTCTTAGAGCCTCCAAAAATTTTTCTCCATGCCTCGAAGATAATGGGGAAGAGAAAAATTTGGAGTTATCCATATCCTAATTAGGGAAAAAATGTATAGGATATCATGAGGTATATCAAAAAAGGTATTCTTCCACCCATAATATGTTCCCACTCACACTGTCATGAAAAAGGAGTAAACCAAATCAACTAGGAGGTAAAATCACCAGCCACATCATAAGATCACAATGATGAATCACACATATTTGGATCCATTACAAGGATCATTATTCCACTAGGGACACATCTACCAAAATTTTCCTACACCATTAATCAATAATAATGAGATTAATTCCCAACCCAACAACTAATTCCAATATTGATTCTCTCCTATAAAGAACTTAGAGGGTTGTATAATATCACCAGAATATAAAAAAATTCATGATGAACTATAGTCAACATATAATCCATCACTCAATCAACAAAAAAGATAACGCACACACCAATGTTATCCCAGGTTCCTATGGAACAAAGGAAAAAAGGAAACCTAAAAATCATCTCAATTCCGTCAAAACAACCAATCACCCAATTGAAGGTATCTCACATGAATCATATGCTATAATGAATCATTATGAAACTATAGATAATATAAAATGACACTATAATCAAGAAGCATAATCAAAGAATACAATATTTAGAAAAGAGTGTGTATCCCACACAAGGTCAAATAGATCAAAAAATGTCTCAAGACATGCCCTTTCATATTTCTATTAAAATCCATGTCAAACCCTTTTAAATTAATTTATATATGTTATCACATATAAAATTGGAACACACTCGTCCCTTGTCCAAAATCCCAATGAAAACATTCTTTGAAAAAACCTATTTTTTGAAATATCATTTCAAAACTGTTTCCTACAATCCCCATTTTATTTTTGAATTCCACTTTAGTGCTATTATTCAACCAATTCACCACCAATAAACCATTTAGTAAGCTATATGATCATTTTTAACTATTAGGCCAACACAATCTGTTACAATTTATGAGATAGATCATAGAATTCCATGCAAACATGTCAACAATATCAATAATTATAACACACAAACATAAAATCACCAAATGTGTAAGAGACTTGGAAATGAAAAAGCCACTTTTTTCAACCAACAATAAATAAATGGATTCTAAGCTTCTAATAACCTTTTTCAAGCCCATACACACCTATATCATTCATAAACCATGCCAAAGTATTAACCAAAACCATTTAAGACAAAATCCTTAATTAGCACAATAAGTGTAAAACTCATCAGGAAGTGTACTGATGAGGAATCCACAAATAGGATGTTCTTCACTCTCAACATGAACTTGTGCCAATTAAACTAAAAATAACCAATTTATAAACTTGAATTGAAAACTAATTCATCTAATTACACCATAATACCTAATAAATTCACTAGAAAAAATGCCTCATGCCGAACAAAATGCAACAATGATAATCCACCATTATCGACCCCCCTCTATGAATAAAACATGAAGGCCCCTTATTATCGATGTTATTAGACCACTAGAAAAAATGCCTCATGCCAAAAAAACATGCAACAATGACAATATTGTAAATATTCTTTGTATTGGAGAGATATTACTGAAAGTTCCTTAGTTGGACCAAGCGTAGTGCAAGAGACAAAAACTAAGATTCAGATGATTTGTCATAGAATGTTGATAGCACAGAGTCGAAATAATTCTTATGATAATCATCACCATATACCTTTGGAGTTCTCAGTTGGTGACTAGATTTTCGTGAAAGTTTTACTCTGGTTGGGTCATCAATGGCTTGGGAGGAAATGGAAGCTTTCTCTTTGTTTTATGGGTCCTTTTGAGGTTGTCGAACAAGTGAAGAAATTTTCATATTGTTTAGAATTTCCACCATAGATGACGTCGATACATAACATATTCCATGTATCATCGTTAAGAATATGTTTATCTAATCCATCTCATGTTTTGAGCTGGAGTGATCGGGAGATTGAACCTGATCTATCTTTGACCGAGTGGCCAGCCATGATAGTTGATTATGAGACCAACGTACTTCATGGGTGGATAATACCTTTGGTTCATGTGCTATGGAAGAATTTTTCTGATAATAACAAGACATGGGAATGTGAGGAACTGATGAGAGAGAAGTTGCCTCAAATTTTTTCAATGGAAGCTTCTTCATAGGCTTTCTCGAGATAGAATGTTTTTATGGCGGGGAGGTTGTAACACCCCGTTACCGATCTGATATGCATTCCTTTAACCTGGTCATGTATTTTACTTTTCATTGAATGGGTAGGATTTATAATTAACTGAGAGGATACCAATAATGGTGAAGCCATATATTTTTCAGACACTCAGCTTTAGCCAGCATTTTTTATAGGATGCCAGGGGATTACACACTATGTAACTAGGTTGCAGGACGTGTAAAAATTCATGGATACAAGTCATAAAAGGATTCACACTGTGAAGGTTACAAATTTTGAAGAGACTTTACACATCTTTAATGATTTAAATATAGGTTTTAAACTTGGAGCATCAGTTTTTAATTTGAGGTGACACATTTTTCAGTGGTTACAGAAATTAACTATTTCACGATGTGAAAGGGTATTAAAAATCATGTAATACCCTGACTGCAGTTTTTAAACAGGCAGTGCAGTTGTGATTATTTTTTCCCTCTTCTCCAATTTCTTCTCCCTCGATCTGAGGCCATCCCCAGGCATTATTTAATCTCTCCAACCCTTCTGGATCCTCTCATTTGGTCCTCAGTCATCGTCACACTTGCAGTGTGATCCTTAAGTAAGATTTCTCCTTCATTATTCATCTTTATCTATTTTTAATCATTTTTTGATTTCAATATATCATCCTAAAATTGAAGGATCTATGTTCCTTTTTTCTAGATATCATCTCTACGTTGTGTTTCAAGGACTTTTACAGCTTTTTTCTCATTTCCAGGTGTCGTTGCGAGTGTTGAGTTTTGGGAAAAGGTAGGTTATTACATCCTGTTTATTCAAATTGATCAAGTTTGAATTTCTCGATTTATTTAAAATGTTAATTTAAATTCAATTGATAAAAATTTATTTCAATTTGTGTAAAAAAATTCAATTCTAGTGAATTGGGATATTTGAAATGGTTCTAGAATGAGAATTGAGAAAACCCCCAATACTGTTGAATTGGGGTGGGTTTATAGAAATTTTTCAATTTAAATTGGAATTTTTATGGAAACAATTTCAATTAAATTTTTGAATTTAATTATGGTAATTAATTTCTAAAATTGATGGAATTGGTTTTTAATGGATTTCAAACTTTTGAAAATTGATTAATTTTTTTTATATAAACCCAGTGGTTTTATCTTTTTAAGGAGGCATGTTGTTTTTATTAAAACCTATTTTGTTTTTAAATGAAAAATTAGATTTGAAATGGAAAAATTAGATTTAACTTTATTATAAGTAGTATTAAAATAAATTTCCCATCATTTATTTTCTAAGAGCATATTCAACCCTTGGGTAGTTGGTGAGTTATTTCGACACACTATTTTCCATTAAAACATTCTAAAACATTCAGGTAGTGGGTCACATCCATGATGGGATGGTGATGAGTTACCTTTGGCTAGTTTTTGGGGGACATGTGTATACACATATTGTTGTGATCACTTAGTGAGTGAGGAGTCATGTAGCCTGAAAATTTCATTCCTATTTGGCAGATGACCATGATGCTTGCTTGTTTTATATTGGAGATATAAATGTATGCCATTTTTGTAACACTGCATTACATGAATTTTGGATTTACATAAACTATTTTATGTAAATGTTTTATTTAAGCCATTATTTTTTAAATATTCCATCACTTGTAAATCCTTTGGTTAAATTATTTTTCCATAATTTGAACTGTATAGAATGATTTATTTAAATATGATTTGAAAATGCCAAGCCTATTTATTTTAAAAATTGAAACCATTTATTTGGTTAATATATTATTGGTATCTGTTATGGAATCATTGGTGAGATCCTACTAGTCTTTTTATCTCACACCCTACTTGTGCTTTCGGGTGTTTGTAGGTTATCCACTTCCAAGTTCGAGTAAGGTGAAAGGATCTCTTTAAGGTGGATCCAGCTATTGAATCTAGAACATAGTGTGTTGTTTCCTTAGGGACATGGATCATTTTCCTATTTTTAATTACTTGGGTTATAGTACCTTGGGATTTAATTCCTTGTTTAATTATGTTACATTACTCCCAGTGGATTTTCTTTTCTATTCATATTGACTTTCTTATCTTTCTTCTGCTATGTTTTGTGGAAAATTCAACCCCACTTACTTTTATATGATGTTAGGTGATAGTCACCAACCTATGGGGATTGGGAATGAACTTTGGTCTATGTTAGGGATTTCATGGTTACTGAGTTACCAGGGTACCCGAGTTGGTTTTTGACAAGTTGTGTTAATGAAAACAACTTGCCCCTACTCCATCCATTCCCTAGTGGGATGACAGTTCTTCATCAAACACAACTTGATATTGTTACCATGACTTCCAATTGTATCTATCTGTATTTAATTGAGTTGAAAATCAATATTATTTATGATCAAGACTCCCAATGAGTGAACCAACATTGTTTGGACTCCCTTTCCTAAAAATGGTTGCACAATAGGATAAGAGAGATGAAATAGAACCAACAAAACAACAATGTATTTTATTACAGATTCCAAGTTGAAACTACTAAAAATAAATTACTAACCCCTAAACCTACTACTAAAACCTATATTAATAACCCCTAACTACCCTAAAAACACATAAAACTAATAAAAAATAAAAATGAAATACTATAATTGATAGTTATTACAACTCACACCTAACACAATGATAAAACCCTCACCCTATCATGGAAAAGACAACCCAACTATAGAAACACATTTATAACACTTATTTAGATGATATTTATTTACTATAAGTGTGCTACATATATTTCTTATCAATTTATATAAATATTTATCTCTTTATTATCAATAATCCTTTTCAAAGACATTATTTTCATTACATGATCTAATCATTATTCATTTTTAACATACCATTTTTATGTTTTTTTTATTTTTATGACTTTTATTGAAAATGATGATTTAATTATTTTTAATTATTTCAACATTACATAAAAACAAAATAATTGTTTTCTTAAAAAATCAAAAAAAATTATATTCCACTAAATTACTTTTTATCTATGTTGATACCCTTTTAAATTCGACCCTTTGAATGTTCCTTATGATATATTCCCAAACATTACATTATTTTATAATCTATTACTGTAGAAAAATATTTCATTTATTTATTATCCAAATTCTTATATATCTATGGTATTGTGTAAATAAAATATCTAAAATATATATAAGATGATTGATTCATCACTACCTTTATCTTACCTTATCATCAACTATACTTAAAGATAATATTTTTTTCAATACAGTTTCATCATGAAAAACTTATAATTTCATATTTTAATTGAAGGATATTCACCTAGATAGTTATACAATTTGATTGATTTGAGAGATATAATAACATATAACCATGCATACACTTATTCTATAAAGTTTAAATACCTTATACTTCGTTATACTTATTCAGGGATGTTCACCTAAATATTTTTATCATCTAATTTATTATAGAAAACTATTGATATGATTTTGTATTCATTTATTTTATAAAGAAATTTTTGTAAATCCAATCATTGATTATTAATCCACGTGTCATTATTTTGTTCATTTTTTAGTGACACCCATAAGTGAGTAAATATTATTATGTGATGGGTGTGCATGAAATCACCAATGCATTGGATAAATCTTTACATATCAAAGAATTATTATATGTATTGATGTTATGATGAGACACATGGGCCCAAAATTTTAGAGTCTTCTAGTGAATTGGGTAAAGATGATATATCATGAGATTATTATTTAAGAAATGAATGGTTGGATCAAAACATTATGTTAGGATGGTCTTGGAAGCTAGGCTTGAAATATGCATATGATATCTTATGATCATGAATGCATTAAATTCAATGTCATGTTACATTCTAATGTCATGAAAAAAATCCAATTTCATGCCACATTCTTATGTAATTCCACATTACTATGTCATTTCATATTTCTATATCATGTCCCAACCTTTTTTATGATTCATTTTTAGGTTTCATGGTTCATATTCTACTGGGAATGATTTTATTATGTTATTACAATTTAATTTTTTTATGTTTTCATGTATATATGTTTTTGGTATGCTCACTACTTTATGGAGTTCGCCATAATAAATTATGTTACTCTGATTGATATCCCCTATGTTTTTATCTTTACATAGTATTTGAGATCACTAGCTTATTATGTTTATCTATTTTTCAAGGATTTTCTATGTGGTGATATGTATAAAAGGAAATGATGTGTCGAGAATTTCATGGAGTAAATTTATTATGTGTTGGGAAATAGAATTGATATAGAGTTAATCTCTAAAGATACTAACCCTTTGGGTACTTAGAGTGTGATTTAATCATTAGTTTTTATGAAACATCATGTAAAATGATATATAATCTATGGGTTGTATAATTTAGAATAGAATTGTATGTTTAAAGTATAAATTTTTAGCATAATATCCATAAGGGTAGAAAAAACAATTGAATACAACATCCAAGAAGCCAGACATAGGGAAATGCAAGATGTGGGACCACCAGTCTAGGAAAGAGAGGATGATGAAGAAAAAAACAACAAGGAACCTTGATGAGAGTTTATAATATCTTACTAATTCACATAAATCTCTAGAGTTTTATGGGTATATGAAGTTTGATTTGATAATTCAATCAAATCAGTCTTTGTCAAAGGTTGCTGAAATGGATGTCCATAGAGTGATTAACAGTGGTCAACTAGATATCCCAGTTTGATGTAATGCATGCAGAAGGGGAAATTGTGACCACCATCATATCAACAACCATAAGTATTAAAGGAATGACTAGTACAATTTCCCATAAGTGATGTATAATAAATGGTATTAATGAACAAATCATGGAGTGGGTCTTACCTAGTTGATTATAGACTAATAGAATCTCATAGATGAATTGAATGGTAGGTATTTTAGTCGTTGATATTGCATACTCTAAATAATTTACATATAAAAGACTAAAGGGACATAAACAATCTTGTTGAGTCAGGTAGGCTTCTGATGTAGAAGTAAGTGGACACAAATCAAGAATCTTACCACATAGTTTCTTCTATCCAGTAAAACATATATGGAATCGATGATTTTAGTTATGGATGCTAATCATTGAAGAACATCAGACACATGAGCTAGACTATTTGTCTCTTCCAACATGATAGTCAAAGTGCCCCAAAGTTCCCTTATGGTGTTCTCAGTTCAAGTGACATCATTAAGTAATTAATACATAAAATTAACAAGAAATAAAAAAATTATATCAACAGACGTTCAAAACTTGTAGATTGGATTAGATTTCAGCGACATAGGGTCAAAAATATGGTAATTGAGATACATAATGATGAGAGACATATGCCCAATCTCGTGCCAAAACAATATAAAAGGAACAATGCTAATGTCCATGAGACACATGGTTATGATGATAAACTTTTAAAGATGAAGTGATTCTCAAAGAAACCCCCATGGTAAGAAATTGGATTTGAAAATGGGCTTACCCAAAGGCTTTCTCATCCCATTATAAATGTGGGAGAGACTAATAAAATATAGTTCATACATGGGTAATGCTAAAATGTCCCCAGACCGATATGGTCCCAAACTATTTAGAACCAAACTTTGCATTTTCAATGGTGAAAATAATTGATATAGGGAATAGATAATGAATAATCGTCAAACCAGTGGGAAGAGTAAAAAAGAGAGGACTCTGACCAGAATAGTTAGTGCGAGATCATAAGTCACGAAGTAAAAAAGAATAGTTAAGAAATTTCAAGGAATATAGGAACAACACAATACATTATTCTAAAATTAACATTGAATTACTTGATTTTACACCCACAGATGACTATGCATGATGTAGACATCTGATTTGATGGGATTCATGAATAAGATGAAGATATTGAAATCCCGATTTATAATAATTGTGATGTTGGGATAGGGAATATGGAAAATAATATTTTAATACTCCTTAATTTAGGATTTATTTAGATAAAAGAACACATTATATAATCCAAAATGATCATGAAGCCTAGTGTAGTTGGTAAATTTAGTACATAGCCTAAAAACATGCAACAAAAATACAATGAAATTATTGAAAACTTCCGTAACATATTCCTAAAATTTCACAATTCTTCTAAAACGACTTGGGAAAACCTGGGATGTATATAATAAAGGGATGATCTATAAATCCTACTAAGTAAATAAAAAAAGAATATCATAAGGTAAAGAAGTATATGTAGGCATGTAATTTTGGCCCGACAACTAGAAATATCAAGTGGCTCAGCCTGACAAAGCCTGACTCAGGCTGGGCTGGGCTCGACCCCCTGATTCATTGGGTTGGGTCTGGGCCTTTGTGGTAGGCCTACAGGCTAGACTGAGCTAGACCACATTTGGCCCACTCAATGGTCCGTATAAATCCCAACCCATAAAATCCCACCCGCTCTAAAAAAAACTAGGAATCTTCTGGTAAGGACACTCAAAATCCCTACCACAAGTTTCCATGGTTTTGCATAGAACCACAGGTGCATGCAATGTGCTTGGTTTTAATCTAATAATTCAGTAATATATATATATATATATATATATATATATATTATGCATACACAGAAATACACACACACACATACACAAACATATTATATATATATATATATATCTATATCTATTTGTATTTGTATATATATATTTCTATATATATGTGTGTGAGTATATATATATATATATCCATCAATCTATCTATTAATAAAAACTAAAAAACAAGACAACCCCACCCCACCCCACCCCACTCAACTTGAGTGCATGCCTTACATACCCCTCCCATTCGATATTATTTTTTTTTGGAAAAGAAATGGTCAAATTCCATATTAATTTTTTTAATTAATTTAAATTAATTTAATTATTTAAAATAACATGAAACTTATTATTCTATGACTATTTTTTTATTTATAATTATTATTAATGGGTTTTATTATGGTGATTGATATTTATTTAGCTAGGGAAGTCACTCTATACTCATTTTTTAATCAACTGTTTTCAAATTAATTGTTTGACCATTAATTATTTTATGAATTTTTCTATATTTTATATTTTTGTTAAATAAAATAAAATATTATAATTATAATAGGTATGTGATGTTGAGGTTGAGAGTTCTTATAGAAGACATGAAGTGAGCAGCTTTAGAATTTTTAAATGATTCTGAATTAAATGAATGAATTTTCAATTGTAAATTTTTAATAAAAAATAAAAACAATTATTAAAAAAATGAAAAAGGTTTTTAAGAAAACGTTTATAAACATTATTTTTTAAAAAAACATTTAAAATCATTTAATAAAAATTTAGTAAAATGTTTAAAAAACATTTAGTAAAAACATTTAGAAAAAAAATTAAAAATTTTTTTTAAAAAAGTTTAAATAAAATATTTGGAAAAATGTTGAAAACAAACTTTAAAAAAGAACCTTTAAAATAAATAATTAAAAATTATTTAAAAAAAATTCAAAAAAAAATTAAAAAAAGTTTAAAAAACATTAAAAAATGTTTAAAAATGTTAAAAACAAATATTGAAAACAAAATTTTAAATGAAATGTTAAAAAAACGTTTTAAACAAATATTTAAATGAAAAAAAATCCATGAAAAATTTACCAACAAAATTGTTTTACATAAAATAAAAATGATAAAATAAAAAAATGGTTGCATAAACCTAACATATAACTATAAATCCTCTTATTCTATACTGTGTAAATACCTTATACATCATTATTCTAATTCAAGGATGTTCACCTATATAGCTATGTCATTCAATTTAATGGATAAAACTATTTATATGACTATGTATCCATTTATTTTATATAAGAAATTTTCTAATGAAATCATTAATTATTAAGCCATGTATTGTTATTTTGTTCATTTTTATGTGATTCTCGTAAGTAAGGACATATTATTATGTGAAAAGTGTGCATGAAATCATCAATTAATTAAATAAATCTTCACATATCATAGAATTATTATATTTATAGAATTTATGATGAGATTCATGGGCCTAAAATTGTACAGTCTTTTAGAGAATTTGGAAAAGATGATATATCATGAGATTATTATTTATGACCTGGATGGTTATATCAATCCATTATGTTTTGATGGTATTGGAACATAGTATTGATATATGCTTATGATACCTTATGATTATGTATGCATTACATTCCATTCCATGTCATATTCCTAATTCATTCCACATTCCTATTTCATGCCACATTCTTATTTCAAACAACATTATTATGTCATTCCAAATTTCTATGTCATAGTATATCCTTCTGTTATAATTATTTTTTAGGTTTTCATGGTTCATATTCTACTAGTCATGATTTCCTTATGATATTACAATGTACTTTTGTTTATGTTTTCATAAATATATGTTTGTGGTATGCTCACTTCGTTATGGACTTCACCATAATAAGTTATGTTACTCTGATTGATATCTCCTATATTTTCCTCATTAGAGAATATTTGACACCATTACCTTCTTATGTTTCCATTTTTTGAAGATTTCATATGTGGTGATTGTCATAAAAGGAAACCATGTGTGGATCATTTCATGGAGGAAATTTATTCTGTGTTGGGATATAGAATGGATATATAGTTAATCTCTAAAGACACTAAACCTTTGGTACTTATAGTGTTCTTTAATAATGATTTAATATAAAACATATTTTAAAATGATATATAATATATGGGTTGTCTTAGTTTTTTTTGACAAAATGGGTTGTCTTAGTTGGTATAGTATTATACATGTAAAGTATAACTTTGTAGAACAAGATTTAGAAGGGTAGGAGACACACCTAATTCTAGTATTCGAGAGGCCAGATAGAGGTAAATGAAAGTTGTAAGACCACTAGTTTATGAAAGAGAAGATGATAAGGAAGCAAAGATAAAGGAACCCCAATGAGAGTTTATTGGATAAAAATAATTTTTCAAAAGCTTCAGAGTGTGAAATGTGTATGAGTATGGAGTCAATAAGTTAATAAAAGAAGTGTTTTTCATGTTGGATGAAATGGAAAACCATAGACTGATCAATAACGATCAAATCAATATCCCAGTATGATGCAATTCTAGCTGAAGGGATGGTTGCGACCACTATCATGTAAAAAACTATAAGTATTAAAATAATGAACACCACCACATCCCATGAGTGAAGTATGATCAGTATTATCAAAGAATGAATCATCTAGTGAGTCTTTCCTAGTCAGTGGTAGAGAAATATAATCTCATAGATTAATTGAATTGTAGGTATCTCAATCAATGGTGTTTTATACTTTGGATAATGTCCATATAAAAGGATAAAGAGGAATAACCAATATTTTTTAGTCAAGGAGGCTTTTGAGGTCAGAGTAAGTGTACAAAAATCAAGAAGATCTTCATATCATTTCTTCCATTCAGAAACATATGTTAGGAAATGATGATGTTAGTGGTGGATACTAGTCATTGAAGAACATCGATCACATGAGCTTGATTGTTAGTCTCTGACAACATTAGAGTTAAAGAGCCCCAAATATCCCTGATGGTGTTCATAGTTCAAGTGGAGTCCTTATATAATTAGTACATAAAAGTTAAAAAAATGAGAAAAATTGCTATCAAGAAACGTTCAAACCTTGTACTTTGTATTAGATTCTAGTGACAGAGGTTTTGCAAGATGGTAATTGAGATACATACTGATGAGAAATTTAAGCACAGTCTCAGGCCAAAAAAATGGTGGTGGCACAACACTCATGTCCATGAGACACATGGAGATGGTGATCAACTATGGAATAATGATGTACTTCTAAAAGAAACACCCATGACAAGAAATTGGTTTTCAAATGTTCCAATCCATAGGGTTTCTCGGCCCATGCTAAAATTGGGTCAAACTAATAAAATCTATCTTATATAGGGGTTATGTAAAGATTTAACTGCACCCGTATGAGCCTAAACCATTTAGGATCGACCTAACCATTTTACATGGAAATAAGAAATGATGTAGGGAATCGATAAAGAATCATCATCAAACTAGAAGGAATATTTTAAAAGAGGGAACACTGATAGGAATAGTCAGTGTGAGATCATAATTCAAGACTCAATAGGAATAGTTTGGAAATGGGAAGGTGTTTAGGAACAACAAATGGAATTATGATAAAATTAGAACTAAATCGCTCGATTTTAGACCTTTAGATAATTATTCAGGATGCAGAGAAAAAATTCAATGGGATTAATCCACAAGAAGAAGATATAAAAATACAGATTTATAATTAGTGGGATGTTGGGATAGAGATTATGAAAAATTGTATTTTAATACTCCTAAATTCAGGGTTTATTAGATTAAGGTACACATTATACAATCCCATAAGATCATGAATCCTAGTGTATTTGAGAAATTTTGTACATAGAATAATAACTTGTAACAGAAATAAAATGAAATTATTGAAATCTTCCTTAACATGATCTTAAAATTCCACCTTTATTCTAAAATTGTATAGGATAACCTATTAATGTACAAAATAAAGGTATGAGATATAAATCCTAGTAAGGAAATATGCAATGAATTACATAAGATATTGTAGTATAAGTAGGCATGTAATTTTTTCCTAGAAGCCAGATAGTCCGAGTGGCCCAGCTCGACAAAGCCTGCTTGGGATGGGTCGGGCTCATGCCCATGATTCATTGGGTCGGGTCTGGGCCTTCGTGGAAGGTTCGCGAGCTGGGTCGGCTCACCTCTGGCCTGCACACTGGCTCTTATAAAGACCTACCTGTAAAAGCTCTCCCACTCTAAAAAAACTAGGAAACTATTGGTAGGGAGACTCGAATCCCATAACACAAGTTTCCATGGCTGCAGCTGGTTTTAAACTAAAAAATCATTGATATATATATATATAGTATACATATATACATATACATCTACTTACACACACACACACATATATATATTATCTATATATCTATATGTATATGTATTTGTATATATCTATATGTATATATATCTGTGTGTGTTAGTGTGTATCCATTCATCTATAAATTAATAAAAACTAAAAAACTAGACACCCCCACCCCACCCCACCAAATTTTAGTGCATACATTGTGCACCCCCACCCATTCCATATTTTTTTGGGAAAACAAATGATCAAATAGCATATTAATTTTTTTAATTAATTATTATTTAAATATTTTTTTTAAAATAACCTAAAAATAATTATTTTATGAAAATTTTATGATTTATAATTATTAAGAATGTTATTTATTATGATGATTGATATTTATTTCAACAGGATAGTCACCACAGGTTCGATTTTTTTGTAGAACATTTACAAATAAATTATTTGACCTTTAAATATTATCTGAATTGTTCGATATTTTTTATTTCTATTAAATTTAATAAAATATTATTATTATAATAGGTATGTGATATTGAGGTTGATGGATCTTGTGAAATACAAGAAGTGAGAACTTTGAAACATGTAAAATGTTTGAGAATTAAATGAAAAATGTTTCAACTATAAAATACTAATAAAAAAATAATTTTATTACATGTAAAATGATTTTTTTAAAATGTTAAATAAAACGACAAAAAAACATTAAAAAAGCATTTAAAAATGTTTTAATAAAAATAAAATTAAAAAATTGTTTAAATAAAACATTAAAAAATGTTCAAAAACAATGTTTAAAAAAATTATTTAAAATTATTATAAAAATTTTTAAAAATTATTTACAGAAAAGTTTTAAAAAATGTTTAATATTTTTAAAATAATTCAAAAATATTTACAAAATTCATAAAACAAACATTTAAATGAAACATTAAAAAACATTTCAAATAAACCGTTAAATGAAAAAAATTAATTTTTTTTACATATGTTTTTTACATAAAATAAGATGTTTTAAATGAAAAAATGGTTACATAAAAAAAATCAAGAAATATATGAACATATATATATAACACATTGTATATATTATTTTGGAAATAATAAAATCTCATAAGGGTCGTCTTGTGTACTGAAAATGAAAAGCCAGGCCCAACTTGATGGTTTGGACCGGTTCAAACCACCTCTTGTGGTTGTTTGGCCAGGAGCAACCTGGCCCAAATAGTGGTTCGCAACCCGGTTTTTTGGAGGGAAGGCCCGACCAGGCCAGACCCAATTTGGGACAAGACTGAAAAGGCTTGGCCAAATGTCATAATTATGTAACTGTGATTCAATAAGTATATTAAGGTAACATAATAGGGGTGAGAATCATAATCTTAAACTATGTGACATGATATAATATAATTGCCTAAAGACAAAATGGGAATGTGGAAACATAAAAAATGACTTCATATGCATAAGTCAAGGCTAACCACCATGACTATATAACAATGTTCTTAGGATAACCTATAATGCACCATAAATGGAATCCCATGAGATTAAAAAATTGCACAATGCATTAGAGGACTATATAATTTGGGTCTCACCCATCACTTCCATATCATGTACATGCATAAGTGTGCCACATTGATCATACAAAATAAGGATGTATTTCGTCACTTTTAATCCCTTTATTAAAGAGTGTGATATGAATAAATATAATTCCTAAATCAATAATGTATAGTTACATTTAGTTTAACAACCTTGTGTTTAAATGGGGATGGGTATTCACTACAAAATGTTTTGGCTTGAAAAATCACAGGATAATTTCAGCAGTGTAATTGCGGTACATAAAGATTAATAGGAATAATAAATTTGAGTGAAAGGGGTACCTTATAAATTATAAATCATAAGTACATTAAGATATATATGTAATGAAATATCCCAACATGAGAAATTGGAAAATAAATGGCATAATACAATGAAGGTTCTTGAATAAATAAAAGAAACATATGATCTCTTACCTTGAGGGAACACTACTAAAAGTTTTTGAGGAGATTCTTAAGAGCTTGGGGGGATCTTTAGAGGGATTTTAGAGGTAATTCAATAGTAATATCATTCTATAAGTGTTTTTAGTGAAGATGAATGAGTTTTTGGGTGGATTTATATTTCAAAAGAGAGGAGAGTTCTTTATTAATTTCCAAACATAGGTTTTGGACCCTATATGATAAATTAATCAAAACCACATGGATTACCTGGTTTATTCCCATGGTTTTTGTAAAATTGGAGTGTATTTTATTATTTTATAAGTATAAGAACCTAACTCATTAAAATATTACCCTTGGGGATGTGGAAGTGAATCGTTTTTATAAATAATTTATTTTAAAACCTTAAAATATTATATATGTTTTGGAGGACTTATTAAGGGGTTATAAAGTTAATAAATAACCTAAAAACACATTACTTTAAAGGGGAAACATAATTTTGGAAGTGGATACCCTTTAATGGTGTTCACGGATCATGTGGTGTCCTTAAGTAATTATTACATAAAATTAACAGGCAATGAAAAAAATTTATGTCAAAAAACATTCAAACCTTGTACATAGGATTAGATTCCAGTGATGGAGGGTTAATAAGATGGAAATCTAGATACATACTGAAGAGTTACATAAAAAATTTTCTCACAAAAAAATTGGTGGATGCATGACACTCATGTCCACAATACACATGGAGAGTATGATCCACTGTGGAATAATGAAGTATTTCTCAAAGAAACCCCCATGATAAGAAACCAGCTCAAAAAATGGGCCTACCCACAGGATTTCTCAACCCATTATAAAAGAGGCTAGACTAATACAATCTAGATCATATATTGGAAATATTAAAATAACACAACAATCATATGAGAGAAAACCGTTTAGGCCTGCCCTACCCATTTCCCATGCCCATAAGAAAGGATGTAGAGAACAAATAAAGAATCATCATCAAACCAATGCGAAGAATCGAAAATAGAGGACACTAAGAGGAATAGTAGTCATGATATAAAAATATAATAATCAACATGAATATTTAGAAAAGGGAAGTTTATATAGGTAAAACAAAATATATTATGCTAAAATTAACATTGAATCACTTAATTTGATTCCCAAATATGATTATGCGTGATACAAATGATCGATTCAATGAGAATCATAAATAAGAAGAAGATATAGAAGTTTCAATTTAGAATAAGTGTTATTTTGGGATGGATATTTTAAAAAATCATATTTTAAAAATCCTTATTTCCTAATTTATTAGATAAAGGTACACATTATACAATCCAATATGATCATGAAGCCTAGTGTCTTTGGAAAATTTGGTACATAACACAACAAAATGCAATAGAAATACAACGATATTATTGAACACTTCTTTAACATGCTCTTAAAATTCCATAATTCTTATAAAAAATCATGGGAAAACCTTAGGACGTACATAAAAATAGTTTGAGATAGAAAACCTACTATGGAAATAAATAAAGCATAGAATAAGGTAGATCAATATATATAGGAATGTAATTTTGGCTCGAAAAATAGAAATCCTGAGTGGCCTGGCCTAAAAAAGCCTGACTTGGGATGGGCTGGGCTTAGGCCCATGATTCATCAAGTTGGGTATATGCCTTCATGGAAGTCCCACAGGACGAACTGAGCCAACCCACCATGACCTGATCGTTAGCCTGTATAAAGCCAAGACTGTAAAGGAATTCCCACTCTAAAAAATAATTAGGAAACTGCTGGTAGGGAGACTCGAACCCCATACCACAAGTTTTCAATGCTCCTCCTAGACCAACTGGTCCAGGCAGTGCGCCTAGATTTAAACTACAAAATCATTAATATATATATATATATATAATACATATATGTATATATATACATAGACACACACACACACACACATGTTATATCTATATATATATATATCTATATGTCTATATATATTTGTGTTTATATATATATATATATATGTCCATATATCTATATATTGTTAAAAATTAAATAACAAGACACCCCCATCCCATCACACCCAACTTTAGTGCATGACCTTCACACCCCCTCCAATTCCACATTATTTTTTAAGAAAATAAACAGTCAAATGCCATATTAATTTTTTAATTAATTACTAATCAATTTTTTTTGAAATAAACTAAAAATAATTATCTCATGTATAATTTATGATTTATAATTATTTTTAATGTTATTTATTATGATGACTCATATTTTTTTAGATAGGGAAGTCACCACAAATTTGTTTTTTTAATCGAATGTTTTCAAATAAATTATTTGACCTTTAATTATGTTTTGAATTGATATATATTTTTGTTTTTTAATAAATAAAATAAAATATTATAATTATAATAGTCATGTGATGTTGAGGTAAAGGGTTCTTGTGATACTCATGTACTCAGAAATTTAAAACATGTAAAATTATTGAGAAAAAAATGAAAAATATTTCAACTGTAAAATGTTTATAAAAAATAAAAAATAACATTATTACAAAATAATGAACTAAAAAAACTTTTAAATAAAATTAAATAAAATTATAAAAAAGTTTAATTTTCTAATAAAAAATCATTTAAAAAACATTTAAAAACATTTAGAAAGAATTTTCAAAACCAACGTTTTAGTTTAAAAAAACATTTAAAAAAATACTTAAAATAAAATAAAAAAACATAAGAATATGATTAAAAAACATTTAGAACATATTTTTTAAAAAAAGTTAAATAAAATTTTCAACAAAAATTTAAATGAAAACAAGTTTTTTCAAAATGTTTTTACATACAAAATTGTTTTACATAAAATAAAAATGTTTAATTGAAAAAATGGCTGCATAAAAAAATAAAAAACATATATATATACATACATATAACTCATTATATATATTATTTTTAAAATAATAAAATTTTATAGGGGCCTGACTGTGGACCGAACTGAAAACCAGGCCCGACCTAACAGTTTGGGTCGACCCGTGGCCAAGCTCGGGCTGCCTCATGGGGTTATTCAGGCTAGCCTGACCTGGTCCAAGCCAGGTTGAGAAAAATTTCATCCTTGAGTACATATGATCCATGAGGCATATCAAGGTAAATATAAGAGGTTTTAGAATCATAATACTGAACAATTATTCATGATTTAATATGATTACATAAAAACAATATGGGAATGTGACCATGGAAAACATGGCATTATAAATATAAGTCAAGGATATCCACCAAAAAAGTATAATAGTTTTCTTAGGATAACATCTAATTCACCATAAATGGAATATAATGAGATAAAATCACTACACAATGCATTGAAGGACTATATAATTTCATTCTCACCTATCGCTTTCATATCATGTACATGCATGAGTGTGCCACATAGATCAAAGAAGATAAGGATGTATTTCATCACTTTTAATACCATGATTAAGAAGTGTGATATGCAAACATGGAATTCCCCTATCAATGAATAATAGGAAAATCTAGTTTAATACCCTTCAATGGAAATGGAGATAGGTGTTCACTACATAGTTGTTTGGCATAGAAAATTACAGGATAATTTCAGCAGCGTAACAATGGTACAAAAAGATCCATAGAATGAATTAATGAGGGTTTAAAGGGTTATATTATCACTTAATAATTAGGAATGTAATATGTATGTGTAATAAAAAACCCAATTTGATCATATTGAAAATAAATGGCTTAATACAAAGAAGGTGCTGGAATAAAGAGGAGAAATAGTGGATCCCTTACCTTGAGAGGACACTTCTATAAGATTGGGAAGAGCTTCTTAGTGCTTAGGGGGATGAGAGACGTTTTGAGGGATATAGATAAGGATGTTCAGATTAATACCATGATCGAATGGTTTTGAGTTAATTAGAACGGGAGGATGGGTGGGTTTATATAGAAAAAGAGAGGATAGTTCTTTATTAATTTCCAAACATATGTTTTGGAATCTATATGATAAAGTAATCAAAAACACAAATATTCTATTGATTTTTCCATGATTTCTTCCAAAGAGTATTATTTTCGTTATTTTATAATTATAAGAACCAAAATCATTAAAATAATAACCTTTGTGTTTTGGAAGTGAATCATTTTTATAAATAATTTATTTTTAATCATTAAAAGAAATAATATATGTTTTGGTGGATTCAATAAGGGATTATAAAATTTATCAAATAACATAAAAAACACATTATTTTAAAGTGGAAAATTAATTTTGGATTTGGATACCATTTATAGTATTTATTTAATCAATTTTGGGATTTTATGATATCATAATACATACCATATACTTATATCGTATCTAATTTTTATCCTAAAAATCGACTATCATTGAAGATTATGAAAAATTCACCATTGTATAATTTTGGCATGTTGACATAAAAAATAATATTTATTTTATCCAAATAATTTTCCAAATTTTATAATTAACACATTTAAATCAAAATACTCATTTATTGAAAAATACTAGTTTTTTTGACAATAACATTTTTATAACCCTTAAAAAATTACATTAGAATTAATAAAATTATACCATCATTTATATTTAATAGATTCAATTTAATAATAATATTTTGTTAAAATATAATTTATTTTAAAATTTCTTTAATTCATTAAAAGGAGATTCTTGATTGAAATTATTCATATCCCAAAATCAAAATTTGAGTTTGGTCATATTAAAATCAAAATTTTATCTAAATAATTATCTAATATTTTAAAAAGTAATATTAAAAAGGATAAATATAATCATTTTTTTATTAAAATGAAAAATATGGAAATTAGTACTGTTGGGGTCTAAATACATATCTCTTTATTACACCAACGAAATTCCTATGAGTAAGGTGTCTGATAGTGAGATTTTCATGGGATGGTTCGATTAACATGATTTGGGCTATGATCTTGAGAGATTAAAATTATCCCATTAACGGTTCCACTCATTATTTTATTTGTTGAATCTTTACTTGGGTGTTATCAAGTGAATTGACCCATAAAAACTATCTCTCTCAAAATATTGGATAAATGGGCTCCATAGGGTATGATCCTACTAGTCGACACCGTCTCTCCTTTCTTCTATGTCAATTGAACTTTATCATATACCTTTATATATAATATTTATACCATCACTATTAAATGACTATATTTTCAATAGTTATTACGCTTAATCGTATTTTAAATTTGAAAGGACATAATGTTCCAAAATAACCAAATTCGTGCATCTATTTTCTATCACTACATTACTTAAAAATGAATTTATTAATTAAAAATTGGATTTCATTTGTAAATGTTCAGGTCGTTATAGATATTTTGTGTGATAAAAAATATATTGTTTGTACAAGAGTTGGGATAAGAATAGGGAATGGGTGGGGTTCACTTCTTGGTGTTTTCAAGCATCAACAAATCCATATAGACTGGTAGACAGAGTGAACCACATCTAAAGATTTATATTTGGAATCAGGTGTAACGTCCCAGACCCGGGTGCCACGCAACGGGTGCCCCGAGCCTGGTTCGCCACATGACCTCAAGCGCATTTCCCCAAACGACAAAGGCTACCGACTAGCAGTGAGGGCTCAGGTCTAATAGTTGGGAAACTATGCCTTCATTTGTCAAAGTTTAGCGCAGCGGAATACCAAAATAAACATACAACAAACAATAGAAGCAGTAAACATACACAACTGAAATAACTACAGTAGTGGATATAACCAACAGTATATAAGTGATGATGCTACATGTTTCAAGTTCTAAGAAAACAGCCAGAACATGTTATACATCAATACAGTATAGCAGAAAATAGAGTACAACAAAACAAGTAAACTTCTGGCAGCGGCATCGCGAGACTAGGCTCGGCCCCATGCCCTCCTACTCCTCAGCAATAGTCAAGCACCTGTATAGGGACTCTTTCCCCTATCTACACCTGCAGCAATGTAATCTGTTTGGGCCAAAAAGCGTGACCCAAACAGGGTGTGAGAAATATATCTCAGTAGGCACCCACCAAAGGCCTGGGCCCAACTGCGTGTAAGCATGAAACAACAGTGCGTAGTATTAAAATGCAATAAAGTAAGCAGTACATAAAAGTAACTAATTACCAGTTATATTGCCATTTCATTATCCATTTAATCAATTTAAATATTAGAAACCACCTCAGTGCATTTCTAAGTAAATAGTCCACGTCCTCAGACAAACAAAACCTTACCCTCAGGTAAGCAGTATCCAACCCGCCGGTATAGCCCACGGGTGTAACAGAAAATTCCCTCAGGTGTAGGAAGTGTCGCCCTCAGGCACAGAAGTCAATCCTTCAGGCACGAAAGGTTTCCCTCAGGCGAAATAACTACAACCCTTGGGCTAAATAGTGCAGTGCCCTTGGGCTAATCACAACAACCCCCTCAGGCCAAATACAACAACGCCCTCAGGCTAAAACGACAACCGGGCCATGCCCAACAGGTAAACAAGCAGTAACAAGCAATTCCTCTCAAGGAAATTCTACAATTACTACTTTGAAGGCATACCCTCAGGTATCCTGGCCAAACGACTAAATAGTGAAACACACCCGGGGGGTGCTTCCGGATCCAATCAACGATCCCAACCAGAATTTTAATATCATAGTTTAATCACCTATGAAATTATAGGCATTAAACATAGCAACGGCCTCAGCCACACGACACCCCAACATGGGTTCGTGGCAAAAAAATGGAAAAAACACACAGAAGTTGGAAAATAAACACAAAGCCACCTACCTTACACGTCAACGAGCGTTATACCCGAACACCGATTCCAGAAACACCCAAGAACGGCATAGATCTGACGAAGAACAAAACCCATTCAAACATAAATAACTTACGTTATGAGAAGAATTGGCATGAACGGTACCAGGATAAGAGAGGGCTTACCCGTGCGGTTCCAACGAAATAATCTGAAGCCGAATCGGATTCCAGACGAACGCCCGTTGGATCTTCAAAGATCCGGCCTCCTCCTTTGGCTCCAAAGTGGCTCAAGTGCCTCCTCTGCCAAATGAGGAGGATACTGCTTGTTTTAAGCCAAAAAAAAGTACATGGTGTGTAGTTATTTCATTTAACTATTCATTTGGCGGCACCGCCACACTGTTCATCCATTAACATGAGTACACGACATGTACTCTCGAGTACACGACGTGTACTATCGCCCAGCTGGCAGCGACACCACCGCCTTACTGTTCAAGCCTGCCGACTGACTACACGGCGTGTAATGCACCACTACACGGCATGTAGTGGTCCCTCACCCTTCATCGCCAGCATGGCTACATGCCCCGAGTACTCATCCCAACACGGCCAAAAGTACATGACGTGTGGATAAAGTACACGGCATGTAGTTCCAAAATTCAGGATTTTTCCCCATTTTCCATATTTTTCTCAAAAACACTCAAGGAAAAGGAAAATAAGAAGCCCATACCTATAAAATAAGAACCGAGTTCTTACAAACCTCCCCCCTTATAGCAATTCTTCCATGAATTTCCCTTCCCAGGGTGGCGAAGAATAAGCTCAGAACAGCTCTGGCCACTGAGCACGTACATCGACCTCCCGCTCCCAGGTCTCGTCCTGCACTCGGCCATGCTGCCATAGCACCCGTACGAGAGGAACTGACCAGCCTCGGAAAACCTTCATGGTCCTGTCAACCATACGGATCTGATTCTCCACAAAGGATGCATCATGCTGAAGCTCAACCTCCTCTGGATGAAATGTGTGAGACGGGACTGAATGGTAGCGATGAAACTGAGACACGTGGAAGACGCCGCGCATGGCTCGGTACCGCTATGGTAACTGCAACCGATATACAACCAGCATGACTCTCTCCAGAATCTCAAATGGTCCCACATACCTCGGTGAAAGCTTACCCTGTCTCCTGATCCATTTCTGTCCCAGACTCGGCGAAACACACAATAAAACCTGATCCCCAACCACGAACTCAAAAGGTCGTCTGCGGCGATCAACATAAGACTTCTGACGAGACTGCGTAGTAGCCATCCGCCTTCGAATCAACTGGACCTGCTCAGATGTCTCTTGCACGAGCTGTGGCCCCAATAAAGTTGTCTCACCTGCCTCTAACCAGCACAAAGGTGACTGTCATGGCCTACCATATAAAGCCTCGTATGGTGCCATCTCAATAGTCGCCTGAAAACTATTTTTATAGGAAAACTCGACTAAGGGTATATGATTCTCCCAAGAGCCCCCAAAGTCTAGGACGCATGCACGCAACATGTCCTCAAGCACCCGTATCGTCCGCTCTGACTGGACATTTGTCTGAGGGTGGTATGCTGTGCTCAGAAGCACCTGTATACCCAGCTTTCTCTGAAAACTCTTCCAGAAATGAGACGTAAAGCAGGAGTACCTATCTGAAACGATAGAATGAGGGACCCCATGAAGACGTACAATCTCTCGGATATACAACCTTCCGAGCTCGTCTACACCGAAGGTCTCCTTGATCGGCAAGAAGTGAGCTACTTTCGTGAGTCTCTCCACAACAACCCACAGGGCGTCATTGCCTTGAGGTGACCTTGGAAATCCTATCACGAAATCCATCACGACATCATCCCATTTCCACTCCAGAATGGGAAACTACTATAACAGCCCATCTGGTCTCTGATGCTCTACCTTCACCTGCTGAAAGGTGGAACACATCGTAACAAAACCAGCTATCTCTCTCTTCATACCCGGCCACCAGTACTGACGTCTCATGTCTCGGTACATCTTGGTAACCCCGGGATGAACTGCCCAAGCTGAAGCATGAAAATACCACATCAGCTCCTCACGTATATCCCATAGAACCCACACACGTCCATGGAAACACAAAACCTCATCATCGTCTATCATCCAACCGGGAGGAGGGTCCTCACTTGCCACTAACTCCCATAGAACTAGGCCTTCTGAATCTGATAGCTGCCTCATCCTCACTTTGTCCAGGAGGGTAGAAGTCACAGCTAACGAGGAAAGATAAGTCTACCCTTGACTGTCATGCACCTCCAGATGCATCTTAGAGAACAAAGCCATAAGCTGCCACTCACCACTGGCCTCCTGCACTGCCTGTATCTGAGTCTTCCTGCTCAGTGCATCATCTACTACATTAACTTTACCAGGTGTATAGGCAACCTCAAAATCAAAGGACTGTAGGTACTCAACCCACCTTCTCTGCCTCAGATTCAAGTCATGCTGATAAAATATATACTTGAGGATTTTGTGGTCGGTGAAAACCACAAAATTCTCTCCTAACAGATAATGTCTCCAACAGCGCAACGCATGCACAACTGCAGCCAACTCGAGATCATGCATCAGGTAATTCCTCTCATGTGGCCTCAATTGTCGAGACCCGTACGCAACAACTCGGTCGCCCTGCATAAAACTGCTCCCAGCCCAATCCCTGATGCATCACAGTAAACTGTATAGCTCTTCCCCTGCTCTGGGAGTATCAGGATCGGTGCTGATGTCAGCCTTCCCTTCAGGGCCTGAAAAGCTCTCTCGCAAGCTTCTGACCAAACGAACTTCACACCCTTCTTAGTCGGACCTTCCAACGGTGGTGCTAAGCGAGAGAAGTCCTGTATGAAGCGTCTGTGGTAACCAGCCAGCCCTAAGAAACTTCGTATCTCAAACACGTTCTTGGGATGCTCCCAGGAAACTACTGCTCTCACCTTCTCCGGGTCTACTGCAACTCCTGCCTCTGAGATGATATGACCCAGGAAGTGAATCTGGTCCATTCAAAAGTGGCACTTCAAGATCATATCATATAACCGATGCTCTCTCAGTGTACTCAATACGATCTCAAGATGGGTGGCATGGTCGTGTTGAGAGTGAGAGAACACCAATTTGTTGTCCATGAATACTAACACAAATGAGTCAAGATACGGATGGAACACACGATTCATCAGAGCCATGAAAACTGCTGGCGTGTTCGTGAGTCCGAACGACATAACCATATACTCATATAGACCATACATGATTTTGAAAGCTGTGAGAGGTATATCAGATGGTCTAACGCGCAGCTGATGATATCCGGATCTCAAGTCAATCTTTGAGAACACTCGTGCTCCACGAAGCTGATCAAACAGATCATATATCCTCGGAAAGGGGTATCGGTTTTTAACCGTCAACTGGTTCAGCTTCCGATAATTCACACAAAGTCTGAGGGTACCATCCACCTTCTTCGCAAAAAGGACTGGAGAACCCCAAGGAGAAGTACTGGGTCAGATAAAACCCTTTTTCTGCAACTCCTCTAACTACCTCTTGAGCTCATGAAACTCAGGCGTGGCCATCCTATAAGGAGAAATGGAAAGCGGTGCTGCTCCTGGAACTAGCTCGATAGAGAAATCCACCTCACGCACCGAAGGTAGACCTGAAAAGTCGTCTGGGAAGACATCCCTGAAATGATCAAAAACTGGAGGGAAATTCGTCTGACAAATCCCCTGGTCATCCAAATATAAGCTCGCAATCTAGGATGTGACTCCACCTCGCCCATGATGCTCTGGTCCAGCTTGACTTGCCTGAACATCCCACTCGCCCTTTTATAGAAACTCCCCGCCCTATGGTGATATGAAACGCACCCCGAGACGATAGCAGTCTACAAAGGATTGAAAGGGAACCAACCAGTCAATCCTGAGAATGACGAAATAGCTCATTATCTCCAGGACATAGAGGTCCCAAATAAAGTGACACCCACCAACCTCAGGGGGGCACCCCTTGCACTGACGCACACCAACCGTCCTAGTCCCCAACAGAGTGTCTAGCGTCATGATATCAGAAGATGTAGAAACACTGAGCCCAAGGCTCTCCACAGTAGGTAAAGATATAAATATATGTGTAGCACCCGTATCAAAAAGTACTGAAGACAAGACAAAAGCTACTAGAATGGTACCTCTGACTGTTGAAGGTCTGGGATCCTGCTCCTGCTGGGTCTGTTGCACTACATATGCATGTCTAGTGCCACGGCCCTGCGATACATCCTGGCTACCCTGAGCAGTCCCGCCCTGCTGCCTCTGCGATCCTGGTGTCTGGCTACCACGACCACGACCATCGTCTCTGCCTTCACACCCTAACGTATTCCAGTTCCCTAACTGGTAAGAAGCCACTGGTCCTTCTCCCGCATGCGGAGTCTGCACAGAACCCCTCTCATTAGCCACTGGTAGAAACACCCTGCAAAAGCACTGCAGATGACCCATCTTGCCACAAGTTCAGCACTACATAGGGTCCCGTGGACACTGTGGCCTCTTGTGCCCCTCTCTGCCACACTGGTAGCACCTGACCAGTCCACCTGAAGAAGCTGCCTGGATGGTACTGCCACCCTGAGAGAAGTCCATCTGTCTCTTCCTCTTTCCAGTAGAAATAGTACCAGTAACTGGTGCTGAACCGCCCTGGTCCACACCACTTGATTCCTGCAGGTTCCTCTCTGTAATCAGTTCCTGATTCATAATCACGTGTACAATAGGCAACTTGAAAATATTTACCAGCGCTCAGATGTCATACCGAAGACCATCCTCAAAACATCTGGCTCTCAACGTCTCATCACCGACCAGCACGAGTGAAAAACGCTGAAGCTCTGTAAAACGAGCAGAGTAGTCCATCACCGACATAGCGCCCTGCTGCAGATTCATGAACTCTCGAGCTCTATCTGCCCTCAGCGTCTTGGGAAAGAAGAAGTCATAGAAGACTGCATGAAAATCTTCCCACGCCATGTCCCTGTGATGCTCTGACTGGGTGGTAACATCCCACCACCTCTTGGTGGAATCACGCAGCATGTAAGTCGCGATCATGACCCTCCACCCTGGAGGCATCTCCAGATGCTTGAAAATAGTATGCATCGATCCTAGCCAAGACTCTGCAGCCTGTGGTCTACCATCCCCTGAAAACGTAGGTGGATGCTACTGCTGAAAGATATGCGTCAACTCGACCATAGATGTGGCATCCTGCGGTTCTCCCTAAAAGGTCTGCATGAACCGCAATAAGCCCTCACAAAACTACGCCTCCACACATGTGTCCGGTATAACAGCTGGTGCCGCATCTGGCTCTTCTGGTGGATCAACTAGTAGCCCATGGCCCACCATATCCGGAGTATAATCGTCGCCGCTCTCCTGGAAAACAACTCGCGGTCGTCTAGGCGGCATGACTCTACAAGGTCAAAAGCACGCCTCAGATTTAATATTATTAAGACTGAAAGTGAAGGAACCACAAAGGAACAAGATCAAGAAGGCTTTTCAAAATTTGAAAAACAAGACTACACGACATTTACAATGACTACATGGCGTGTACGTGACTTTCCTTCCCCTGCCCGGGTCCTTCTACACGGCTAAGCCACACAGATTCCGTTCAAAAAATCTACACGATGTTTTTAATATCTACATGGCGTGTATGGTGTTATTTTCCAACTGCCTGTGTCGTCTGCGACACGGCCGACTACTCGGCTTGACACTACACGACGTGTTACACCCATACATGGCGTGTACAACACCCCATTTTCCAGCCACACGGCTAACTCCACACGGTTTGTCCTCGGACAAGATTACATGGCGTGTCCCATAGGTACACGATGTGTTCAGGGAGAGGTGACACCGGCCTGTGTTGTTAGTTACACGGCCGAGTCCCCAGGTCACACTACATGGCGTGTTCATCATTGTCGCGACGTGCTGTACAGGTGTTCACCGACCCGTGTTGTTAGTTACATGACCGGACTCCGGGTCACACTACATGGCGTGAAAAAAACTACACGGAGTGTTTTAACCAAGCCCTTCCCTACCCCGTGTTACCGCCCACACAGTTTGTGACACGGGAAGAGACTACACGGCCTGTACTCGGGGTACACGGCATGTACTCAAAAAGTTCATTTTTCTTCCCGAACAGAAGAACACACACGGCGTCTATGAGGTCCTACATGATGTGTATTCTGGGGTTTCCAGATATCATGCCTCAGAAACTTCCCCAGAACCCAGAAAATACTAAAAACCAACACCTAAGTGTCAAATTCCGACACTTGGGGGCCCATACTACCCATGAATCAAAGTTTGACATCTTATCTGTGTTATAACCAATAACAGTCGATGAGCCACCAAATTCCGGTCAATGGGGGCCCATACTACCCAAAAATCAAAGTTTGGCGTCCATTCTATAAACAAGCTCAACTAAAATACCATATCACAAGGTAGGTATTTATCACACAGCTATCACAATAGCATGCTTTCTTAGCATATCAACTATCACAACAACATGAAAATTCTAATGCACCTAAATGGAATGGAAACTATGCATGGCATGTGATTTCTAGCATGTTCCTATATGATGCATCAGACGACATACCCTCATCTCATCAGGTTGCAACTAAATAGCACCCACAAATAAAATATAAATAGAACAATCCAAGTGCGTCACCCAACGGTGAAAACCTATAAACCTTAAAATTGCAAAATCAAAATAATGCAAAATACAAGGTAGACAGGCTTTCCCTATACACGGGTTAGCTATGCCCGGGCACAGCTTATTACCGACTACCGTTCCATCTCATCCCTGACTACGGCTCCAAATAGTAAGTCAAAGTAAAGAACCCCTTTGATACCACTTTGTAACGTCCCAGACCTGGGTGCCATGAAACGGGTGCCCCGAACCCGGTTTTCCACGTGACCTCAAGTGCATTTCCCCAAATTCCAGAGGCTGCCGACTAGCAGCGAGGGCCCAGGTCTGATAGTGGGGAAACTATGCCCTCATTTTTCAAAGTGTAGCGCAGCAGAATACCAAAATAAACATACAACAAACAGCAGAAGCAGTAAACATACACAACTGAAATAACTACAGCAGTGGATATAACCAACAGTATATAAGTGATGATGCTATATGTTTCAAGTTCTATGAAAACAGCCAGAACATGTTATACATCAATACAGTATAGCAGAAAACAGAGTACAACAAAACAAGAAAACTGCTGGCAGCGGCATCGTGAGCCTAGGCTCGGTCCCATGCCCTCATACTCCTCAGCAACAGTCAAGTACCTACATAAGGACTCTTTCCCCTATCTACACCTGCAGCAACGTAATCTGTTTGAGCCGAAAAGCGTGACCCAAACAGGGTGTGAGAAATATATCTCAGTAGGCACCAACCAAAGTCCTGTGCCCAACTGCGTGTAAGCATGCAACAATAGTGTGCAGTAGTAAAATGCAATAAAGTAAGAAGTACTTAAAAGTAACTAATTACCAGTTATATTTTCATTTCATTATCCATTTAATCCATTTAAATATTAGAAACCACCTCAGTGCATTTCTATGTAAACAGTCCACATCCTCAGAC
The DNA here is from genome assembly GCA_963277665.1 of Viscum album. Classification (NCBI taxonomy): domain Eukaryota; kingdom Viridiplantae; phylum Streptophyta; class Magnoliopsida; order Santalales; family Viscaceae; genus Viscum; species Viscum album. The sequence goes on from OY728141.1 coordinate 1,484,328,013, forward strand.
AAACAAAACCTTTCCCTCAGGTAAGCAGAATCCAACCCGCAGGTATAACACTCAGGCGTAACAGAAATTTCCCTCAGACGTAGGAAGTTTCTCCCTCAAGCACAGAAGTGAATCCCTCAGGCATGAAAGGTTGCCCTCAGGAGAAATAACTACAGCCCTCGGGCAAAATAGTGCAGTTCCCTCAGGCTAATCACAACAATGCCCTCAGGCCAAATACAACAACGCCCTCAGGATAAACAGGCAACCGGGACATGCCCAACAGGTAAACAAGCAATAACAAGCAATTTCTCTCAAGGAAATTCTACAATTACTACTTTAAAGGCATACCCTCGGGTATCCTGGCCAAACGGCTAAACAGTGAAACACACCCCGGGGGTGCTTCCAGATCCAAGCAGCGATCCCAACCATCATTTTAATATCATAGTTTAATCACCTTTTCAATTCTAGGCATTAAATATAGCAATGGCCTCATCCACACGACACCCCAACATGGGTTCGTGGCACAAAAAACGCACAAAACACACAGTAGTTGGAAAATAAACACAAATCCACCTACCTTATACGTCAACGAGCATTATACCCGAACGCTGATTCCAGAAACGCCCAAGAATGGCGTAGATCTGACGAAGAAAAAAACCCATTCAAACAAAAATAACTTATTTTAGGAGAATAATTGGAAAGAATGATACTAGGAGAGGAGAGGGCTTACCCGTGCGGTTCCAACGAAATCGTCCGAAGCTGAATCGGATTCCAGACGAACACCCAGTGGATCTTCAAAGATCCGGCCTCCTCCTTTTGCTCCAAAATGGCTGAAGTGCCTCCTCTGCCAAATGAGGAGGCTACTGCCTGTTTTAATCCGAAAAAACAAAGTACACGGACTGTACTTATTAGTACACGACATGTACTTCTTTCATTTAACTGTTTATTTGGCGGCACTGCCACACTTTTCATCCGTGGACATGAGTACATGGTATGTACTCTCGAGTACATGGCGTGTACTGTCACCCACCTGGTAGCGACGCCACCACCTTACTGTTCAAGATTGCCGACTGACTACACGATGTGTAATGAACCACTACACGACGTGTAGTGGTCCCTCACCCTTCATCACCAACATGGCTACACACCCTGTGTACTCATCCCAACACGGCCAAAAGTACACGGTGTGTGGATAAAGTACACGACGTGTAGTTCCAAAATTCCGGATTTTTCCCATTTTCCATATTTTCTCAAAAACACTCAAGGAAAAGGAAAAGAAGAAGCCCGTACCTCTAAAATAAGAACCGGGTTTATACAACAAGAGACCATCAAGAGGAATGTGTGGAATATTAACCACAGAATATAGGCACACATTAGGAGGAGAATCCAGCCTAGATGGTTTTTCATGGATGCAAGGGTAGTGGATGGTTCACTGTTGGTATTGGTCACATCTGGGTGGGTTATAGTGGCAGGAGGGGCCACAAAAACTGAGTGTCCCGCAATGAACATCACACCAGGGTGGTTCATTGAAGCTCAAAGGGTTGCAACTTCTAGGTTAGGTGTGATGGATGTTTCACTTTGGTGGGTAGCGAAAAGGGAGGGGATGTAATGCATAGGTTGGTAACACCAAAATATGTCACTCATCTTGGGTTGGGAAATTTTTTTACTAGGTCTCATACCATGTGGGATAAAATCCTATACCTCTATAATAGGTGGGACACTATATTTATATATAAATAAAAAAGACATGGCATAAGGGAAATTCGATTTCGGACTCTAATTTCATGATACTGGGATGAAGCTCAAACTTATTTGATTCAATATAAATATTAAAGGATTTATAGATCCAAACTATATAATTAATACAGACACAAAGAAGTCAGTAACTGATTTTACTATTATTACCTATGGAGGACCGGTCACTTTAAAATAAAACATATATTCTATTGTGGATTCATATCTTTGAATAATGTTGTAGAAGAAATTTTATGGATAAAAGGTTTAATGAGAGAACTAAGGTTGTATAGTTCTGAATTAAGTATTAATTGTGACATTAATAATGCACTTCACTAACCTAAAAATGAATTTTTCATGGTAAGTCAAAACACATCAATATTAGCCTTCATTTCGTTAGATAAAGAATTGATACCAAATAGGTTCCAGTAAATAAAATTGTCCAAATAAATATATAGTGTAAAATTAAGGCATTTTCTCTAAGAACTACATATTTTAGATGAGTTTTAAATCCAACATTAGGAATCACAGTAAAAAATTTACCAAATTCATGTACATGTTGTGGTGGAGTTCATGATAAAGTTTCATGTAAATTTCTATCACTCGTATGGTTAGGTCTTGAGCCCAGTGTCACATATTTAGAGTCCATCATCTAAACTATCACTCCCTCTCTCCCTCCCTCCCTCACCCTTTATCTATCTATCTCTTAAACACACCACCCACTCCCTGCCTTCTTATCACATGGCCCCCATAGTGTCTCCTAGGAACATGACCCTGACATCACACCTACAAGCATGTGCAACCCATGGGTTACATCACCCTAAGTGCACCCCTTCTATTGTGTGGTTCCGTCCTCCATTCACATGACTCCCCCTTTTAGGTTTCACATGAAACTCCATTTCCAAGGTCAAGATCATGAACAAAAAGAACATATTACCAAATCATACATTTTCAAATTGATTTCAGTATCACTACATGTTGTAAAAAATCCTGACCTGGCTATTCTTATTGATGTATTAATTATCTCTTACTTCTAACTTGGTGATATTTCTCAACCTTCTCTTTATATTCGTATATACTATATCATATTCGACTCTTAAATTTTTTTTCTTCAACAATTGAACCCCACATCTATGGTCCTTGTGGATGAGTTTCTTCCTACCACCAATATTCCTATATATCGTAAAAAAATTCTTATGTCACTAGCCAATATGGATATAAACTGTCATTTTTTCAACCCCCACTACTAATATGTGATGGAAAATAAAAAGTTTGTAAGATTTCCCATAGATCTTTTTTTGTCTCACTTGTTAATTATATGGAAAGGTGATCAAATATGTTCACAAGATTGTAAACACTATATTGGAACTATATGACTCATTGACACCAATGTAATCAAAGACCAACAATTTATCTCAATTGTTTGTTGTTATTTTATAAATATCTGACATACATCGACAACATTTTACTTTTATAACAAATTTCTATTAATTGATGACCCTCTATGATGAGCTTATTAAACTCTAACCCCTTCCTTAGATACTCGATTTTACTTAATGGGATCAACTTTTTCACTTTATACTTATATGTGTCCGAGAGTATGTAACCACAATGACCGATATTATTTCCAGTTAATCCACTCTTGAGATTTCACCAATCCATCATCAGATCAAAAATATTGAATATCTCCTCATTTAATTGGTACTACAAATCATACAATACATGGGGGACAGGGTGGTATTCCATTGTCCAATACTTGTGGTCATAGACGTGCTGGTGGGAACAATCACCCCTTTTCCGTCACTATAATAAGATATAATAACTATTTAATCAATGTTGGGTTCTAAACAGTGAATTGTCTCAGCCAAATCAGCAATATCAGGAAGCTTCAGGTGACTCATAGCATCCACCATTAGGATTTTGTCATAATATAAAGATTTTAGTGAATAAGATCAAGATTATATACTCTCATTAGGATACCTTGCAACCTTCGTCTTAGTGAACTTCTCTAGCTTAGATTGTTAGTCCGAAGACTTGTGTCTCCTATCACCAGACCACATGGATGTTTGAGTTTTATGCATAAATCATCTAACTGGTGATGTAGGTATGATTACTATTGATCGTTGGTGCACTAGGACTACTACTATCACTCTTAATAATAGACCCACCAATTGTGTTATAGGATGTATCACTTATTCATTGAATCTTCACATTCAGTTGTCCTCAAAAGCCCATTTTACTCGAATTTCTTTCAATCACCAATCAATTAGTAATATTACACTGTTATTAAATTATATTATGATTTATCATGATATGATGTTATTTTTCAAGAGTGATTGATGAATCTGAAGCTTTATGTAAGTCATCTCTATAATAGGGTTTACATGTTCGATACTCAGAATCCCTTTCATGCTTGACTGCCTCCATTCAAGCTAAAAAAAATCATTTTCTCCATTTTGTTCCCCTTTTTATAGTGTTACAAAAAATTTCTCCCCACTAGAAATCGTATTTTATTTCTAGTTTGAATCATGTAAGTTTGATAAACACCATCAAATGACTTATACATCAGATTTGTTATCTCTTGTGTCTAAACCATTTTAATTGGTACATTATGATGTGTGGGTCCTAAACTGGTCTCAAGTTAGTTAAGCTATCTATATCCAATATCCTTTATTAATTATTTTTCACTAATTAATTGGATTTATTTTCATTATGATCATTTTGAAGTTTTTAATTTTTTCAAGTCATTTTAACATGAAATTCATAATCAAGTATTTATACCTGGTAAAATTATTAAATCTAGAAAATGAAATGTAATATTATCCTTTTCCCTTTCATTTATTTTTTATCACTCACAATGTCCTTTATCAATCATATTTTCCTAATAAACCTCATAAAAATGGTTTGGTTTGGATAATTGTAAACAATAACTTATACAGGAAACTACTCTATCCATATTATGTCCCATGTAGGTTCCTCTTATGCTTTGGAGTGATGACATTATCATTGTAACCTATATTATAAATCATATTACATCTTTTATCCTTTTGGAGGAGAGCCCATTTCAAATACCATTTCCATATTTCTCACTTCACCATAACCATCTTCCTCATCCTATGTTTGGATTTCTCTATTATAGCTGATAAACTCAATCCAATATCTTCAAATTTCCTCACCCCAAGCCATATGGAGTATCTTTTGGAGTTATTCTAAAACCCAATGTGAATGATTTTATTTTCTCTTCACCTGATATGTTTTATAATATTTTTTATATCACTTTCATTTATAGATCTCTATTCTCATCCCCGTTGAACTTTCCCTTCTTTGTAACAGATATCGATTATTTTCTTCCTCTTACCATCCATCCACTCTTTATAACTATCCTATATATGATTATCATTGTTTTGGATATGTTTATTCTCATTTTTCATCAAATATTCCCCTCTACATCAATTTTGGATGTCATTTCCCCTATGTCACATGTCGCTCATACCACAACCTTGAATGGACTACCTGTTGCATTCAATAACGGTACACATTCCAATTAGTCTTATCATATTTGTATTCAATATTAAAAATGAATACTTTTATCAAAAAATACCTTAATTTTAACTCTAAAGACAACTTTTATTCCATGTAATGTTTTTTATGATAAATCTCATTCTGATTCTCTTCAATCAATGCAATGTGAACTATAGAATTTACAAAATAATCACATCAAAGGTCTAATAACTCTTACATTTTGTAAAAAGTTAGTAAAAAACAAATGGATATATATTATCCATCTAAATGTAGATGCTACTCTTCATCACCTTAAAATCACACTACTATAAAAGGCTATGTTCAGAACAATGGTGTTGATTATTTCAACACATCTTCACATGTTTCTAAGATAGTCTCTAAAAAATTATTTATCTTACTTGTATCTAACTCTCAATGGACTCTTCATTCACATGATGTAAAAACTATCTTCTTACATGTTTTTCTATAATCTTATATGCAACAATATCTTTTCTATGTAGATGTAGGGAATAAATCCCACATCTTTCAACTTCAGCAATCCCTTTATAGGTTTAAATAACCCCCTCATGTTTGGTTCAACTGATTTTGCACTGTTGTATCTATATTTGGTATTTATAAGAGTATAAAATGTTGGATTTTGTGTCCTAGGAAAAACATTTTTTGTTCTTTTTCTATGTATATTCAATGTATTTAATATTAATAAAACATCTTATTACATATTGTTCATTATTCTACATAAATATGATGTAATAATATCCTAGAGTATACGTCACATTGATAAGGTCATAGTCATTTCCATCAATGAATAGAATATTTATGTGATATTATGATATTATTAAATAATGTTATAAGGTTGGATAATGTACTATGATGAGACTCATAATACATATACTGTCAGGTGTGAGTATTCTTAAGTGGATGAGGATTCTTCTCATGAACTTTTCACTTGGTCATCACCAAGATTGGAGATTATGATAACAAACCCTCTTATAGTATTTCCACATGTTTTGACATCATAAGATATTCCTATATGATATTGTGTGTAATAGTCCATAGACATTACGATTATGTTTAATTCATGTCAATACTTACACACTTAGATTTTCTGAAAAAACCATGATCCATATGTTTTCTATGAGGTAGGGCATGTTGGGTGTGTCACAATTGACATTCCATTAATGGATAAGTTGAGAAATAATTTTTCCCTTTAATATTAATGGAAGTTGATTTCTCAAACCTTTGACTATAATAGAACCATCATCCAAAATCTCGTTATAATGGTGTAATTATGTTTTTATTTCATATAGTAAAAGAATGACGTGTCGAACATATAGGTTGGTGGAACAGATGTTAAAACTACTTGATGATATATTGTGAAAAAAGGGATTATATAATACAGTGAGCATTTGTATGTGGTAATTGTCATTGTGACATTAAATTCTTTCTCTTGGGTTCTTTGTCCTCCTTCTAGATGACAATATTACTTTAGGAAAGCCCACCTAATTCCAATGAAAATGAATTATTGAGGGTCACACACTAATTGTTTCTAATGATCTCATTTTCATTTTATTTGAGATATATTAATGGTTTAAATATTATTCTCCAAACAAGATATAATTTTATTCACATTTTATTGATATAAAATATTTATTGATGAATAAAATATTTAATAAAATATTTAATCTCATGTTCAATAAATACTATAGGAGTTCAAGCAAATCAAGATCATTTCCAGGGATAAATATTAATTAATAATCCCATTATATAATATTTTTTATTGCGTAAGATGGAACACGCCACAAAAATTAATAATTAGAATAATATTATTAATATTAATATTATTTGACATGTGGTTTATTAAAGGTTATAATATTTTTTATGAGATAACATGAAATTAAAAAATATTTTAACCTAAATATTAGCATTACAAATAGGAATTTATATCTATTATGTTGTAAATTTAAATTTTAGAATTGTTGCACTCAAATAAACTCTCTCTAAAATAATCCTTATCTCTTCCTCTCATTAATGATAAATGAAAGAGATATTCCTATAATATTGAAGGATTATTGATCAACATGAATAAAGAAAGACAACTGAGTCCTCATGCTAGAACATAGAGATCGATTGGTGTTTCTTAAAGATCAAAGGGCCACATGTGGATTACTAGTAGAGAGAATCTACCCTTGGATCCTCACATCATAATGATGGAAATCTACAAATTATCTTCCCTATGAATGACATCATCAATGAATAAAGGATCCAAAGACAAGGTATTCATTTCTTCAAGATATAAATAAATTAATTATAAATTTAAAATGAAAGATACTCTATTAGGGTTTTGAAAAACTAAATATTAAAATAAATTTTAATATATCTCTTACTATTTCACTCTTATTCTATGCTCATAACATTCAAGTGGTATCATATTAGTCACATTTAAAATTTAAAATTATTTATTTCATCGATGTTCTATATGTAATCATTGTTGAATGTTTTCATTTCATTTTATTCATTCTTTAATATAATTGGAATTGAAATGTTATCAACATATTAATCATATTCATTTAGTGTCTCAATTTTTTAGAGGTCTAATAATAGATAAAGAATAACTGAAGATTCCATTGGGAATTTCCAAATATTTATCTTGCATAACTGGGTTACATGACATGTAGCTAGAGTAAATGTAGTGTACCTATGTGCACTAAACCTAGATATGTTGAGGGATACACAACACATTGAGTAGTTAATTACATGTTGTGCATTATTTTAACATCGCATGTAGACTAGGTGAATCTGGAACACAAGATTTCAGATTAAACGGTGTGTAGATGGCGTACATGCCATGTTGTCTACTTGGGTTAGCGACCTAAATTGTATAATCGGTGTGGTCATTATACATGGTCAAACCACATCATACTAATAGCCTGGAAATTTATGATATAAATGACATGTATTCAATTTACACAGTGTGTAGTTCATCATTTCTCATGATCAAAATACAAACTGATCCACTCGAAGAGAACATCATAAAAATGACATGAGGGATACACGGTGTGTGGATGGCTTGTACATGCCATGCGATCCCACCAAGATACATGCTGAAGACCCAGGAGAGCATATTCATTCACCTGGGAAATGCATACTTGGCATGTCGATGGATTTACACACCATGTAGCAGGTCTGAGTCAACACACTAATTTCCTAGGCATGTCACTCGGATACACATGTACCAAGGTACACAACGTGTAGATGGATAGTGCACACTATGTAGTATCTCAATTAATGTCAGAATAAAAAATTACATCAAATTAAAATTGCATCATTAAAATCTAATTTACTTGATTGACAGTTTATGTGTTTGAAAATTCAGTAAGGGTTTTAAATAATTTTAAATACTAAATTAATTTATTATAATAAATATGAACCTATTGGTTCTGACTTTTATTTTCAATTAATACCTTTATGATTATAATCTCCAAGAGGATTCAGATGATCATTATAAAAAAGTTAATTAATTAATTTATTAATTTAAGTGAATTTATCTTAATAATAAAGAACAAAAAATTAATTAATACTATCCATTGAATTTTGTGTATAAGTTTCATTTATAACCATTCATGAGCTTGACCAAGACATGCGTATGTTTTGGATGTTTTAATTTAATATAATTCATGTATTTTACAATTATTTATTATTAAATTAAAAATTATAGACTATAAGTCATTCCTCCCTATATTGTTATGAATCACATGTGTGTCCATGGTTATTTCTGTAATCACCCTTAACCAAGACTTTTGTTCCAATAACCAGTGTGTGTTATAAATACATGTAATTAAGAGAGTTTTGTAAGGCCCATATAAGCAGTTGAAGATGGAACCATAATGATTTCAACCCTATAGATAAACAGGTGGACAAGTGGAATTCTATAAGTTATGCTAGGACAAACAATAGGAGTTATTTCTCCTAGGTCAACAGTTGATTTAATGTCCACTCATTTTACCAATTGTTAGAGAAGATCATGAACAATTAATTTAATTATTTAATTATTTATGTCTATAAATTATTTATTTTATGGATGAAAGACCATGATCACTTAAATAAATGAATTAATGTGGAAACATAGAATTTAAATAAATGCATCATGCATAAATGTTTTATCTATCATGGTTAATTAATTAAGTAAAATCCACTTAATATTAACAAGAAAAGTAAAGGATAAAATTGGATGCAATTTATGCATAATTAATTAAAATAGATCAACCTAATATTAAGTCAGACCAAGCCTTTCATTTCTTTATTGGGAATTAAATTGTATAACCAAGTGCAGTACATGGTCAATGTTTGGACAATTAATTTTGTCAGGGGGAACATGTGGGTTTTGGGTTTACTCAACTAAACTTGTATTGAGTTTAAAGGACAAAGTATATTCAATACAAATTTGGTGTAAAGTGTTGCAGAAATTTAAGTTAGGATTTCAGGATAGGGGAATACAATCAATGGATCAGTGATTTCTAATCCCACAATTGTAAAGATTTATCAGGTAATTACTTTCCTAGGTTTTTCATGGAAAAAGACTGAATCATTAAGAAATCTAATAGGGATACTTTCCAATAAAAACTTTTAACAACTAGAAATTTTGAGCACAATGGTGTGGGCTATTGAGACATGAAAAAATAGTTAGAAATTTAATTAACAAAATAAATTAATTTATTATATCTCATATAATTTGTAATCAAGAAACACTACCAATACATTTCTCTTTAATTTTATAATAAAATGGAAATATCAACATCCACACTATCCCTATGATCAATATTGGAGAAAGACAACATCCACATTATTTGTAACTTCCAAGAGTTTTTTATATTCCTTTAAGTTGTAATGTGACATGAATGAATGTCTTACATGTTATAATCATCCATTCATGATCCACTTGAAAATGATGTGAGTGATTAAGATATCCTTCTCCATGTACGATATTTGAGCAATGCAGTTGATGATAAATGTTTTATTTTTTCCTCTGTATCATGTGAAATCATGATGTATCACAAAAACAAGGATTCATAAAGCATGCTTGAGAACCTAGGAGGTTTATACAAGGATAAAACTAGGTAAGAAAAGGTTGATATTTTCCATGAACTATTTCAGTGTAATCTTATAGAGGGTGCACAAACTTAGACTCATACAGTAAAGCTTACTGAATAAATTGATCCACTTAGAAGTTACATAGTTTAAAATCTCTAAAGAATTGGGCACTGATCTCATTACTATATAAATTACATATAGATTATTTATATTTTCTGTGAATTTTAAAATGAACAACATTGATATGTCTCTCCGAGATCTACTTACTCTCCTTCTCCGAGTTGATAATGATACAAATCATGAAAAGGCATATGTCTTTATGGTCAATAGCCAAAATGGGAAATAGGAGAGATCTAAGTACAAATATTATTCATGCCCTTTCTAGAAGTGGAATATAAAGGGGGAAGAAAGGGAATAGTATATTGTCTATTTTATATGTGTTAAGAAGGGCCACTGAAAAAAATCTACACCCACCCAAAGAAGTAAGAGGAAGCTTCAAGTGCGTTTTTTATGAAGTTCAATTTATATATTTCTACAAATTGGGTATTGGATACAGATTGTGGTTCTCAAATATGTATTCAAATATAGGGACCAAGTAGATTCATAAATATTTTCTGAGGGGAGGTAAATCTATGAGTAGTCTAAGGATCCAAACTTTCTATTATAGCTATTATAGAATACCACCTCACATTACTGATCGTGATGATAATGGTTTTTAAGGGTTGTTTTTATGTGTCATAAATTACTAAAAACACTATTTATGTATCCATACATGATACAGATGGATTAATTTTAAAATTTGGCAGTAAATATTGCTTCTTTTATAAAGATAACATTTTTTATGGTAAGACATATTTAAATAATGGTATTTATGTGTTAAATTACATGAACATAGTAATAACAATTGATAACGAAGTTACATCACATGAATCAGACCACACCCAACTTTTGAATCACCAGCTATATCATGTAAATGAATTTTTTTTTGGAAAAATTTCATCCAAATGGATATTCATATTATTTTGAACCAAAATCACTTGGAGGATGTCATGCATGTTTACAAGGGAAAATGACCAACTCCATATTTAGTGGGAAACGTTAGAGGGCTAGAGATATTCTTGAATTAATCCATATTGATGTTTATGAACCATGTCATGTAGAAGTAGTGTGTGGGTAGACATACATTATAACTTCTATTGTTGATTTTAGTGAATAAGGATATGATTACTTAATGAGGTATAAGTAAAATTATTTTGATAAATTCAAAGAATACAATAATTATTTCGACAACCATCTTGGTAAAAAGATTAAGAAACTCCACTTAGGCTATGGTGCATAATATCTTAATCAAAACTTCATTGATTATTTACATGATATTGGGATACTATATCAACTCAATCTTCCTTATATGCCCCAGTAGTAAAGTGTAAGAGAAAGGAGGAACCTCACCTTGTTAGACATGGTGAGATCAATGATGAGTCATGTCAGTCTTTCATTATCCTTTTGGGGATATATGTTACAAGAAAAAACATACACACTAAACTGAGTTACAACTGAATAAGATGAGAGTATATCATACCAATTATGGAATGGATAGAAACCCATTTCTTCTTACATACATGTGTGGGGTTGCAAAGAGTTTATTAAGGCCTCTTCAGGTAATACTATTACACCTTGAGGCACAAAGTTTATATTTCTATGATATCTAAAATAAACAATGGGATATGACCTATAAAATACCCCAGAAAAATATTTTGTGGTTAACAGATGTGACAATTTTCTTGAGAAGGTTCTTATGTCAAAAAGAGATAGTGTGATAAACATAAACATGGATGAATTCTAGACCCAAGATATATTATAGTTGATACATGACCAATTTTAACAAATCCCTATGGAAGAAGAATTTGTTCTAGATACTCAAGTATTGTGTAAGAGTAATGGAGGGGTTAGAGAAATAAAATGGTATGTGTTTCTATTCACTGATGATGGTGACTCATTATTAGTTAATAATAATGAATCTCTAACCTACAAGGAAGTATTAAGTGGAACATATATTTCCAAGTGGCAAGAAGGTATGAATTCTGAAATGGATCCCATGTACCAAAACCAAGTTTAGTTTTTGGTAGATAATATAGTGCATGTAAATATCTTTGGTTGTAAATTAATACTAAATAAATTACTAGATATGGAGGGAAATGTTAGTACCTATAAGGAATAATTAATTTAGAAGGGTTTAGAAAACATCAAGTCATTGTCTATGATGAAACATTTTTGCATGTTGCAATGCTAAAATCCATCAGAATTCTACTTTTCATTTTAGCTTAACATGAAAATAAGATTTAGAAATTTGATTTCAAAACATAATTGTTCAATAGGAACCATCAGAAATATTTCTATTGATGCACGCCAATCGAGGGTGTGGAAAAAAATTTCTTTGTTTTTCTAGTGAATCACAGTAGCTGGCCAAGGTCATCTCACTTAAGAAGAATCACATTCAGTTCAATCACTAATTATAATCCACCTAATATAATTTCCTTTTTTTTATTACTTTAAAAAAATAATAAAAGTTTGGGTTTAGGTTTTAATAAAACTAAATGTAATGAAATAAAATAACTAAACTTTCTAACACATAGATAAAAATGTATACAAAATATAATTAGGGAAGAAAGGTCTTGGTCTTGAATTAGATGATTCATGTTCATTCATTATAATTTTTTTGTTTGAATTCAACTTAATAATTCATTTGATGAAACCTAATTAATGAGATACTTTCCTTTTATTTATTGAGTGCATGATTTAAGAATGCCTTCGACACACCAAACCCCACATCCTCCAATATTCAAATAAGATAACACATCAACCGAGAATGATACAAGATCTGGTTATACCATATGTCATTTCATCCCTTTAGGTAACCCCAGATGCACCATATGAAGGGTTTTCTAGGGAGGATGAAGGGGAAAATATTGAACCAAAGAAAATAAATGGAAAATGAAATAATTACATGATTGAAGAATGTAATACCCATGAAATACTCTCACATCCATCACAAATAGAATAAAATTTTGTTCAATTGAAGTGAACTAATTAAAAATTCCATGAAACATCCCCTGGGGCCAAGCCTTAGGTTAGTCAATTTCTATTGCAAAGTGATAAGAGATCACAATAGATGATGGTAAAGAAAATGAAATTTGGGTTGGAAGAGAGATTGGGATTGGAATAATAATAACTTGGAGAATGGAAAGAACTTTAATAAAAATGTGGATGTGCATTAAATTGTAAATGAAAATAAATTGAAATAAAAAGAATGAAAAAACCTATAGAAGTAGTATCTCTGTAGCACAGTACAATATTGGATACTCAAAAAATTTAATCCCTTATCATATGGACTAATCTTGTATTTATAGGCCTCCATCATGCTTGAGATGTCATAAATGGATCACTTAAGGGGTCTCCCATCATAATGGGTCATCTGGGGGCACATAATGTTGTTTCTTCCGAAGACTTTTCATAAATTAGTTTTTATAGTATCTATTTGAGAAATTAAAAGTCATGTACTTAGTGTACATGATGTGTAATTTGTGGGTTCATGAGTTTTTTTCAATTTTGTGTAATTCTTCATGTCCTTCAAATACATTTAGTTATTCATAATGTAAATGACTTACATGACATGTAATTTTGATTTCGAGTAGGTTTCGACATCTTCATTCCAGTTTTACATTTCTAAGATCCAGGTATGGTCCTTAAATATATTGTATCTTCAATATATCTTCAAAATTTCAGTGTTAGGTTACACTACAATGTAGCATAGTGGAAAGTGTTTTCAACTAACTATATTCATCTATTTTTACTCATTTATGATCAAACATTGTATCCTTCAAAAAAAACATAAAAATAATTAAATAACGGTAAGATTAGTCATTTAATGTATAAAAATATTATGTTTAATATTAAAAAATATATGCAAAATATTACCCTATCATCTATATAATGCAACTCGGTGGGTTTGCGAATCCAAAGGATGCCAAAATGATTTGAAAATTGAAAAAAAAATCAATTTATGAATTAATTTAAGCACTTAGGTCTTGGAATATTTATTTTAATGTATTCAATTTGGTTTTATAAAGAATGAGTATGATCCTTATGTCTAATTTTTTTTTATTTGGAGTGAATTTTTTTTCTTAATAGGGTATATTGATGACATATTATTCATTGGAAATGAAATAATAGTCTTACAGTCTATTAAGGTGTGGTTGAAAAATTATTCTCTATAAAGGAATTATGAGAGATAACATAAATTATTTGGATCAAGATCCATCATGATATATCCAAGAGGCTGCGCAGTCTATGTCAAGGTATATACATTGAAAAGATACTAATGATATTAAGTATAGAACAATCCAAGAGGAGATTATTTCTAACATCAGAAGACATTAATAATTCTAGAAAAATGTTTCCTCAAACATATGAGGAAGGAAATAGATTGGAAAGGATTAAATAATCATCAGTGATTGGGTTAGTCATGTGTATTATGCTATGTACTAGGATATATATCACCTACACATTATGTTCTATAAAAAGATATCAAGATGACCCAGGTGACCACCATTTTATTATAGTTAGTACTATCCTTATGTATCTGAGGCATACTAAGGATATGTTCCTAGTTTCTGGTAGATATGTGGAACTATTAATCATAGGATATGAAGATTCTATTTTCCAAACTGATCAAGATTCCATGAATTCACAAATGGGATACATTTTCTCTTTTAATAGAGGTTCTATGAGCTAGGAGATATCAAATAAGGTTGTGGTCCCAGATTCTACAACAGAGTCTGAGTATATTGTGGATTCTGATGTATCTAAATTAGTGGTATGGATGTGAAACTTCACCCAATAGATTGAAATTTTACCTTGAATTAAACACCCCATCACACTCTAATGTGATAATATTGTACTGGTGTCTCTTGAAAAAGAGGCAAGGTCACATCAGAAGATGAAGCCCATACATCATAAGTATTATCTCTAGACTGATTTTTCTTAGAGAGGCCATGTTGTAGTGAGTAGTATTTTCATTGAAGACATCATGGAGGGACCCTTGAATAAATTATTGACTTGGTAGAAACAATATTATCATACGAGTCCTAGAAGACTAAAAGTGGAAGGCAGTTGACTCTTATCCAAGTGGGAGTTTGTTGGAGTTGGTGTCCTAGGAAAAAACATATTTACTTTGATTGAATTTATTGTCAATGTATTGAATACTAATAAAACATCTTACTAAATATTTTTCAGTGTTGTACATGAATCTGATTTAATAATTTCCTAGAGTATATGACACATTGATAAGGTGATAGAACATCCTCACTATGATAATAATATTTAAGTGCTATGAAGATATTATTAAATAATGTTCTATGGTTGGATAATGTACTATGATGGGACACATTATAGATAGGCTGTTAGGGGTGAGTACTCACAAGTGGATGAGTCTTATTATCATAAAGCTCTCACTTAGTAATCTACATGATGTGAGATTATGGGAATAGAATCAATAGTTGGGATTATATATGTTTTGGTTTAATAAGATATTACTACATACGAGTGTGTGTAATGGACCTTAGACTTTAATATTATCATAAATCTATCATGTTATAGGTTAAGTTTAGTTGATTCTAACATAAAACATTAGGTATCATGTCATATTTATCATTTTCTATAAATAAACCCCAAATCATCCATTATAGAGGAATCATAGGTATTGGGTCCTCTCTTTTAGTAACCATGGCGACTCTCTGCACCACCCCCACACAGCTGTTTCACACCCTTGTCCTCCCTCGATAGCCCCACCTTTTGTTATCATCCCTGCACCCCCAACTTGTACCTCTAGATGTGGCTCCCTTCCCCTAACTCTTGTGTATCTTTCCCTTCACCAGTCACATGATGCATATTCCTCGTGAAACCTATGATGATGCAACCACCCCTTGAAGGTGTGTGCTCCAACCTATAGGTGACACCATTATTGAGGGTTTATTATATGTGGATCTATTCAAGGTAGAACCCTCCTAGGAACTTATTCTAGATCAATAACCTCTTGTTTTAGCATCCAGAATGGGAATATGGTATAGATGGTGGGGATAATGTTCCTAGATATGACTTCCATATGCGTTATTCCTTTGGTGGGAACCTCCTTAAGAATTTTATCCAAATATATATCTACCCATTATCCCAGTTCCCCTTTTGTCACTACTCCAATAGGCGTGTACCCATATTTAAATTCCCCCTTTTTATTATCATGACACTTTCACCTTTATCAATGTCCAGATAACCTTCAGGCTACCTGAATCACCATCAGGCTTCCTCATCATTATTTAAATCACCATTGAGTTTCTTTTTTTCTTTATCTTTATTTTTTTATTTTTTTATTTTTATTCCAATATGGGAATGTCCATCTTGATGGGGCGTGTTAGGTATGCTTATTTTGGTTTCCATATGTATATAATATTGGTATATTGAGCTTGAGGGGGAGTGTTAGATGTTAAGTAGATTTGAGTCCCACATCAGACTTTAGGTATCCCATCCTCTTTATCATTCACTATAAATAAACACTATGGCCTCCCTTAGAGAGACATCTAGGGGATTAGGTCTACTCTCATCCAATATAACATATCCAAACCTCATATTCAAATATCTAGAATTCCTGTGTTTTTTCTTGTTTGACTTTGGTGTCATTTTTTATGACTTCAAATATGTTAAATAAATATCTTGTAAATTTATAACTAAATAAATTTGTTATTTTAAAGGATGAATTGATATTTTAAAATTTAGTTGATAAAAGAAATGTTTTTTCATTTTACTTCCACACTTCAACTGTTACATGAAATTAAAATTATGTAATAAAATTATATTCACATTATATTAGAAGTGTTGATGATTATTATGAAGCATTTTTTTTATAATTTGTGCTTTTATATCTGGCATTTAGAATAATTTGATGTGGAAAAAATTAAATAAGAGACTTAATTACTCATCAAAATGTTATACCTTTTAATTCCTTCAATAATTAAATCATCCATACCAAATAAAGTCCACATCAATATTAAATTATGAAATACTGAAAGGTATGGCATATATAAACATAAAATTTTATAAAAATAAATAAAAGGAATGTAAAAAATGAACATTGAAATTAATGAGGTTCTCAAGGTCTTATTTTTTCCCCAATAATCACTTTTTGAGATCGAAACTAAATCAGCACCAAAAAAGGATGAAATGAAAAATAGGTACAAATGAAAAAAAATCAAGTAATTTATTTCACATCCATGAATCAAGAAAAGTCAAATTCACTGAGTCCTTCAAATTAAAATAGCTATCCCATCTCAAAAATCATTCTTTTCACTATAGGGGAGAACATAAATTAGAGATAGATCCAAATGAATACAATAGATTCATAATTTCTCAAATAAAATGATACTTTTAAACTATTAATTTGTGCTTGTTTGAAAATATTTTTAAATTTATCTACAACACCTATCAATTATTACAAGTACTTACTAGAAAAATATCCCATTTTTTCACTGAATAAGTATAATTTTACCACTTCAAGAAGTGATTTTTGTCAAATTATTAAGTGTAAAAATATGATAAAATAACAAAAAACAACATTTATCTTTTAAATTCACTCTTCATAAGTATCATAATCAATTTTTTAAATGATTTTAGTAGAATGAGAATAACGAAAATCTATTTCTATAAAGGAGGTCATGGTATATATATAGATAAATATAAATATTTGAAACATAAGTACAAGTATTTAATTGACCCAATCAAAAATTTGATTATTGACTCATATCATAAATATCAAATTACCATAAATATTGAAATTATTTAACACTCACCCTCAAACTTGGTTTTCCTAGATTGAATATATAAAAAATTTTAAAAAAATAAAATAATCTCATAATACTCCTCTATAATATGGGAATTACCATCTTGATAAAAAAAGAAAAAATAGAAGGTCATCATCATTTATATTTCTCGCTTGTTTTGCTCTGACCTCTTCAATGTGAAATCCTCATGATGGAAAATATTGAGAAATAATTTCTTCTATTGAAGAAGATATGGTAATAATATAACTCTCATGTTGATGATTATCATTACTTGAATATGTCATATGAAATTAAAATCCATGAGGGACTACAAAATAGTCGGTTAAAACAACGTGAAATTTTACAGATCAAAAATGAAAAGTGATACAATGATTAAATTTTCAGACCCAGAAGGTCAATTGATACAGTGATCAATTTTTCAAATCCAAAATACATGGCAATATAATGTATGATTTTTAGTACCCACAATTTTAGATGGAATGACACCCGACATGTGGTCCCAAATGGTTATATGATACAACACCAAATTTTACCGACCCAAATAGATGAGTAAAATAGCTCCCAATGTGAAAACCCAAATGGATAGGTGGTATGATGACCAAATAGAATACCCAAAATTAATCAATGGTAATTTGAGTTTCCCAATGATAGAGACCAGGACACCCACAGTACAACCTAGAAGGCTCCTTCTAGAGGGAGAGAATATGGGTCATTATAAGGGAATCTATAGTTTAACATAGCTAAAAATTCTAAAAGGTGTCATTGGAATCCAAGAAATAAGTGAAAGGAGGTTTTAAAATAATTATGGGGTGTTGGAGAGAGGTAGAATGGAATACTAATAGTGGATTTGGTATAGAGATTGGGCGGGAGAGCCATGGCATCTCTCGAGTACTTCTCACGTTCTTCTACTCTTCTTCTTCCTCCCCAATATTTTTCTTCCTCTTCCTATAAATTATGTTACATGGATTTTATATACATATATATAAGTATTCAGGTTCAATTTGGATCATTTTTGACAAACACTACACTCTCATTGATCCAGAAGAGACATATGGAGTTGGATCAGGAATGACAATGAACAAGATAGATTAAGGGAAGTAATCTCTATTTTGGTATGATATCTAGAGAATATGAACTATCAAGAGGCATTAATGCCTAATTTAGTGTCTATACAAGATAATAATTCAAATGAGAGTGGTAAAACAAGGGTTCATGGGCATGATGAAGTTACTCAATTCATTCCAGTATAGGGATAGATTGCGTTTTTGTGAAAATATGACTAACAATGTAAACCTTGAGCTATCTCCACTGCATCCACCATAGAAAAAATCATGGCCTTTTGAAATCAAGGTAAAACCATACATGCACATGTATGGAATTGAATAAGTTTCAGTGCATCATAGCAGTGAGATCAATATGAAATAAATGACCGAAATCCCATTTGACTTGATTCAAATCACTCAAGGAGATGAATTATTTATGTGTGACAGAAGGGATTTGCGGAGATGGATCAAAAAAGAAGATGTAAAATACAGTTTACAAGCATAGAGTTAGGGTCTGACAAGAAAGGTGAAATAATTAAGGGACACAAACCAAGAACAATATAATAGGCGAGGTGCAATAAAGAAGAGATGAGGAACGAATTATGATTAATTGCAAAGGGAGAATAGATGATATTTTTTAAAAGAGATAATTTAATTATTTATAAGGATTTTGTTGATGATAATAGGGAGGAAAATATCTTCGATGTTGGTGGTATTATTGTTCATGAAGTAGGAATTTCCCCTTTTGATTATCAAATTGGCTACAAGCATAATGTTCATATTAGAAGCTACCCATATGTTGTTTGAAAAATAATGAGAGAAACAACTATTGTGGGAATTTTTTCCCTTGTTTATGTTGTGTGAGAACCAATATCAATCAATTGGGGCGTGAAATTTCTAGTGACCAATGGGATAAATCCTAGGGAATGTTTTCTAAGAGTGGAATCAGATTTATATATTCATCACACTCAATAAAAATGAAAGGTACCTCTTACCCAGGTGTGTATGCAGGGTGACACTAGATACTGGTTTACAATTGTGATTGAGGTGAATGCAGATTCATCATGGTCAGAGTTAGCAATTTGGTGGATTAAAAATTCAACATCTATAGGAGGATATAGTGGTTAGGTATAGGGTTACAACATGGGAATACACTGAGAAAGAGAACAATTCTGGAACCCCTCCATTTCAAGCATTCACAAAGAATAAATATCGTTTCGCTTCTAGAGAAATACATCATGAATTTTCAGAATATGATGCAGTTTGGATAGATTGTGGGAAAAATCAATGTTTTAATTTCAATTTATATGTAAATAGGTAGTCAATAGTGATCCTAAGAAGCAACATGATAAAATTGCACAAACACATTCTGATATTTATTTAGAAAAGTTGGGTAGGGAAGGTTGGGAAATTTCATAAATTGATTTTTTTGGTGGAGCAAGGCCTAATCATATTTTTCAATCCATTTTTTGGGGAGATTGGAATAGGTGGATCTAAATATGTATTTTAAAACTATGGGTCAATGGTTGTAACCCAGTTCACATAGGTAGACAATACACCAATAATATAGAAGTACAAGGAGTATTGCATGAGGATAATACGACATAATATTATATTTGAAGTTGACCCATAATGAAAGGAAGGTTGTATGGGAGATTGTTTAGTGTAGATGTGAGGCATTTTTTCCTTATTAAAGACCTTAACAACATGATCCTAAATTAGTGATTTTGTTTAGTTCTTCACAAAACAAAAAATGAAATGGTCAAAAGTAATGGGAATGCTCTAATGATTAATATTTGATGTATCAAGCACCTATTCGAGACTTTCAATACATATAGGAGTTATACATTTTTTGAATATGGACACCTGACTCTAGAATGATGAAATAAGTGAGTCATTTTAAAAGGGACATGATGACATCTACAGATTCATGGGAAATATAGAATTTTATTTTCCTCGTTGTTTCAATCCCCATGAGGTTTTTTCACTTTTTTAAAAGGAAATACTCTTAACATAGAAGCAACATGGTGAAGGCCTTTAAACTTTATGAGGTCATAAAAAACAAGTGGGTTGGATCAGAGAACTCACCATTGTAAATATCTATCAGTCTTGGAAGGACCCTTTCCTAATTCTCTATTTTTCACAACTTACATGGAAAGTTAAATTCATCAACTGTAGTTATTTTTCTTCCTTTGATCTTGAATAAAAGATTGATTTTCAAGGATGGGAGAATGATAGAGAGTTGGGAACCCACATTAGAGATTGGATTGATCCGTCTAAAAAGGTTCATGATAATAGAATCTATAGATCGACACAACTATTTATTCTATAAGGGATCAATGGTGGCCATGTGAAGAGTAAGGGAAGGTTATTAAATAAAGAATTAGGGATGGTGAGAGGTAGAATGGAATATTGTTAGTAGATGCAGTGTAGAGCATGGGTGGGAAAGTCAGGGGGAGGGTATCTCATGTACTTCTCACAATATTCTACACTTCTTATTCCCCTATTATCCTTCCTCATCCTTTTATAAAAAATTTCTGTATACTTTCTATACATATATATATTCACATTTTTAGGGGATTAACACTCGATGATAATCCAAGTAGTGATAAAGAATCACAAAGGTGATTTGGGAAACCCGACAGTATTCTAAGCAAAGGTGATGAAGAATTCCGATGATTATTGGGTCATCTTGATAGTGATCTGACCTATGATGAAGAAACCCAATAGTAATTTGGGAATCCTGATGATAATCCCAGAAAATATGATTTATTTTTTTGGTCTTCAACAATCACTATAAAATAACAATGAGGCCCCAAGGAGATCAGGGTAGTAGTGAATAGGTTTGGCTGATTTAATTATTGATGTTTCAAAAGGGGGGATGACACCAATCATGGGATAAAGAAATCATGGAGCATGGGCCATATGACTATTATGATAAACTTTGGTTAGTATCCCACCACCCCCTTCCGGAGGATTCTTCTAGGGTTCTCTCTAGAGTTGAGGAACCTTCTATGATCCCATGTAAAAGGAGAATGCCCAATTTATGTTCCATTAAGCGTGGTCCAATTATTATATTTATAGATGAAGATAATAATGTGGATCATAAATAAAATTCAAACCATTATCCTTTCAACCATTTGACCATTATCTAATATCATAAATATCTAGTTACCTTAAATACCTAGATACTCTAAAATTTCAAACTGAACTTTATTCCTTTTATGGTATTTTATTCGATTTGACAAGAATTACCACAATGGGAAAATTGGCCTTTTTTGACGGGTTATTTCCGACAAGAATAGATCTCGTCAAAAATAGTCCATTGAAGAGATTACTTGCAACAGGGATGTCAACCCATAAAAAATAATTAGTTTTTTTGTGACGAGATTAGGGGTCATGTTGAAAAAGGTTTGGCACGGTGTGGAGCGGATTGCGCACCAAACAAGGGGATGGGTATTTGCGATGGGGGTCCTCCCTGTCGCAAATACCCAGCAACAGTAAATACTATTAGAAACAGGGAGGCACCCCCCCCCCCCCCGTCAAAAGTACCCAACGACGGTAAATACTATTTGCGACGGGGGTAGATCCCATCGTAAATAGTGTATCAGCAAGTCACTATTTACAATGGAACTCGTCACAAAAACCCTTTTAACCGCCGACAATAATTAATGTGGCCAAAGGTATTTTTGATGGGACCCATCACAAATAGTATTATTTGTGACAGGAGTCCCATCGCAAATAGTACCATCGTAAATAATTTAACATATATATACCTCAAGCCTTTTTTTCATTCTTTCTCTCAATTCTTACATTCTCTCTCTCTCTTTAAACTCTAATTTTAGAGTTAAGATTTCTCTCAGTTGAATTTTTTTATGAACAAGTTTTGAAGTCATCTAAACCTATAAGAGATCAAGATTAAAGGTATTTATGTTTTATTTATTTTATTTTTTATATTAATTTTAATTTTTATTAATTAGTTATAATTAAATTAGATTTAGATTGTTTTTGTCATCATTATTTATTTGTAATAATAAATTGAAATTATTAGTACTAATTATTAATAATTAGTAGTAATTAAGAATTATTAATGGTAATTAGTGATGAATAAAAATAATTAGTGGAAGTTAGTAATTAGTAACCGTAATTTGCGACAATTTGTAGTAATTAATTTTAATTAACTCTAATTAGTAATAATTAGCAGTAATTAGTAATAATTAGGAATAAATAGTAATAATTATTAAAAAATAGTAATAAATACTAATAATTAGTAATAAATAGTATCAAAAAGTAATAATTAGTAATAATTAGTATTAATTAGTGTTAACTAGTATTAATTAGTATTAAGTTGTATTAATTGGTATTAATTATAATTAATTAGTATTATTTAGTATTAATTATTAATAAATAGTAGTTAATTCCAAAAATTAGTAATAATTAGCAATAATTAGCAATAATTAGCAATAACTGGCAATAATTAGCAATAATTAGAAATAATTACTAATAATTAGAAATAATTAGCAATAATTACTAATAATTAGTAATAATTAGAAATAATTACAAATAATTAGAAATAATTAGTAATAATTAGTAATTATTAGAAATAATTACTAATAATTAGGAATAAGTATACATAATTAGGAATAATTATAAATAATTAGAAATAACTAGAGAGATGCATGCAGAAATTGATGAAAAAAGTATGTAACAAAGCATCAATTGAAGGATCGATTGTTGAAGCTTATTTGCAAGAGGAAATTTCTTTTTTTCCACTCCCATTATTTTGAATCTAAATATCCCTCAAAACACAACCACATGGGATGGAACAAGGGAAATGTTGATGATGAAATGGAAAATAAATTATCAGATTTTAATTAGCTAGAGCATGGCTTTGGTGGAGTTCATGAACAATGGATTTCAGATGAAGAACATCACATATCTCATATATATGTTCTACTCAACTATGAAGAAATGACATCATTTGTACTGTGGGTTCTTCTATCACTTATTATATAATTTATCTTATAGTAAGTAATCTTATTTTATTGGATGATACATAAATAAATAATATTTATTTTGAAATTTATTTCATTAATAACTTGATATTATAAATTATCTGTAGGCTTTATGGAATCTCATCGATGATAGCATGCATGACACAATCCACGCGGCTTGGAAGGTGACTATGCGTGACCGTTTCTGTCAGTTTTTGCACAATTTGTGAAGGGTGACCATGAAGAAAGCAGGAATGGAAGTATTTGATGAGTCATGTAGAGCCCAACAACCAGAGTACATTTCATCTCAGGTTTGTGATGAATTATGTTCACACTGGATAGGTGGTGGATTTCAGAGGAGATCTTCATTGGGCCGACAGAACAGAGGGAGACATGAGGTAACACATCAAGCCGGTAGTCGTACATTCAATACGCATAGAGAGCATCTAGTAAGTAATTTTTTTTAATATTTTATATAACTTTAAATAAAAATAGTTTATTTTTATATTCATAATGTTAGTCGAGCATTTTGATATTATGGAGTACGACATTTATCGGATGATGTACAGTGATCCAGCCACTATAGTGATTAAAGGTGATCGCCATCTTTAGATTGTGGTATGTATTATTTAATTTTCAGTTTGAAAATTAACTGTATATAATATTTTCACTATTTTAATTTCAAATTGGATCTGAAGGAGTCATATGAGGCTGTGACCTCTCAGACACAGGCTAAGAGTCAGGTCGAGACAACTGATTAGACTAGTTCCCACCATTTCAATGAGGCGATATAGATGTAGGCGATCTAGTATGGCTTCGAGAAGGGCAGTGTAGTTGGTATTATCTCTCATTTGACTCCTGGGACTTATTATGGTACTACTGCGATGTCTGTGTCTAGCTCGAGAGGAACTCATAGAGAGGCATCTTCTTTTGGATCATAGTATCAGGAGTAGTTGCAAGCTCAGAGTGAGCTTATAGAGAGTTTGTGTAATCAGTAGGAAGAGATGAATCAACAGTAGTAGGAAGAGATGCATCAGTATCAATAGAAGTATTACAAGGAGGAGATGTGTCAATGGTAATAGAAACATCACAAGTAGATGGAGTACATGCGCTATCTGACTTGTAGTTTAGGGATGAAGTTTCCTCCACCATCCTCTCCAACTCCACCACCTCCTCTAGAAGAATATCCCACTAATAATTTTTTTTTTCAAGTTAAAAACATTTTAATTCAATGTTTCTTGTAATATTAAATATTTACAGTTTATGTCTTTTATATTGGTGTGAATATTACATAATTTAATTTTTTTTTATTTTTTTACTTTTGTAATATTTTAATATTTATTATTAGTATTTTATTTTTTAATGTTTTTTTATTTTATTTTTAATAATAATAATTTATTATTTTTTTATTATTTTTTTCTAATATTGAGAATTTTAATATTTTATAATTTTTTTTTATTTTAATAATAGTAATATTATTTTGTCATAAATGTTAATTATAATAATAAAATTATTATATTATTAGTATTATTTTATTATTAATATTATAATAAATTGATTTTTTATATTATTAATAATAGTATTATTATTATATAATATTATATTACTTATATTAATAGTATTAATATTAATAATATTTTCTAATATTAATTTATCATAATTTTATTGAATATTTTTTATTAGGTATTTGTGACGGGACCTTTTGCCACGGGAACCCATCGAAAATAATATATATTTTTTAAATAACTCTTTTCAACAGGAAAACCAGGGCCGTCTCAAATATTTTTTTTTGTGACGGGCCCGTCGCAACAGGTTTTTATATATATAATATATATAATCAGAAAACTATTTGCGATGGGAAAATGGGCCCGTCAAAATTACCTTTTTTGTGACGTGATCATCACAAGAGGTTTTTTATATATAATATATATAATTAGAGAACTATTTGCGATTCCAATGGGCTATTTTCAATGCCATTTCCTATAATGGGATATTTGCGACGGGACCCCATCGCAAAAGATCATTTGCGATGGGATCCAGTGACAAATAGCTCATCGCAAATACCTAAAATTCTAGTAGTGTAAAAGGAATAAAAGAATGTAGAATCCCATAACATCCCCATGAGAATCATCAATAACCAACTAATTTTTTTATCTAGGTAATGATAAATCAGTATAATACAACCTTACTCACTTAATTTCATAAACAGTTATATGTCCTGGAAGAATGTCCTTAGTCACACAAAGACTTGGTCTAGAAAAACAATAATTGATAATACATTTATTAAATCACATGGAATTGGTTATTGTTGTATTTTTATCAACCAGGGATCTGTAATGTATAAATTTGTTGAAGGAAATAGATACATTATGTTTAAAGGATTTTCAGGAGGATAGAGATACATTGATTACACATTTATCCTGGTTGGGAAGTTTATTAGCGGAGATTAGAAGTGATCATTTGAAGTAGGAGGCCATGGAAAATTGATATGGTGAAGGTGGAAAGTGTATCATTAGAGGCGATATAACTATGTACAGGAGAAAATCTGGGTATTATCACATCCATGAAAAAATTATAGGGAAGAAATATTTTGGCCAAATATATCATAGCCAATTACACGGAAAAGAGTTATGTTCATATATCACAAACACTAATTGGGATATATCACTTCCCACAACATGAGGATATTTTTTCTGACCCTACTATCACCAAAGGCATTCACATTAAGTGACATGGTATATCACGAGGTGCAACACAACACATTAAAGGAGGAACTTATATATTACAGGGGGCAACATAGTGGGTCATAGGTCATGGGGTGTATCACATTTGGAGATACTGTAATATCTCTATATGTGGTTGGAGTGGAGGATGAAGAATTCCCTCCATGAAATCCACCCAATGACAAGGATATATCATTTGGGAGATACAATTCTCAGTTTCATAGAATTTTTTATATTCATGATGAATAAAGAAGCTACAAATAATGATCTGAGATAATATATCAAAGAAATCATATATGGATTTATGGTGAATAATCTAATGTGCGTGAATAATAATAAATCAACGGGAATGATCATACTTATTTGTTTTAAGGGGTTTTCATGGGTATGCAGTGAAGGAAACATGAGTAATGATTGAGTTTCATACAATGGCACAAAACAATAATAGATGATGGCATAAACAAGACTCACATAACGGTCCATGACATAGAGCTACCTCAACCCACACTTCAGTACAAGGCATAAACAAGGATTTATCATAGGATAAATTAGGATAAGATTTATTGTTTGATTAAACTACACTATAATATTAAATAATATCATATTCCATGATATGGATCATAGAGAGAGATATATTATTGGGACCAAAATTGATTGTCCCACCAGTGAAGCAATAATCACAAGATAAAATAAAGTATAAAATGTAGAAATAAATTGACACCATATGTAATGTGGAAAACCCCCAAAATGAAAGGGTAAAAACCGTGGCCAAATAGAAGGATCACTATGTGTAAAAGTGGGTACACAGTCCCTCACTATTACTAAGAGAAAACCCTTCTAAATATATCTCTTGAATATGTGGGGAAACCACCTCAGAGATATCACTGAAAGAGATGAAATTGTAGTGATGAGAAGTTGAAGTTGATAATGGAAACCAAGAGATCCCACTGCCTTTTATAGGCAATCCTCACCCATACCAGTTGCATTATCTGTAACTACCTGATTATTTATGAAAAATTCCCTTTCATTTAATGTCTTATGGATATAGAAAAAACATGCGGTGTTTTTTATTATTATTGGGTTTAAATGACCATTAATTATCATTACCATTGATAATATAATTGTTGACCAGTGATCACACAACTGATATAAATATATGGTTTTAAAAAAATCACATCGACACAGATAAAGGAGAGGATGACATCATCCAGTAAAATTGGGTCATACAAAGCTCTTTTTTCAGATCTCAGAAAGGAGGTAGCATCACTGGGATTCTCTCTTAACCAAGCCTAGGCCGAGATTCAACACATTAATCTTGAACAAAATCACCTATGGGAGAAGTTCAAGTTAATAGAGATTACCACCTAAGCGATGTTATCCGAGTTTCCCCAAGAGTCTCTCACCATCACACACCTTACCATTAGGTATTATGCAGGTGTTAAAAGGGTTTATGTAACAAGGTATTAGTTAATTATTGTGTAATCTGTTTTTATAAAGAAAAGACTTATTCCACCATTTTTTATAAGAATAGTCTTTCTTAAAAAATAAAAAATTTGATATATTGATTTTTGGGGTAAAAATTGTACCTTTGAGAAATATATACATTATTATATTAAACTAAGGTTTTTATTAATAATATTATAAAAAAAATCTTATAAATGATTATTATATCAGTTTCTTATTTGTAAATGATTAGGTAGTCAGTTTTATAAGAGTTATATTTTTTATACAATAAAATAGAAAGTGTATTTTTAAAGAATTTAATTTAAGGAATTAATGGTTTTTTAAAATAAATAATATTTTAATAAAATATTATTATCAAATTAATTTTATGAATAATAAATTATTAAATAATTTTTATGAAGTGAAATGTAATTTTTATTATGGTTTGAAAACTGTTTTTGTCAAAAACATGTGAATTTTCAATAAATGTAGGTTTTCATTTTAAAAGTGAAATTTACTCATTTATAAAATTATTTAGATAAAATTAGTATTATTTTTGGAATTAAGATTTCATAATTTTCCAATGGTGGTTTTTTTATATAATTTTATGAGATAGTCAAATTGTTTGGGTAAAACTTTAACATCGTATAAATAAAATATGTGTTTTATGACATCATAATGACCCCAAAATGATGTAATAAATACTATAATAGGTATTATCAGACAAATATATGTTTTTACGTTAATTTAATTTAATTTTATATTTATTTTAATTATTTTATAAAGCATTATTGAATCCTCCAAAATGTATAATATATATTAAGATTTTAAAATCATTTCCTTGAATGTGTGAATCACCTCCACATAATCAAGGGAAATATTTTAATTTCTTTTTCCATTGGACTTATAAAATATTTTTTTACACACCTCTTTGAAAAAACCATGGGAAAAACCCTGGGATGATTTGTGGTTTTGAATATTTAATTATATAGATTTCAAAACATAAGTTTGTGAAATATTAAAGAATTCCCCTCTCATTTCCTATATAAACCCACCAAATATCCCACTTCTCTTCACTAAAAATACTTGGAAAACATGCATAATTTATCCTCCCCTCTCTATAGTTTTCCCAAGTCACCCCAAGCTCTCAAGATTCACCTATTCAAGCTTTTTAAGTCACACACTCAAGTTAGGGATCCTTACTTTCCTTCCTTTCTAATTTTTATCCAAGTTTCTCTATGTGGTTATACACTTTTACTTTCAATTAAAAATGTTGGGGTATGATTTCTAACCCCCCATACGGACCTTATTATTTTTGAATGATGATAGACCCCTTTCTCTCCCATTAATTCTTCCCAAGTATACCCATTACCATGCTGAAATTCCGTAAGAGTTATTTCATTTCTCCTCTTTCTTCATGTTTCTTTATTATGTTATGACTTCCATTTATAATTAATTATGTTGGGAAATGTATCCACATGAAACTATTACTGTAAATTTCATTTATATGTGATCTGATATTCCTTTAACTCTCATCAACCATTTCAATGAATTTTTTTTTCACACCATTAGGCTACCAAAATTGCACTGCAAATTTCCATTCCAAAACATTTGTGTAGTGAATACCGTACCCATTACCTATCATGGGTGTTCAATTTTATGCACATATACATTTTTATAAAGGACTTATATGTATGTATTCCACACCCCTTGATCATGGAATAAATTATGATGATGAATGAATCCTTGTTTTATGAGCTATGTGGCACACTTAAGCATGAGATTGAAATGATTTTGAAGGGTGCACCCTAATAGCGCTCCAATGAATTGGGTAATGTTCAGTATCATGATACGTCATGTTGGGATAAGAGTATACGATATTCCTTTTTGAAAATTTTACCACCATGTTGGGACTAGGTTTTACCTGATTCCTTTATATTAATGATGTAGTGTTTTAAGTTGTTTCCACATTACCATGTTATAATAATCATGCTATATCATGCCTTTATGTTCATGTTTCTCATGTTCTCCATTAGTATGACTATTTCCTAAAATTATTTTATTCTTCATGTTATGCCCTTTTTACTCCCTTAATGGGCTTTATAGCTCATCCTTTTCTTATGTGTGTCCTAAGGTTATCCCATTCAATGTTAAGTATGAAAGAAAATTATGGTCATATAAAAACAATTCAATAAAGATGTTGTATTTTATGTCTTAAGTTGTCATGTAATATTCCTAATCCACAAATACACTAGAACTCTCAATTTTTTGGGTTGTATTAAGTTAAATCTTATGTAAAAAATCATGTTTAAGTGTGTAATATAGATCAAGGTAGTTATAGTTGGTATTAGAGGATAAGTTTAGTTATTTTTGGGATTTGGATTAGAAAACCCATGCGAAGTCCTTAGGGATAAGACTAAGTATAAGAAAATAATATTTAAATTTTTGTGAGTATAGAGTAAGTGGTTTATCAATAAAATGCATCCTTGTCTAGATATGAACAAGTGGAGGTGGCTCTGGCATAGATTTATCTAGGGTAAAACCCAAAAACACCGCTTCAAGCTAGACTTGAACGAGAACTGGTGCACAAAAATGGCCCTTGTTGCACTCTTGGTTCAAAACTCCCAAAGTATATGCTTTGGTAAATTCATAAGCTTAGTACGAACCATTATTAAGGGAGAAAAAAATTCCCCAATGAATATATGATATGAAATAGATCATGGATAACATAGATCGAAGCCTATCAATTCATAAGTTATGGAAATAAATGTAATTTATAAGTTATCCCTTTTTGTCATTGTATTACAATTTATGTTTTTAATAGTTTAAAATACTTACCCATAATTTCCCTTTTATTATATCCAATGGCCAGAAATAGGAGGACTCAACTTAACAACTAATGCGAAGATCAATGTGATGACTATTTTAATGAGATGCACAATCTGATGGGAGTGGGAATTACAAACTTTGTCATGATACTCTCTTAGTGAACTCATGTTTTTAATAAAAATAATGGTCAAGGGGAATGTCCAACCCCCCTTAAGAAAGAACAAGTTCTAATCGAGAGATTCATGAGATAAAGGCCTCCTACTTTAAATAGATTATTCGATCCCTCAATCACCAAAAAATGGATCAACTCCATTGAGAAGCTCTTCTCCATACTTCAATGTTCCAAATAAGATAAGGTTCTTTTAGATGCTTATCATATAGAGGGTGAAGATGATATATATTTTAAATTTATCAAAAATAAAAATCCCAAGGAAGATATTGAGGCATTGGAATGAAATTATTTTTTTAAAAAAATGAATAAATATTTTCCCTACACCCTCTGAATTAATATAGAAAGGGAATTCCTTGAACTCAAGCAGAAAAGATAAAGAATCCATCAGAGTGTATGAGGAAAACATCCCAAGGCTTGCACGATATGCCTCCATGTTTGTTATTACCCCCAAATGCAAGGTTGGCCACTTATTTGGAGGGATAAAACCTAGCCTACGGAAATCCCTAGCAATCCGTGACTTCGATAGCTATGAGGAAATTGTCTGATGTTCCATCAAAGTTGAAATAGATATATGAGAATCTCAGGGGTATAATAGGGATAAGAAGTAGAAATTGGATTTAAATTCGGGCAGTGTGATGGATAAATCCAATGGTTCTAAGAAATTCCAGCACCCCACTTTCCAAAGGTTTGTATAGAAGAACCCTAGAAATTTCATGAAGGGGGAGTGGAAAGGCTTTAGGTGTGGAAGAGAAGGACACCTGGCCAATGATTGACGATAAGAAAAATGCACTATTGTGAAATAAAAGAGGAATGCTCAATTTTACCCTCAACGAGTTTTTCATTTCTACCAATGCAAAGAACCATGACACTTTGTAAACCAGTGCCCAAAGAAAAGAGTTTTCAAAGGGAACCAGTATCCTCCAGGGTAGAAATGGAAATATTTTTCCATCACCACTACTAAAGTGAATCCCTAAAATGAAGTGGTGACATGTACACTAGTTATTCATTCAAGGATAGTAAATTTACCTTTTGATTCTAGTTCTATGAATTCTTTTATATCCCAAAAGTCTAGTAGAACAATCCAAACACCATCAAAAATCATATAAGTAGAGATATCAGTGAGAATGGAAGATGGGTCAATTATTGCATCCCATGAATATAATTCCTCCCCTATCACAATTTTTGGATTTAACTTCCCAAAGAACCTCATCATACTCCCTCTGGTGTAATTTTATGCAAATCATGGTATGGATTGGATTTCCCTATATAGAGCTAACATAAATTTCTGTGAGAGGGAAATCACTCATCATATAGTGAATCTTCCCCCAATTTAGTAAAAGTGCAAGTAGGATGAATCTTATTTAGCACCATCATCTCAAGTGTGGATATTAATTTCCAATGAGAATTCATATCTTTCTCTGATGATTGATTCTATGGAAGGAACCATTCTCTAAGACACGCCTATTGTGTGGGAATTACCGGATGTGTTTCCTGAGGAATTTCCTGGTCTTCCTCTTAGAAGATATGTTGAATTCTAGATTGGTCTCATACATGGGGCATTGCCAATATCCAAGACTCTATATAGAATGTATGTTTTAGAGCTTGAGGAGATAACGAAACAACTATAGAAGAATCTGGATAATGGATTTATATTCCCACATGCTTCACCATGGGGTGAACAAGTATTCTTCATCAAGAAGAAGGATGGGTTAATGTGCCTTTTCATTTATTATTGTGATCTCAAAAAAATCACTACAAAGAACAAGTATCCTTTAACAAAAATTGATGACTTGTTCGATTAGCTATGTGGAGAAAAATAATTCACCAAGGTGGATTTGTGGTAAGGGTAAAGGAGGATATCCCCAAGACTACTTTTCATACAAGGTATGATCACTATGAATTAATAGTTATTCCTTTTGGAATCACTAATGCACCAAAAATATTCATGTACTTGATGAATAGAGTCTTTATATATTACCTAGATAAATTTTTGGTAGTCTTTATAGATGATATTTTATTATAAAACAAAACCAAGGAAGAGTATGTGAAGCATCTATCCACTATACAAGAGATCTTCTTAAAGGAGACGCTCTATGAAAAGTATAACAAGTGTGATTTCTGGTCAAAGGAAGTCTTATTCTTAGCGAATATATTCACAAGCATTGGGATATATATGGATACCTCCAAGAAAAATGCAATGGATGGATGGATGTGGCCAAAATCTATGATGGATATCCGTAGATTTCTTGGGTTAGCTAGATATTATTACTGATTTTTGACAAATTTCTCATGATTCTCAAACCCTCTTACCAAGCTAACTCGAAAGGGATTCATGTTTTCTTGGAATGATGAATGTAAAGAGTGATTAAAGGTTTTGAAAAGGATTATTATCAATATTCTCATACTCACAATACCAACAAGTAGAGAACTTTTCATGGTATTCATTGATGATTTGAATAAGGGTTTGTGCTATGTGTTAATGCAAAATGAAAAAGTCATTGCCTATGCTTCAAGTAAATTGAAAGATCATGAGTAAAACTATCCAACACATGATATGGAGTTGGATGTGGTGATATTCTCTTTTAAAATTTTGAAACATTACCTATTTGGGGAGAAGTGTGAAATATATACAGATTACACAATTCTCAAGTATATATTCACACAGAAAGGGTTGAATATGCTCCAAAGAAGATGGTTAGAGCTAATCAAAGACTATGATTGCTCAATCCATTACCACCCTAGGAAAGAGAACAAGGTAGAAGATGCTCTATGTATAAAGGACCCAATTATTCATTAATTGATTATAATTTAAAAGGATCAAATCTTCTTATATTTGATGAATATGGACATGGGAATCTTAAATAAGGGAATATCATCAATCCTTTACTAAATGACTACTCAAATATCTCTTTTGGAAATGTTAAAGGATACTAAAAAGGATGATGTGGGAATTTAGAAGAAAGTGGAAACTATCAGAAAAGCTAAATCCTTGGATTTTAATGTTAATGAAGAAGGAATTGTGAGATTTGGGTCAAGACTATGTGTTCCATCAAATCAAGAGTTAATGAAATAACTTTTGGATGATCTACATAGTTTGAATTTCTCCACCCACCCAATAAACCCAAAGATGTATTGAGACCTATGAGAGCATTAATGGCGGGATAACCTGAAGAAGGAGATCACTGAGTATACATCAAAGTGCCTATTATGTCAGAATGTGAAGGATGAGAGAGAGAAGTCTAAGGGGATGATGCAACCATTACCTGTACCAACATGGAAATTGGAAAACAACACCATGGACTTTGTCACTAGACTTCAAAAGAAATCCAAAGTAAATAATGCTATCTGGGTTGTTTTGGATCATCTTACAAAGGCTGCACACTTCATTGCAATTTAGGAGGATTTATCATTAGATAAACTGGAAAGAATATATATCAGAGAGGTTGTAAGGCTGCATGGTGTACCACTTTCAGTTTTATCTGACCGAGAACCAAGATTCACCTCTAAGTTATGGAAGAGTCTCCAACACCCTTGGAATACTGAGCGAAACTTCAGTGCGGCTTATCATCCTCAAACTGATTGCCAATATGATCGAACTATCCAAACACTTGAGTATATATTGAGAGCATGATCAATGGACTTAAAATGAGGATGGGATCAACATCTTGTTATGGTTGAGTTCTCTTTCGACAACAATTTCCACAGAATCATCCAAATGGATCCTTATGATGCCCATTATGGGAATAGGTGCAGAGCACTGGCATGTTGGGATGAATTTGGGGAGGGAAAACTTCTAGGTCCATAAATGATAGAAGAAATGGTGGAGGAGGTTAAGACCATCCAACAACACATTAAATTTTCTTATATTTGACAAAAGAGCTATGCTGAAAATTGTTGATGAGACCTAGAGTTTGATGTTGGAGACATGCTATTCCTCTGTATATCACCCTAGAATAGAGTTATGATATTTGGGAAGAAGGTAAAGCTTAGTCCAAGGAACATCGGCCCTTTTGAAATCCTTGATCGCATTGGAACAGTGGCCTATCAACTATCACTCCCATCGAACCCCTCTCAAGTACATGGTGTATTACATGTATCTCTATTGAGGAAGTAAATACTTGACCAATCATATGTACTCAATCCAGAGGTGGTACCATTGGAGAATGACCTCTTCTATGAAGAGAAGATAGTGAAGATCATAGATTGTAGAGAAGAAGTTCTACGAAATAAGATGATTCCCCTCATCAAGGTGTTGTGAAAAAACCACAAGTTTGAAGAAGCAACATAGGAATCAGAGGAAGTGATTAGGTAGATTTACCCTCATCTTTTTTAGTGTGAGAAATGGAAATTTTGAGGGGGAAATTTCTTTAGGGGGAAATGTTGTAACGACATGATCATTTATGAATAAAATTATCTTTATTTTAATGTCTTATGGACATAGAAAACAGATTAACTATTTTATTATTATTATTGGGTTTAAATGAACATTAATTATCATTACCATTGATAATATAGATGTTGAACAGTGATCACACAGCTGATATTAATATAAGGTTTTAAAAAATAATTTCAAAACAAACAAAAGATAAGATGACCTCATCCAAAAGAATTGAGTTGTACGAAGCTCATTTGTTAGAGCTCGAAAAGGAGGTATCATCACTGGGATTCTATCTTGACAATGCCAAGCTGAGATTCAACATGTTAAGATTGAATGGAGTCATCTATGGGAGAAGTTCAAGTTAATAGAGATTACCACCCGAACGATGTTATCTAAGGTGCCCCAAGAGTCGGTCACTATCATACACCTTACCATTAGGTCTTATGCAGGTGTTATAAGGGGTTATGTAACAAGGTATTAGTTAATTATTTTTTAATCCCTTTTATAAAAAAAATTATTATTCCACCAATTCCTTTATGAGAATAGTATTTCTTAAAAAAAATTATGAATTTGATAAATTCATTTTTAGGTAAAATGTTACTTTTTATAAATAAATAAATTATTATATTAAACTAAGGTTTTTATTAACGATATTATAAAAAAATCTTATAAATGATTATTATATCAGTTCCTTATTTTTAAATGATTAGGTAGTTAGTTTGATAAGAGTTATATTTTTTTATATGATAAAATAGAAATTGTATTTTTAATGATTTTATATTAAGGAATTAATGAATTTTTGAAATAATAAATATATTAATAAAATATTATTATCAAATTAATTTTATTAATAATAAATGAGTATATAATTTTTATGAAGTAAAATGTAAATTTTATTAAGGTTCGAAAACTGTTTTTGTCAAAACCCTTGAATTTTCAATAAATGTCGGTTTTCATTTCAAAAGTGAAAATTAACATATATAGAAAACTATGTAGATAAAATGAATATTATTTTTTTGAATTAGGATTTAGAAATTATCCATCAGTGAATTTTTCA
The DNA here is from genome assembly GCA_963277665.1 of Viscum album. Taxonomy (NCBI): domain Eukaryota; kingdom Viridiplantae; phylum Streptophyta; class Magnoliopsida; order Santalales; family Viscaceae; genus Viscum; species Viscum album. The sequence goes on from OY728141.1 coordinate 1,484,364,861, forward strand.
TAATTTTCTTAGACCGTCGAATTTTTGGGTAAAAATTAAATACCATATAAATAAATTGTGTGTTTTATGACATCATAATGACCCCCAAAATGATGAAATAAATAATATAATGGGTATTATCGGCCCAATATATGATTTCAAATTAAAATAATGTGATGTTAGATTTATTTTAGTTATTTTATAAAGTATTAGTGAATTTTTTAAAATGTATAATATATTTTGAGATTTTAAAATCATTTCCTTGAATGTGTGACTCACCTACACATAAGAAAGGGAATACTTTAATTTATTCAGACCTTGGACTCATAAAATAATTTTTACACTCCAATTTGGAAAAACCATGGGATTTTTTGTGGTTTTTAATATTTAATTATATAGATTTCAAAACATAATTTTGTGAAATATTAAAGAATTCTCCTCTCATTTCCTATATAAAACCACACACTCTCAAGCGTATCTTCACTAAAAATACTTGGAGAAAATCCCTACTCTATATTCCCATATCTATAATCCTCAAAAGGAAGCCCAATCTCTCAATAATACATTCTTCATGCTTTTGAAGTCACACACTCAAGTAAGGGATCTTTTCTTTCCTTCCTTTCTCATTTTTATCCAAGTTTCTTTAGGTTGTTATACCATTTTATTTTTAATTAAAAATGTTGGGGTATTATTTCTCACCTCCCCCATAATTTACTTATTATATTTTAATTATTAGAGACCCCTTTATCTCTCATTCATCCCTCCCATGTACACCTGTTACCATGCTGAAATTCCATAAGAGTTATTCCATTTCTCCCATTTCGTCAAGTTTCTTTATTATGTTATGACTTCAATTTCCAAATTACATATATTGGGACATGTATCTATATGAAAATATTACATTCCATTTCATATATATGTGATTAGAGACATCTTTCACTCTCATCAACCCATTATATGATTTTTTATGGCATGTCGTTAGGCTGTCAAAACTGCACTGAGAATTTCCATTCCAAATCAATTATGTCATGAATACCATAACCATTCCCTATCAAGGGTGTTCAATTTTATGAACATATAAATTTTAATTAAATACTTATATGTATGTATTCCACACCCCTTTATTGTGGAATAAATTAAGATGAGGAATGAATCCATGTTTTGTGATCTATGTGCCACACTTAAGCGTGAAATTGAAATGATTATGAAAGGTGTGCCCTAATAGCGCTCCAATGCATTGGGTAATGTTTAGTATCATGATACATAATGTTGGGATAGGAGTATTCCTGATTACTTTTAGGAAATGATTCCACCATTTTGGGGCAGGGGTTTACCTCATTCCATTATGTTAATTATGCAATGTTTTAAGTTGTTGCCACATTTCCATGTTATGATAATCCTATTATATAATGAATTTATGTTTCTATTTCTCTTGTGCTCCATTGATATGATTATTTCATAACATGTATTGAATTCTTCATGTTATGCCTTATTTACTCCCTTAATGGGCTTTATAGCTCACCCTTTTCTAATGTTTGTCCTCAAGTTATCCCATTAAATGCTAAGTATGAAAGAATGTTATGGTCATGTAAAAGAAGTTTTCAAAAATGATGTTGTATTTTATGTCTTAAGTTGTCATGTAATGTTCCTAATACCCAAAAAAACTATTCCTCTTGATCTTCTTGGTTGTATTAAGTGCAATTTTATGTAATAAATCAGGATTAAGGGTGTAAACAGGAACAATATTCTTATATTCTCCGATGGGTGGGTTTGGTGGGGTTGGCCACCCACCTCACATAAACCCTCCTCCATCCCTTAACATCCCAAGGAGGGACATCACCATATAGAATAAATAATTACACCAAAACATCTCCAACTTGGATATTTTATTAATAACCAATCAATTCTCTACACATAATTTCTATCTACCAAACATGCTACTCAAGTCTCTACATGGATGCTTCAGGATCTGTACCCTTTGGATTTATCAGAGTAAACCATCTTTGTCAAGAAATCGTCCAGATTTTTTTAGTGTGAATTTTCTACATGTTCGCACTTCCTTCATCAACCATTTCTTAGAAAAAAGTGATATTTTATCCTAATTTACTTCATCCTGGAATGAAAACATGGATTCCTTACAATGTGCAAGGGGATTATATTGTTACAAAACAATGGAATCTACTACTGTCTCTTCTTGAGATCCTCTAAAAACATTCTCATCCAAATCACCATTTTGTAGGCATGTGTAGAATCCATGTACTCTACCTCTATCATGGATAAAACCACAACTGACTATAACTTTGAAATACAGCTTACAAATCCTCCTATAAGAGTAAACATCTAGCTAATAGTTGATTTCCTCATGTTTGAATCACCTATAAATATGAATAAACATTTCCTATAATAGTTAAATCTAATCCTATATAACATAATGTAGCTTCTAAGGTCTCCTTGATGTATCTTAGGATCATCTTTATTGTGCTCCAATGCTCCCATCCTGGATTTTCCATGTACTGACTAACTGCACCAACTATATGTGAAATTTTTAGTCTAGTGAAAACCATAGGGAACAAAAAACTACCCACTGCTGATGCATAAGAAACCTGAGACATCTCCATCCTATCTACATCATTTCTAGGACTCATCGTTTCAGATAACTTGAAATTAATAGGATGTGAGGTAGATATTAGCTTACAGTCTTGCATGTTGTATTCACTACTAGATTTTGTACTATTTTCAATGGGCTATTTGCGACTGGATCCCATCGCAAATAAGCTTTAGCGACAGGGTCCCATTGCAAATATCATGTTGTAGAAAACGACGTTGGAAATACCTTTTTTGGTGAAGGGATCGTCGCAAATAAGTCTTCGTTTATATACATTATATATACATAAACTTTTTTCTACAGTAATGTTCCCCTTCGCAAATAAGTCTCCGATTATATACATTATATATATAAATAAACCTTTTGCGACGGGCCCTTGGTGTCATTGCAAATACTACTTAAAAGTATATATTTAAACTATTTGCGATGGGATCTCGTCGCAACAGGTCCTGTCGCAAATAATAACCAAAATAAAAAAATATCTAATTAATAAAATTATAATTAATGAAAATATAATATTAATATTATTAAAATTATAAAAAAGTAAAAATATTAAAATTCACAATATTCTAAAAAAAATATTAAAAATTCATAAAATATTATTATTATTATTATTAGTAAAATAAACAAAAAACAAAAAATATAATACTAAAAAAATATATTTTATAAAATTATGATTAATGAAAAATTAATATTTATATTATTAAAATAATAAAAATAATAATAAAATTCTCAATATTCACAAAAAATAGAAAAAAATAATAAATTATTATTATTATTATTATTAAAATAAAAAAACATTAAAAAATACAATAGTAATAATAAATAATAAAATATTAAAAATAAAAAAATTAAATTATGTAATATTCGCACCAATATAAAAGACAGAAACTGAAAATAGTTCATTGTACAACAAATCTTGAATTCAAATGTTATTAACATAAAAAATCAGTGGGGGTCATCTTCTAGAGGTGGTGGAGGAGCTATAAGAGATGGTGGAGGAAACTTCATCTCTAAACTACGAGTCAGATGATTCATGTACTCCATCTGCTTATGATGCTGTTGCTTCCATCGACGCATCTCCTCATCATGATGTTGTTGCTACTGCTACTGCTGACGCATCTCTTCATGTTGCTTCTGCAAACTCCTTATATGCTCTACCTGAGTTCACAACTGGTCCTGATACTATGAGGCAGAAGATTATTCCTCTCCACAAGCTCCCCTTGACCTAGACACCGACATCACAGTAGTACCATAATAAGTACCAGGAGTCACATTAGAAATGATACCAACTACTCGGCCCTTCTCAAATCCATACCGAGTCGCCTGTATCAATGCTGCCTCATCGAAATTGTGGGCACATGTCTGATCAGTCACCTCATCCAGACTCACAACCTGTGTCTGAGAGGTCGCATCCTCATATGACTCCTTCAATTCCAATTTAAAATTAAAATTGTGAAAATATTATATGCACTTAATTGTCAAACTAAAAAAATAATACTAACCACAATCCGACGTTGGTGATACCCTCTAATATCTCCAGTGGCTAGATCACTGTACATCCTCCGATAAACATTATACTCTGTAATATCGAGATGCTCAACTATCTATAAAAATATAAAATAAAATGTTTATGTTTAGAGTTATATAAAATATTTAAAAAATATACTTACCAGATGCTCTTTATGCATACTGAATGTACGACTACCAGCTCGATGTGTCACCTCCAGTCTCCCATAGTTCATCGGACCCACTGAAGACCTCCTCTGAATTCCACCACCCAACTAGTGTAAAAAAAAATCCATCCCAAATGTGAGATGAAATGTACTCTGGTCGGTGGTTCTATACGACTCATCAAAATATATCACTCTTTCTTTTTTAATGGCCGTCCTTCTCAAATTGTGAAAAAACTGACAGAAATGGTCACGCATAGACACCTCCCATGTCGCGTGGATAGCGTCACACATTCTATCATCGATGGGATACCATAAACACTACAAATAATTTATAATATCATGTTATTAATAAAATAAATTTTGAAATAAAAATTATTTATTTACGTACGAGCCAATGATTGAACATGTTGAGCTGCACATCAACGAGAATTTGTTCCCATGTGATCCATGGAAGAGAAAAATAATTGTGTAAGATAGCGCTACCTTGTTAAATTTCTACATGCTCAAAACTGTGAAAAAAGAATAAATAATCAATCATTTAGTGTATATATATAAATATATTAATGAAAGATAGCTAAAATATAAAGGTTATGATACCTCTGTGTGCGTGGATCAAAGCTATGATATGGACGTCGCTCAGGGATAGGTCCAGTAATCATCAGTAACACAAGACCATTCCCCCTCCACGTACCCCCTAAACCACCAGTAGGTTGAGGGTCAGATGATCCCAAATCCCCCTCATCCAAAGGTAGATCAGCCTCCTGCAACTCATGAAATAAATCATGGTCCATCTGAAACACAAAATTATTGTTGTTAACAGATAGTTGAAAATAACTGTTATATATAGATATATATTAGTTATGATTATGACCAGCATTTAATTATGTCAATGTTCACCTTCATCATCATCTTCATATCTGACGATGTCAATGTCTTCATATTCCTCCTCGACATCATCAATATCCATATGAGTTTCAGTTTCATCATCTCTTGTCATTTCAAATTCATTTGTAACATCATTAACATCGTCATCACCATCGACCCTTAATTTTGTGGGGTCATCATCGATATTCACTTCTCTTTGTTGAAAAGATGGATTTTGAGTCATCTCTTGAAAAATTTCAATTCCTTCCACTTCAGCGGAACCATATTCTGTTTGAGTAAACTAATTTTCCCGAGATTTCATTTTTATTATGCTCCACCAATCACTCAGGTCTCTTGAAGTAGCACAGCACTATGTGTAGTAAATTTGATGTTCCTGTTGAGCAAGTAAAAATGGTTCATTTACTACAAGAATACTATTATATTTAATATCAATGATTCCATGAGTCGAATGAACACGTAAGCCTCTCTCAGTATCCAACCATTGACATTTAAACATCATTATGTAATTCGGTCATAGATAACACATCTCAATAATTTCATCTAGAATGTTGTAAAAGTAAAATTCAGTTTCTCTATGATGTGATCCTCTAAAAAAATCCATTATTCATTGTTTTTTTGATTCCCCATATGCACATGTATGAAATCAAAAACCATTTACCACATATACATTATAAGATTTAACCATTTTGGATGATTGGTTACTCAATATACACAGTCGCTTATCAATTTTATCAGCATGTTGAGATACCTGAGAATTTGTAAAATAATAATTAATATAATAAAATTGATATTAAATAATCAATAATTTATGTTACCAGTTTTTTAAACCACTAAAAAAAATTGTCTGCGTTCTTCAAGAGCAGCTGCTGTAATTTTTGGAAGTTGTTTCTTGATAGGATTATCATATAACCTAAAAATAAAATAAGTTTACATACTATAACATAAATTATATAATAAGTGATAGAATCACTCATAGTATAAATGATGTCATTTCTTCACAGTTGAGCAGAACATATGTATGAGCTCTATGATATTCATCATCTGAAAGCCATCATTCTTGAACTCCACTGAAGCCAAGATTCGGCTAATTAAAAACTAATTATTGATTGTCCATTTTTTCATGAAACTTTCCCTAGTTTCATCCCATGTGGTTGTGTTTTTAGGGATATTCATATTCAAAATAGTGAGAGTAGAAAAAATCAATTTCCTCTTGCAAATAAGCTTCAGCAATTGAGTCTTCAATTGATGATCTGTTATAGAATTTTTTTCTTCAATTTCATCATGCATCATTTGAATGGGTACATCCATCACAACTATACTAGACCTCCACATTTAGCTTCATATGGAAAATGTAATATTAGATGTTTTATTGAGTCAAAGAAAGCCGGAGGAAATATTTTTTCTAGTTTACATATAATTACAACAATATCTTCTTCCGGTTTTCTTAGCGCATCGTAGTCTGTTGTCACAACACAAATTTCTCGAAAAAGTATATGATATATCTATTTTTGAATCCCAAATCATAGAATTCAAAATACCTATGAATCCAATTGGCATAAGTATTTCCATTATAACATGAAAATAATGACTTTTTCATCTGGTAATATGACCATTCTTAACACATCTTCCCAAATTAGAAGCATATCCATCTAGAATTCTCAAATCTATAATCCACTGACAAAATAATAAGACACTCTGTTTGGATAGTGTATAAGCTTCTTTTGTCTTCATTAACCACTGTGATCTGGAATTTTCAAATATTTCAAATTCTGGTTTCCTAAAAATTTGGGCAAGATTTAATTGTGCTTTCATAGTAGATTTGGTCTTACTTGGTGTATCCAAAATTGAATGTAATAAATTATCAAAACAGTTCTTCTCAATATGAATGAAATCCAACATGTAGTGGACCAACAAATCAGACCAATAAAGAAGATCCTAAAAAATTATCTTTTTTATCCAATTATTTTCCTTTCTAAAGCCATGAATTTTCTATTGGTTTACTATTGGCCCAAATGTGATGGGAGGTAATGAAAATACAACTGATTTTAATTCTGTACCTGAGATCATTTTTGGAGGTTCACCCCTTTCAATTTTACCTTTTCTAAAATGAGATTTTTTTTCTTCGAAAAGGATGATTGGTTGGAATAAATCTACGATGACTGTCAAAATAACAAGGTTTTTTCCATTGATGAGCATAAAGGCTTTTTTGTCTTTCATACAACAAGGAAATGATTTCGGACCATGTGTACTCCAGCCAGATAACAGGCCATATGCTGAAAAGTCAATAATCTTCCACATCAATGTAGCTTTTAATATGAAATTTTGTTTCGTGCAACATCATATGTACTAACACCATTACTCTATAATTCATTTAACTCATCAATCAATGGTTTCAAATAAATATAAATATTCTTTTTTGGATTCCCTAGGATTAATAAGGTCCAAAAGATATAGGTCTCCTTCATCAAAATCCATGGATGTAAATTGTACAGAGTTATAAAGATAGGCCAACATGAATACGGACTACCATAAGAACCAAACAGATAGATAACGTCAGTAGAAAGACCCAATCACACGTTTCGGGATTCTAAAGAAAAAGATGTATGTCGATGGTCAAAATGTTTCCATGAATCACCATCAGATGGATGATTCAAGATTTTATTGAATTGAAATATTGGTTTTGTGCCATGACATCATTGACGCTGTGTTTGGAGACATAAATAAACATTGCAGCCTGGGTGTAAGAGGAAAATATCTCAACTGTTTTATAGGAATCAATCCATACTTCCTTAGTTGGTCTTCTTTATAACTCGATTGTCCACATGTGGGATAACTATCAAATGACTCCTTTTGACCAAAATATAAGATGCAATCATTTTCACATGCATGAATATTCCGATAACTAAGGCCAGATTACGAACCAACCTCTTGCTCTAATAGTAATTTGAAGGCAACACATTTCCTTCAGGTAATAGTGTTTTAACCTAAGAAAATATCTGATCAATATAGTTGTTTGAATTTTCATTAGCTGATTTAATAGCCATAAATTTTTCAACCGCTTCGAATTTTCTTATCTTGCAACCAAGATATAATGAATCCTCAGCAGAACTCAACAACTCATAAAATTCAGATGGTGCCAACTCAAGAGTTAAATCAATATCATCTTCAGTTTCAGTTTGTTGAATAGATGGACCTACAACATTATTTACTAAATTTTGAAACCATGATGGATCTAGAATCAAGTTATTAGTATCTTCTCTGGAACTGTTTTCACCGTGTTGTACCAAAAAACATATTCTGGTTGAAAATAAAACCGCAATATATGTCCCCCAACCTTTTCAAATGTGTCAAAGGTTCTTAGAGCACAATTTTTACAAGGAAACTTAATTTTTCCTTCTGAAACATATTTTGGTCTTGATGATGCAAATGATTAGAAAGCTTCAACACCCTCAATATATACATGATTTAAACCAAAACCGTTTGGATTTCTGTGCTGATTTATCCAAGCGTGATCATCTAATAATGACTGATGTCGATTTCCTTGTTCCATATTTTTCTACAAAATATAAAATCATCACTATTTTAGAATAATTTGAAATTATAAAAACACTATCTGAAAAAAAAAGATAAATAATTACAAATACTTCTTAATAATTACCATTTATTTTGGGAGACACAATTTCCAGTGGATTGATGACTACTATTTTGTCCGACGTCTCATTTATTTGCATCTTTCTCACATTGAAATCACAATAAAGAATATGCTTGGAGCTATGCATATTCATTCTCGTGCATACGAGAATGTATAAGTGTACTTTTGAGAATATTCTTTATTGTGATTTCAGTGTGAGAAAGATGCAAGTAAATGAGCCGTCGGACAAAAGATCCCCCTTTTCATCGATGAATCCTCTTCTTACCACTATCACCGCCTGAAAACATTATGAAAAATGCAGTCCTACGAAGGCATATTCAAACTCGTGCATATGAGATTGGATTTTCATGCATAGAAGCATACCTTTTATATTGTTTTGAGTCGGTGAAAGTTGAAAGAGGAAGAGTCATTGAGCAAAAGGAGTGTCTTCAATACATAGAAAATTGTGTCAAGTTATTACAAGTTATTACAATTAATTACAATTGATATTACTCCTAATTATTCCAATTTATTACTAATTATTCCTATTTATTACTAATTATTACTAATTATTCCTAATTATTTCTAATTATTCCTATTTATTCCTATTTATTACTAATTATTACTAATTATTACTAATTATTACCAATTATTACTAATTATTACTAATTATTTCTAATTATATCTAATTATTACTAATTATTACTAACTATTACAAATTATTTCAAATTATTACTATTTATTACTATTTATTACTATTTATTACTATTTATTACTATTAATTACTATTTATTATTAATTATTACCAATTATTACTAATTATTACTAATTATTCCTATTTATTCCTAATAATTCCTATTTAATTCTATTTATTCCTATTTATTCCTATTTATTAATTACTACTAATTATTACTAATTATTACTAATTATTACTATTTATTCCTATTTTCTATTTATTACGATTTTTTACAATTTATTACTATTTATTACTATTTATTACTATTTATTAATATTTATTACGATTTATTACTATTAATTATTATTTATTACTATTTATTACTATTTAATACTATTTATTACTATTTATTGATAATTATTACTAATTATTTCAATTATTACTAATTAGTACTAATTATTCAAAATTATTAATAAATATTTATAATTACTACTAATTATTCCTAATTATTTCTAATTATTTCTATTTATTCGTAATTATTCCTATTTATTAGTAATTATTCTTAATTATTCCTATTTATTACTAATTATTCACATTTATTACTAATTATTACTAATTGTTACTAAATATTACTAAATATTACTAAATAAAACTAAATATTAATAAATATTATAAAATATTAATAAATATTATTAATTATTACTAATTATTACTAATTATTACTAATTATTACCAATTATTTCTAATTATAACTAATTATTACTAATTATTACTAATTATTACTAATTATTACTAATTATTACTAATTATTACTAATTATTACTAATTATTATTAATTATTACTAATTATTACTAATTAAAACTAATTCTTCCTATTTATTCCTAATTATTTCTCATTATTCCTATTTATTTCTAATTAATCCTATTTATTTCTAATTATTCCTATTTATTATTAATTCTTCCTATTTATTCCTATTTTCCCTATTTATTTCTAATTATTCCCAATTATTCATATTTATTGCTAATTATTCACATTTATTCACATTTATTCCTAATTGTTCGTATTTGTTCCTATTTATTGCTAATTACTGCTAATTATTGCTAATTATTGCTAATTATTGCTAATTATTCCAAATTATTCGTATTTATTCCTATTAATTTGTATTTATTCGTATTTATTCGTATTTATTCGTATATATTCGTATTTATTCTTAATTATTTTTATTTATTACTATTTATTCCTATTTATTCCCATTTGTTACTATTTATTTTTATTTATTACTAATTATTACGAATTATTACTATTTATTACTAATTATTTCTATTTATTACCAATTATTCTTATTTATTAACAATTATTTTTATTTATTACTATTTATTCATATTTTTACTATTTATTCATAATTATTACTAATTATTACTAATTATTCTTAATTTTTCCTAATTATTCATAATTATTCCAAATTATTCCTGATTATTCCTAATTATTCCTATTTATTACTTATTATTCCTATTTATTACTAATTATTCCTATATATTACTAATTATTCCTATTTATTAATACTTATACCTAATTATTCATAATTATTCCTAATTATTCCTATTTATTTGTAATTATTCATATTTATTTGTAATTATTCCTATTTATTTCTAATTATTCCTATTTATTTCTAATTATTCCTATTTATTTCTAATTATTCTTATTTATTGCTAATTATTCCTATTTATAACTAATTATTTCTATTTATTACTAATTCTTACTAATTCTTACTAATTATTATTATTTATTACTAATTATTCGTATTTTTTACTAATTATTACTAATTATTCATATTTATTACTAATTATTCCTATTTATTAATAATTATTCCAATTTATTACTAATTATTAAAATTATTACAAATAATTTCAATTTATTATTAGAAATAAATACTGATAACAAAACAATTTAAATCTAATTTAATTACAACTAATCAAAAATAATTAAAAATTACATAAAAATGAAAAAAATACTAAATAAAAAATATATAAATACCCTTAAACATGATATCCTATTGTTGTAGATAGCTTTACATCTTTTTTGTGAAAAAAAAACTAACTCACAAAATTTTTCACTCTAAAAATAGAGTTCAGAGAGAGAGAGTGAGTGGAATTGAGGGGAAGATTTGAAAAAACGGATGGGGGTATATATAGGTTGATTTAGTAGCGGCGAGACTATTTGCAACAGGCTACCTGTCACAAATAGTATTTGTTGCGACGGGACCCGTCGCAAAAACCTTCGCCCGTATGAATTACAATTGGCAGTTAAAAGAGTATTTGTGACGGGACCAGTCGCAAAAGGTACTTGACGACATACTTTTTGCGACAAGACAACATCCTGTTGCAAAAAACCTATTTACCATCGTCGCAAATAACCTTCTTGCGGTTTGGCGCTTAAACTATGCAAAACTTTTTTGCGATGAGACCCCAAATCCCAGAGCAAATAACTAATTATTTGCGATGGGCAGACCCCCCCCCCCTCGTCGCAAATAATCTCTAGGATGAGCTATTTGTGACGAGAATTAATCCCGTCGCAAATAGCCCATCGCAAAAAGCTATTTTTCCCGTAGTGATTTTTTCAAGACTCTCTGTAAGTAATTCTTCCGTGATAGAAAAATCTTCCCATTATTTCTGTCTTAGTAAATCTGCTTCCCAATAATATATTTTTCTCATCACATGTTTTTCATATCAAACTCTCTAGCCAATTGTGCCTTCATCTCCTAGATCTGATAATTGTTGGGGCCTACAACCAACATTTCATCTACATACAACAAAATAATTATAAAATTATTACCATATGAACCCCTGAAATATGAACAAGGATTTGAATGAAGTCTGTTGTATCCAAGACACATGATACAGGAATCAAAACTCTTGTTCCAACACCTCGACGTCTTCATGAGACTGTACCAAGATTTCTTTAACCTACAAACCATGTTCTCTTTTCCATATTTTGTGAAACCTTATTTTGGAGCATATAGATCTCTTCATCAAGATATCCATAGAGAAAATAAGTCTTCACATCTAGTTTCTCTAGATGTCAACCATATGTAGCACACATCGCTAGAACTCACCGAACATTCATCAGTCTAACAAACGGAGAAAATATGTCATTGAAATCATTACCTTCCTTCTAAGAATATCCTTTTACCACCAATATTGCACGATAGCATTCCACCTACACCTTGCCACCCACTTGATCTTAAAGATCCATTTATTTCCAGTAGCCTTCCTTCTGTAAGGTAATGGAACAAGATACCATGTATTGTTCTTGGATATGGCTTCAAATTCCTCTTGCATTTCCCCCATCCATGAGGATAAATTTGGACTTTGGGTCACATCTACAAAAGAAGATGGTTCTTTATCCTATGTTAAAAATCATTATGCAACATTACTATCTATTACATAGTTTGAGTTCCATAATGGGGGTTTTCTCTCCCAATTTAACTTTTGTGGCCCAGACTCAACCGGTACTTGATCATTACGCCCTGGTAATGCTGTAGAGGAAACTAGTTCATCATGGTAATTGTCCTCTACTTCAACTATTTCATTTCTGTATTCTCTTTCTCTATGTCTCAATCAATTTTCATATGCACCATATCTTCTGAAAAAATGACATCTCTGTTGATGTTATGTTTGTGGGAAGTGGATTCCCACAAATGATACCCCTTCACACCATCAGCATACCCCAAGAAGATACATTTCCTAGATCTCAAATCCAACTTCGATATTTCCTGGTCAATGAAAAACGCATATACAAGACTTCCAAAAACATATTATCGGGAATAGTTAGTGGAATTACCAGTCCACATCTATATTAGTGTCTTTAGATCAATCACCATTGAAGGAGATCAACTGATCACATAATAGGCACTATTCACTACATCTTCCCAAAATGTTTTAGAAATTCCTATAGTCTTCAACATCACTATTGTTCTATCAAAAATGATTTTTATCATCCAATCCGCCACTCGATTATGTTGAGGAATGTATGCCACTGTGAGCTATCATTTGATTATTTATTATTTTCAAAAAGTATCAAACTCCTCACTTTTATATTCTCCACCATTGTTAGTCCTCAGACACTTGATCTTCTTTCCATATTTAAGTTCCTTCCATGTTTTGAATGTTTTGAAGACATCAAAAATATCCTCTTTACTCTTGATTGGGTACACCAATCATCTCTTGTAATAATCATAAATTAATGATACAAAGTACCTTTCTCCTCCTAAGGATATAAATGGTGCTTTCTAATCATCGAAATGGACAACTTTATGAACTCTTTTCTTCTTATTGTTTATGTCCCAAACTTTAACCTATGTTTCTTGTTCAAAACTCAATTCCCACAAAATGGTAAGGATACCTTTGTAATACTAGGTAACAAATTCTGATATGAAAGAATATTAAGGCCTCATTCTGACATATGGCTAAGATTTTGATGCTATAATGTCATCAACACTTTCATCGATGTAGTTGACGTGACAACTATCTATACCTCCATGTACATTTCACCCATAAGAACATATAGGTTATTCGAGATATTATCCACCTCCATTACCACATGCACACCCTTCAAAATTCTCATCACTCCATTCTTGGTGTGAGTCTTTCATCTGAAGTCATCAAATTATCCCAAAGTCAATATGTTGTTCATCATACCCTTCACATGGTGTACTCCTTGGATGGTTTGAACAATACCATCATGCATCGTTAGTTTGATGAAACTAACACCAAAAATATTCAAGGCTTGAATTTCCCCATGTACACAAGTCCTTCCAGGATGGTTTCATACTGATCAAACCATTTTTTTGAGAATTTATGTTCCATGTTTCTCATGATTCGATTATCCATGCATCTTTGGGATGCTTCCTTCTTCTAGAAGTCATCTCTGATTCACTGACAAAAATGTATCCCTTTCCAAAAGAAATCACCAAATTTATATCCATGTCTTGATTATGGATCCCACTAGAACCATGATCTATCATTTCATCTGCCGATATTTTGAAAATGGATTGTAGGAAATTATTCTTCAACAACACTGCATGCATATTCATTTTCAACAATGAAAATTATTATTTTTGGAATTCTCGATCTTGAATTTTTCTATCATATGGACACACTTTCATTCTAGAACCTCCACTATTTCAAAATTGTGTATCTAATAATATCAAATAATATTTTTATAATGTGGAAGATCAACCGGAGTTGAAATCAGAAAGCATACTCAAATTTATGAGAATTATTAATACCCAGAAACATTAACAACACTAGGCCCAAAAATTCCTCTAACACCACTTTTTGGGACCTAAAATTATTTTCCTACCAATTTAGTGGTAATAAAAATATAAAATAATGTGAAAAATGTGGAAATAAATGGACACCATATATAATGTGGAAAAACATCCAAAATGGAAGAGGTAAAAAACCATGAAAAAATAGATGGGTCACCATGGGTAAAAGTGGGTACACACTCCCTCAATATTATAAGGAGAAAATCCTCGTAAATATCTCTCTTGAATATGTGGTGAAGCCACTTCACAAATACTGCTCAAAAGGGATGAACTGTTGGTAATGAGAAGCTAAAGCTGATGATGGAAACCAGAAGATCCCACTACCTTTTATTGGAAAACCTCACCCCTACTGACTGCCTTCTGACACTGGTGGGTTTGATGGGATTTTCCACCCATCTCACATCAACACCCTTCTCCCTTGAAAACCCAAGTGGGAACCATCCAAAATAAATAATTCTACCGACATAAGCCATATTTTTGTATGTAACAAATCCATGGATAAGGAATGTCTTCAGTTGTAAGTGTATCACAAAATTTAATTGAATTAGCTCTACAATACAACATAAAAATTCAATGAATAATTCATTATTCTATATATTTTTCAATTTTAAGTAACTAAATTATGCGGCTCCTTCGGTTATGCCCCTATGGGCCTCTTTAATTATTTTAATTTTTTGATTGTTGTTTTTCCCAACATAGTGTGTTATTTTAAGAGTTGATTAGTCTTTTAATTTTGTTTTTGAGATTTAGCATATTAATTGATGTCCAGTATCAATTTTAATAAGTTTTTAGTCATATAAATAAACTTCGTCAAATATATTTCTCTCGTTCTTTTTGTTTATCCTCAGTTCCTTGGGTAAGAACTTAATTTGTCCCACTTTACTACATCAGTTGGCATCATAGTGAGGTTATTCCTCACCACCATCTGAATGTGTTTCTATATCCCTATGGTTCCTACTTATATATAATTTAGTGACCCAACTCCCTTATTCTACCTCTGAATAAAGATTCCCTCTATCCATGACTGATTCACCCACATTCCAAATGGTGGTCCAGATCCCCCAACTACCTTCATAAAAACTCGATATAAGGGGAAGTCCAAGCATTGGATCTACCTCCATCAAACAAGAGAAGTCAAAATGATATTTTCACCAAAAAATGGATTCTACCACATGTTTCACCTCATACCATCCCTTTTAATGGTGATGGTTCACTCTACTAGAGTCGCACATCCTTGACTAGATTTCACTCCTCCTCGCAACCAGGAACTATGTGCTAAGGCCACACACACTCCATTTCATGAATTTCAATCATGTAGAAGCCTCTTTTCATGCTCATATTTCCAAAGTGTGACTCTCACAACACATTCCTTGAACCTATGTTCATATACCCGACACATTTTTTTTGGAATCTTGATGTATTCTCAAACATGTATGAGGCCAAATATTAGATTTTTAGTTGGTATGTTAGGAAGATACCAAAGTAATCCTGGACTGGATCATTGGAGAGCTGCAAATAAATATTTGTGATACTTGAAAGAAAAAAAGGATCACATGATTACTTATAAAAGATCCAATGATCTTTAGATGATTGGATACTCTGATTCATAATTTTCTAGTTGTGTTGATACAAGAACTTCAACTTTTTGTTATGTGTATCTTCTAGAAAAAAGAAAAATATCTTGGAAAAGTGAAAAAATTTTGTTATAGCTACTTCGACCATTGAAGTTGAATTTGTAGCATACCTTTTAGCTATAATTCAGGGTACATGGTTATAGAAAATTATTTCAGAACTTGGAATTATTGATAGTATCATCAAGACCTTAAAAATTTATTGTGACAATACCACATCAGTATTCTTTTCAAATAATGACCGATATTTTAAAGGTACTAAACACATGTAATTAAAGTACTTTTCAGTTAAAGAGAATGTTCAAAAATATATGGTGTCTAATGAACATATTAGAACAAATCTTATGACTATTGAAATTTGGATGAAAGAGTTGCGCCCAAGACATTTATTAGTCATGTTGAAAGTATGGGTATTCTCACTGAGTATGTTTCATTGTACGCATTGACTATTATGATAATTATAGTTGACACTTGGACTTATAAATTTTTTTATCATGATACCTATTTTTTCAATAATTATAGATGATTTAATAGATAAATGATAATAGGCATAGTCTAAAATAAAGAAATTATCATTGGTCTAATTATATATATCTCATTTTAATTATGATAGGGAAAATGTCTATACTGCAGTACATGGAAGGGAGTATATTAATAGATAATATACGACTGCCATGACTCATGTGGACATTATACTTCATTATTGTGAATGTTTTATACATTATATAATATATATAAATGCACATAATGACCTATTGAATATTAAATATCATAAATTAATATCACATGAGTTAAGTGGGAGAACTTCGAAATAAGTCATGTCATATTTTTTTTAATATTATTATAATGATATAATAGGGGATAAAATTGTAAAATTGTTGTACTTTGACAGTTAATTAAATAACCACCCATGAACACCATTTTATCCCTATTTAAAGGGTCATGTCCTTTCCAATTATGTCTCACTTTTTAATTTTGGTATGTTACATCAATTCAATTGTGGAATAGAGAGTTGGAAATGGATAGAAATCCATTTAAGTGGGAGAAAATAAAGAGGACTCAAATCTACAAGATTCATTGGATCAATGTATGTATTAAATTCATTTTAATTTTATTTATCTATGAGATAAACATATATTTTAAAGATCCTAAATTAATTGAAATTAATTTAGAAAATTCCCTCTATGCGAGCAAGACTATGATAAGAATATATCGATCAGGCGATGCAATGCTATGTTTTGGAGCATTTTTTTATATTCTTGATGAATAATGAAGCTACATGTAAGGCTTTGAGAGGATCTATCAAAGAAATCATACAAGAAATAATATGGTGAATAATTTCATGTTCTTGAATAATAATAAATCTAAGGGAATGATCCTCTATATTTGTTTGAATGGGATGTCATGGGTATGTAGTGAAGGAAACACAAGCAGTGATTTAGTTAAATATAGCAACACATAACTAAGTAGGTCATGATATGCACATGGCTCATGTCATAGGCACCAACATAGAGCTACCACAACCCACATTTCAGAAAAAGACACAAACAAGGCTCTAACACATGATAAAATAGGATATTCCACATTATATGATTCAACCACATCATAATATTAAAGCATATCATACGCTATAATATGGATCACAGAGAGACACAATCCAAATTTGTAAGCAACAAATACAAGCATAGGGAACGTCTTTAGTTTCAATTGAATAAAAAAATAAAATTGAATGAATTGTACAATACAACATATAGAATTCAATTAAGAACTCTTTCTTCCATATATGTTTCAAATTGAAGTCACTAAATGATTCAACACATTAGGTTGTGCCCCACATGTCCCTCTTTAATTATTTTAATTTTTTGATTGTTGTTTTTTCTAACATAGGTTGTTATTTGAATGGTGGATCAGTCTTTTTATTTTTTAGGACTTTATCCTATAAATAGGTTTTTAGTGTTAACTTGAATCAGTTTTTAGTCATATTAATAAACTTATCCCGATATATTTCTCTTAATCCTTGTTTTTCTCCCAAGTTCCTTGCATAAGAACATGATCTATCCCACTTTTCTGCATCAATTGATGGTTGTTCCACACTACCATCTAATTGTGTTTCCCTAGCCCTATGGTTCCAACCTATCTGGAATTCAGAGACCCAGCTCCCTACTCTCACCTTTGATGCAAGCTACCCTCCATCCATGCCAGACTCACCACCACGTCAAATGGAATTCCAGATCCCTTGAATACCTTCATAAAAATAGATAGAAGTGTAAGTTCATGATTTGGGTCTACCTCGGTCGAATTAGAGAATCCATGCCAATATTTGTGTTGAAATTATGCAATAAGTTTCACCAAGACCATCTCATTGAATGGTGATGGTTCAATTTGGAATATATGCACATCCTAGACTATCGTCAACTCATTCCCCTCACAACTAGGACCAACACACCTAGATCCCATGTACTCCCTTTCCATGAAAATTCCATTTTTAAAAATCCTCCTAACATGCTTGTCTTTCCAGAGTGTGACTCTCCCAACATACGCCTTCAAAATGACTTCTTAGACCCCCCCTCATCTTGCCTCCTTAGGTTTCTAGGAGCCTCATCCCACCACTAATAGCATGTAACCAATTCCTCTGTGCACGAGTCCTCTGCATGCATTTCCTCTGCAAAAAAGTCCCCAGTGCACTATAATCCCCATAAAGGAAACCTCCAAGACCTACTAAGTCAAAATTGTGATTGGATGACATGATTTATATGCATGGGTCACAGTACTTTCAAAGTGGGAACTTTGAAACGGATATTACGAAATTCAAATAAAACAATGGGATGATTGGAAAATAGCCTTCAATATTAAGTAGGGGTTTTATGTGTTGAGACTGAAAAATCATTATCCCATAGTGAAACAATAATCATGATATAAAATGAAGTGAAAAATGCATAAGTAAAAGGACTCTAGTTGTAATGTGGAAATCCCCCCAAAATGAAAGTGGTTAAAAACCATTGTAAAATAGATGGTTCACTATAGAAAAAAGTGGGCACACACTCCTTCAGTATTAGAAAGTGAAAACTATCATAAAATATCTCTTACATATGTGGGGAAAATGACTCACAAATACCACTAAAATAACTGATAGAAGATGATGAGAGGTGGAGATGATGGGATGAGATGAGATTCTAAAAATGAATGAGGCTCTTGACTTTTTTAGGTAAGACACACCCCATGTTTCTCCTCCCCTATTGGTGTGTTTGGCGGGGTGGCCACCAACCACCAACCACCACCTTCCCCTCTTTGACAAGGGGGATCTATCTTGAAAAAAAATCATCTAACACATCTCCCACTTGGAGATTTTATTGATATCCAATGACATCACCACACATCCTTTCTATATTCCAAACCAGGATGCTCATGTATATTTTAGACCGCATGAGGATCTACACCATATGAACTTATCAGAGTCAATTTCCTTCATCAGGAAATATGCTAGATTTTCTTTAGTGTGATTCATTTGCATGTCCACACTTACATCCTACACCATGTCTCATAAAAAGTGATATTTTATCATAATTTTCATTATCTGGGAATGAAAATATAGATTTCTTGCAAGTTTCAAGGCACTCTAACTATCACAAAACAATCAAATCTACACATATCTATGCTTGATCTCCTCTAACATCCTTTTCATCCAAATTGCCACTTTGCAATACTATGTAGCTTCCATATAATCCATCTCCATCAGAGATAAAACTAAAACTGACTGTAACTTCTAAATCCAGCTCACAGATCCTTTTATATTAGTAAACACATAACCTTTAGTATATTTCCTCTACTTAGAATCACTTAGAAAATATGAATCAAAATATCCTCGGATACTGAAATCTGATCCTCCATGACATAATGTAGCATTTGAGGCCTCCTTGATGTATCTCAGGATCCTCTTTATTGTGATCCAATGCTCCTCTCCAGGATTCTCCATGTACTAACTAACTTCTCCCACTACATGTGAAATGTATGATCTTGTTCAAACCATAGAAACCATCAAACTAACCACTTCTGACACATATGGTACTCAAGGAATTTTTAACCTATCTACATCACTGTTATGACTTGTCATTGATGATAACTTGAAATTAATGGGAAGAGGGGTAGAGATTGGTTTACATTATTTCTTTTCATAGAATTTCAAGACTCTATATTTGAAATTATTTTGTGATAGAAAAATATTACCATTATTTATATCTTGATATATATGCACCCCAATAATCTTTTTTGCTGGTCCCAAGTCCTTCATATCAGACTCCCTAGATAACTATGCCTTTATCTCATAGATCTGATCATTTTTGGGGCCTGAAACCAACATGTCATTCACATACAATAGAAAAATGATGAAATCATTACCATCCAAGACCATGAAATATGAAAATTGATTTTAATTAAGTCTGTTATATCCAGGGCTCATGATATAGGAATCAAATCTCTTATACCAACACCTTGGTTTCTACTTGAGATATTACAGAGATTTGTTCAAACATAAAACCAAGTTACCCTTTCCTTATTCTTAAAAACAACCTAGTTAGAGCATATAAATCTCTTCATCATGATCACCATGGAGAAAAGAAGTCTTCACATCCATCTACTCTATATTTAAACTGTAAGTATCCCACATCGCTAGAACTAACCAAACATTCATCAGTCTAACAACATGAGAAAATATTTCATTGAAATCAATACCTTCCTTCTAAGAATATCCTTTGACCCACATTCATGAATGATATCTTTCCACCTAGTCTTTTAAATACCTCTTTATCATAAAGAACAATTTTTTTCTGATATCCTTCCTTCCATGAGGAAATGGAACAAGATCCCAAGTCTTGTTCCTATGTAGAGATTCAAGTTCCTCTTGCATCACCACTATCCATAAGGATACATCTGGACTCTGGGTCACCTACACAAAAGAAGATGAATCCACAACCTCCATCAATAATAAGTACACAATATTTCTCTCAATGAAATATTTTGAGTTCCATACTGGTGATATTTTCTCCCGATTTGACCATTGTTGTCTAGAATGAACTAGTAATTTATCATCTTGCTTTGGTAAATTCCTCCAAGGAATCTAATTTTTCCTTGGATTTGTCCTCTACTTTGACTGTTGTAGTTTCTATATTCTTATTCTTCATGTCTCCATCAATTGTTATTTACACCATGTCTTCTGCAAAAATGACATCTCTGCTGATGATAAGTTTGTAGGATGTAGGGTCCCACAAACGATACACTTTTACACCATCATCATACCCCAAGAAGATATATTTTCTGGATATTAAATCCAAAATTGATCTTTCCTAGTCATTAAACATTGCATAAACAGGATATCCAAAAGTATTAATCAAGGATAGTCAGTGGGTTTACCAGTCCAAATCTACATTTATGTCTTTAGAAAAATCTCTATTGAAGGAGATCTATTGATCACATAACATGCCGTATTCACTACTTCAACCCAAAAATGTTTTGGCAATTCCTACAGTCTTCCACATCATTCTTGTTCTATCCAAAAGGGTTCTGTTCATCTTCTCTACCACTCTATTTTTCTGATTAGTGTATTCCATTGTGAACTTTCTTGATTCCTTCCTGCTGACAGAAAGTATCAAACTCTTCGCTGGTATATTCTCCACCATTTCTAGTCCTCACACACTTTATCTTTTTTCCAGATTCAGGATGCTTTCACACTTAATATTTTTATGACTTAAAAAACATCTGATTTCTTCTTGATTGGGTAAACCCAACATATCATGGAATAATCACCAATGAATGATTATATGTACCTTTATCCTCTTAGAGATATAACTGGTTCTTTCCAAACATTGGAATGGATCAAATCTAAGATCTCTTGACTTCTTTATGTTGATGTCCCAAACTTTAACCTATATTAAATTTTCAAAAAAAAAAGATCACAAAATGGTAAATATACCTTTTTAAGCCCAAGAACCAACTTTTGATCTACAATAATCTTCAGGCCTCATTCTAAAATATGGCTACGCATCCGATGAAATAATGTCGTTAATGTTTCTATAGAGGTAGTTGATGCGATAATTATCTCTGCATCATTGTACATTTCACCCATAATCACATACAGTTTCTTTAATATCTTATCTACATTCATTACCAAAAGTTAACCCTTAACAATTCTCATCACTCCATTATCAATGCGAGTCTTCTATTTGATATCATCAAATTGTCCCAAAGGCAAAATGTTCTTCTCCAAGACCTTCACATGATGTACTCCTTGGATGGTTCAAACAATACCATCATGCATCTTCAGTTTAATGGTATTGACTCTAACGATCTTTAGGTTGTGATCGTTCCCTATGTACACAAGTCCTTTAGGGATATTTTCATATTGGTCAAACCATTCTTGTCGAGACCTCATGTGCCATGTTATTCCCCAGTCGATTATCCATGCATTTTTGAAATTATTCCCACTTCTAGAAGTCGTCTCTACTTCACTGACTATTATATCTTCACTTCCAGAAGTACTCACCACATTTTTGTCCATGTAATGATTATGAATCCCACTAGAACCACGCTCTATCATCACATCTGTCAGTCTTTTTCCAAATGTCAGTCAACAATTATCCTTTTACAGCACCGTCTATATATTCATTTTCCATAATGAAAAATTATTCCCATTGAATTTATCGATCTTGAATTTCACTGCCTTTTGGACATGTCATAAGTTTAAAGACTACTCTATTTCAAAATGGTGAATTTAATAATCTAAAAAAAATCAGATGTGAAAGATCAACTGTAGTCACAATCACAGAGCATACTCAAAATTATGAGAATTATTAATACTAAAAACGTGAATAGTACCAGGAAAAAATATGCCTTTGATACCACCTTTTGAGACCAAAAAATTATTTTCCAATTGTGCACTATTAATCAAAAGATAAAATGAAGTGCATAATGTAGAATTAAAATGAAACCAGATGTAATGTGGAAAAACCCCCAAAATAAAATGGGTAAAAAGCCATAGGAAAATAGAAAGATCACTATGGGTAAAAGATGGTATATACTCCCTCATTATTACAAGGATAAAACCCTCATAAAATATCTCTTGAATATTTTTAGAAAACACCTCCCAAATACCCCTTGAATAACTGATAAGAGATGATGAGAGGTGGAGCTGATGGGATGATATGATATGTTGAAATGGGATGAGGCTCTTACCTTTTATAGGTAAGACTCACCCCCTGCTCCTCCTCTCTCACTGGTATGTTTGGTGGGTTTTCCACCAACCACCTACCAGAACCATTCCCTCATTGAAAAAGTAAGGGGGAGGTGCCATCTGAAAAAAACAACCACTAATACTACGAGTGGTAGGCAATTCCATATAGTTTATACAACGCCTCAAGCATCTTTAAGAGGCTCATGAACCAGGTTATAAATTTATTCATCAATAAATTCATCATATTTTGTTTTGATGATATACTTATATATAACAAGACTATTAATCTTCATACTGAACATCTAAGTGAGGCACTACTTGTTTTTCAGGAACATACACTCTATGTTAACCTTAAGAATTTCAATTTCATGCTCCCTAAATTGATCTACCTTGGATATGTTGTATCAGCTAACATAACATGGGTCAACAAGGAGATGTTTTCAGTCATCTGAGAGTGTCCTCGACCTAATAATATTGTTGAATTATAAATATTCCATATATTTTATTTCTCTTATCAAATATTCATTCAACATTTTAGCTCGTTCAGGGAAGCACCCACAAAATGCTTGAATAAGGGAAATTTCCATTGGGCCAAGCCATCTGGGGAGAGTTTTTCATCCATTCAAGAGGAAATTTCCACTACTATGCTTTTGGAATTTCCTAAAATCAAAAATACATTCAAATTTTAAATGGATACAACCATTATCGAAAAATTGTTCATTCCAAATTTGGTTGACAAATTTATTTTATGAATGAGAAACTCAATGTCTCACATCACAAGTAGGCCACATATGAGATTGAGATATACATCATGGTATGAGCAGTGAAGCATTGGGAGTAGTACCTTTTCCAATAAGAGTTTTTCTCCCATACTAACCATGAAACCCACAAATATATAAATTTTTAGAATAATTTTCAGCGTGATGCATGTTTGTTGGGTTACCATTCTGAGAAATTAACCTTTCAAATTAAGCACAATATCCATTAGAAAAATCAGGCGACATCCACATTAAGAAATCGAGCCCATAATCTCATCACCCTGAAAAATGAGGTTGGGGGATTTTAATATTTAAAAAATTAATATATGGAAGACATGTATTTCATTGAATAATTAGAACATTACCATAAAGGGCTGTTTTTTGGCCCTTCTATTCTATAGGATGGATTTATTTTCTTTCAATTCATTCCATAAGGTTCGGTATGAGAGAGAATAACTATTAAGCTAAACTAAAATGGACACTTTGGGAAGGAAAAGACTCTTTATTTAGTACAGATACAATTATTTTGACCACAATTGAAATGAGATATTTCTAAAGTGGTGAAAATGTTTATGACCTACCACACTTCAAGAAAAGAAGGCACTAACAGCAATAATTTTTTCTACTGGTTGAAATTTAAACTGCCACTAAATCATTTAACATTGGTTACTAAAAAATACAAGTATTTCACATTTTAAAATCATTTATCAATGGTTATTTTATTTTAGTTTCATTTTTTGTATGTTTAGTTTTTGGAGCATTTAGCATAAGTTTCAATTTTATTTAGCAGAGGTTTCTTTTAAATTTACCTAAAAATAAAATATATAAAATGAACCTAACTGCCACCAATATATATAGCACCCATTATGTTCAGAAATGGTTAATATTAAACTCCAATAATTAAGATTTTAGTACATTAAATTAGTGGGGGTTTATAAAACTCGACGTTATATATTTATCTTAAAATTTATTTTTTAAAAAATATTTAATTAAAAACATGACTAAAAAAACTAAGAAATGTATTCAAATAAAACATTAATGAATAGTAAACTCATCATACATACATCATACATCATACAACCACATTCATATATATGTACATCCACAACAACCATAACTTTGGTCAACTGATAACCGCAATTACCCCATACTTTAGTCATCGACATATATATATATATATATATATATATATATATAAAACATGTAAAACATCTGATTTCCAATATACATCCATCCCAAAACCTTCAATACATCTATCTAGATCCACATCATCTCATAAATTGGAACCACCACATTATTTCATCCACTACAACAAAAAATAATATAGAAATTGAAACTGAACAAAATAAATCAGAACTATAGTAGATACATTAATAAAATTTAAACATACCACATAAACTAAGAACAATCATGATTGCCTTCTGAATAATATCTTGGATCTAATATTCAACATCCTAATTACTATAGATATCTATCAACTACAATAAAAACTAGATCATCTAATAATATAAATGAAAAATTGAAAAGATATATAATATATTCATAATGTTGGACATAAATTTTTTTATTTTGTTAACAAAATATAATACATTTTAACAAAAAATAATATATCTGGAAAAAAACTTTTAAAACCTAAAATTTTCTATTTAAGATATGATTCAACACTTGAAACTATAATGGGATAAGTATATAACAATCAAATTTATTTTTGAATCAATGTGCGATGTGATTTAAATTATCCTAATAAAAAAATTTAT
Organism: Viscum album; assembly: GCA_963277665.1. Taxonomy (NCBI): domain Eukaryota; kingdom Viridiplantae; phylum Streptophyta; class Magnoliopsida; order Santalales; family Viscaceae; genus Viscum; species Viscum album. Next base: position 1,484,391,011 of record OY728141.1, read on the forward strand.
TGACATTGATATGAAAACATGTCCTATATTTCAATAATAACTCAATGGTGGTTTTAACATGATATATTTATCAATATGAAGTAATTTTATATGGTTTGGCCATTACACACACATTTTAGTGTTTTAAAACAATAAAAAATACATTTATAGGAATCTTGGAAAAACCATAACTTAGAATGACATTTTGTTGGTTCATGCAATTCAAAAATCAATATATGGTCAAATCCCTCTAATTTCATGAAAATACAATGAAATTTTCCCAATTTTGATCCCCAAAAACATGTTTTTAAAAGCTTGGATTCATTTTAAAAAATGTGTTCTGAGTAATTAAGACCACACCACACATCAGATTAATGTGTTCTCTGCATGTACACATAAAAAATAACTCAATAGTAGTTTTCTTACAAGTCCATTTTTATATTCCTCAAGGATTGGTATTAAAGATCATAGCTATCAAACTAAATTGGAATAGAATCTTTGGTAAGGAAAAATATTTCTTTATTAGAGATACAATCCTTTTTACCACAATTGAAATGATATATTTCTAATGTAGTGAAAATTTGTCTGCTCTACAAGGATAAAAAGGGGTATACATAAAATATCGGCTTGCATATGCCACTGTATATTCCAAACGGACCCTAGAAATACATCTCCATGGAATTTTTAATGGGATTGGCTCATATTCAATAGTTTCATGACTCTGTCTTTGTGGTAGTTGACTAATTTTTAAAGTTGGTACACTGAATACCCTGCAAAAATATAGGTGGTGCTTCCTATTTCACTACATAATTATTTTTGGATGTTGCGCGAGTCCATTCCATTAAGAGTCTTGAGGGTGTGATTGATGACTTTCATTTGTGATCAAAAATCAACAATGTCGGGTTTATTTAATACAGTATTATTTTTAAGTCATGGTAGGCTTGTATATTTTTTAAAATTGTTAAATATTCCTCATTAATTTGAATATATGTTATAAATATTGAATAAATCAAACAAATGTGTTATTTTTTTGGGTGGGGGTGACTATGTGATTTAAAAAAAATAATGAATAAAACAAGATTTTTTAAGAATCATATCATATCCCGCACTAATAACAAAAAATAATTACAACAATAATATTTATAACTATTATCTTTTAATAGGTCATACATATTTCTTAAAGGGGTGGAGACTAATACTTATTTTAAACATTATTAAACTAGAATATCATGTTTTGATCCATAAATGTATCAAATACCATGTTTAGTTGAAATATTTGTAGGAAATTTTTTTACCACAAGACTAATTTTTTTTCATTCTTTATAGTGATGTCAATCAATAGTATGTTTCCCCATGAGGGGATCAAGCACATTTATGTAGAATATCATTTTATTCAATAAAAAATGATCAATCTTCATACCCTGTAAATATATAAATGAAGCCATATTAGTAATTTCCCACCAAAATTCTAAAAATGAATTTTTTAAATAATTGTGTTGATATTTCATGATATGTATGAACTGACTAGAGGGAGGCATCAAAATACTTCTTTTTTTTAATTTTTTTGAGTATCTTTAATATGTATGAGATTCCCTGATATGTATGCATTATGTGTTCCATAACCTCATTTTTCTATAAACAATAAAAAAATTTAAAAAAATTAATTCTATTTCAAGATAAAGTATGTATCACTAAAATTAGAACATTTAAAATACAACCATGTCATTTGGAATATTTATTCATAAAAAAACATAAAACCCAGATAAAGGCTTAATCGTAAATAATCATGTCATTCAAAAAATTTCTCTTAGCGATTTTATTGAACACTAGATAAACATGAATGAAAATATTTTAAAGGAAAACAATCAATAAAAAATGTCATTTAAAAATTATAGATAAAAGTACATATAAAATAAAACACAAGAAAAAGTGAAAAAAATATTGAGGAATTTCATGTGGTTCACAGATATAATTTTTTTCGAAATGAAACAATTTAACAATGGTGATATAGGCATTATAAATGATACAAAAAATCCATTGGTATCATGCAAACAAGAAGGATATATATTGAATAAAGGAAATGAATCAAAAAGACTCTTTTAAGAGACCTATTATCTCACAATTCCTATATTATTTTATTTATTATAGACATTTTAATTTAATGGAAATCTTCTGATTTATATAAGAATAAACATATGAAGGTTAGGAAATACATGAATATGGAACCCCTACCACTCAAGAAGAAACACCTATAGTATTCTGGTTGTTTTCCAGTGGATGAAGAATACAAAAGAAAGAATCATGCCAACTTAAATGAATTTGGTAATTTTTTAAAAAAGAATCATGTTTTGAAAAAAAATGACTAAAATAATGTTGAAGGGAAAAAAAGTATATTTACCTAACAATAAAAATAAAGTTTTCCTATTTTTTTATAACTAATAGTATCCATGTGGTTGTATAAATGATAACCACATGCTTTTATTATTTCTATATCCATTTATTTTTATCTGAGTTATCAACTCCTATATCCCCCCAATACATACCCACTTTCAAGAAAGTGTGTGTCAAACTTCTAAAATTAGAACCAGGAGAAATTTTGAAATAATAGATTAAACTTAATATTTTTTGGAATTTTAGTTTTTATTACATAGAAAACTTTTCTACATATGTTTCACATTTTAACCGTTGAAGAGAAAAAGTCACGGAATAGGATCAAGCTTGTATAAAACTCTCTCTAAAGGATCCAAGAATTCATTTAAATCTATAATGGTATGAACATCACCATATTTATTTGAATAATTAAAAATACTAAATTTTTTTTCTTATATGAAACATGAGATAACTGATTTATAAATTTAATTATCAATAAAACAAGTAAACATTTCCCTATGGTATAATAAAACTCTATAAAAAATTTATCCTTCAATTATATTAAAGTAGTAATTAATTATTTGTGCATATACCAATTAATTATTTAAATTAATAAAAAAAAGAGGTGAAAATTTACAATTAATTGTATATTGTGATTAATTTTCAAGAAAATATATTGAAATATATGCATCGTATTAATAATGAAATATTTGTAAAAGGGAAAAAATAGGAACACAAGATTTATGTGGGATGTTTAATGTGGCTGGAATTCCTGAGAAGTGTGATTAATTCTTTTAATATGAGTTTGAATACAAAATATGAACAAGCCTAAAACTATCTTTAAACAACCAAGCCTGAAAAAATATCAAACAATTATTCATCCAAACTGGTCCACTAAGTATTATTTCAAAAAGAAAATTCTAAACATTACTTTTACTAAAATTAATTTTAAATTCACCTTTTTAATCTCTCCATAACACTCTCTCATAGTTTCATCTAGAGATTTCTAGACTCATTTGGATGTTCTTTTTGACACTCATGTCACTGTTGTATTAAATATTACCTAATTATGAACTTTTTTGATTTTTTTAGAGTTTTCAAGAGAGGTTATAGAGTTTGAAAAATGGGGAACACTAGACTTGTGGCATGGTTAGCGCATGTTTAGAGCTAACCTTGATGCCATACTATATGGGATGGGGATGAAATTCTGGTAGAATATGCATGGTTGGTTCATGGCTCTATAAACCGTGCAACAAAACTATGAAGGATACCATTATATATGTGATGACCCCACATAGTTAGCACATGGTTTGGGAAACTGTATGGTTGAATAGTGTGATTTACTCTTGTATGGGGGATTACTTCTAGTGACCACCAAATAATTGGCACACAGATTCCCAAATCATGGGGACTTCTAAAAATTTTAAAACATGAAAATTATCTTTCATCCTTGATCAATTTAAACTAATTTATCTTTCCTCCTATGTATTTTTTCATCCTAGGTTCCCCTAGATATAAACTTCACCTCCTCCAAGATCCCATGGTGGTTTATTTGGATTGTTGGTGGAATCTCTTCATAGTAACACCTCCTTTCTCCTTCTCCTTCTAGGCCCCTTCATCAAATTTTTCTATTTCTTTTCCCTAGTGGTACTTGGAGGATAATTATATTACTATGGATGGTTCCTAACTCAGGTTTTAGGGATTATAGGCCTTACGGGGATCCCTTTTTTCATTGTCTCTTGACATTGGGTGAATTCTATGAGTTTAAGGTTGTTTTTTTTCGTGTAATTTAATTGAAAATTCATGAAACGAAATGGATTTTTAAAACTCCTTTTTCATTATGTTATACCTATGTATGATAACCTTAATGGGTTATTGAAATGTTCTCTATTTTCTTTATACTTGATATAAAGGGTTTTCATGGGTTTTAGTTCCATATCTCTAAAACATTTTTTATGCATTCCAAGCGTTTTCATAAATGCTTAAAAGACTCTTAAATAAATTTAAGGCTAAAAGAAGGGTTTTGACACTGTTTTATTATCACATGTTGAACACGAATCAATATTTCTAACAAATTGATTTTTAGGTCGATCTTTGATTTATGGTTGTTGATTAATCATCCTAGATTTATGAATGGATGTTATTTATTAATCCTTTATTATTATTCCTGATTGATGCTTTCTACATTTTCAAATCGATTTCAACATGAAAAATTGCTGAGGTTCATTCATCACTATTCTATTTTGTACATTTTTCTCCACATTCTTCATGTGTTTGTAATCGGTGTTCTATTTGAAAAGAAGTTTTAAATACATTGAAATTGATCATTGCAAAGTTGATATTTGGAGAAACAGATCATTTCAATGGGTTCACATTATGGATTGAGATAAAAATGGGGGTGCGATGTGATGTGGTAGGAGATAATACATGGATTAGGAATTCTTAGTTTTAGGTTTTCTTGTGTCTGATAAAGCAGTTTGACCATGAATGATCCGCACACATTTGGATAGATATAATCTGGCCATCGATGATTGTTTCAGTTCATTCAACCCCATATCTAAGTTCCTCAGTGGTTTTAATGGATGGATAAGTGGAAGGAGTGTTGGAAAAAATTCATGAATACTATGGTATATTATAAAATAATTAGTTACATGAATTTTAGTTTGGAAGAACACATGTATTGTTGTCCCTTCCAACAACGGATCAGGTTTCAAAAAAAATTAAATATCACATGTCATGTGGTCTTTCCACACACTATGTGAATCATAGATAAAAATACGACTTGTACTATTGAGGTAAATGGGCATGGGAATGAACAAGTACATGGGCACAGTTAGGTACACAAAGATGTCCAAGTACAAAGACGTGACCTAGTACACATACACGACTAGTGTACACTGAAATGGATAGGGTACATGGTCATAGGATGATGAACACATGAATAGACACAGGTAGGTCCAAAATTAGTAGGACATACTATGTACTCCCAATACATAATGTTTACTTTTACCAAGTTAGGGTGAGGCCATAATTCTCTTTAGTGTAGACCAGTATCTATAGGTTAATTTCCTTGATCCATCCATATAAGTGTACAATGAGTCATCCCTTCCTCAGCATAGGATGTGATCCCCTCTATAGTATTATTCTTGGATAGAGTCAGTAATATCTCAATGTGGCCCAAGGTGTGATCCTATGTCATTTCTTCCCTAGGTTTGGTTAGGAATCCTATTACTAACCCTTAGGAAATGTGAAAAGAATCCTAGAAAGATTACTCTGAGTAGGTTCAGGAATCCCCTATTGGTCCTGGGTGTGAACCCCTATCTTTGTGTCAACATCTTATGCATTCTAGTGTGTACCTTCTTTATGGTAATACCTGATGATAAATACCTCTCTAATTAGAAACATTTGTGATATCAAGACTCATGGAGTGAGTTCTTTTGGAAAATAGTGACCTTGAATCCTTATGTCGAATCTCAAGTTGATAGTATGGTTTTGACCTTACATTGATACTTGGTGTCTCTATTGAGTATATATATGTTATTGTTGTTTTCCCATATTCATATTGGCATACTTTCATGTTGATTCATTGACTAATCTCTTTTTTATTTGTGTTTTGTTTTTTGGGGTGTCCTACTAGGTATGTTATACTCACCACTGCATGGGTTCTTCACACAGATCCCATGTCTTATGTAGATGATAGGCCTTATGATGGAGTCTAAGGTAGACTAGAAGTGTGTGAAGCATAATTTAAATAGAAAAAATATGGTTGGTTTTAAGAGTTTTTTTAATATAATCCCATTCTTTCTAGAAAGTTAGACATTTACAGTTTTGGAGGGATTTTAATTAACCCTTTTCTTTCTCATTCTTATGTCCTACTCTGATGTTGGATTTATTTGTAAGTATGAATCTTGGTTTCAACTGTATCTTACCTTTCACCATTGTATGGTTGGTTGGATATGGGTTCTTGTATACAAGTACCATAGGATAAGCCCTCCATTATGTGTGTTATTCATACTCAGTTCCATTCACTAGCCTCTGGTCAATTGGAGGGGAGATTGTTCTCATGCTTGGGGACATGGTTTTGGTGTGATGGTTGATTTATCCATTCACCAAGTATTTGATATCCTACTTGTTGAATGGGTACATTTAGGAACTGGTTTTTGGGAAAACATTTGTTCATGCATCATATAGGTGTGAGTTGTGGTTTCCATGTCCTTATCGAGTTAGCTCCTTAGATATACACATTAACCATGGTGTTTCATGACTATTCAGGATGCCTCTACGATGAAAGATGGCTAGGATTTTAGAGAAAGATCATGATTATGGTCCAATAACCTCCGGGTTGTTTACCGATCTTAACTCCAGACATTGAGCAACTAGCTTTTCCAATAGTAATGGATGATGACGTGTTCAATATTAGCACACTTCATGAGTTTGAGAGGAAAATAACCCTTATATTTTTGGAAAAATCAGACCATCTGATAGTCGAGTATTGGATTAAGGTGATTGGGAATGTTTTTCTCTTTGTTAGGATACCTCATGATCAGACAGTGGTCCTAGAGGGGAGACCACTCCATGGATTTATAGGGAGATGGTGGATTCTTGTGACTCAGACGCATGATGAGGTTACTCTCTCTTATATAGAGTTTTTGAATCTATTTAAATAGTAGTTCTACACACCCACATTGATATTGGTATGTATCTTAGACCTTTTGTAGAGAAACATAGTAGTTGTGAATTATGCATCAAGAATCACTAACCTATCACGATACTCCATGGATACAATTCACGATGCATTATTTCAAGTAATAACATTTGAGTGAAGAATACGTTGAGATATATGATCGTGTGTGATATCACTTTTAATTCCTATTTAAGTGGTTCTATACTGTTCCTTAGTAATGGAGAGATTTCTGGATTAGTTGACATTGACAATTAGTGCTGGTAGTGCGCACTCTAAAGCTGATACTTATTTAGTTAGTAGCTAATGGTGGGAACAAAGATCCAATCATGAGGGGTATTTTAGGTATTATTCTTAGGACTGCGGGTCTACAGTTTAGGTCTCTCAGAATAGTTCCATAAAACCAATCGAGAGGCGATTTTTATCTTGTGATGGGTGGTGACATCTCAAAAGGAAATATGTGAACCACCATATGCAAGACATGGAGATGGTTGATGGAACTCTTAGGTAGAGATAGATAATATAGCATGATGGTTCTTTGGTGGAATACATGTAAAGGAACTAGGAGAGGATAAGGTGATGACCAATGTTTTGATCTATCACCCTAAGTGGTTCACACCTGGCCCAGGGAGCTGGTGGTCTGGGATGACAACATCTACGTGCAGTGGAGGGTTTTGACACAGAGGCTTCATAGATGATTTTAGGTAAGATATATGTATTCTCAATTTTAGATACATTATTTATCAACATGGTCACAAATGAAACATTCATTACCACATCCCTTGCTTGAGATTTGGAGATTCTAGTTGAGAATTTAGATCAACTCTTGAATTTGGATACTCCTACCAGAGGAGATTCTATGATCACACACATATGCCGACATTGGGACATAACAATTAGAGAAGAGATCTTCCATTGGTACTTTTTGTAATCATGATAAGTCCTTACGATGTCATTATCGATATATACTGTCTATCTTAAGTCCATTCATTGATAAACTATTTCAGGAGGAGGATGTGATGTATTCGAGTTGATGGAAAGATGTTTTCCTTCATTGGTGAGATGGAAAATCAAGTAGAGTAGGAAGAGATCATATATTGGAGGATACAACCCATTACTCATCATTTGGATTGTATTAACCTTAGATAAGTAGATGTTATGATCTTTCAACTACCTGTAGTGGGGGCGGAGTATGTGGAAGTCTTTCATGAGGATGTGTCGGGTTTACCTCCCCACCAAAAGACTAACTTCTGCATAGACTTGAACTAAGGGATAGCCTTAATATCATTACATATTATCAAATTGATCCCATATATCATTGATAGATGAAGGTTTAGTTTGTGGATTTCTTGAATAAATGCTTTTTCAAAACCTGTGTGTCTCCTTGGGAATCTCCAGTGTTGTTTTCTAAGAAGGAGGGTGGTAGGTTGAGGTTATATGGGGACTACCATTACCTGAACTAAGTGAATATCAAGAATAAGTATCCACTACCATGAACCAACTTCCTCTTTGACCAGTTCAAAGGGGCATGCTAGTTCTCATATATTGACCTAAAGTCTTGCTATGACTAGCTTCGAGATCAAGAATGGATATACTAAAGACTGCATTCTAATGTCTCTATGGTCACTATATAAACTAAGTGATAGCCTTCAGCGTGATGAACACCCCTATAGTGTTCATGGAACTATGAATCAGATCTTTTAGAATCTCTTGGATCATGTTGTTGTTGTCTTCATCAATGGAATCCTAGTATACTTGACATCAGAAAAGGAGCACGCATGAAACTTTAATATGTCCTTGGACATACTCTGAGAGAACCAACATTATAGAAATCTCTCAATGTTTTATTTATGGATTGAAGATGTCGAATTCATGGGAAAACTCATCTCAAAAGAGGGAGTAGTTGTGGATCCAACAAAGGTTGAGGTGATGTTAGCTTGGGAGCCTCCCAAGAGTGTGTCTGAGGGGTGGAGCATCTTTTTTGGAAGCACTGAGAGTCACATGATAGAGGTTTATAGATAAAGAAAAGATAGAAATTGAAGAATAAGAAGAAAAATATAGAAACTAATATTTACATGGTTTGGAAAAAATATCTACATCCATAGAGAGGTAGAAGCACTTCATTGAAATATAGAAAATTTTTTTAGGGAGATATCAGAGTTTCTCATCAACACAACCAAAGCCCAAATGAGCTAATAAAGAAGAAAAACAACTATTCCACCAAACAGATAGGGGTATAACAATCCAACAAAAATCCAAGTTTGGCGGGCTACTAATAGAGATTCGTGCCTAATTTCTCAAGGATATTAGCACCCTTGACTTCTTTGAACCAAAAGGGACAAATTTCATGTTGATGGAGATGTTTCAGTAGGATTTATAGGATTTTTTCTAGAGGATGGAGAGAACCCCCATATTGAGACTTATAGAAGAGGTTGTTGAGTATTTTGTATCCTATGATGCTTCCAAAAAAAGGTTTGGATGTGTTCTGATGCATAGGTTGGAAGTTATTGCCAATGGGTTTTATCAACTAAGATTCCATGAGTATTACTATTCAATACATGATCATGAATTGTAATCAATGTTCTTCACCCAAAAGGTGGGACAACACTACCATATGGGTGAGTAGTTTATCATCTTTTCTTGACACAATAGTCTCAAGTAAATATTTTTGAAGAAAAAAATTAACTTGACATAGAGGATATTATTAAATTTCCTCCATGATTATAACTCTGATATAGTCTATACTCTAGAGAAGGGGAAAGTGATGGTAAATCCTCCCAATGAGAGGTCATATTTGTAGTTTTTGAGCAAGATGTTAGAGCATTCAGTCCACTTCTTAGTCATTTGTGAGTACTGATAGAGAAAAATTTTATTCAGTTTTTAATCAAATTTTTCTGATTTTTTAGTTACCAATTTAAGATCCTATGATTTTAAATGATTTAGTAATTTATGGGTAAATTGGAATAATGAAATGAAATAGATTTATAATAGTGAAAAGTTTTGTTTTGGAATTAAAACAATTATTTATAAACTATATAAAAATTTTATAATATTTATTGAAATTAGGTTAACTCTTTTTTATGACTTTGTGTAAAAATTATCCCACATGTTCCATCCCCCAACCAAGGACACATGAACCTCTTAGGTGGCCCAGAGGAGTCCACCTGACCACACAGGCCTCGAGGCATCCAACAATGTAGCTAGGGTTCACGAGGGGTTAGGCCTTGGTGCAGCCAATGGGTGGTCAAGACCTGCAGGAGATGAGTGAGCCCAAAGGTCAATTGAAGGTCACATGTATGTGTGACCCGCATGTAGCATGTGTGAAGTTAAACCGGGATCTCACCCTAGGGCACGCATTCCAGCTCCTCCCACAACAAGCCTTATAAAGGCTCGGTGGTCGTTCCACTATTTCAATGTGGGATGAGAGCTCCACCATAGCACCATCAACCTTTTCCATGGTCCGCCATAGTTACCACACATTTGTGGCTCTCCACCTCTCCACCATGAAGCGCCTCTAGTCTCCACCCACTTCTTTTCAAATTCCACTAGCTCATGCTTCCATGGATGCCACTATGCCACCACACCTCACACCATCATAGCACTGCTTCTTGGCCTCGCACCTCCTTATTCCTCATCTCCACCACCCAGTCTACTAATACCCATACACCGTGACCCTACGATCTACATTCATGCCACTTTAGACCACTTCGAATTCCATAAGAGGAGGTGGATCACCAATGCTCATCTCCCGTGCAACCATGAGCCACCATTGCAACTCAATGTTTTCATGATTCCACCGATTTCGCCACATCCTGAACCCACACAACCCAAGAATATGGATTCCACTATTCACCATTGAGAAGGGTGTAACCCACATGGACTCCTTCCATATGTTTTTTCATAGCCATGGGTGGTTTCATCTTGGAGAATCTCCCCCTTACTAGGGATCTTTGATGAAGTAAGAGGCTGGGTCCCTCCTCCTACCGCGTATATAATGTGGCATCCCCTCATTTCCAAGCCATCATCTTGACACCCACCAACCAAGGATATCTCCCAAATCGAGGGATCAGGCTGCATGAAACTCTTCCCCCCATCCTTTTCACTTTATTTCATTTTTTTATTTTCATTTTCATTTTTTTGGTTTTATTTCATATTGTAATTTCTATTTTAATTTAGTTTAAATTAAACAACTCATGCATTTTTTTCACCCAAATTCATCCATCTTATCCTTATTTTAATTTTCTTCTTTTAAATTATCAGTATTATAAATAATATTAATAATAATAATAATAATAATATTTATTTAAATTATTATTTTTAATATAACATTCTTATTTTAAAATTATTTTCTCATTTTATTTCTTCTCTCCCTTTTAAATAATTATTCTCTTAAATATAATAATAAAAATAACCGTAATAAATGTTATTATTATTATTATTATTATTACTATTTTAACATTATTTATATTCTATATAATTTTAATTTAATTTATTTTATTTTATCTTTTTTTCTCCCTCATCTCAATTCTATTTTTCTTTAATATTTTTTTCTCATCGCCATTTTTTTAAAATATTCTTTATTTTATTTTATAATATTTATTATTCTCTTCCACCCACTCCACTGAGTGATCTCTTACTCTCAAGAATGAGAGGCTGACAGTAAATCCAATCCTAAGGGGTGTTCAAGATGTTCATGGATTTTCTTGAAAGATTAATTTTAATTTTGTAGATAGAATTGAGTAAAACGAATGAGTGAGGTGAATGTCCTTGATGTGGTGACTGCCCCCAATGACATGCAACTCAATCTGTCTCTATTGGTTTATTTAATCAATTTTCCCCCTCTCCATTGGTTAGATCTTCTCATGTCAGAGTTGAGATAATCAATGGATGAAACAACATTGATAAAGATGGTTTTGGGATAATGGAACCTCCTAGACCATAGAGTTTCATCAACCATGATTAAAGGAGGGGTTATAATTGAGAGTGTTTAGGCATTCAATGATATTCCAAAAATTATAAATAAATAATATTAGTTAAAAATGAGATTTCATGGTTGGATTATTAAACTGAAATAGAACATATAAAGGAAATTAATTATTAAATCCAAAACCAAACCCAAAATAAAGTGCATTATTTCCATAAATCATTTTTCTTATATTTTCATGGTATTATAAACTTGAATTTCCATTTTTCAGGTCAAAAATCAAAAACCCAAAAAGAATTTCATTATTTTCATTAAATACTTGAAACCACAAAAAAGAGATATATTATGTGATTTTAAAGAAAAAATTTAACAAACTTAAAGGCTTCTTAAGTGAGACAACCATGTTTAGTCACTGTACTATATTAAGAAAAATATAATATTTCTTTTTCTACGCCCCATGACAGAAGTGGCTCAAAACTAAAACCGTTACTGGGGATTCAATAATAATATTACCTATCTTTTTCTATTTTTAAAATTTAGATATATTTTACTACTATTATGAAAATAATAACTAAAAAATATCCATGATTTTTTCAAATGATCATTTCTTTAATTCATGGAACAGTTACTCTTAGGTGAATGAACTAGTAGCTGAAGCACCAGGGTCTGTAGAAGATGGCGTTTTAGTATGGGCTAGACAAATCAGGGAATCCTAGATCCAAATTTTTAGAGGGGATGAATTCAAGGACCTCATCCAAGTTCTCAAGGAGACCCTATTGAAACCAGTGGTTAAATCATTATCCATTCATCTAAGTTAATTTTTAAAATACTTCCTAGAATTATATCAAGAAGTGTCTAAGACACAAGAAGAGTGCTCCTTGTTCCCTCTAATTTTTTTGAAGAAGTTCCACATGAAGATTTCTAGGATCAACTAGAAATAAAAAAAACTCAAGTATGATATTCAAGAGATTGATGAAAATTTGTAGGTTTTCCAAGGCCAAATATATTGGATAAATGTATATTTACAAGCATCATTATAAGAAGAACCTAAGCCTAAAACTGAACCAAAATATGATTCACTTGTCTTACCTGATGTGGTAAAGGTGGAAGACCATCCTCCTTAGCTACATGTATGAGATCAAAAAGAATTAGATGAATTATATAATTAATATGAGTAACTACTTCATCTCCAAAAAATAGTAAATACGAAGTTCTATCATTAGTAAGGGAAAACACCACCAAAGTGGTGGAATTTGAAGTAAAGATGGAGGATCCCAACTACCTACCTTCATCCACTAAGAAGCTACTTCAAGATACACAGACCATTGATACATTAATTGAAGCTGAACCAACTAAGGTATTTGATCTTCTCTAAAACTCTATTTCATTTTATTTTATCAAAAATTAATTTTGTATCTCTCACTACTAGTTTGATTATAGATCTTCAGGAAAACTTTTTTATTCCCTAGAATAGGTTAAAAAAATTGTTCATGCACATGCTGAGAAACACATGGAGCTCGCTAATTTCAATGAACATGCATTTGAGGATCCTCATTAGGATATACAAGTCTATAAGTGTGAGGAAATTAGGAAAGAGGTATCTCATATTAAAGGTTAGTAATTTTTTTAAAAAAATTAAAATTTTATTTGATTTGAAATACTTGTTTACTTCATGTTTGATTATTCAATGCATGCATACCCTATAAATCCAGCACTAGAAACGAAGAAGGTTTCACAAGTAGAAACCAAAAAGGAGGGTGATTTATACTTAATTATATCCCCTCCATACAAGTTATACCTCAATGTGAAGGTGTGGGGGGGTATCTAGTGTACTCTATCCAAGCATAATTCCTCACCCAGAAGGATTAAAAACAAGATGGTAGAAGCCACATATGGTTGTTAAAATTAAAGAAGATTCAATAACCATCTAATTTTGGATAATAGTTGTTACTGACCTACAGAGGTAGTAAAAATTCAGTTCCCACTTGGGGGATTATATCAATACTTATAGAATTAATTTTCTTTCTAGGAATTTATATTTAAATTTCATTTCTTAGGTGTATTCCAACATCCATCCCCACTCCATCTATCATTTTTAGAATAAAGGACATGATACTTATGATTAATTGAGTAATTATTTTTTGTAGGTTCATAATAAAATAAGGAAACTTAAATATTGAAGGGAGATATATTCCTCATGGGAAAGAGAGTTCATTTTTTAATGGGAATGTTTTAAACTCTTTACATTTTTTTGTCCAAAAACATTTTTTGAGATTTAAAGTAGAAATTTCATTCTCATGGTTGAATTATTATTTACATGACTTATCTAGAAGACATGATTTATCTTAGGATTCATCTTATGTCATGTTTTATATTTTAAATTTAATGAAATTAAATGAGTATAATGGAAAATCAAAGGATTAATGTGAAGAATGGGTATTAAACTGAGAACTCATTATTTGAAGAAATTAATTGATTCATGTAAATTAAATTTCCCACCCATTTTTCATGCTTTGATTTTTTGAAATTTATGTGAATTTATTTTTTATTTTTAATCATGACTTGACTGATTTACCTAAATCATATGACCCCTTACTGAGATGTTTTCAATACCACATTCTTCCTATTTAATCTTGAGAATATTTCTTGAGTGATATTGGGACATGAAACCAGCTAGAACTTCCATTTGAACTTTTCAAAGCTATGACTATAGAAAATCAATTTTAAAATGATTGATTCATCTTTTGAAAAACAAGTTATCCTTAAAAGACCACCTTAACATTAATCCTTCTCCAGACCATAGAGACCTTGAGTGACCTTGTTAGGAATGAGCCAAGATTCAAGCCATTATTATCCATTCCTACCCTAATCTCAGTATTTTTATGATATTTTAAAGTTGAAGTGTGGGGGTGAAGGGAATCATGGTAAATGGGTTGATTTACATTTTAAATAAAAAGTTTGGGGGTGATTGTTGTGGGAATTGTAAAAGGTTATGGAATAATTAATTGTAATCAATTGATTTTCCCCTCTTGAATATGATAAAATGAAAATGAATAAAAGAACCAAAAAATGACAAAAATAGGTTGTGATTTGGAGAAAAAAAAATCACTATCACTAGACTTATGATTTTTATCATACATGGTTAGGTGGTGGATGTGACTTTTATTATAAAACATAACTTTTGGAAAGAAATGAATGAGAAGGTTTTTTGAAAAAGAATATATATATATATAGGAAAAAGTTAAATAGGGTGAACAAATCATTCATTATGCTTAAATTGATCAAGATATTTACATTAAGATTTTGGAAAGTTGGGAGTTGTTATAAAATTAAGGGGGAGAAAATCATGAAAATTTTACATTTTATATCTTGGAATATTCTTTAAGAGATAAATCTCCTCATTTAGCATTAATTTTTAAAACATTAAATCCTAAAAACATTCAGTCCTAGAGTAATTTGAACCTTTAATGAAATCCGTCATGATTATATGTGTCTTTTTTCTTTAAAAAGTTGAGGAAGTACTTCCATTACAAGACTATGGTTAAGAATCATGTATTCATGATATGGGCATAAATCTACTTAAATTATGTCATGCATGATGATAAAAAAGAATCCATTGTGAGGTAGATCATGATATTAAATTTTCAATAATAATTAATTGTGGAAGATGAATTAATGAGAGGAGAAGTTCCATCATTTTATAAATGGGAAAATTAAAATACATGGAGTATTTTTTTCTTTGAAAGATGAGAAATTAAATTTATATTTTATGTGAAATTTGAAAATCAGATTTTAAATTGAGAATTGTTTGATTATATTGCATTGAAAATTGAATATCGGTAACATTGGTTCCCTATTATTTTCAAGGTTGAGATATTATGATTTAGTACAAGCATGGTTTAAGTGTGATGGTATTTTATAGACCAAAATATTATGGATTTTTTAATAAATTGTGATGTTTTTTTTGTTTTTTTCAATATAAAACTCCATGATTTTCCTGTTTTAAGTAATTTATGGGTAAATTGGAATGTATAATTTAAATGGATTTAATATAGTGAAATGTTTTTTTGAATCTAAAATTTTATTTGTACAGCTTAAGAAATTTTTATTTCTTTTTTGAAATTTGGGTAACAACTTTTTATGAATTTTTGTAAAAATTAGCCTAGCTAAGATGACCCTCAACCAAGGACCCACACACCTCTTAGGCAGTCCATAGGAGGCCACATGGCCATGCAAGCCTCAAGAGAACCACCAGTTAAGCATGGGAATATAGAGGGGGGGGGGGGTCAAGCCTGTGTGCATCCCATCGGTGGTCAAGCCCCACGAGTATAGAGTGAGACCGAAAGATTGAGTGTGGGAAGCGTGTATGTGTAGACCACATGTAGCATGTGTGTAATGAAACTAAGAACCCACAGTAGAGTGTGAATTCCAGTTACTCCCACGCTGAGACTTATAAAGCCTCAGCGCCCATCCCACCATTTTGATGTGGTACAAGAGCTCCACCACAGTGCCGTCATCCTCCACCATCATCCGTTGTACTCCTCCATAGTCACCACACTCCTACACCTCTCTTCCACCCCACCATGAAGCACCTCTGCTCACCACCTACTGCTTACCAACTGCCACTACCTCACACTCCCATGTATTCGACTATGCTAATGCACCTCACGCCACCCCAAAAATGTTGTTTGGGGTCGCACCTACTTATTCCTCATATTCACCACCCAGGCTATCACTGCCCATGCACCAATAACCTCCAATTTCTAATATAGCCTCCTACATGCACTTAGAATGCTGGAGGAATAACTGGCTCACCACTACTTATCTCTCTCACAAATGCAGGCCACCACTTCACCTCGCCACTACCCTACTTCCACTAAGGCCAGCACGTCCCGATCCCCCACGACCCCTGAAGTCGGCTACCCCATGTTAACCACTGAGGAGGCTGACTCCTGCATGAAATCCTTCCACATGATTTTTCAAACACCAATGAGGTTTTAATTGGGATAATCTCCTACCTTCTCGAAGAAATTTAATAAAGGATGAGGCCAAGTCCCTCCACATATTTCCTATATAAGGAGGGATCCCCTCCTTGCCAAGCCATCAGCCCAATACCCACCAGACAAAGAGATATCCCAACCCAAGGGCTCAGGATTCCTAGCACTCTTCTCCCCCCTCTTTTCTTCTTTGTTTAATTTTTTATTTTCATTTTAGTTTTGTTTTTTTTATTTCAAATTTTTATTTCAATTTTAATTTAGTTTAAACTAAACAATTCATGCATTTTTTCCACCAAAATTTATCCATCTTCCCATTATTTTAATTTTCTTATTTTAAATTAATAATAATAATAATAATAGTAATAATTTTATTATTATTATTTTTATTATTAATTTAAATTATTATTACTATTATAAAATTATTATTTAAAAATTATTTTCTCATTTTCTTTCTTCTCCAATATTTCAAAAAATCATCTCTTAAATATAATACAAATAATAATAAAAAAATTATTATAATTTTAATTATTTTAACATTATTTATATTCTATATAAATTATATTTCTTTTATTTTCTTCTCTTATTTATATATATATATCATCCCAATTTTATTTTACATTAATATTTTTGTTTCATCACCATTCTTTTTTAATTTTATATCATTTATTTTATTATATTTCTTCTTCTTCTCTTCCACCCACTCCACCATGTGATCTCATACTATCATAAATGAGAGGTTGATCCTGAGGCTTTTCTTGAAGGGAGGTCAAGGTGTTTAATAAATTTATTTAATTTTTTATTTAATGTTTGTAGATATTATTGAGTAGCATGCATGTGTGAGGTGAATATCCACAATGTGGTGACTACCCCTAATAACATGTAACTCAATCTATCTATATTATTTTATTTATTCACCATTCCCTATCTCCATTGTTTAGTTCTTCACATGTTGTATTTGAGTTAATCAATGGATGAAACTACATCGATGGAGCAAGGTTTGAAAGATGGCACAACTAAGACCAAGGAGTTTCATCAACCATGATTAAAAGAGGAGATAGATTTTAGAGTGTTATTCATTTGATGAAATTACACAATTTCTAAATAAAAAATAACTCTTCAAAATGATATTTCATGTTTGTATTATCAAAATAAAATCAAACATATTAATGAAAATAATGATTGAATCCAAAACCAAACCCAAGACCAAGTTATTTCTTTCCTTAAATCATTCTGTTTAGATTTTTATGGTAATATAAATTAGAAATTCCATTTTTAATGTAAAAAATAGAAAAAAAAAATATTTTCATTGTTTTTATTAAATACTTAAAACAAAAAAATAGATATCTTTAGTTATTTAGAAGAAAAAAGTGTAAAAATTGAAAGGGTCCTCAAGTGAGATGACCCTGGTCAGCCATTATACTCTGTTAGGAAAAATATAATATTTCTTTTTCCACCCCCATGATAGGAATGTGTCATGTCGAGTTATATAAAGGGATTGAGATTCCTTTATATGTAAAAGAGAGTTTGATTTAATTGATTTTCCTCAATTATAGTTTTAGACTGTGATGATGTCTTCATATCATGATTATAGAGAGGGTCACCAGAGGCCTTGGGGACTCAATTATTGTCCAGCATGTTGTTTTCCCCTTGGATAGATGGCTAGACAGAGTAGACAATTCAAGTTCTAGAGGACATTCTTTAGGATTTTTTGTTCAACTATGATCGTAGTTGAGAGACCACCTACCCTTGATGAAGTTTTCATATAGCAATAGTTACCCCTCAACTACCAGTACAACACCATTCAAGGCCATATACGGGGACCCTGAAAGTCACCATTATGATGGAATGGTCCAGGGGAGTCATCACTCATGGGACCAAAGTTGGTGAAAGAGATAATTGAGAAGGGTAGAATCACTTAGGAGTAGATGAAGACTACTCAGAGTCATCATAAGTCTTATGAGGATTGACGATGGAGGCCTTTGGAGTTTGATGAAGGAGACCATGTGTTCCTAAAGGTCTCAACTCAGTGTGGATTGTAGATATTTTTCCAAGGTGGAAAGTTATCTTCAAGATTCATTGACTCTTTCTAGATACCGTGTATGTTTGGAGAGGTGGTATACCACTTAAACCAACCAACATAGTTATATTGGGGCTATAATGTATTTTGCGTGTCACGACTGAGGAGGTATGTGCATGACCCATTACATGTTATTGACTAGAGAGAGTTGGACGTCAAGTATAGAGATCAAGGATTTGTAGTAAAATATCCTTCTTTAGTGAGATATTCCCTTCATTCATGTCTTATGGTAGTAAATAAATCATCAAGAGAGCACCTGGGATAAGGGGAAATAGATTCAAGCTTAGTATCCTCACCTATTTGAGAAAGATTTTTCTTTTTTGATTAAAATACATAAGGTGGTGAGAATTTAACAACTCTATTTTTTTCCTCACAGGACATTGAAATATTTTAATGAATATTTTTTAATCAAGGTTCTGATTTGGTCTGTGATTCTGAAGCCTATGGACTCACAGTGTTGATATAATGAAAATATTCAATATATGGACGTATGTTTTCTGAAATAATGGAATATATACAGAATTTTTTTCCAAATAGAAAATCCATGAATTCCATTTATTATAAAATGATTATTTTACCCTATGTGTGACACAACCTTTGTGAACATTAGTTATTTGGATTAAGGGTTTTATTTGGAAGATTAATAAATGAATAAATGAATTAATGAATAAATAAATAAATAAATTTATTGTTTATTGAATTTTTTAAACCTAGTTGATCCTCTATTTAACCTCTTTGATGTAAAATAACAGGGTTAGATGCATAACCCTAATGATTTGAGTGTATTACTTGAGGAGAGCCTTTGGAAAATGACAATAAGATTTTGGGTTGATGATCAGTGTTCCAAAGAGTTCATCTTTAACAAAGGAGTTCATGGATCTCACCAATGACGATGATGTGTCTAAAAATACATTATAGTCCATATATTTTATCTTCTATCTATGTATAAATATCTTGTAAGTTCCAGTGTATACCTTATTTTTTGTGAATCCCGATGAGCATGACCTCTCGAATGAGTTCCATTAGTGATAGAAATACTTGTGAAGTGATTTATTCAAAACCATCATTACATTGAATCCTCAAGTGGAATCATATTATGGATGTATGGTTGTGACCTTACATTGATACTTGGTGTCTTTCTTGAGTATATATGGGTTATAGTTATTATAGTCTCATATTCTGATTGACATTCTTCCATGATGATGACCTGACCACTCTCTTGATGCTTTGTGTTTAGTGATTTTAGGGTGACCTACTGAGAATGTTACACTCAAACCAAAATGGGACCAATCCACACATATCCATTCTTGTGAAAAAGACATGTATTATGATAAATTCCTAGGTGGATCATAGTTGAGAGAGATATAACACAATTAGTTCTAGGAGTTTATTTTTATAAGAGTCTCCTTATTTCTAGCAGGTTCATCACATTAATAGTTCTAGTAGGAATGCATCTGGCAATTTTATTTCTCATACTTATATCATGATATGATGTGGATTTATTTTTATGTATGAATCTTGGTATTAGTAGTATCTTACCTTTCAACATTGTATTGGTGGTTGGATATGTGTTCATGTGTACCAGTACCATAGGCTAAGGACTCTCGGGTGTGTGTTATTCCTACTCAGTGTTAGTATCCATCCCCTGGACTATTGGAGGAAGTATTGGGGTGTCACACTTATCTTATCACTATCCAGGCTGGCCTTGGTATGCCAGGTCATGATACATTATCCCACATTAGGAACTTGTGAGTCTCCCATGATTCTTGTTACATTTTTTATTATATCATATTGGTGATTTACATTGCACTTTGATTATATCCCCTTTCCCTCATATTGGTTTTGTGGCACCATTGGTACTTTTTTTTGTCTATATATATATAATTTCATTTATATCAGGGTTCCTTATTAATGTTATACCTTATATCTTTTTATAGTTTTTTTATATTCTATCTTGACTTATGAAAGGGGGTTTTTTAGAATGGTTTTAAAAGGAATAAATAGACTTGGTTTTGTTTTCAAAGACTTGTTAATACTCTTCCAAAGTTTTTAAAGTGCTTTATATTCAATGAAGTGGTTTCTATTTTTTTATAAAAAGGTTATTTTATGGTATGATTTTGATGGAATGTTTGTTTTTCACCTCTCATATTTGGAAAGGTTAAAATAATTATACTTGTTTTTTATATACTTTCTCTTATAAAAACTGGCATTCAAAATAATGTTGTGGATAACATTTATGAAATTTTTTATAAAACTAATTTCATATAATCTTTGGTGAAATCATAATTTATCTTTTTAATTCACAACTAATATACACACATGTTTGTGTGTGTAGCTCTTATGACTTGATATAGGTGTTTATGTTGTGATATGAGATTGGATGTCATTTTTTTTGGTCTGTTGAAGGATTTTTTTGAATGTGGTGGTAACCATGGGTCACAAGGATATGTCTTGTGATATCTTAGGTTTTATGGATGTCATGGATGATCTTGTATCAGCTAATTAATCTTCCAAGGTTTCTAAATATTTTTCTATTTAAAGTGTATGTTTCTCTTTTGATTAATAATAATGGGACTTGAAAGGGAGATTTTGAAGGAAATTTTGTTTTGTATTCATATGCTTGAAATAATTTTTTAATCCCAAAATATTTTTTTTCAAAAGGTTTCACCATGTGGATTTGGAAAGGTTAAAATAATGATACATGTTTTCTCTTCACATTCTCTTATGAAAACCTACATTCTAAATGATGTTCAAATAATCATTTATGAAATGTTTTATAAATGGAATCACATACACTATTTATTAAAATCCTACTAGACCTGTTTAACTCACAACCAACACACACACACATGTGTGTATAGATTTTATGTCTTCATACAGGTGTTTATGTTGTGATCTTGGATCAGATTAGATTCGTTTTGGTCCATTGATGGATGTTTTTGGATGTGGTGTTGAAAATGGGTTTCATGGATATTTCTTGTGGTATCTCATGTTTTTTGGTTATCATGGATGTTCTTGGATCAACCAATTCATCTAGCTGTTGTATTTTTATTTTGGGTTTTATTTGTGTCAAACCTTGTTATGTATTGTGGATGACGTTGTATATTAATTTTAAAAGAGAGTTGGTTGGTTTATATTTTTTATGCTGAGTTTGGTTGGAATTATTATTTAAAACTATTTATTTCAGAGGAATGTATGCCCAATGTATAAATAAACCATGTTGTATTCTCAATAAGTTTCCACATTTTATTTATTTTTATTCATGGGTGAAATAATTCCCACTTATTTATAGTTATAGTCTGATTCTTTAATGTTTATTTCCATAAAATAGTGATTAGGAATGTCCATTAGGCTGTGTGGTTGATTCATTAAGATTATGTGGTAGGATAATCCTTACCAATTCATTAAATTTTGGGTCTTTCATTATAAAAAATTCCCACCGGGTATTATAATTCAAGAAACTTCACAATTTTAACTCTTTTAACTTGAATTATTTAATGAAAAAATTCAATGTCTACCAACCATCACACATGATATGGATCTCGCTGTAAGAACTATATTTTTACCTTGTATGATTTTAGAATATTTTAAGGAATGTTTTCATAGCTAAGAAATGAAACAGGGTGAGATTCTGGGGCCCGAAGGGGTTTGATATTGTTATATTAAAAGTATTAAATATATTATATTGCATGTGTGAAAAATTTTAGAAAAATTTGGTTTCACATTTTTTGGGAACTCAGATGGGAAATTTGAGAAAATGGTTGTTTCTAGAACATGGGGTTTACACTAAGTGCGATATAAATTTGGTTGGTGTTGTAAATTCCATAGAACACCATAATTGGTGGTTGAATGTCATGTGAATTGATTAATTTAGCTAGTTTATTTTATGACCTAACCTAATACCACCTCCATAATTTTGTATTTGTAGAAAATATTTAGATTTAGTCACATAAACCAAATATATTAGAGAGGAGGAGTAACCGTTTTTAGTTGGTAGATCCAGATCGAAGGACAGCGATGAACAAATTGAGGTAAACCATGAGAAGGATGAAAAACACAATAGGTCTTCTTCTTCATCGCTAACAGATGCATTCTTTACCATCAATAGATCCAAAACTGAGTTAGTGAATGTTATTTGATGTATTTATGCCCTATTTTATTTTTTTTATCATGGATTTTAATTTCTAATTTATTATTCTTTGTGATTTATATACTTCATTTTCTAAATATGAATTGAGTTTTGAACTCAGTATATATATTTCATGTCTTGAACCCACCCATGGTTCAACACTTTACGATCATTTACCAGGATTGCATCAACAAATGATTCTCATTATCTTATTTCATGTTCTTTCCCCTCTCCATTATTTTGTTCTTCATCGTTGGACCATGGGGTCGGCGATTCAACATTGTCAGGTCAGATTGAAGCACAATTGAACCCATAGATTCATGGTGGATGCCATCACAATATACATACTGTAGTTTTCTAGATGGATCATGATGTGATGCAGGTGTTGATGACATGTAATGAAGGATGATTCTTCAGGATTCATCTATGGGAGAGGCATGGGGTGATGAGATGAGAAGTACAGAAATAGGGTGTCTAAAATTCTGCCATCGGTGATGGGTCGAGCATGGAAAACCCTAGATCTAGGTTCCCTAGTGTGAATTGAGGTGAAATGGTGGAAGTGATGGTGTGTAAAAGATGCATACAGATTTCTTCATATTCTTGAAAATCCCAAATTACAAAATTTGAAATGAAATGAATACACACCATGTAATCCTTTGAAAGTGGTGGATAGGGTTTTAGGTGATGATAAATATCACATGCCATGTATAACCCAATACACATTCTGTGACTCGGTGTTGGTGGCTCGATATATACTCTAAGAGTAAAAGAGCACAAACACGACCAGGAACACAAGCACAACCAGAGTACACATGCATAGATGTGTAATCGAACATAGTTAGGATACCTAGACATGGACAATTTACATAGGAATGGGCCAAAGCACACGGGAATGGGGGGAAGGCACAAGTAGGACCCAAGCATCCAAGTCACACTGTGTACCACCTGCACACATTGTGTACTCCCACATGTCCATTCAAGCCACGTGTAAGAGAGGACATGGATAGGTGTCTAGGTGTGGTACACATCATTTACCTCTGTCAAAATTTTTCACCATGTGCATCTCTTTAATTTAGACTCATATCGGGACACATGAGTAGCCCCATCCTTAAAATATTTCCTTGTAGTAGGTTATTGTGGCATACGTTCAAGCATCAGGGATATGACATGGGGCCTTGCGAGCATGGATCTTCATCCAATGACACTTGGACTTTTGTAGTGATTATACTGATTAATCATATATATGTTGGGGTTGGTACTCCCATTGTCACACCAAGGCATGGAACATGGATTTATTCACCATGTTCGGTGGTCAAACATGGAGATCAAAAGTCAAGCACTCTTTAGTTTTCCCTTTTTCTAGTTTTTTTCAGACCGGGACATCAATTTTTGTTGGATGTAAATTTTTACACTTTATGCTTTGTTTTTATATTTTTGTATTATGATTGATTTTTACTAAAGGTTATTTAATTCATGGTCATACTCTTGATGATGCAGTCTATTATTTTTTCTCTTCACCTTTTCATGGAGATGGTAGTGTGCATGTGTACTGGTACAGAAGTCTAATTCCTCCCATTTTAGTTTATGACTTCTTGCCACTTTCCCCCAACCCATATTCTATTAGAGGTGGTCTTGCAGTGTCACTCTCAACTTTCCAATAACTAAGAGGGACCTAGTGGGTCGAGTCATGAAAGATTTGTATAAAAGGTCATCTCTATACCATGCTGTGTTTAGAGTTTGATCATTAAATGATGATTAGTTTGTGAAATTAGGAAAATGGTGTCATAGTGTCTCAGGTTTTGGAGTTCAGGCCAGGGAACTGATTGTTGGTGTGGCAGCTGACCTATCCATTCATAATATAAGATTTGGTATTTTGACTATCATGTTCTTATTGAGTCATCTCATCATATATGTTCTTCTAACTATAGTACATTTTGATTACTTTCAGAATGCCTCTATAAATATAGTCAATTGAGATGAAGATATGGGATCATGATGATGATCAGTTGAGTGACGAGACCTCATTTCAGGGAACTCATTAGGTGTTTCTTCTAGGTAGAAATAGACTAGTGCCAGCAATTTTTGATTTTCAAATAGTTCCAGTAGTTTATAATGATGATACATGAATAATTATCATGTTGGGTTAGTTCTAAAAAGATATACCCCTAATGTTTCATGGAAATACAGAACCCCCAGCAATGGAGGATTGGCTTGAATCGGTGATCCATGTTTTAGGCCTCTTTGAACCATGACTGATCAAACGGTTGTGTAAGAAACCAATATTATTACTAGAGTAGTAGGGAACATGAGGATTTTGATCACCCAAACACATGATGAGGTTATTCTATCTTTTTCATAATTTCATTTTCTATTTCATGATAATAATTACCCTTCATTCATTCACTCTGTGTGGATTTAGGAGTTTCTTGAGTTGAAGTAAGGTGTTATGATGAGTTTTGAGTATTTTTTTGAGTTTTATAGACCTCACATCTTACTACCTCAATATTATATGGGATGGTTTGATCTGATAATGAATGTTTAAGTAGATCCTTCATAGAGACATGTGTGTTATCATAGTATCTTTGTGCAATGATAACTATTATGAATTTCAACAGTGAGCTTTGGTTATATAGAGCTTCCCAGCAGAGGGATGCCAGGAGGTTGATACCGGTAGTTGGAATTATGAGGATGAGTAATATATTGTCTCTAACAATCATCAATTGACAGGGTCTTAGCATAAGAGACCTCCCCATGGATGGACACAAACACAAGGATCTATAATGTAGGGTTTGAATGGAGGATCCATTCAGTCAGGAGGGGAGATGTTATGCTTGTTATGGGGAAAGGTCACAAGGATCATGATTACTCAACCCCACATGCCGAGGAGGGTGGATATATAGTGGATAAAAAACCATGAACGAGATAGAATCATGATAAAATATCTCTCATGCATGGTCAGGGTGGCCCCTAGGGACAAAGAAATTATAGAGGAGTGGGTAAAGCTCTTGAGGGAGGAGCTACTGGTGGAGAGATATGTTATGAACTACTTTCAATACCACCACCACCAGGTGGCCCATTATAGACTCAGAAAGCCGGTAGTCATATCCAAAGCCAGCTACATGCTATGGATAGATATGACTAAGTCACTAACGAGATGATTATAGGTATGATCCGTGCCTTTTCTACTCTTCCTCTAGTACGTTTTGACACAATAATGAGTTATTACATTGTATTAATATCTCACATGTGAAATATAGATATTTTAATTATGACTTTATCATAATATATACTAATGTTTCCAACTCATAGCGATTCTTCTATAATGCACACCTGTCTGTAGTGGGATCTAGAAATCAGTTAAGAGAGTTTCTAGTGGGACCTATTGGTTATCTGGATGAAACCATATAACATCATCTTGGGTGTGGATTGGTTATCCATGGTTCACACCTAGATTTAATTTTATCTCACATGATTTAGATTCTTTTAGATAGATGGTACGAGATTCACCTTTTTTGGAAAGAGAGATCTCAAGGATGAGTGAGTGGGCCTTATGAGCAGGAAAATAAAACCCATCACGCATCAAAAATTAGTAAGAGAGTTTTTTCCTTGGGCTAGTAGTCTCCTATAACATCTAATTTTTAGTGATAGTGGAGGAACATATGTATGTCTTCCCTGAGGATGTTTTGGGACTACGTCTAAGGTTGGTGATAGACTTATGCACTAACTTGTACTCTAGGACCACACTGATATCTTCTGCGCATATCAGATTGCCCCTACTAAGCACAATGAGCTAAGGGTGAAATGATAGGACCTTCAAGTGAAATATTTTATCATTCCTAGTGTATCCCTTTGGAGAACTCTTTTTTTTTAGTTTTTTGGAAAATGTAGACATGATTTCTTGCCTTTTTTTCACTATCATCGCTTAAATATAGTGATGATAAAGAACATGTAACACTTTTCGAGGATTGATAACCTATTCTACTAGTTGAGAGGTGTGAATTGGTTCTTAAAGATTGATCTCAGGTCTAACTTCCTCTAATTGAGGGTCCTTGAGGAATATATTCTAAAGATGGAATTTTAATAGTGTTTGGTAATGACCTGAACATTTATACAAGAAATTCCCCTTTAAAATTTGTAAATTCCTTATTAAGAAATGAAATTATAGAAAACACATGCACTACTTTGGTTTTTAGACCATTATAAGTTATATATTGTTATATTTAAAAGGGTGTTAAAAGTAATAAAAGTTGAAAGTATAGTCATTATGCAGTAATTGTTTGACTAGTATATATATAGGGTCATGAAAAATCCATTTAAGATAAATTGATGGCCTTGACTAGTAGGATCGTACCCTATGAATCCCATTTATTAGATTTTTAGAGTGAGATAACATCCTTGATATTTTTTCTTTACCAAGGCTAGGATGAGAATCAACAACTAAATCATGAAAGAAACCATTCACAGGAGATGTTAAATCTCATTGAGATCACATCCCAAACCATGTTCACTAAACCGTCCTTAGAAAATCTCATCATTACACAACTTACCCTTAGGGAATTCACTAGTATAATAAATGGCTATGTATCTATACCCTACTAGTGTGTTTTTTATTTATATTTTTTTAAAATAATGATTACATTTATCTTTTATTACATTATTGTTTTTAAATAAAAATGTTTTATAAAAATTAGATTTTGATACGATGAAACATAAATTGAATTTTTAGGAAATATAATGTTTCAATAAAAAACTAATTTTGATGAATTAAATAGTTTTTTAAATTGATTATATTTAAAGAAAATATTATTATTAATTAATATAATTTTAATATAATTTTTCAAAAGTTAAATGTGAATTTTGTAAGGGTAAAAAATTGTTATTGTTAAAAACCCATTAGTTTTCAATAAATGAGGATTTGTCATTTAACATTTAAATTATCACATTTAGTTAATTATTCTGATAAGGAAAATAAAATTTATGAGATTAGTATTTCAAAATTATCCAACGATGAGTTTTTCATTTTTTTCTTAGATGATTGAATTTTTTATTGAAAAATAAATATAGTATAATTATATGATATGTATTATAACATCATAAAATCCCCAAAGTGATGTAACATATACTATAAATTTTATATACAACCTAAATACTGTTTCCCTATTAAAATATTTTGTATGATGTTATTTGATTAATTTTATAAACCCTTAATTAATCCACAAAAACCTATATTATATTTTGAGTCCCTAAAATAAATTCTTTATAAAAATGACTCACTTCCACATCACAAATGGTATTATTTTAATAAATTCGGTTCTTAACATTATAAAATAATGAAGTTAACTCCTATTTGGTAGAAACCATTGGAAAAAATGGGATTGTTCATGGTTCAGATTAATTTAGCATATAGAGTCGAAAACACATGTTTAGAAATTAATATAAAATTTTCCTTATTTATATATTAAAACTCACCCAAAATTTCATTCCTATTCACTAAAAACCCTTGGATCGTGAATTTACTCTATAATTCCCTCTCTAGATTCCTCCCAAGATGCCCCCATGATCTTAAGAAGATCCTCCATTCTTTTATATATCCCCTCCTCAAGGTAAGTGATTTTATCATTCTCCTCTTTATTCAATAAACTTTTTATATTATAGAATTTTTTTCTAATTTTTCATATCTGTGAATAATATTACATATCCCTCTTATTGTACTTATAATCTAAAATTGATCATATACCTCTTTCACTCTCATTTATCCCTTCCATTAATCTTTATAAATCTCTGTTATGTTGCCGAAATTATCGAACAATTTTCCATGTCAAACATTTTTGAGTCGAATGTTATAATATCTAAACTTTCCATCCTTGGTTATGAAAATCACAAAACACATTATTAAATAATATTTTTTAAAAACTTATTATTTTCCAAGTATTTTGTAATTATTTCTTAGAAAATATTTTATTCAACTGGATGCAAAAATATTTCAAAACAAAAAAATATAAACTTTTTCAACTATGTATGATCCATAAGATTAAAAATGTTTTGTATGTCAAAGTGACCTAGTTTATTCTATTAGACTAACTAGGTTTATTCCATCAGAGTGATCTAGTTTAGTCTATAGTACTAACTATGTTTATTCCATCAGATTGACAATGTCAAGTCCATTAGATTGATGAATTAATTTCCATTAGACTAATCATGTTTTGATTAATTAGACTTATCATAATTTATTCCATCAGAATAATAATGGTTAAAATTGGATGTTCAGAATGATCTCTACCACAAAAAGACATTTAATAGTATTGTAATTATGTTATAAAAATAACAACAAATGAATACGTATAGAAGATTCTGAGCTTCCAAGCTGGAGTTCATCGGAGGTCATTGAAACTAACTCCAAGAACCAATGAATATGACCATTCGAGTTGTTATTATAAATATATGAGCATTAACGAATATATGGGGTGATTATTTTGCAACTCAACCCATATAAACCTTTATCTTCCGTAAATTATTATTACTTACACATTCTAAACTTTAGAACTTATAGTTAGGTTCAAATCCAGGGATACCCACATTTATTGTTTGTAACTTCCTTAACACTTAAGGTTATAGAATATAATTTTTTTATGTATTTATTAATTTTATAATTAGATAATTTTTTAATTATTTTTTAAAACAATTTATTATTCTCCATTTTACATTTATATAGAATGTTTATATTACTAAATTTTTCTACACTATAATATTATATATTTTTTATGTTTCTAATATAGAAACTCTAAATATTAGATGATATCTTTGTCTGATAAATATTGAAAAAGTGGTTTTTTAGTTAGTTTGCGTTTTTAAACTAAAATTCACCCCCTGATGTAGCCATTAGATACTATTCAATCCTATAGTTGGTATTAGAAGTGGTTCTAATTTAGAAATTTATACATTTTACTATTGTTATTTTACATAATTTTTTGATCTCTTACAAATTTTATTATCATTTTTTTCTGTTTTGTATAATTTTTTTACAATAACATGTATACAAAAAAAATGAGTTTTTATTTAAAAATATGGAAAGTTTAAATGTTAAATCTGTAGAAAAATTAATCACAGTAGATCACTGATTTTTAGGGGGCTGATTATGAGTATTGGAGATACAAAATGAAAACATTTGTTATTAATACTGGAGAAAATAATTTTTTAAAGTGATTGAAAATTATAAAATCCTTGAGAAGGAATTTTATACTTTAACAAATCAAGAGAAGATTTAATATCAACTTAATTATTAGGTAACAAATAATTTTTTGTGTTCTATGAAAAGAAATTTCTACAGTAAAATATCTTCCTGTGATGTTTGAATATTATTTGGAAAAATTTATAAGTTACTCATTTCGGTACATCTAAGTGATTGAAACCAGAAGATCTATGTTGAGGGTAGATTATCAAGATTTTTATTTTATTCATGGTGAGTTTGTTTTTATGATACATTAGAGGTTTAGGAAAATTTTTAGTATTTTACAAATATTTGGTGAAAAGAATCTTTTTGATGGAATTCTAGTATAAAAAATCATTGAAATTATACTTGGAGAATGGGAGTGAAAAAAAAAACAGATTTAGATGGTACAAGGAAAATAAAAACATTTTACCTTGGTTCATTTAATTAGAAATCTCATGTAGTATGAGGGTATACTGAAGATATATGTTGCGAATTTAGAGAAAAATAATGGATGTGTTTCTTTCTCTACTACTTTAAATATTACTAATAAAGTTCATTCAACTGATAAAGTCTATAATTACTCATTGAAAAATAAAGCTATAGTTGAATTAGAGAGTTTTTATTCTGAATAGTCTAAGAATGAATTAGCCAATCTTGTTAAGATAATGAACACGATTGTTGGGAAGAATGAATTTTGGTATAATTATAATATTCATATGGAAAAAAAATAGAATTATTATTCTTATGAAGTGATTTTTCATGAGTTAAAGAAGGAGGGACCTATAAGACTAGATTTTCCCAAGATTAAGAGAAAAGAAAGGACAGATATTCTGAGAGGAATTATAATAAGATCTACATACAAAAGGGTAAAAAAATTATTAAATTAATAGACACATGGAGTGAGAGTGGAGGTGATAGTTCTTTAAATAATACATCAGATAGTGAAATTTAATATCAAAAGAATATAGGTTTCTTTGTTGAAATTCCAAAGAATAATAATTTTTTTATGGATAAGGGGTCTACTAAAACCTTGAATAATATTAATTTCAATTCTAATTTTCATGATATTGAAAATGAGAATAATTATATATATTCAAATGAGGAATCCACCTGATCAGAGGAGAATAAAACTTTACCCAGATTTGATTAAGTCGCATGATTTGATAAACTTCTAGAAAACCATATTTGGAATGTTTCTGGAAAACATGATTCTGCTGAGAAAAAACTTTTTAGAGAAAAATCAATAATATCTACTCTTACCACTACAATTTACAATATTTTAAAATATTAAGAGAAATATAACCTTTATAATATTAAATTTTCAAAATAATTTAAAAAAAAGGTAATTATACTACAACTTCTATTGAGAATAATAATTCAGTTTTAAAACTAGATTCTAAAATTTCAAGTATGAAAAAATTACAATCAAAATTTAATACTAGTGAAGAAAATTTCGATAAAATTTTCAAACAGATAAAAACTCATTGAGATGTATTTTGAATTGGATTTACTTGTAAAATACAAATTCTTTCAAAACAACTATTTTATTAAAAAGAGTGCCCCATTATGTAGAAAAATTTCACAGTGGTGGAATTTTGAAGAAAAAATATTCCTCAAATAAATTATATTAATTAGGTTTTCACAATGTATATTTTTCTAATGAATTGAAGACTACAAAACATAGTAATGTTGTACAGATGTGGATTCTGAAAATTTAATTTTCTAATAATGTTGAACCCAAGAAGGTTTTAAATCCAAAATACTAACGAATACAATTTTAGGAATTTGAGAAGTGTACCAACAACATTAACATTTGGTACATGGATATTGAATGTTCCAGGCATATCACTATTATAAAACACACTTTTAATAGTGTAATAAAGAGGTGTATCAGCTCTATGAAATCACTGACTTCTAAAGTAATATTAAAAGATAATATTTAGTAGCACTAGTAAAAAGTACTTATAAAGTCACCATTTATCAATGCTAAAGAAAAGCACTGATAAAGGGTTCCTTTATGAGAACCTTTTTTAGCAGTGATAAAGGGTTCCTTTATCAGCACTCTTTTAGAACTTATAAAGGGTGATTTTATTAGTGTTAAAAATGTAATGATAAAGGAACCCTTTATCATCTTTTTTGTTTAGCACTAATAAAGGTTGACTTTATCAGTTCTTCAGGGGATTCAATTTGATATGGGGTAGAGCCCAAATGGATACCTGAATCAAAAGTTATGACCATTTTATGTTCATGTCATGTTTTTGACTTATCTTAGACCATTCATCAATTCATTTAATTTTTATGGAATCCAATTGTTATTAAATTAATATTACTTGATAATAATTATAAAATTATTAATTAGTATTATTTTTTGATTATTTTATAATCCATTTTCACTAAATATATTATATATTAAGTGTAAATGCATATTTAGACTAATCTAAATCATATTTTAAAAAAATAATATATTTATATTAATATAAACATATTTATATATTAATATATTTTTATTGAAAAATAATTTTTTATGAAATATACCCTTTATCGCTGCTAGAAAAAGCGGTGATAAAGCGGGCCTTTATCAGCTCCATTAAAAAACATTGTTAAAGCCCCCCCCCATTACCAGTGCTTTATTTCTATCATTGATAAAGCCCCTATCAATACTTTTTTATAGCACTGATAAAGGCCACCATTTATCAAAAAAGTTTTTATTAGTTATAATAAAGATAACCCTTTTATCAGTTATTTTTTATTAGCACTAATAAGGGCCCCCATATCATCACTTTTTTACACTGATAATGACCCCCACCTTTATTATCACTTTTTTTAGATTTTATAAAGGCCCCAATTTATCATCACTTTTTCAAGTGCTGATAAAGTGGGCCTTTATCAGTGATTTTAGAAATCATTCATAAATCCTAGCACTCTATAAACCGAAATTTGTAGTAGTGTATGAATAGAAACATGGATTTATTTAATAATGTTATTAAAATGATAGGTGGAAAACACTTTGTATATGTTTTAGTTGATGATTACAATAGATATACATGGGTATATTTACAAGAAAAAAAGTCAGAAGCCTTTTACCATTTTAAAACATTTGTATCCCCTATTGAAAATGAGAATTATATATCCATGGTAAATATTTATAGTGATCATAGTGGAGAGTTTTTAAATTCTGATTTGGAAACTTTTTATTGCAAAAAAGGGCACAATACCTAACTTTTCAGCACTTATATCTCCACAAAAAAATGATTTAGTTGAAAGAGGAAATAGAATTTTTTAGGTTATTACAAGAACAATGATGAGTGAATAATCATTTACTAATTTTTTTGGGATGATGATGTTAGCACTTCCTATTATAATATAAATCGTGTTTTAATAATACCTTTTATTAAAAAAATCATTAGGATTTGTGGACTAGAATAAATCCAAAACATTTTTACTTTAATATTTTAAGATGAAATTTTTTCATTTTGAATACTAATGATAATCTATATAAATTTGAACCAAAAATCAATGAATGAATTTTCCTATGTTATTCTAAAACTAGTATGGACTTTACAGTCATTAATAAAAAAACAAGTACTATTGAGGAAATAGTTCATGTAAAATTTTATGAAATTGGTTCTTTTGATTTTAAAAAACTCAATTCACATATTTAGATGTTATTTCAAAAACTAATTTTCAACCCTTATTGGAATTTTTTTCTTATAAGAGAATAAATGAAGAAAATATTTCAATATTTTTACCTCAAGAATAATTTCAACATATTGTTGAGGAATATAGTTTTATAGACCCAGGTAATCTTTTAATACTTTAGAATCATCATAGTGATAACATCATTGGTGATGTAGATAAACCTATTAGAACTGCATTTTACTTATGAAATAGAAATGAATATTTTAAATTTTTTCACAATTTGATCCTAATACTCTTGATGAGGATCTGGATGATGAATATTGGAAAAAATCATTGAAAGATGAACTCAATTAATTTTAAAGGAATCATGTTTGGAAATTGGTTGAATGAACTTAATATACTTCTCTAATTGGAGTAAAAATTGTTTTTATAAATGAATGCGATGAAAATGGAATTATAGTTAGAAATGAAACTGGACTTTTTGTAAAAGGTTATAATAAACAAGAGGGAATAGACTATGAAGAAACTTACAATCAAGTAGAAATTCTTGAATTTACCCATATTCTTCTATTATATTTAACATTTCTTAATTTCAAACTTTATCAAATGAATTTGATTTTTTATTTTTTTAATCATTATGTTCATGAGTATTTTTGTGTATAAAAACCCCTTTTTTGTAAAAATAAATCTTTGAATCATGTATTAGGACTTACTAAGTCACTTTACAAACTTAAACAAACCCCAGAATATAGGTATGATAGATTAACTATATTTTTGTTAAAAAAACATTTTATTAATGGAACTAATGATCCAAAACTGTTTACCAGAAAGGATTATAAGAACACTATCATTTTTCAAATTTATGTTAATGAAAGTATATTTGGATCAACTCAATAATATATTTATTTTTTTTGTAAACCCTACAAAATCTATGTTTAAAATGATCATGATAGAAAAACGTACTTATTTTCTTGGTGTTCAAATTTCTGAAAAACTAAAAGGGAATTTTATATCTTAAAATAAGTATATAATATATTTTTTAAGAATTTTGATATAAATTACTAAAAGTATTATTACACTTTTCTGAACCTCAAATACTTTAGTGGTTGGTTAATATTTGAAATGGGTTAATCAAAATATCTTTAGAGGAATGATCGATAGTTTGTTTTACTTAACATATATCCATCTAGATTTTTTTTGAATTCTTATGTGGAAGATATCAAGATAATCCAAATAAGTCGCATCTTAAGGATATAAAATTAAATTTTCATTATCTTAAGTAAAAAATGTACCTAGGATTATTTTACTCTTATATAAATTATTTTGAACATAATTGTTTTTTAGATGATGAATTTTGTGGTTGAAAAATGTATAGGAAAAGTTCAACTAGAACTTATCAATTCTTAGGAGAAGATCTAGTTTCTTGGTCTTATAAAAAATAAAATTCTTTAGAACATTCCACATCTAAAGATAAATATGTGGCACCTAGAAGATGTTGTGACCAAGTGTTGTGGACCCAACAAACACTCACTCACTTTGGATTGAGTTTTAGTAAAACAACAATTTTGGCTTGATGACACAAGTTTTGTTTCAATAAGTAAAAACTCAGAACATCATATATAAGAAAATAACATAGATAAAATTCACCCTTTCCTTCAGAACCATGCATAAAAAAAGATATTATTTTACAATTCAATGGAATACAAGAAAAACATGATGATATATTTACTAAACCCCTAAATTCCAATAGATTTAAATATTTTAAATAGAAGCTAGGAATGGTAAATATAAAATGACCATTCATATATACTTATTTTTTTTTCCAATATCCTTACATTAATGAACTCTTATTCAAAGGGGGAAGAAATATTTCATTACATGTTCTAAAAACATTTGTTTTTATAAAATAATTAGTTTCTCAAAAACATTGGTTTTTATAAAATCATATTTTTTCTAAAAACATTAGTATTAATTTTGTGAGTGTTCCCAAATTTTGTTTAAAAAATTTATTTTATAGAAATAAAAATAATAATTATAGGGTAAAAATTTCCATTAAATGTTTAAATTTTACTCCTCAAGGTAATTTCTAGTATTTAATTTTTATATTATCTTTTATTATAGCATTTCTATTCTATTTACTTTTTCATTGGATTTTTAAACATTCAATTTTTAAAAAAAAATGATGTTTTTATTTTCATAAAATTAGTTCATCTGATGATAGTTCTTATAAAACCATTATGAGTTTAGAATATATATTTTAATCATTTGATGATAAATACCAACTATGAGATTAGATATGAAATTTATGTTGAACCGTCAGATTATTGGAAGATGAAAGGTGGATCTAGAGCCTATAAATACAAGTTTGGATCACTATATTCCACATCTAAATCTCATAATAATCTATATTATTTCCCCTCAATTTTCTTGCGTGTTCTGTTGTTTAGAATCTATCCTCGTAGTTTTTTCATCATCCAATTAGAAATCTTCATCAGTTCTGTAAAAATGACTTTTGATAAAGGAATTGATAATAGGGAAGTGGGGAAGTAAATATTGATTAAAAAAGTGGTTTGATAAGGCTAATTTGTTTCATGAAGAAGTCATCAGATTTCATGGATGGGAAAAAAATTTGTCAATAAAGAAGATTTTGGTCTTCACTATCCTTTGATTGAAAATGTGTTTAATTTTACAGAAGTTCTCAGTATTGAAGATGATTTGGAAATAATTAATTTTAATATTTCTGATGAATTTCATAATATTAATATTCAAAATGAAGATAATTTGGTATAAATTTTTTTTAAAGGAGAGTTATATCTGGTTACTCCCAGGCTAGTGGACCATCTTGGTAGCTTTGAGAAGTCTTAGGATGATATTACTTTATTTCCTTCTTATGAGAATATCAGGAAAGTGTTTCATTTAAAAATAGATGAAAGAGTTGTAACTATTTAGATGCAAGGGTATCTTATTATGAGAAAATGGGATAAATATATTTTGAAGCTTTTGTACATCTTTGTGAATATGAGAAATTTCAATCCTGTGAAGTTTGTTTTTATATCAATTGAATCTATTAAGAAATGTTTTATGATGTTGAGTATTTTTTACATGTTTCATCAACAAAATTCTAGTAAATTTTATTGTAGTGATGATGATTAAGAATAAAGATGTTATATTTATAGAGAAGCTATATTTGATAATTAAATTAACCATTTCCAAAATTAATTTGGTTTTTACCTCGAACCTAAAATTATTTTTGGAAGAATTGGAAAAAATTTCATCCAATGATGAAGTAATTCATCTAAGGAAGAAAGTTTAAGAGAAAAGGAAATTCGTTCCTTCCCCTCCAATGATGAAAAAGATAAAATAGAAATTTATAATGAGTTATATAGTGAATTGATGAAATAAAAATCTAAAAAGAAGCCCAATGATCATGTGCTTGGCCTTGATAAGGAAGAATCCTTAGCTTTAGAGGATAAAAATTATGATGTTTTTATGGTTTAAGAAAATAATAATAAGAAAAATAAAATTTTTGATAAATATAAAATTGTATAATGTCTTATGAGAGGAGTGGAATGAGCTCATTGAGACTTTTGTAGGTTGATCAGGAAAGAGAACTTTCAATAATTTCTTTATCAGTTATTCAACTAATACATGCTTCATCCAATGTTTCTCAACCAATTATATCAGAACCATAACAAGTTTGAACCATTAATGTTACTTATCTATTGAATAAGGTAAGAGTAAATTTTTGGAAGTTGAAAAATTGGATTCATAATATGTTGAAGTAAAAGTGCAAGACAGAATAAAGAAAACAAGGAAATAAGATTTTAGAAGTGATGAGAAATTGGAAATAGACCTAAAAAAAAGTTAAAATAATAATCAAAATAACATTTAGAAGAGGAATAAAAAGAATATGAAGAAGAATAAGAGAGAGAGTTATTATGATACATCCTATTTCACTTCTCAATTGGGAAAAGATTTCAATTTAAAAGTTTCTAAGGAAGAACTGAGTTCATGGAAGGAACCATAAAATCAAAAATCCCATAAAAATTTATCAAGAAAAGATGAATCTAATAATAATATTGATTTATTTTGAAGTATCATTTGTTGAAAAAGTTAAAGATCAAGAGAAATAAAATGTAAATGTCGGCCCATCTAGATGTATTGTATCTGATGTTTCATCAGACTCAACTCTTTCTCCATCCAGTCAATCTGATTAAATGGTTGAAGTAATTTTTACATATTTTAATGAATCCTTGAAGATTATTTTTGATGAAATTCCTTATTTTTCTTTTATATAATCCTACT
This sequence comes from Viscum album, assembly GCA_963277665.1. NCBI lineage: Eukaryota > Viridiplantae > Streptophyta > Magnoliopsida > Santalales > Viscaceae > Viscum > Viscum album. Next base: position 1,484,429,322 of record OY728141.1, read on the forward strand.
ACAAACACATTCAAAGGATATTTTATGTTTTGGAAAACTCTAATGTTTTGAATCAGTTTTCCAACACCATTTTGAAAAATGAAATTGATTTAAAATCCTTCAAAAAGTATTCTAATGTAAAAATAAGATAAATAAAGTAGATTGTAAGGTGTTTAAAAGATACAAAAATAGAATTAAAACTACATGATGATAAAATTTATGTTTCTAAGAATACATATTTAGGTATTGTTGATTATTTTGGAATTATTTCATCTGATGTTTCTCAGAAGTTAAATCTTCTTGATAAGTTAAATCATTTTATAGAGTCTTAATATCAAGAGATCTTGGTTATGATGAATAATTATTTGTCCCTTGAAGAATAAGTTATGAAGTTTAAATCATATAATATATAAAATTCATATTCTTGAATATATGGTAATCAGTTTGAAGAAAAAAACTTAAATATGTTCTGTTTGGGATGAAAAGATCGCTATATTGGATTCAACAACTATAGAATTTGAAAACAATCAAGATGAATTCAGAAATATGATAGTTATTTTAAATAAATTATAGAAGGATTTATTTTCTCTGAACTCTTAATGTTGTAAAAATGAAACTTTTGAATGAATATTTTTTTAATGAATCATTCTTCTTATATTTTATATTTGAATTTTTTTTCCAATATTAGTTCATTGAATGTTTTTTCTATATATTTGGATGGTATTTTATTTTAAATAAACTATTTCATTGTTTTTTTCAATACAATTCCATGTACTTTCTACCTTCTATATTATTTTTGATAATCATAATGTTGGAGAATTTATAGTTAATAAGTTATTATTATTATCTTACCTTTTTTCTAAAAAATCATTTGAAAAAATTTATTTTAAGAAAATAGAGTTACAAAGATAGGGGATATAAGAATTAAAAGGAGCGAAGTGTTTTTTAGTAGAAATATAAAATTGTGTTCTTAAAATAAATAAGGTATTGTGAAATTTTTCAAAGGTAATAGTTTTTTCTTTATGTTTTGTGTTATGTGTTTTTCAAAAAAGAAGATATTTTGAATGTTATACTTTCTAAACTTTATATCCTTAGTTTTGAAAATTAAAACACACTTTCTTAAATACTATGTTTTACCAACATTATATTTCACAAGTCTTTATAATTTTTTGTAGAAATTATTTTATTCTACCTAACATAGAAATATTTTTAAAATAAAAAATATAAACTTTTGACACTATGTCTGGTCCATAAAACATAATAATTTTAGTCTATTAGAGTGACATAGTTTATAAAGAATTTTTTAATTCATTCATACTTTTATATTAAACTAAAATTTTACATTATTGTTTTAAAAAGTTATTATTTTCCACTATGCATTTATATATATAATGTTTATTTTAATAATCTTTTATAAACTCTGATATTCTAGTTGTTCACTGTGTCCTATATAGAAACCTTGAGGAGAATATTATATATGTGTATGATAGAAATTAACTATGAGGTATGGGTTTTTAGTTACTTTAATTTTTTAAAACATAATTCACCACCTACTGTAGTAATTATATACTCTTCAATCCTAAAAACATTAGGGTAGTGAATACCCATCCTCATTTCCATTCAATGAAATTCACATAGATTTACCTATAATTTATTTATTTGGGTCTTCCATGTATTTAACCCACACTTATTAATCCTGGGAATAAAGGTGAAGAAATATATTATTATGTTGTATGATCTATGTGACACATTTATACTAGTACAAGTTATTAATGTGATGGGTGGGCCCATAATTATATATCTCTCCAATGTATTGGGTAATGTTTTTTCCTTATGAGACGTTTTGTGTAGGATTAGAAAGTAAACATAATCCATGTTAGGACTCTATCCTCCATGTGATGTTTTCTTGGCAGTTATACTTGACTTATTCATATTGTCATGTTTTATGTTGTTACCACATTCTGATGTTACCTTCATGTTATTATCATATATCATGCTTTGATAATCATGTTTATAATTCTCACCCCTGTTTATTTGATATGTATATTGACTAACATGTATAAATTTCATCATGTTATGCTTTGATTATTATCTTATTATGATTTATAGCTCACCCCTTTCTTAGGTACATCCCCAGGTTATCACATACAATTTTAAAAGAGAAATTGATTTTTAAGATCATGTTAAAGGAGTGTTAAATAATGATGTTGTATCCCAATTCATGTTTTTATAATATGCACCAAATTTCATAAAGACACTAGGCATCATTATCTTTTGAGATTTTATTATATATACCTTTATATATTTAAATCATGAACTAAGTTTTATTAAAGATATGTGTTGTAATAGTAAGTATCAGAGGAAGGTCTAGTTATTTTTCAGGATTAGGATTAGATATATCTAGTGAAAGTGTTAGGGATAAAAAAACCTAAGAAAACATCCCAATGTTTTGTTATAGAGTAAGTTATTTCCAAGAAAATGCATCCTCATTTTGATACTAAAAGTGGATATGGATCTAGAATACTTGTACGTTGGGATAATAACCTCAAAAAAGTCTCATTGAGATGGAATCAATCATTACCTCATTAATGAAAAAGAGGGCTTGTTGCACATCTAGTTTGACACTCTAATGGGATATTCTTTGGTAGATTTGCAAGATCATTACAAACCATTATTAAGGAAACAAATAATTACCATAATATTTCATGTTAGGAAATCGATCCTGGATAAATTATATTTAAAACAAGAAATTTATGGGTTAAAGAATATATGTTGGTTATGATTTATCCTGTCAATTTTCATGGTTTTCCTTTTATATGTTTAATTTTTTGATAATTATCATCATTATGTCTATTTTGGATGAAGTAAATGATTAGAACCCAAATAATATGGTGAAAGGTAGGATTATAGTTCACTAATGAACTTCAAATGTCATATTTGACTATAGTTCTATGCGTTCCATTATATCATGCAAGTTTTATTGAACTATCCAAACATCACTATAAAACATGGAAGTAGAGCTATCCGTGAAAATGATAAATGGGGTAATTATTGTTTCCCATGTATATAACTCCTCCCTTATCAAAATAATTGTCGGATAAATTTCCCAAAAAACCTTATGATGATCCATTTAATTATATTCAATGTTATTATATGAATATATTTTCTTTCCTTATAAAAATCGAACATTAATTTCTGAGAGATAGAAATCACCCTCCATATCGCAAATTGCTCTCTAATTCCTTACAAGTGCAGGGAAGAGGATGAATCTCTTTTGGTATCATCATATCAATCATAGATATTATTTCCTTGTGATAAAACATATCAATCTCATATTATTTACACTATGGAAATGATCATACATGATGACATGCTCAATGTAAGGGAATATGCTGAAGTGTTTCTTAAATAACCATCTAGTCTTCCGCCCAATCGAGAGGTTCCGTTCTCAATGAAACTTATACCCGAATATTTTTTGATATCCAAGAGTCCATATATAATTTCCATTTTTGATCTTAAGAATATGACAGAAATAAAACATTAGAATATCGATGAAGGGATTATATTCCCATGTTCTTCACTATAGGGTGAACTCGTTCTCTTTGTTAAGAATAAGGATGGGTAAATGAATTTTTTCATCCACTATCATGAACTCAAAAAAATCATGATAAAGAACATGTATCATCTTCCATGGATTGATGAATTGTTAAATCACGTACATAGAGATCAATACTTCTCTAATGCATATCTTTGGCCAAAGATATTATCAATTAATGGTGAAGAAGGATATCCCCAAGAATTTTTTTCATAAAAGAAACTAGAACTGAAGGTTTGTTTTGATATCACTTGGACTCACTAATACTCTAAAAATCTTCATATAATAAATTAATAGTGTCTTTAGGGATTACTGGGACAAATCTGTGGTGGTATTTGTAACTGATATTATTTTCTACTCCAAAATAAAATAATATTATGAGGAGCATTTTCATGTTGTACTGAAGACCATGTGGGAATAAAAGATGTATGAAAATTAAAATTAATGTGATTTTTGGATTGAGAATGTAATGTTCATGGGGAATGTTATCACAAAAAAAGGATATATATGTAGAACCATAAAAAAATATATGGAAATTCGAGGACAACCCAAAGGAACAAAACCATGTGGCGGAATCATATAAGATGAGTGAAGGGGTGACTAGTGAGAACGCAGCTCATGCGCCGCCATAGGTTTCAAATATTTTTACCATTAACCCCCTCTTTCTCAGTCTCTGTCTAAGCTTACGTGCTTGTCCTTCGCTCCAGACTATGTTTTTTCCCTCTGGGCTTATTGTTCCCTACGATTCCTCTCCATAATCTCTCCAGGTCTAGAACCACCCCCACTTCGGCCCCTTGTTTTGGGCGCTACTCCCCAAGTTCCCAGGCCTACCTCCTTCAAAGATGATCTTTGTGGCCCGTAGCTTGGTCCTCCCAATCCCTACATCCCAGATGTCCCTATGGCGCCCCCTAATTTCAAATGAGAAGGAGAATACCTCTCTCTAGAGTTTTCAGCCTCTACTTTTGTGGAGGTGGAAAAATGCTTAAAGTAAACACTGGTGGCTCGGTTTGGGGCTGAAAAACCCCCCATGTAGGCATTCTAGTGTTTTTTCCTATCCAAGGGTCTCCATGCACTAGCCCAAATCTCAGTGGTTCACAAAAATTGTTTATGTCTCATCCTATCCTCTAAGGAAGATTTCATTCATGCATGGTGCAGAGCTCCCAATGCCTTTAGCCGATGGAGGTTCAATTTATCATGGTGGTTGATGGATGCTCACATGGGCATAGAGAGCCCCCTCGCTGCTTCTGTATGGGTCGATCTCCCAGGGCTCCTGCTACCTTTTCAAAATATAATCTTCTGGAAGGTGATAGGTGATTCCCTTGGCGGATTATTCTGCTCTGACAAGTGGAGTAGGATCTGTATAGACATTTTGGTGGCGCGATTATGTGTGGAGCTTGATCTCTCCCTCACCTTACCGAAGAATATTTCCCTTTGGGTGCCGGACACCATCAGTTGGACCTAGGAAATTTACTATCTTGTGTTCCCCAATATTTTCTCCCATTTCCTCCTTCAAGTCCATTCCATCCAGATATGTTGGGGTTGCTGCTTGGGGGACCGTCAGCTCAAGAGCACAAATCCTAAGATTAGGCTGAGACTCGCTCTTAGAGTTTCACCTCCTATAGTCCCCTCAATGAATACTTTGCCTGAAGAGGTGTTAAGGGCGTTCTCCCCATCCCCTCTGGGCTGGGTCCTAGTGATTCCGCATCTATTCCTTGAAGTCATTTGGTAGGTTAAGTGCTTCTCCTCCATTCCTAGGTACTTTCTTGTCCTCCACCCTAGCTTGGTTGTTCCCCTCCTTATTGGTTCCCTGTGGTTGCGAGCCTCCACCTTAGAGGAGTGAAAGATTCATGCCTCTACCCCCTCTAGTAGGTGTCATGTCCTTTACCCCTTCCCCTATGCCCCCTTGACATGTATAACCCTTGTAGGTATAGAGCCTGACCAAGGAGGACCCCTTCTTCCTCTATGTTCCTCCCTGGGTGGGCACCCCAATAACCATCAGATCTATGGATCATGCACGATGCCCTAGGAGGTCATCTCTCCCTACATCCATATTGATCTGGGTCCATATCTAGTGCCATCATCCAGGGAATGGAACCATCCCATATGCATACCCAAAGTCTTAGATACTCCCTCCCCTAGGCATCCATCCAAAATGTAGGGAGTGAACACCTGTTCAAGATCACCGAACCAGCATTAGAGTTCATCCTGCCACTTTAAGAAGGCTATCTGCTCTAGAGACACTGACATAACCCTTACTTTCTGGTGATACCAATCCTAATATGGAACTCTCATGGCCTCAGGGCCATGGTTAAGGTGGATTTCCTTGCTGTAGAGGTTTGTATACATAATTTTGTGATTGTTACAATACTTGAGGACACGAAAAGAAGTTCCAAGATCAGATATTACACATGGAAGATCTGAATTCAAGGATCCTTGCATGAAGACCCCTCCAACTTCCATATCTAGATCTTCTGTGTTAAGATCCTTTATGTTGTATAAGTGAAGGATGGTAACCAATACATCATAACCAAGGTTACCAAGGGGATATCACCTTCTTTATGTCTTTCATATATGGGAGTTGCGATAATCAAAATAGAGAGGAGCGTGGGAGAGATCTCGATGCCTTGGATTTGGGAAATTTCACATGGGTTTCCAGGGGAAACTTCAACATTATTGTCACTCTGGAGGTAATGAAAGGCATGGTTCCCTTCTAGAGGAAATAAAGTATGGATTTTACTCAATTCTTGGCAGGGAAAGGTCTCATCGATATGGGATTCACAGAAGATTATTTTACCTGGTAAAAGAACCAAAGGGGTACGCACCATTCATGGAACCTCTTGGAAATGTGTCTATCCAACATCCATGGAACCAACCTATTCTCCAACATGATAGTTTTCTACTTGGTACAGAGCTTATCAGATCACCCTCCCCTTCTAGTGAGCCTCTCCTCTATCAAGGGTACCACAGAGAGGTTTATGTTCCTCCCACAGTGGACCACAACTCCAAGATATCAATTCCTGGTTAGCGATGCCTAGAATGAGCCATCCTAGGGTAATACATGGGTCTCCATCCACAAAAAACTCAGATGGATCAAGGAATTCTTGCAAGCATGGTGGAAGGACTATCCTCTCATTGACACTACCGTTGAGTGTGCCATGTAGGAAGTTGATAGACTGGAGGGGAAGTTGGAGGAGAGATAATATGATCATGTGTTTGAGGATCGCGTCAGCAAGAAATCACTCTTGGTGGAATTTATTTTGAAATAGGAATACAAGGTAAGAGATTTATTGAGGGTCATGTGGCTCAAAAAGGGAGATAGGAACACCGTGTTCTTCCACATGTACATAAAATAGAAAAAGAGGCCAATAAAACCCAAATTTCTCTTTAAAGATTACTCTTACATAGATGACATGGATGTGGTGGGTGAAAAAGCTCTTTCCTTTTTCCAAGAGTTGCTTGCTGATTCAAATCTAATGAGGCCCAATGGGTACCCAGGGAATGACACAAGGATCATTTTGGTTATCCCATCTGTGTTCTCTGTCTAGGAAAATGAGGGGTTGAGGGCCATGCCTGATGAAGAGGAAGTCTACGGCACCATGATGGGCCTTAAACTGGACAGTGCCCTGGGACCTGATGTCTTCTAGATATTTTTTTACAGGGCATCATTGGAGGTTGTGAATGCGGATGTTGTAAAGGTCATCCAAGAATTCTTCTGAGGGGGAATCCTTCCACGGATCACCTGCGCCACAACCATTTTCCACCTTATGAAGTCCGGGAACCCTACATCTATTCTACACTATCTCTCGGTGAGCCTGTGCAAATTCCTGTATAAAATCCTGGCCAACTTCATCAACATAAGAGTGTCAAAGAACCTCCATTGTTGGGTCTCAGAAGAGTTGCATGGGTCTGTGAAGTGAAAATTGATCCAAGTCTCCATTTCCATTTCTCAAGAGATAATCAAAGATATCAAACTCATGACTTGTGGTTCCAACATGGACATAAAGTTTGAAATGAACAAAGCCTATGACCATGTGGAGTGGGGTTTCATCAAAAAGGTCCTGGAAGGTATGGGTATTGACCCTGGGAACATTGATATCTTGTTTAGTTGATACATCTCCTCTTGGTTGGCAATTGATTTTATGGAGAAGACTTATGGGTTCTTCAATGATACTCAAGGGATCAGGAAAGGCGATATTCCTTCTCTTATCTTGTTCATCCGAACCCATGAAATCCTCAGGCACACCAACAACAAGAGGTTCAACAACCGTGAGATGATCCCCTTCAAATGGAGCATGAGATCCTAACCCATCACCCACTTGATATTTGCAGATGATACCCTTGTCTTCAAATTTTTTGGCATAAAATCGATCAAATTCCTCATGAAGGTGCTTGAGGACTACTCTTACTAGAGTGGTCTAGTGATTAATAAGGAAAAGATCACTTTCTACATTTCCAATAGATGTATTTCAAGCTGAGTTGCTGCGGTCCAGTAGAACCTCAATATGAACAGAGGATGTTTCCCCATAGAATATCTCGGGGCTCCCATCTCCCTATGAATACATCGCATCAGAGATTGTGATTTTATCTCCCATAAGATAACATAACTCATCCTTAACAAGAATAAAAAATATATCACTTTTGCAGGTCGTATTTCTCGCATCAAACAGTGTTCTGCTCGCTACCCCGGTCCATGCCCTCTCTGCCATTAAAGTCCCGCAGGGAGTGATTCGCAACATTGAAAAGATATTGGCCAACTTTATCTAGGACACTACATTGGAAGGGAAAATTCACTGGGATTCATGGCTCATGGTGGAGAGGCTGGTCTGGGAAGGCGGCATCAAAATCTGTGGCCTTGAGGACACTATCAACTGCATTTATGTGAAACTTTCATGGGAAGTCCTAGAAAAGCGAATTCTCTTGGGCAGAACCATGTAATCCTCACACTTTGATGACCCAGCATTGGGGATGATCTTTGGATTTATGATCTGGTCCAGTATTCTTCCACTCATCCCCCATATGCAACCACACTTCTGATGGCTGGAGGGGAATGAAGATATCCTTTTCTGGAAGAACAATTAAGTTGGGTAGGCTATCAGGTTTACAAGATGCCCTTCTCCGACCATATCTTTTAGGGAAGCCAGTTACAACCCCAAGTTTACCCAAGTGGTTATGGAATAATATTAGTAGGATACCTTCATCCTTATTGAATTAACCTTGGAGGGCAACCAATGAGTTTTCACCCCCTCATCTATGGGGGCCTTCAACTCTCATGATTTGTGTCAAACATTGAGAAACCTGGATAGCTCTAATAGTTGGAATGAGACCCTATGGAAAATTCCTCTATCCTAAAAGTTAAATTTCTTATCGTGGCATATCAGAAACAGGGAAATTCTTAATGACAAAAATATTAAACGATGTAGGATCTTACTGGTTTCACGATTTCCCTGGTGCAAGAACAACAAGGAAGAGACCATTGATCACCTTTTCTTCCGAGGAGATAAGGAAAGTGTGATGTGGAGCGTTCTTGGGGAGTTTATTCCCATTTAAGATAGTATCACAGTGAGCCTATATTTCATGTAGAGGTGGTTCCATGGCTAAAGAGACAGGGGACTGGAGATGGGGGCTCACCCCATGATTCTTTACATAGTCTTCTAGAGAATCTGACAAGCTATAAACAAGGCGATTCATGAAGGAGTCCTCTATTCTAGCTTGTCCATCACCATAAGGACCAAAAACCTTCGTCTGGACCTTGCCCTTTTCCTTCGAAAATGGCGAGAGGCTCTATAACTAGGTCTCATTCGAAGAGCCCCCAATACCGCCCAGACTGATACTGGCATTGCCAGGGGCCACTGGGTTCATTGTAACCCCCCTTCCAGGGGTTTTAAAATCAACACTGATGGTTCCTGTTTCATGAGGGTCATGTGTTTTAGAGGCTTTGTTCGAGATTCCAAGGGGTTAGTGATTATGGTGTTTTCATCCCACATGGGAAGTGGCTCATCCCTTTAGGTTGAGTCAAGGGCTTTCCTTCATGGTATTAGCCCATGCAATCCGGAAGACATCAAAATTTCAGAAGTAGAAACTGACTCCAATATTCTTCCTAACGTCATTAATGGCCTATGTCCCTCTCCCTAGTCAATCACCTATACTATCAGAAAGTGTAGGGGAATGCTTAGAAATACCACCAAAGTGTTGAACTTGTGGTGAGAGGGTAATCAAGTTACAGAACACCATGCTTCCATCAAGTTTCTCAGTCCTAATACTATTTTCCTTCACAATGTAACGTCTCTTAAACCCGAGGGGGTTAACTTGATTAGAGGGGATTCCCTCGGCCATCATTAATTCATGCCTTCGTGAGGCCCAGTTCTTGTGGCCCCTTTGATGTGGCTTCTTAATAAAAATTTACTTTATGGTGATGATGAACAAGGATGGACCAAAATAACCTCTAATATGGAAATATAATGTTTCAATAGATTATCGGGGCTCTATTTTGGACTCATGAGAAACCTTTCATGATTTTCAAACCCACTATCCATGATATTTTAAAAACGAGTCATGTTTTATGGTTTGATTAATGTAAAGAAAACCTTAGAGATATAAAAGAGGAAAATCACTACATCTATGTTCACATTACCCACTAGTGGGGAAGGATTTGTGGTCTATAATGATGCTTCAAAGAATGGATTTGGTTCTGTACTCATGAAAAATGAAAAAATGATGGCCTATGTCACATTCCAATTAAATATCCATTAGTATAAATACCCAACACATGATCTATAATTGGATTCATTTATCTTCACATGAAAAATTTGGAGACATTATCTCTTGGGGAGAAGTGTGACATATATACAAACCATAAAAGTTTGAATTATATATTTAAAAAAAGAGATCAATATGCACCAACAACGTTGGTTAGAGAATATCAAGGATTATGATTGTCCAATCCATTACTATCCTGTGAAGGTGTACAAAGTGGAAAATGATTTATGTAAAAAGGTTCCTGAAATCCTATCCATTATGATAATTCCAAGAGATCCAATATTCTTGGACTTATAGAAGATGGAAATGGGAATAATAAAAGGATCCTTATCCTATATTTCTCAAATGACTACGCAACCATCTTTTGTTGAGAGGATTAATTAGGCACCTAATGATGATGAGTTGTTATAGAAAAAGTAGTGAATATTCTAGAGTGAGACATTCCTAATGGAAGAGTTATATGGTTTAGAACCCGAATATGTGTTCCATAAAAACTTGATCTGAAGAAGGAACTTATAAATGATGTTCATAACACACCCTTCTCTATTCATCCATGAAGCAATAATATGCAAAAGGATTTGAAGAAAAATGTATGGTGGGATAACATGAAGAGGCAGATGGTGGAACTTTTATATCGATGCATGGTATGACAACAAGTCAAGGTCAAATGAAAAAAAAATCTAAGCGTATGATGCAACCATTGTCCATAGTAGTATGTAAATAGAAATAAATAACCATGGATTTCTTCATAGGACTCCCCAAGAAAACTAAATGCAATAACATCATATGGTAGGTAGTCGATCATGTTACCAATTCATCCCATTTCGTTTCAATCAAGTAAGATTACTCTCTTGAAAAACTGACCAAGATATATATAAGGGAAGTGGTAAGACATCATGGAGTTTCATTATCTATTGTATCTGATTGAAAATTTAAGTTTACCTTAAGGTTTTGGAGAAGCCTTCAATAAGAATTGGATATAGAACTAAGCTTTAGCATTTCTTATTACCCTAAAAAATATAGTCATCTTGAAATAACCATTCAAACTCTAGAAGATATTTTAAGATCTTGTTCAATATATTTCCATGGATGTTTGGATGATAACATTCTCGTAGTGGAGTTCTCATATAATAGTTTCAATTCTATAATTCACATGGCACCTTAGGACACTCGATATGGGAAGAGGAGTCAGACTATGACATGTTCAGATGATTTTGGAGAGTGGAAGCTGATGTGAACTTATATTATCCAAGAAATGAAATATAAGGTTCTAAAAAATCATTTTAACACCCTGACCCCAGTTACCTAGAGTCGGTGCATTATTACATAACATTGGAATGATCACAAAAGATCAGGTCTCGAAATACCATTTAGTTTTGTAACCTTGGAAACAATAGATACATTCATAAGTCTTACATTACATCATATAGTGAAAAACTACAACAACATAGTCTCCATATTCCACACCCATATCCCCTCAGACTATCCCTAAATGTCAGTCATAAAATACTTCTTCACATCCTCGAAAAAATAAAACATATAAAGGGGTGATCTCAGATGCTTAGTAAGGATAACAATATAGAGAAATATTTCATAAATAAGAACAAACATTTAAGGCAATGTATAACTAAATCAAAAGCCTTTTAAACTTGAACTTCATCATAATATGGAAAAAATAAAATTAAATAATGCCATTTACTTATTCACATGGATATTATACTAGTGAAATAACCACATGAAATATCAATAACCACATTCATAATGATGGAATGCATAATTTCGGACTTTAATTTCTGTGTCAAGGCCTTGTGTCAGGACCTAGGGGATAACTGTAATCAGACACAAACCCAGAGAGCCTTTTTAACCAGACTCCATCCCGGAGAGCCTCTGTAACCGAACTCCAACCCAGAGAACCTCTGTAACCGGAATCCATCCCAGAGAGCCTTTGTAACCGGACTCCATCCTGGAGGGTCTTCTGTAACCAGTCCCCAACCCAGAGGTCTTACTTTTACCAGTACCTAACCCGGAACATACTAGTCCAATACATTCATCATACGAATAGGTTTAAATATAACATAAACATTCGTATTAAAACTAGAATACGAAATGTCAATACATTATCCATAAACCATGAATGGTATGAAATAAAACATCCACAATAAAACATATCACAAAACCTTCAAGAAAATATTAATGTTTTGTATCATAATAAATCAACTTCAAATAATCTTACAATCCATCAAAGGATGTTGACATAGATGAAATCAAAATATTTTGTTTAGAGAAATATCTCTTTATATTTTGAAATCATTTAGGAGTCACATAATTATAAATATTACATTTATTTTGAAAATATTCTTATAATATTTTATGGGAAGCTTAGATGGTGTTATATTGGCGGAAAATAGCCGAACCCACTATATAAGTTAAAAAAACATTCTTACCTTAATTTTGTCGAAAAGGTTATAAAGTACATTATTTGGAAAACGATGGAAAGATTCCTCTCAAAACAATTTTTAAAAAGTAAAATAAGGGTATAAATGAATTTTACCCATAGTCTAGTAAATAGTAATAATGTTTTGGAATACATTTTTAAGAAACATATATGTGGATGATAAAGAGGTCCCAGTAGATAATTATGTATAAACAACCTCGAATAATGAATAGATTGTAGAATTAACCCTTAACTCATTGTAATCAATAGAGTCGTATGAAAAATAGTCAATAACAACCAAATGAATCACGTAATATAATGAATATAAAAAGAATCATGATAATATATATCAAATGGAAGTACACAATACACCACATGCAATAAATAAGTGGTGAACAATGAAAATATCATAGAATTAAAAGTGAGATAAGAAACCCCTTACCTTGTAATTTTCCTTGGTCAAGGGTAGGTTAACCTTCGGTATAATGGTGAAATAATTTTTATTAAATTATAAAATAATCATATATATTAACATGATACCATATATGATCTTTTAACATTTCTTTGTTAATAATATCTCACAATTATCGTCTTTTTGGGTGTTAACTGACTCATTTTCCTTTGTATGATTTGATACATAAGTAAGGTTTGTTATGGACATGATGTATCTTTTTCAAATTAAAAATGATATTACGTATTTAAACATTATTTTAAGTAATCTAATGAAAATTAATCTTGAATGGATATGATGGAGAATGAATCTCACCGCGTTCGTGGAGATGGTAATCCGTACATACACATGAGTGACAATATCATTCTTTTGATATTAAAATAATATATAATTGGATGTTATATCATATATAAAAAATCATTATCATGTTATATTTATTATCTACATGAATTACACATCATTATTATACCCATCCAAATAATAATGTATTGAATAACAATTACACCACGACGTGGAGACGGTAATCCATACGTACGGACGTATAGTGACATGTCATTCAAGGGATGGATAGAATAATGAATCTGGTTGTACCATATTTATAATAACATCACTGTATAAAGAAGATATTGGAGTTATTATTTTATAATGGTTACAACAAAGAATGAGGAAGTGGAAGGAGAAAGGAAACTGAAAGAGGTGATGAAATATTTACCTCTTCTTCGGGTTCTTCATTTTGATTTGATCAAAAGGGACCTATAGATTGCATTTATGACTAAAGTCAGTCATCTAGGATGAAGTAATGACAGTTTATAGGGTATTTGGTCTGGGTTTTCCTGATCCAAAGGTCTTTGAAGGTGTGAATTAAAGTGGAGGGGGAGTGCCCTTTTATAAGTGGGGTGAGAGGCACCTTAAGAAAAACATCAAATTTTATTATATAATAAATTAATATTCAGTTTAAAATGGCTCCAAAGTGACTTATTTCTAGTCTAGGGTGGGTATGGGTCGAAATAATCTTAAACAATAGGTTTTATAAAAGTTTAGGTTACCATTTTAATCTTATCATTTATATTTAACTCTAAGTTAAATAATTTAACTTTTAGCGTGTCTTCTTGTATTCTTACACTATATGGTTAATAGACTAACTATAAGCTTCTAAAAAACCCCAATTGGTTCATTAATGCCATAAATTTTGTTATACAATTCTTTTGGACTATCCTTATATTTTTAGGACCGTTATATCAATTAATATTATAATATTTTTTTTAAAAACTATTTTATGTCAATTTTGAAACTATTTGGTATTTATTTATTTTTTAAATCATAATAGCATTATTACTTAGAAAAAAATTCAAATAACCAACCCTGCCATCTCATATGAACCTATAAAATTAGTGTAATTAATAAAAAGTCTCAAATTACATCTATTTAGATATTTATAATGTCAATTATTTTAATCATTCATTAATTATGTAATTACTGCATCATTATGGTGTCATAAATAAATTAAAGTATTTAATGTCTAAAAAATATAAATAAAATACCATTATGTAGGAAATATTTTTATATTTCTAATTAATATTTATAGTCAAATTTATATTTTGTATAACCCTATATTAAAAATGTTTTAGTTATTAAACTTTGATGTAAACTCTTTTATTCTTCTTTAAATAAAATAATAATAAATGTCCTAATCTAATCCAAGTGCACCAAAGTGGTTCATATTTTATTTCTGAGGTTGTTTTTGTTTGAATTATAATTATCAAATAGGATTAGGATATGTGTTAGGGAAATAATAATATCATTTTTACCCTTAATTACACTATTTACTTTTAACCGTGGTAAATAAAAGTAAAAAAGTTACTATTCACCAAAAATTATTTTTATCTTATTGAACCACATTTTACTTACTGATAGCAACGATGTATTTTGGATTTTTTAAAATTCCACTCACAGAAGTGGTAAAATTATGTTTTATGTGAATTTGCAAATTCTCCTAGGAGGTGGGTAAAAGACAGTAAAAAGTTCAATTAAATTTTTATATATCTAAAATTATTATAAACAGACTCCAATGAATTACATTGAACATATATAAGTATTATGTATATATGTTTACCTAAAATAAATTTAAATAAAATAAATAATTATTTAATTAGAAATTCGGTTTTAAAATATGACTTAGTGTTTTTCACTATTCATCAAAAAATTGAAAGTTTTTAGAAAAATACCAAAAATTCACCCTAGGCTAATTTTGATATTACGAATCCAAAAATAAAGTCCATTTTGAGAGATAAAATTTATAAAATTTCGAAAAGTGTGTATTACTATTCATAAAGGCTAGTTTGCTTTTTTGTGGTGTGTTAAAACTCGGAGTTGCGTACAACACACACTATTGTATTATTCAAAGAGAAGCGTACCATGGAAGCTTGGGGTGTTACATTCTCCCCTCCTTCAATAAATTGTGTTCTCGTAATTTTAAATTGCTCTTCAAAAATAAAAGGTTGAAAATAAAAAATACCTTTGTGGAAAACCCACATCAGAAAATAGGATTAATAAAATTTAGTTTTAATAAAAGGGAAAGGGAAATGAGAAAGTCACCACCAAATTAGGGTTTTGAATAAGAGAAAATTGGTGGGGGAGTGATTGAGGTCATCGATCACAAACAAGTGTAAAATTGAGGGCCTCAAAGCCATCAATCTATGATGATTTAAAATATCATCAGTTCAACAAAATATAAGGTATTAGAATAACACATTTTTGGTTTTAATATCCCTTCCCTAAAGTTTTAGAATTAATTTATTCATAGAATAAGAGAAATATATATATATATATATATATATATATACTTGACAAGTAGAGTTTCATCCTTCAACTAATTTCTACCAAAAACTCATCTTTCACTCCAAAAGATAATATAACCCAAAAAATATTATATTTATCCTAATCGTATAAGGTTCCAAATATTAACACATGCCATTTAATTGAAGAGAGATATTTTTTAATAACCAGGGACTTCCTGTCGGCTAGTGGTAGGTAATAAAGGCCTGTCGCACTATGGTTTTGGGTTCGATTCATGCAGCTTTATCCGATGTGATGGGATATCACCCAACCGGCAGGTTGTCCTTTTTAAAAAATAATCATAAGAAATGTTTTAACCTTAAACAACAAAATCAAAAGTTCAACTTAATCCATTCCAACCTTTATAGTTATCCAAAATACCTCTGTCCCGAATCTCTGTAAAAGGTATCTAAATTCTAAAATCAATTGTAACATAAGATTCCCCAAACAAAGTAAAGTTTCACTTTTTGTCACATAATGAAAATATTATTACCATAGTCATATTAAAACCTTAATGAAAACAACAAGTACTTCAATACAATCCTTATATATATCAAATTATTCTTATAACGAGAATATAATCCTTGAGTCCAAAAACATAAATACAGTAATTATTCCACTTCAACTGTAGTAAAAACATAAGAATAGCCTTGATCCTTTAGCCTTTTCTGAGGTATTTTTCTTTGGTTCTTAGGGAATTCATTTTCATAATGACCCATTTCTATAAAATTGAAGCATTAAACATTAGCACCCTCTTTCTTCCCCTTGCAATCACGAGCTTCGTGGCCTTTTTCACCACACTTGTAACAAACTCCCATTCCTTTTAGGCAAGTACCGGGGTGTTTCTTTCCACAATTATCACATAATGGAAAATAAATCTTTCCCTTTTCCCTTTATCTATCTACTGATCCACCATTCTCTTCTTCTCTAGCTTTACTTTACTATCATAATATTTAGATAATTCTTTTTCTGTTTTGATAGCACACGAGACTATATCTTCGTACGATGAGAAGGATTGTGATACTAATGCTCAACAGAGAAATGGTTTTAACCCATCCAAGAAATGGTCAATCTTACTTCATGGGTTACGTATATAATCTATAGTATGCCTTGCTAACCTTGTAAGGTTAGACTCATACTTTGCAACATTCTCATCCTCATTTTTCCTCAGACTCAGAAATAGTCTTTCCAAATCCGCTCAATGGTCATGAGGAACATATTTTTCTAAGAAAAAATCTTTAAAATCCCTCCATTACATATTTGATACTTCATCATTTTACTTTGTGTTTTTAATCAATAACCACCATTGATCAGCATCTCTAGTGAGGGGGTAAACTACCTTGAAAACTTTTACCCTTTCGCTACTCCCCAGGGTGTGGAATATTTTCTCTAAGGAATTTATCCATTGCACAGATACTAGTGGATTTTTACCCCTATTGAATATTGGTGGTTGTTGCCTCATGAAGCGATATAACATTGATCCTTCACGCTGCGGATCAGGGTGCTCTATACGGGTAAGGTTATTATTCATAACCTGAGTGAGTTGTCCCAGTATGGTGATTAGATGATCAGCACTAGTTGCATCACTAGCTCCACTATAATTATCTTGAGTAGGAGGGAAATCCTTACATGGAGTTTGTGCATTGATATAGTTTCCATTCCTTACACTAGGTTCCATTTCTAAACAATGGCATAAAATAGATTAGTTTATGAATCAAAATACACAAATCCAAACTTGTAAAACACTAAACATAAACTGAACAGTTTATGGATATAATCTATAATCATAAAAATGTTTTCTTTGTGGGATTATATACTCATATAACCTTTATAATGGTTTGTAAATAAAATGAGAATTATCCTAAGCATATCCCCCGGGAGATTCGTAACCTAGAGTGCAGCAAGACCCGTTGTCATGCACCGGTTCCCATTTGGGTCGAGCTCAAAGAGGTGTTTTTGGGTTTTACCCCTAGGTACATCTGTTACAGAGTCGCCTCTACCTACTCGTATCCAGACATATATGTATTGCGTGGAAAACTCACAAAATCTCTACAATACCAAAATTCTCAGAAGTTATTCTATACTAATCCTCAAAGTCTATCTTAGGGATATGTGCTCTAATCAGAGTTTATCAAAATCTAGATTCCAAGGTTTGTACTAAACTTCCTCTGATACCAGCTGTAACGCCCCAACCCCAATTACCCAGATTCAATGCATTATTACATAACATTGTCATGATCACAAAAGATCATGTTTCGAAAGAAAGATTAGTTTAGTAGCCTTGGAAACACTAGATACATTCATAAGTCTTACATTACATCATAAAGTGAAAAAATACAACAACATAGTCTCCATAGCCCACACTCATATCCCCTCAGACTATCCCTATAGGTCAATTATAAAATACTTCTTCATATCCTGGGAAAAATAAAACATAGAAAGGGGTGACCTCAAATGCTCAGTAAGGATAAAAATATAGCGGAAACATTTATAAATAATCATAAAAATTTAAGGAAAAGTATAACAAAAAAAGCTTTTTAAACTTGAACTTCATCATAATATGGAAAAAATAAAATCAAATAATTCCATTTACTTATTCACATGGATATTTTACTAATCGAATAATCACATGCAATATCAATAACCACTATCATAATGATGTAATTCATAATGTCGGACTTTAATTTCTATGTTAAGACCTCGTTCTAGGACCTAGGGGATAATTGTAACCGGACCCAAACCTAGAGAGCCTCTGTAACCCGACTCCATCCCAGAGCGCCTCTGTAACCAGACTCTAACCCAGAGAGACTCTGTAACCGGACTCCATCCCGGAGAGCCTCTGTAACCAGACTCCATTCTGGAGGGTCTGCAGTAACTGGTCCCCAACACGAAGGGATTACTTTTACCGATCCCAACCCGGAACATACTAGTTCAGTACATTCATGAAATGAATTGGTTGAAATATAACATAAACATTCATATTAAAACTATCATACAAAATGTCAATACATTATCCATAAACCATGAATGGTATGAAATAACACATCAAAATTCAAACATATCACAAAACCTTCAATGAAATATGGAAGTTTTGTATCATAATAAATCAACTTCAAATAATCTTACAATCCATCAAAGGATGTTTACATTGATGAAATAAAAACATTTTGTTTAGAGAAATATCTCATTCTATTTTGAAATCATTTAAGAGTAACACAATTATAAAGAAAAAATTTATTTTGAAAATATTCTTATAATCTTTTAATGGAATATTTAATGATGTTATAATGGCAGAAAATAGCCGCACCCGCCGTATAAGTTAAGAAAACATTCTTACCTTAATTTTTTTTTCAAAAAAGACATAAAGAACCTTGCTTGGAAAATGACAGAAAGATTCCTCTAAAAAAATTTATTAAAAAGTAAAACAAGGTTATAAATGACTTTAAACCATAGTCTAGTAAATAGTAACAATGTTTTTGAATAAATATTTAAGAAACATAGATTTGGATGATAAAGAGGTCCCAGTAGATAATTACGTATAAACAACTTCGGATAATGAAGAGATGTTAGAATTAAACCTTACCTCATTGTAATCAATGGATTCGTATGAAAAATAGTCAATAACAACCAAATGAATCACAAAATATCATGAATATAAAAATATTCATGATAATATATATCAAATGGCAGTACACAATACACCACATGCAATAAATAAGTGGTGAACAATGGAAATCTCACGGAATTAAAAGTGAGATAAGAAACCCCTTACCTTGTACTATTTTTTGGTCTAGGGTAGGTTAACCTCCTGTATAATGGTGAAATAATTGTTATTAAATTATACAATAATAATATATATTAATATGATATCATATAAGATCTTTTAACACTGCTTTGTTAATAATATCTTAGTATTATCATCTTTTTGGATGTTAACTGATTCATTTTCCTTTGTAATAATTTTTGCATAAGTAATGTTTTTTATGGATAGGATGTATCTTATTAATATTCTGAATGATATTTAGTCTTTAAAAATTATTTTTATTCTTCTAATGAAATTTAATCTTGAATGGATACGATGGGGAGTGAATCTCATCACGTTCGGTGAGACGGTAATCCGTACGTACGCACGAGCGACAATATCATTACTTAGATATTAAAATAATATAAAATTGGATGATATAACATATATAAAGAATAATTATCATGTTATATTTATTATGTACATGAATTACACATCATTATTATACCTATCCAAATAATAATGTATTGAATAATAATTACACCACAACGTGTAGATGGTAAGTTGTATGTACGCACGTATGGTGACATGTCATTAAAGGGATGGATAGAATAATGAATTTGGTTGTACCATATTTATGAAAACATCATAGTATATAGAAGATACTAGAGTTATTATTTTATAATGGTTACAACCAATAAAGAGGAAGTGGAAGAAGAAAGAAACTTGAAAGAGGTGATGAAATATTTTCCTCTTCTTCGGGTTCTTCCATTTGATTTAATCAAAAGGGCTGCATAGATTGGAATTATTACTAAAGGAAGTATTCTAGTATGAAGGTAGAACATTTTAAAGGGTATTTGGGTAGGTTTTGGCCGATCCAAATGGCTTTGAAGGTGTGAATTAGAAAGCAGGGGGAGTCCCCCTTTTATAAGAGGGGTGAGGGGCACCTTAGGAAAAACCTTGAAATATTATTTTATAATAAATTTATATTCGGTTTATAATGGCTACAAAGTGACTTATTTCGAGTCTAGGGTGGGGATGGGTCGAAATACTTTCAACGAAGAGGTTTCAGACAAGTTTTGGTTACCATTTTAACCTTATCATTTAGATTTAACTCTATGTTAAATAATTTAACTTTTACCGTGTCTTCTTGTATTCATACACTATATGGTTAATAAACTCGCTATAAACTGCCAAAAATACCCCAATTAGTTCATTAATATCATATATATTATTATATAAGTATTTCGGACAAACCATATATTTTTAGGGCCATTATATCAATTAATAATATAATATTTGTGTTGAAAACTATTTTATGTCAATTTTGACACTATTTGGTATTTGTATTTTGCTAAAATCATAACAGACTTATTACTTCGAAAACAATTCATCTAACCAACCCTACCATGTTATATTTACCTATAAAATTAGTGGAATTCATAAAAAGTATCAAATTACATTTATTTGGATATTTATAATATCAATTATTATAATCCTTCATTAATTAGGTAATTACTACATCATCATTGTGTCATAAATAAATTAAATTATTTAATGTCTAAAAAATATAAATAAAATACCATTATGTAGGAAATATTTTTATCTTTATAATTAATATTAATAGTCTAATTTATCTTTTGTATAACCCTCTATTAAAAATGGTTTAGTTATTAAACTTTGATTTTAACCCTTTTTACTCTTCTTTAAATAAAATAATAATAAATGCCCTAATCTCATCCAAGTGGACCAAAGAGGTTCATATTTTATTCCTAATGTTGTTTTTGGTCAAATTATACTTATCAAATAGGATTAGGACATGTTTTAGTGTAATAATATTATTGTTTTTACCCTTAATTACCCTATTTACTTTTAACCGTGGTAAATAAAAGTAAAAAAGTTACTATTCACAAAAAAATTATTTTCATCTTATTGAACCACATTTTACTTACTGATATCAACCGTGTCTCTAGGATTTTTGAAATTCCACTCATAGAAGTGGTAAAATTATGTTTTATGTGAATTTGCAAATTCTCCTAGGAGGTGGGTAAAAGAGGGTAAAAAGTTCATTACAATTTTTATATATGTAAAATTATTATAAAATGAATCCAATGATTTACATTGAACTTATATATGTATTATGTATATATTTTTAACTAAAATAAATTTAAATAAAATAAATAATTATTTAAATAAAAATCCGGTTTTAAACTATGACTCAATGTTTTTCACTATTCATCAAAAATTGAAAGTTTTCAGAAAAATACCAAAAATTCACCCTAGGATAACTCCAATATTCTGAATCCAAAAATGAAGTCCATTTTGATAGATAAAATTTATAAAATTTCAAAAAGTGGGTATTACTATTCATAATAGCTAGTTTGCTTTTTGTGGTGTGTTAGAACTCGGAGTTGCGTACAACACTTGCTATTGTATTATTCAAAGAGAAGTGTAGCATGGAAGCTTGGGGTGTTACATTCATTGTCATGTGAAATATTCACATCATTGACAAAAAAAATTAAGGAAATCCTTGAAGATACCTAGAGTTTGTGGTTATAGACAAAGTTTTCCTTTGTATATCATCATGGAAGAAATTCATGAGGTTTGGGAAGGGAAAAATTAGTCTAAGATACATCAGACCCTTCGAGATCCTTGATCTCATTAGAGTGGTGGCCTATTGACTAGCAATTTCACCTAACCTGTTTCAAATACATGATGTGTTCCAAGTATCCATCTTAAGAAAGTACATTTTAAACACCCAACACGTACTAAATCTAGAGGTGGTACCATTGGAGAATGATCTTTCATATGAAGAATAGTTAGTGAAGATCTTAGATCATAGATACAGGGTTCTACAAAACAAGAAAACTCACTTAGTTAAAGTGTTTTGGTGGAACCACATGTTTGTGAAAGTGAGTTAGGAACTAGAATAGGTAATGAGATAAAATTACCCTCATTTGTTTTATTGTATAAAAGAAATTTTGAGGTGAAATTTATGAAGGGGGAAATATTTTAATGACCGAAACATTTATAAATGAAATCAACTATTTACATGAGTAAATTCATTATTTAGAAATGAAATTATAAAAAACATATGCACTAAATTGGTTTTTGGACCATTATAAGTTATATCCCATAGAATTTAAAACATGATTGGACATTATAACCATTGATGTTATAGCCATTTTATAGTTGTCATATTATTAATATATATATATAGGGTTGGGATAAATCTGTTTTACATGAAAATAATAAGCGATAGCCTTGACCGGTAGGATCATACCCTATTAAGCCTATTTATTGGAGATTTTTAGAGAGATAGTACCCTTGAATTTTCACTTTCCAAGATCAAGATGAGATTCAACAATTAAATCATGAGTGAAACCACTTATGGGAGAAGTTAAAGCTCATAAAGATCGTGACCCTAACCATTTTCACTGAACCACCCCTATAAAATATCAAAATTTCACACATTTCCGTTAAGTAATTAATTTATTTAATAGATTGATATGTATTTGGACACTTACAGCATAAATTTTTAAATTTTTATTTTTTATAAATTAATCATTTTATTTATCGTTTATTACATTATAAATCTTAAATAATAGAGTTTGATAAAAATTATATTATGATAATATGAAAGATAAATTGAATTTCTGGGAAATATATAGTTTCAATCAAGACACACTTTTTGAGGAATTCAATAATTTTTGAAATAAACGATATTTTAATAAAATATTATTATCAAATAATATTTATTAAATATAAGTTATAATATAATTCTATGAAGTCAAATGTAATTTTCATAAGGGTTAAAGAACTGTTACTGTCAAAAAACAAGAAATTTTAAATAAATAAGGATTTTTTTTAAATTAAAAATACTTTTATTTAAATTATTATTTTGATAAAATAAATACTATTTTTTAAATCATCACATCAATATTATCCAACTATGAATTATTCAAAAAATTTCATGACATTCAAATTGTTGGGTAAAAATTAAATACAATGTAATTCTACGGTATGTATTATGACATCATAAAAGCCCAAAAGTGATATAATAAATACAATAAATCATTAAAGAACAAAATTATGTTTATCATTTATAATAATTTCTTTTAATGTTATTTTTGTAATTTTTTAAACACTTAATGAATCCTCCAATCCCTATATTATATTTTAAGGTTTTAAAATAAATTATTTTTAAACATGACTCACTTTCACATCATCTAGGGTATTTTTTTAATGATTTCTGTCCTTGATAATATAGAATAATGAAATAAAATCGTCTTTGGTAGAAATCATGGTAAGAACCATGGTATGGTTTATGGGTTTTAATTTATTTTATTGATGTCAAAACATATGTTTAGAAATTAATAAAGAATATCATCTCTTTATTTATAAAAAATCACCCAATATCTCATTAATCTTCACTAAAAACCCTTGTATCATGAATTTACTTTGTTCTTCGCACTCTATATCCCTCCCAATCTTCCCCCAATCTCTTATTAAGTTACTTCCATGTTGTGAGAATCCCCCTTTCAGTGTAAGGGATCATCTTATTTTCCTCTTTATTCAGGAATATTATTTAAATTGTTCATATTGGTAAATGTTATAAAACATCTCTCATACCCTTATTAATATTTAAATTTATTATAGACCCATTTCAGTCAAATTTAACCCTTCCATGAACCTTTATGTACAACTGTTATGTTGCCAAAATTATCCTGCGATTTTCCAAGACTAATATTTGTGTAGTGAATAACCATCCTCATTACCACTCATGGGTATTCCCCAAGATGTACCTATAATTAATTTATTATGTACTTAAAATTATTTAACTCACACTAATTAATCATGTGATTAAAATTGATGAAAGATATTCTTATGTAGTATGATCTTTGTGGCACACTTATGTATGCACATGTTATGAATGTGATATGTGGATCTGAAATTATATATTCTCTTAATGCATTGGGTAATATTTTTGTGTCATGAGACATTATGTATGGGATTAGGGTGTGAACTTAATCCATTATGGGACTTTTTTCACCATGTTATGTTTCCTTGGAGGTTAGTCTTGACTTTTTCTTGTGTTATGTTTTTTGTTGTTTTCACATTCTCATGTTGCCTTCATGTCATCATCGTGTATCATGCCTAGATGTTCATGTTTATAATTATCACCCCATTATGTATCGTTGATATTCCTATTGATTAAAATGCATTAATTTAATTATTCTATACTTTTATTATTCTTTTACTGGGATTTATAACTCACCTCTTTCTTATATATGTCCTTGGGTTATCCCAAACTATTTTAGAAGAGAAATGGATTGTCATGTGAATGTTAAGGGAGTTTCAAATAATTATGTCATATCTGCATTCAATTTATTATGTTCTGTAACTAATTTCCCAAAGACACTAGGTATCATGATCTTATGAGATAGTATTATGTGTATCTTTAGGTAATAAATCATTAATTAAGGTGTATTAAAGATATGGGTTGTCATATATATGTACAATACGAGTTCCTAGTGATGTCTTTCAGTGTGAAAAAAGATCCCACTATGCTCATGGATCATATGAACCAGATCATTCAACTGTACTTGGTCCAATTTGTAGTTTTATTTATCAATGACGTACTTCTTCACTCTACATCAGAATATGATCATGGAAATAATTTGAAAAAGGTCCAAGACTGACTATGGGAGAACTTTCTTTATGTTAATCTCTCAGTGTACTAATTCTGGATCCACAAGGATCAATTTTTTGGGCATGTCATCTTTGAGAATGGTTTAGTTGTTGATCCAAATAATATATATTCCAGTTCTTTCTTGAGAGGAACCCATGATTTTTTTAGAGGTTCATAGTTTCGTTAGTTTAACAAGGTAAAACAAGAGGTCCAAGATGAACTTTTATAGAATAAAAACATCTTTTATCACATTAACAAAGAAAGAGAAGCCTTTTTATTAGGTTGAGAAGTGTTAAATATGATTTGAGGATTTGAGGTTGAATAGTGATCCTATATTGATACAACTAGAGGAGGGAATTGAGTACATGGTTTTTTGTGATGCCTCTAGAACTAGGATCAAATTCATGTTGGTGTTGTGATTGGTAGGGATCACCTAAGGGTCAGGGTAGTTGAAAAACCAAGTAAAGAACTCTGTGACTCATGATTTAGAGTTTTTTTTTAGTATTCACTCTGAATATGTGGAGGTATTATATTATGGGTGATCATTTTTTTTACTCAAACCATTATAGCCCTAGGTAAATATTCACTCAGATAGATCTTAACCTGAGAAAAAGGAGTTGGTTGCAGTTTCTACAGGGCTTTAACTTCTATATACTCTATACTACAAGTAAGGTAAAGATGGTGAAAGATTCCCTTAATAATATGTCTTGTTCTTTCTTGGTGGAGGAGGCTTCTGAGTAGTTGGATTTGTTTTTTTGTCCCTAATGGAAGAGAGGGGTGATTCATATATTCAGTTGATGTCGATGAATCCCCATCTTATTTAGTGTGTGAGAGAGGCCCAGTTATGGGACATCAATTGTGAGCTTCTATGTGGCTAGAAATCATCTAGAGACGAACCAGATGAATTTTCTAAATGAGGGGGAACATCATCCTTTTACAAGGATGGATGGTGGTTCCGGTCATGTTATGGTAGGAGGTTATGAGGGAGATTCATACTTACCCTTTGTATGTACATCCAGGTGTGGAAAATAAGTACAAGGATATTTTCTGGTATTTTTGGTGGGCTGGAATGATAAAGAGTGTCATCG
Organism: Viscum album; assembly: GCA_963277665.1. NCBI lineage: Eukaryota > Viridiplantae > Streptophyta > Magnoliopsida > Santalales > Viscaceae > Viscum > Viscum album. The sequence continues at coordinate 1,484,455,894 of OY728141.1, forward strand.
AGTTCATCTTTCAGTGTCTAACATGTCAGCAGTCCAAGGAAGAGCATCAGTTTCTGATAGATTTAACAAGAACTCTTAATATCTCAGAGTGGAGGTCATATGGAATATCTATAGACTTTGTAATGGGGCTTCCATAGATAGTGAGAGAGTACAATGTTATCTCGGTGAATTTTGATTGAAATACAAAGTCAAGACACATTCTTGACATTAGGGAGTAACATTCAGATGACAGACTAGGGAATCTGTATGTGCGAGGCATTGTTCATCTTCATGGGGTACTGTCGATGATTGTCTCTAACCATGATTCTCGGTTCACTTCAAGGTTTTGTAGAGGATTTTAAGAGGCCTTCTAAACCTAATTTAGGATGTTTTTATCATTTCACCCCAAAAGGATGGGCAAAATTATTGGAATATCTAGGTGTTGAAGGATATACTATGAGCCTGCATATTGGACTTCATCCATAGTTGAGGGGATCACTTTTCATTGGTAGAGTTCTCATACAATAACACATATCACAGTACTATAGGAATGGTTACTTTCGAGGCCCTCTTCCAGAGACCCTACAGGTCCCACATATGATGGAATGAGATTGGAGAGGCATATCTTGTTAGAATATAGATTGTGTAGGCAACAATAGAAAAATTACAAGTGATCAGCAAGCAAATGAGGACAACCTAGTGCAGATGTAAATTTTATGCATATGGACATCATAATCCTTTTTAATTCATGTAGGTAAACCATATTTCCCTATGATTATCCCCATGATGAGGATTTTGGAGGTTTTTCTTTGGAAAAAATCTATCCCTATTGTTAATTGGGTTATTTTAGATCCTAAGGATGATTCGATATGTTTCTAACATCTTGGACTTTCCCCCACAGTTGGATCAGATTCCTTATGACTTCCATGTGTCGTGGCTAAGGAGATTAGTGGATGACCTGAAACATGTTATTAATTGAGGTGATTTATACATTGAGGATAATGTCTCCTTCATAGAGCACCTAATGGCAGTTGAGAATCATAAAAACAGAATCCTGTGTGGATGGATCATTCCTTTGGTTTGTGTGCTTTGATGATATAAGAATGTGCAAGAGAGATCCTATGATCATGAGAGTAAGATGCATGCTTAGTATCCCCATCTTTTTGTTTATTTTTTTCTTTTCAAGGTGAAAATACTTGAAGTATTAGAGAATGTAATAAATCGATTTTCTCTTTATAAGACATTGGAATATTTTATGAAATATCGTTGGAGCCAGGCACTAAGTCAGTGCGAGATTCTGAGGCCTAGAGGGGCTAGGAATTGATATATTAAAAATATTAAATATATTATATCACATGTGAATATCATTTTGAAATAAATATCTTTCTGATTATTTGGGATCTCAAATGGGAAATATGAGACCGTGATTGTTTTAAACCACGATTTTTACCCATGGCATGACATAAAGTTGGTCAGTAGTGGGATTTCCATGTAAAATATTCATTTGAAGGTACGTTATGTAAATTAATTAATTAATTTAATTTAATTTTTTTATGACATAACCAAATACCTACACTATACTTCTTTATTATATAAAATATATATGGTTAGTGGAATAAACCTAGGTTATTAGAGAGTAGGAGGATGTATTTTTCATTGGTAGATCAGGATTGAAGAATGATGAAAAATGGATCAAGGTGAACTGTGAGACAGATAGTGAACCTAAAAAATCATCTTCTCCATCGCAATAGGATGTTATCTTTACCACGGATTGATCCAAACTCATGACATGTCAAATTATTTATTGAATTCCCCTATATGATTTGATAAGTATGGATTTGTATATCTATTTTATTATTCTCTATGATTTATATCCTTTTCATAAGACCTAATATGAATTGAGTTTTGAACCAAATTTATATATGTTATACCTTGATCCCACCCATGGTTCCACACATCATGATCATTGGATAGGATCATATCATTCAACGATGATCATAATCTTTATACTTGTGCTTTTCCCCACACAGTTTTTCACATTCTTCATCATTGAACCATTGGGTGAATGATTCAACATTGTAAGATCATATTTAAGCACGATAGAAACACCATATTTTTTATGGATGTGTTCATGACATATGAATCATTTTTTTCTGATGTATTTTTGTGCGGTGTGGGTTACGGGTGATGGTGACCCAGATCAGAGGTTGATTCTTCATGCTTCATCCATAGGAGAGGCATGGTGTGGCATGAGGAGCCACATAGGGATCGAGTGGCCATAATCTAGCATCTAACAATGAATCAGGTGAGGATAACCCTAGATCTAGTTTCTCATACATGAATTGAGGTTGAAATGGTGATGAAGGAAACATGGATGTGATGTGTGAATATTTCTTCTGATCCTAGAAAATGATGGCATACATGTGATGTACTATGAATAATACATGTCATGTAGTCCTATGGATGTGAAGTCTAGAGTTTTGGGTGGATATAAATATTAAACATCATGTGTGACCCCATGAACTCTGTATGTCGTGGTACTAACGTCTAAGAATGTAATCCGAGAGTAGAACAGACAGAGCCGAGTACACATGCATCAACACAGTAACCTATCACAGTTGTTCACATAAACATAACTAGGATACCCCGACATGGCCAATGTACCTAGGAATGTGACAATGTACATGTGCATGACCTAGAAGGACATGAGAAGACCCCTGGAAGCCAAGAAATATCATGTACCACCTATACTTTTCCTATAGTCTCACATGACCAGTCATGTCCTATGCATGAGAGGACACAACTAGGTGTCCATGAAAGGTCACACAAAATGTTACCCTAGGAACATTCCATATTAATCCCTCAAAATATTCCATCGTATGTCTATATTTCATCACGACTAGGATTTGGGCCCGTGATTACCCTATCCCGAGTAGTTTTTCATGTTGAATGTGATGGTGACCTATGTTATGGAATCAAATAGAGGACATGGGAGGTTGTGAGCATGATGATTCTTCCAAAAAAATTTGGATGATGTTAGTGACCATGTCAGTTTATCAGAAATATTATGGAGTAGGTAACCCCCCCCCCCTATTTCACTAGAGCATGGGTCCCCCATACTCTTTACATGGGGATTTTTGGAAATCCCATTTTTACACCAAGAGAAGGTGCTCTATCTATGGGGTGTCACCCCCACCCACTCATCTCTGAGCTCGAGTAGGGAGCGGGTCATCCATGGGAGATTGTGCCCCCTTGATTGTGGAGTGAAGTGGGACATGTGCGGGTCCTCCATAGAGATTCTTGTGTGGTTGTGAATGATGTTGGGAATTAGAGACAGACCTTTGGAACTATAAGAAGACTCGTCATTCTTACCTTGATTTTGGATAGGGATAACTCATTTCTCTCTCATTTAGGTTTCTTTATAAGAATATGTATTGGGTTGTCATTTCCATCTTACTTATGGGTTGATTTAATAGTTGTATCTTTATATTTATCTCTTTTTGGTTTTTAGGAAAAATTACCGGGTATGTATATACTCGCCCCTTTATGGGATTTTTAATCATGTGTTTTCTCTTATGAAGATGACAGGTAGATCAATGATGACTTTAGTGGATTATAGTGGTACTTGGGTGTAGTGACTATGTTAGGTGGCCATAATTGGAGATCAGAAGTCCAGAATTATTTAGTTTTCCTTTTTTACAGTTACAATTATGTTGGGACTTCATTTATGGTTGGGCATGTATATTTATCATTTAAGATTTGTTTTTATGTTTTTTACTCTAATGTATTCCCCAGATAATATTTCATGAATTTTTATACTATATATGTTGCAGTATATTATTATTCATCTACAATTTTTCATGGATATAGTTGTGTGCATGCATATAGGAACATTAGGTTAAGGCCTCCCATTTCAGTTTTTTCTATCTCAACACTTTTCATAATCCCCTGGCATATTGGAGGTGGTATTGGGGTTCCATGTCCAAATTTCCACTGATCATCTAGGCCTCGATGGGTTGGGTTGTGACACTCATGTTCCACGAGAATTCACTACATTCATGTCATGTTTTTATTTTTATGTATCAACTCCAAATATGATTTGGGTTCATTTTAATTAATATTATTGGACAATTTCAAGACATATGAAGTTATATAATGATAAAAATAACTATCATGATCAACATAACATGGAGGATTTGTGATCTCCCTTTATCCTCTATGATACTAAAATCATTGATTGATTATCCAAACCATCTATAATATAAACATATAAAATTAGATTAGAATAAAAAAAATTCATATTCAACATTCCACAAAGACTTTATAATTACCTATATTTCTCTATCAGATGCCAAAATTATCAACAAAATCATTCATATAGATGATAAGAACCTGGGTTAGAAGTGGGTGTTAGGATATGTTGTTGTTGGGTTGTCTAAGTTGAAAACTATTAATTGTTGGGGGGGGTATTGTAATCTATAATTGAAATAGTTAGTTTGATAGTTAGTATGTTAGAGTTTTTAGGTAGTGTGTGGGGGAATATTAAATATTGGGGTTTTTAGGTGTTTTTTTTGTGATTTTTTTGTTTTTCATTTTGATATGAGATCTAAATGAAAGGGTTTGGTCATCAGCCATAGGGAAGATCGACTTCTAGAGGAATTATTCTTCCTCCTCCTATTCTTTGTATACTTCTTCTATTTTATAATTTTTCTGGATAATAATATAAATCCAAGATTTATCCCTCTTTTCTACTTGGATACATATCAATAGAACTAAGCAATATGATATGTGGTCACTCTTTTTAGAGATTTAGTCCCATATATTATAAATAAGATAAAAATTGGATCTTTATTACTTGAAAATTCCTAATTCCCCCCTTTACCACCCCCTTAATAATAATTAATTTACAAATTCTACTATTTTAAATATAGAATAATTTTTACCATGTTACTCTAATAAAATATTAAAAATTATGCATTTCATTATGATAAAATGAAACTTACCATCACTGGAATACATGGAAAAACCAAATATATGTAAGCTATACTAATAGGTACCTTAAAATACTTCTGGAGGAGTTTTTATATCTATAAAAAGAGTATTACAAAAAAATATTTCCATATAATGAGGGTGAAAAACTCTATTTTATAGTGACAGATAAAAAAATAAAACTCAAGATATGTAAAAAATATCAAATTAAAACCAGAGGAAAAGTGTAATGAGACAGGATTAGTAGATACACATATCCTAAATATCAATATAGTCGAATAAGATAAACTTTATTTGATGGATATGTGCATTACAAATACCAAGAAATATCAATTAGTCCCAATCATAATTTATTCGAAAATATAACATTTAATTTCATACACTGCACATGATACATGGATTTTGACTCATGCATTTTAAAACATCATGTAATCAATATTTTTTTACATAGTGTGGTGACAAAAAATCATTTTTTCATAGGAAAATCATCAAACAATATATTTTAGAATTTAGGGTCATTATTATATCTAAACATCATTATTTTTAAGCTTCCCAACATGCTTATAAATATGTTTTTCAATCATGGTATTCTATTCATTGAATAATTCAAAGTATTCATCCATTTATTTTATAAAATATTTACATTATTCATGGGATTAAATTAGATAGAGGCCTCACAAGTCAATATTAATATGCTTAAGAATATTATTGTAAGTATTATTACCAAAATAAAAAAATCCTTGAGAAATTTCATCTTTTATGTTTCTAACATATAAAACAATCCTTATTTTCTTAAAAATTATTTTACATATTTAAAGTCATGATATTTTATGATGATTATGGAATTATAATGAAAATATGGTGGCCAATATTCCCATCATCGAGTTTCTCATAAGGGAATAAAATCTGATGAGGAGTGTACCATTCATCACTGTCAATACACCCTTTAAAACATTGATACATCAATCTCCATCAAATAAATATCATCCCTAGTTACCAAGAAAACCTATAGAAATAAAAATCTTATGTGAATTTAGAATAAAAAGATAAATACAATAATTATGTGAATCAATTACATTTTAGTCATCAAAAGATACAACATCTCCATCATTTAACTCAATCTACACAGATTCATAGCCTTTAACAATAAACTTTCCTTCATCACCAAGCATCCTAGTGTAAATTCATGTTTTAAATGATGTAGATACTTCTTCGAACATCATCCTTTTTCCAGAATTAAAGCCTAATATGATTATTCAAGGAACTCCATGAACCCCATAATAACATAACTACATGATAGGTCTATTTCATCAACCATTGTGGAACACAATGCAAGTAATAAAATTGCAGTAAACATACATGTCTAGGGAAATTACACCATGACATTCCCCTCATCCCCAAACCCTTACCACCACACCACCATTAGTGGGTCATCATAATAACTACTTTAAAATGTATATCCAAATAATATTAATGAAAAAAAGATAGAAATACCAAAAAAGTTTACTTATTTTCTACGAAATTGTAAAAAATTAACTTTAAATAACGTTACATCACAAAAAAAATTACGTAACATTGAATGGGGGGAAAATTAATGAATAAGGAATCATATATTTGACATTCTTGGGTAATAATAATGATTGTGGGACCAAAAAAATATCAATAAAAGGAGAAGGTTTTAGAATAAGATAAGAAACATTATGAAAAGGCGTGATTGCAATCACGGTCTTTCCAGACCCATTTTCTAGAAAAAGGATTGTGTTATTCTTCCATGCATTCTCAAAAACCTCTATCTGGTAGATGAAGCACATCCCATAATTATTAGTACACTTGATGAAATTTATCCATACATGGGAAGGAAAAAAATTCATTTTCAATGGAAATAATTAACATATGTATACATGAAAGCATGGGTGGATGATCAAATTTACCTTTTTAACTAGGAGTATGAAAATATAGTCAAAATTCAATTTTTGACATTGGAATGAAAGAAATAATCAACCTATTGGCCTTGGGGGCATTCTGAACTATATGCCAGTGGAATCTTTGGTTGAGGAACTTTTACCCTCTATACTACTTTTGTAACAATGTAGACCTTTTGAATGATAATGGTTTCCTAAAATTGTGTTTTATATTAAATTATTCACACAGAAAACCATGTATCTTTTTAATTAAGTTAATATAAATGGAAATGTGACCATCTAGATTCAACCTTTATATGATTGTTTTTTAATTTCGATCGTTGTTTAATATGATTTTTGGGAACTATAATCTTTATAATAATTTTAATGTTATCATTTGAGTTTATAAATAAAATTATGAAAATGAAAATTGATATAGAAGGAAGAGTCAATAGAATCAACAACTACATTAATTCAATTTGAATCCGATATTTTAGAATTTGGGAGGAAGGTATCACCAATGGGGTTCTCCCATGACAACACCAAATATTATCTTTAAAATCTAAAGCATGAACGGAATTGCCTATGGGAGAAGTTCATGTTAGTGTAGATTACCCCTCGGTCGATGTTTGCTGAGGAACCTTAAGAAACTACCACCATTGCAAAACTTAATCTAAGGATGTATGTGGGTGAAATAAAAGGTCTATGTGTTGAGGACCTAGTTACTTAAAGTTCAATTCCATTGTATAAATAAAATTTTTATTCCATCATTTTTGTTTTATGAATTATTTGGATTAATAAAATTGAGAAGGAATTTGGTAAATTATTTTTCCGTATAGAGATTATACTTTTTAGAAAACAAATAATAATTATAATAAACTAATTTATTATGAAGAATATTCATTTTAATTAAATAGTATGATTAAAACACTCTTACTTAAAAAATAAATGTTTTTTTCAAGTGGCATAAATTTTACTATTTATTTTCAATCTGCTATTATTTTTAATAAATAAGTTTTTATATATTTAAAAGTTATAATTATCATATTTAGAGAATTATTATGATAAAATAAATATTATTTTTGAAATCAAAATTTCTAAATTAGGTTTGGGTGAATTTATGAGAATTTTATAAAATACATTATTTTTTCAAGAATAGTAAAAATACAGTTTGAGTATTTCAGCAAGTTAATGTCATCATAATTATTTCATAATTATATTATAACTAATTAACCAAAATCCAAGATTTAAAATACGTTATTTTATTTATATCAAGTATTTTAATATATTTTAGTCAATTTCCAAATATATAATTTACTTTCTAAATTCTAAAATGGAAACTTTAACTTTAAAAATGTTATTTTGTGAGAACATTAATTTTCATTGCCAAAATAAGTAATATGAAATGATGTTTGACTATTGTGGATTAAAATAATATAAAAGGAATCTCAATTTTTCAATACCATGTAAATATACCATGGTAAGGCCCTTGGTTTTTCATTTACCACTACATAGGTTTCGAAAGCCTATATTTGGAAATTAATAAACAATTCCTCCACTTTTTTGATAAATACCCACACATTTATCCATTTCCATTCACTCCATATTCATCCCTTAATAAGATATGATATTTTTACCTCTAAACTATTCCTCCAAATGTGTACTTAATCTCCCCAAGTTCAAAATCCTTATGTTTTAGGATCTACTCTTCAATGTAAGGGTAATATCTTTCTTTTCTCTTCGTTTCAAGAAACAAAATTTGTATATTTATTATAAATATTATGGTAATTGAATCTTATTTCTATTTTATTAATTCTATTACTTCCAAATTATTTTTCATAAATGGTATACCCGTGTCTCCTATCTTTTTAATCTTTTATAAAACCATATTTTATACCGATTATAGTGGTGATTTTACTTATCAAAATTTATCTCTTCTCCTCAAAAAATTCCCTTTTTATTTTCTTTTTTTGAATACCAAAACCTCCTTTTTTATAGAGGTATTCATTGATATTTAAACATTATTTTCTTTATTCTGGTATTGATATACATTAAAACCTCATTTCCTTTCAATGGGTTAAAATGACATAATGATATTGTTTTAATGCACTTTTGAAATGCCATGATTTTGATATGAAACCCATTTTCTTTTATTATCCATGGGTTGTTTATGAAATTATTTATTATGATCTATGTAGATCACATGGAAATTAATACATATGAATGGTTATTCCTGATAGTGCTCCAATTCATTGGGTAAAGAATTTAATCTCTAGAGATGACATATTTTACGATACCTTGGGGAACAAATTTAGTAATTTTTAGGAAACCTCATTGTAAATCATTGGTTATATGATTATTAATGTCTAATTTAAAATTTTTATACACATTTTAAATTTATGATTTATGTTCTTTTTATTATTATAGTCTTCAATCCATAATGATATTCCTCATGTTCTTGTTGATATTTTTCAAGATAACTTGTAAATTGTTACCCTTGGTTATTCCCTTACTGGGCCTTATGCTCAAACATTCCTTTGATGTATGTCCCCAGGTTTTGAGATGTATTAAAAGTAATTTGGGTGAACTAATTAATAATCCCTTCACATTATTTAGAATAATTTTTTATGTTTTCTAATATTATATACCTTGTTTCCAAGAAACTAAACATTAAAAGATCCTCTATTTAGTATAATGTAATGAAAAGTTTATTTAATATGAAGGTGGGATGTCATAGTTGATATCTAAGGATGGTTTGGGTATTTATAGAAATTTGGATTTTAAAAATTTAGGAAGAACCTTATGGACAAGTTAAAATATATGAAAACTTTAGGGTATTTTGGTGAAATTATAAGTAAGTGGTTTCTAAGAAAATAAATACATGTTTGGATATAAACAAGTAGATGTGTCTCTCGAATAGATGTATTTTGTGATAAAACCCAAAATAATAGCTTTGATATATACAAGAATGGGAACTGGTTCATGATAATAGGCCTTATTTCACTACTAGTTTGACACTCCTGGGGAATATGTTTAGTAAATCATAATCTTTTTATGACCCATTATGAAGGATTTATAGAAAATGTAATTATTATTAAAGAATAAAATATTTAATCATGTTGTTTTAAGACATAAAATTTCTTTAGATTTATAAGATTATTAAAAGAAACAAATTTCTCACTAAGTTTTCTTCTTTTATAAAAAGGAAGGAAATAGGAGGATCTGTGTAAATGGTGAGTGAAATGGATAATGTACCAACGATCCTCTGATGGAAGCCAGAATAGAAGCATCACGGGAATGATGAATCAACTAACTCATGTTATGAGTAATAACTTAAATCAAGTCAATAGAATGGATTCAAATCTAAGGGTGAAAATTTCTATTGAATCTTTCATTCATCAATGAAAACCTTATATTAGTGGATCAATCAAACCATTGATTATTGAACAATTGATAAGCTCTATAGAAAATATCTTTTATGTACTCTATTTTCCAAAGTAAGAAAAAATCACCCTAGCTATCTAATGCTTGGAGGGAGAAGCTTAGTAGTGGTAGAAACTGCTTAAAAACTTTAATCAAAGAAGGGATATTGATTCCATGGAGTGGGAGGAGTTTTCAGGAACCTTTTTCAAAAAATATTTCCCCTGTTTGATGATAAAAAATATGTAGAATGAATTCTCAGAGCTGAAGCATAAGGAAAATGAATTAGTGGGAAGCTATGAGATAAAATTTACAAGGATTTATCACTACACCTCTAGAGTTTTCATTGATCCTAATGGAAAGGCTGAGAGATTCTTCAGTGGACTAAGACCCCATATATGAATGAATCTAGATAATTGATATAATGATAATTATGAGGAGATAATATGATGTTTTATGAAGGTTTAACTTGAATTCGGAGAGATGAAGTGGTCCCATAGATCAAATGAAAAGGAGAGATCAATGGATCCAAGCTTATGGAGGAACATTGATCTTGTAAGAGGAGGAAAGAAAGTGAAACTTCCCAGATACAAAAAATGTGGGAAGAAGAATTCAGGGAAGTGCTGGCTCTGGAGTGGGAAATGTTACTAGTGTGGAAGAGATATTCATGTTTCTCGAAACTGTCATAGTGAGGTAAAGCCTCAACTTAGCGAGACTAATGAAAATGGTAAGATGATGAAGGGCCAGCCTAAAGTCCAATAAATCAAGTGTGGGTAGCCTGGGAACTTTTCCAATCACTTTAAAAATCTGTTTATAGTAGATAAGAATCACCATCAACCTCAGCATAGTCTAAGGGAGAAAGGTCATGTTTTTTCTATAATGATAGATGAAGTTGATGCTCCAAATGATATGGTTTCAGGTACTCTCATTTTTCTTTCAATTCTAATAAGTACATTGTTTGATTCTGGTTCTACTCCTTCTTTAATTTCCTCCAACTTTGAAAATAATATAGAATCAATCTCTAAACATCTTTAAGTAAATATATCAATCTAGAAACATATAGGGATTATCCAAGAATAAAAAGGGTATAGAAACTCTTGTATTTACTTTGGAGAGAATAATATCAAAGAAAATCTAGCGGCCATTGCCATACGGGAATTCGACATTACACTTGTGATAGACTGGCTCTAAAAGTATAATGATAAGATCAAAAACAGATGTAATGAAATATCATTAGTCATGAATAAAAAACTCTTATTTGTTTTCAAAGAAGAGATATATCACTCAAAAAATTATCTAAAAGCACCTCCCATATCCTTATTTATGGAAATGATTGGTGAGTATGAAGAAGGAATTGAAATTATACTTATTGAAAACATCCCCATAATTAAAGAATCAATTAACATATTTACTGATGACTTACAAGACCTCCCCAAGAAAGATAGGTAGATTTATCCAGTGAACATATGATTTGATCCAACACAATATCAAAGACCCCTTATATAATGGAAAATGTGGATCTGGAGGAATTAAAAATTCATCTTCAAGATCTTTTGGAGAGGGGGTTTATCTGACTAACTATGTCTCCATGGGGAGAAAAATATCTCTTTGTGAGAATATGGATGGACCAATGTGGATATTCATTGAATATATAGAACATAACCTAATCAAAATGAAGAACACATTCTCTCTTACAAGGATTGATGATTTATTTGACCGGCTTTATGGGGATCAATTCCTCTCCAAGATTGATCTTCTATCAGGTTACCATGGATTGAGGGTGAAGAAATAAGATATTCCAAAGGTAACCTTCCAATAAATATATGGGTATCATGATTTTTTATTCCCTTAGTATTGACTAACGCTCCTGCTATATTTATGTATTTTTTGGATAGAGTCTTTACAGACTTCCGTTATCAATTTTTGGTAGTTTTTATTAATTGTATTATAATATATTCTAAAATTTGCGAGGTGAATGAGGATCATCTAAGGGTGTTGGGAAAGAATCCATATTTGTGTAATCTCATTGTGTTTTGGGTGTGATTGTGTTTATTGACAAAGACATATGACCACAAATGAGTATGGTTAGTCTTGTTGAAGATAGGTTTTTAAGGTGGTGCAGTTTCCTAGTGTTTGCCAATTTTTTTGACCTCAAAATCAGAAATTTGTGTAATGTAATGTAATGATTTCTTCATGGGACTAAACAGTGTGAAAAATAGTGAACGAATTCGGAAATGGAAGAGAAATGCAGATCCTGAGACATGGATCGTGTACCATGTCTGGGAAGGATATGCAGCTACGTACCAAGCAGTGAGAAAGGTATGCAGAAGCGGTTCAAGAAACTGAAAATGGTTCACAGTAGAAGGTGGTTTGGTACACAGATGAATTAACGCCGACCGAATAGATTGACCACGTAGGATAAAATGCAATACACGGACCACGTAAGAAAAATTATTCACAAGAAGGATTGCAGTTCACGGCAGCTAGATGATCAGTATGTGGTGGATGAAAGATTTGGTAAATCTTGGATTAGTGGATATTAAAAATATATTTTCCTACACTAGAATATCTAATACCAATGATTATAAGGGATATTGAATATCATTAGAGAAAATATTTTTTATCTGATACTTCAGCAAAGTTTTACGGAATTTTGTGAGGGAGAATTCCGTGAAATCTGAAGTGGTTCGCGTGAAAGAAATTATGCCAAAGGTTTTTTAGGAGATCTGTAACCCACATAAGACACGGTATGCAGATAAAGAAGGAATGATACACGAGCGGTTAGCGAAGGCAATATATAAAAAAAGAGAAGTTCACAGACATAGGTCGATTTGTAGAGGTATTTTGAGAATAAAGAACAGTCCATGAACATGAGGGGTTTCACATAGGAGGTTTACAGGATCGGTATGCAGAGGTGGTATGCGATAGAGAAGGTGGAGGTAGTCTTCGAACGTAGGGCAGTTTGTAGTAGTGGAAACAGTACATAGAGGAGGTGTCACACGTACCAAACCCACTAATCAGTACATGGGAGAGGGTGGTGGTTCACGATTTTCCCAAGGAAGCTTTCAAAATCTTTAAATCAGTTTTCAAAAGGATTTTTCAGTACCTAGAAATACTCAGAAAGGTGGCATTCATCTATGGGTGAAAGAGGGACTTCAAAAGTGCATCTACCTGTAGTTGAGGATGCAAGAAATCATGCAAATGAAGGGACCTACATGTCCATAAACTGTGTTTGACCTACAAGTTAATAAACTATGTGTGGATTCATTTCTAAGATATGTGAGTGAAAGAAGTGGAAGACGGTGATCCATTCCAATGGTAGTAATCTAGAGAAAGAGGCATAGGTAGTAACCCTTGTGAATACAGTGAGCAGACCCTAAACCTTGTAAAGGAAGTGAGTCTAGGAATAGAAGATCTAGCGTGAACATTGTACTCATTATTGGAAGTGAGCCTTAGTGAATTTGGTACATCAACACATTGATGTTGTATGATCCTTAGACATAGCCCAGTGAGGGTGAACCATGTAAAAATCATTGTGTCTTGTGCATGATTTCAAATATATTCATATGTTACTATGGGAGGGAGAGAGAATTGAGTTTGATCTATCAAAGAAACAAGATCTGAATGGGAGAATGTTTTAATCTGTCATACCCTGATTCAACCCCCCCAAGGAATTCAACCTAGTGGACCTAACAAAGGGTTATATTGAAAACTATGAGGAATGAGAAACTATTTGGAATGATCAAAACATTTGAATTTTTTTTACCATAATTTTCCTTCTTGGGGGACATTGTAACCAATGACAGTATCTTAATTGAACCTATGATGAAAAAGGTTTTAGAGGAGTGGCCTCATTCTATAATAGTAACTAAGATTCATAGTTTCTTTAGTTTAGCAGGATATTATAGAAGGTTTTGGAAAAAAAATAATGAATTTCTAACCCACTAACATAGTTAACTCGAAAAGGGGCCATGTTCATCTGGATAAGGGAGGGTGAAGAATGTTTCAAAGAGATAAAAAAATATTGGTTACTGTACGAGTGTTAACTATAACCTCTATCCTAGAAAGATTATTTATTTTTATAAATGATTCTCTGAAAGGGATTGGGTTCATCCTCTTGAAAAATGATATGGTGATTGCTTATGCATCTTCATAGTTGAATCGTCATGAGAAGATTTATCCTACGCCTGACCTAGAGCTAGATGTAATTGTTTTTTCCCTGAAAATATGGAGGCACTATATTTATGAGTATAAATGGGATATATACACAGAAAACCAAAGTTTTAAGTATATTTTCAAAAAAAATTAATTTAATGTGAGATATAGGATATTGTTGGAACTTATTAAAGACTATCATTATTCAATTCATTATCATCTCAGAAGAGAAAAAAAATCCACAGATGAATCAAGTAAGAAATACCCTATTGAGCTAGTAATGATGATGATTCAATGAGATCATTTGATCAAAGACCTAGTAAAACTAGACATGGGAATCATAAGGGAAGGGACATCATAAACCCTATCCCAAATTATTTCACAACCATAATTACTATAAAATATCAAGAAATATCAAATGGGAGATCCTTTTTTATAGAATAGAGGATGTGAAGGATGAGAAGTTTTCTTATGTTCAATAGTGATTAAGAAGGTGTACTGAAATTTAATACATGGCTATGTGTTCCATATATTCTAGATATAAATAAGGAGTATATGGATGAAGATCATATATCTACATTATCTAAAAAACCTAGAAAAATTAAAATTCTCAAGGAACTTTGTGACCATTATTGGTGGGAGAACATGAAAAGGGATATTTCTGACTACACTATAAGGTGCTTGGTGTGTCAACAAGTTAAAAAAGGAGAAAAATTCCTAAAGGGGTGCTATAACCACTTCCTATACCAACATATATGTTGGAAAATATCTCTACGTACTTTGTCCATGGTCTCCCAAAAACATCCAAATGAAATAATTCCATTTGGGTTATAGTGGATTGTCTCACCAAGACTACCCATTTAATCACCATTAAAAAAGATTTCTCTATTATAAAACATTCAAAAATTATACATGAAGGAAGTGGTAAGGCAGCATGGTGTACAAATCTCTATCATATATGATCGTTTTCAAAGTTTCACATCAAAATTCTAGAGAGTTGTTCAACATGCTCAGAGTACTGAATCGAATTTTAGTATGGCCTATCACCCCCAATCTGAAGTCCAATCTAAAAGGACTATTCAGATACTCAAAGAAAATATTAGAACATTCTCAATGAAATTTAAAGGTGGAGGGGATCAAAATCTCTCATTAACTAAGTTCTCATACAACAAAATATTCCATTATGATATTCAAATGGCATCCTATGAAGCCTTATATGGGAAGAAATGTAAAAAATCCTACTTATTGGGATGAATTTGATGAAATAAAGTTTCTGAGGCATGATCTTGTGAAAGATATGATATAAAAGATTCATACCATCCAACAACACATAAAGGATGGTCATATTCTAAAGAAGAGATATGATGAAAACCAAAAAAGGAACATGGACTTTGGGGTTGGAAAATAATTGTTACTTTGAATATCACCTTGGAAGAGATTCATTCAGTTTGGGAAGAAAGGGAAGCTTAACCCCTGTTACATTAGCCCCTATGAAATCCTAAATCACATAGGAACAATGGACTATTCGATATCACTTCTACCAAATCTAGACCAATTTCATGATAAATTCCACTTGTCTCCCTTGACGAATTACATACCTAACCCTTCACCTATAATGAATCCTAAGGTGGTACAACTAGAACATGAACTCTCTTATGAGGAGCATCTGGTGGCAATCTTGGACCGTATAGATAAGGTTCTACACAACAAGACTACACACCTCATCAAAGTGTTGTAGAGTGAGTATAAATATGAAGAAGCGATGTGGGAACCAGAGGAGATAGTAAGGAAAAATTACCCACACCTTTTCTTAACTGAGAAAATGAGTTCAAATTTCGAGGGAAAAATTTATTATGGGGGAAATAATGTAATGATCTGGAGTTTTTGAATGATAATTATTTCATGAAAATGTCTGTTATATTATATTATTCATAAAAACCACAACTTTTTCTAATGAAGTGAATATAAAGTGAAATTTGACCATCTGGATTCGATCATCATATGACTATTGGTCAATTAAGAATGATGATAAATATGACACTTGGGAACTATACTCTTTATAATAATTTTAACATTATCATTAGAGTTTATATGTAAACTTTTGACAAAGGAAATTTTATACAAAAAGAAGAGTTGATCGCTTCAACCAGCAGAGTTGTTCCATTTGAATATCATATGTTAAAAATTAGGAGGGAGATATCATCATAGTGTTTTACCCTTGACCAATCCCAAGTCTATATTTAATAATTAATGCCTGAGTGAAATCACCTATAGGTGAATTTCAAGTTAGTGGATACTACCACTCGGTTGATGTTAGTCAAGGTACCCCATGAAACTACCATCATTGCACACCTTACTCATAGGGAATATGTGGGTGTAATAAGGGTTCATGTTTCTAGGACCTAATTACTTAAAGTTTAATTCCATTTTATAAGAAAAATTATTCCATAATTTTTGTTTTAAGATTAGTTTTTCTTAATAAAATTGAGTTGGAAATTGATAAATTGTTTTTTAGATAGATATTATACTATTCAAAAAACTAATAATTATTATAATAAAATAAGGTATAATGAATATTGTTTATTTTTATGTAATAGTTTTATTTAAACACTCTTATTTAAAAATAAATGATAAAATAATTTTTTCCCCTATGTCATAAATTTTACTATGCATTTTCAAAAAGCTATTATTTTTAATAATCATGATTATTATATGTAAAAATTGAAATTATCATATCTAAAGAATTATTATGATAAAATAAATATTATTTTTTAAATCCTCAGGTAGAAATTAGGTTATAATGAATTTATGATAATTTTATAAAATGATTTATTTTTTCCTGAATAGTAAAAATACGATTTTTTTCCACTATGTTAATGACATTATAATATTTTCATAATGTTGTAATAAATAATTAACAAAAATACACAACTTAAAAAATTTATTTGATTAATATAAATTATTTTAATATATTTTAATAAATTTCCAAATATATAATTTACTTTCCAAATTCTAAAATAGAAACTTTAACTTTAAAAATATTATTTTGTGAAAAAATTAATTTTCCTTGCTAAAATAAGTAATATAAAATGTTGGTTGACACTTTTGGATTAAAATAACCTAAATGGTTTCCCTAGTGTCTAATACCATGTCCAAATACCATGGGAAATCCCATGGGTTTTCATTTACCACTACATTGGTTTCCAAGGCCTATATTTGGAAATTAATAAAAAAATCCTCCACTTTTTCTATAAATACCCACCAATTTATAAATTTAATTTAACTCAAAATATATCCTCTAGAAATATATGATATTATTACCTCCCAATTGGTCCTCCCAATGTGTCCTCAATCCCCCAAGGTACCAATCCTCATGTTTTAGGAGTTACTTTTCTAGGTAAGGGAAATATCTTTCTTTTCTATTCATTTCAAGAACCTCTTTTTGTATATGTATTCTAAATGTTATATCCAGCCTCATTTCTATACTTTTTATTTATTCCCTTATAGAAAAATTATTTTTTATTAATGGGATTCCCATGTCCCCTCTCTTTTTACACTTTTCCAAAACCACATTTTGTACCTACTATGCTGCCGATTTTACTTCTCAAAATTTCTCTCTTATTCTCAAGATATTACATTTTATTTTCTTTTTGTGAATACCCAAAACAATTTATTATCTAGGGGTGTTAATAAAGATGTAATTTTATTTTATTTTATTCTATTATTGGCTTACATAAAACGTGCATTCCCTTTCCATGTGTTAAAAATTACACAATGATCATGTTTTTAATGAACTTTCAAAACTCCATGATTTTGATATGAAACCCATTTTATTTTATTCTCCATAAGTTTTTTATGAAATGATTTATTATGATCTATCAAGCTCACATGAAAATTAATACATATTAAGGGTGTTCCCTCATAGCACTCTAATACATTGGACAAATAGTTTAATCTTTACAGATGATATATTTTATGATACATTGGAGAACAACCTTAGTAATTTATATGAAACCTTGGTGGAAAACATTGGTGATATTATTATAAATATATAATTTAATGTTGTATCCAAATTTACAAGTTACGATTTATGTTCTTTTTATTATAATATTCCTCAATTCATAATGATATTCCTCATGTTCTTATTTATATTCTTCAAGATAACTTTTAAATTATTTCCATGGATTATTCCATTATCTGGCCTTATGCTCACCCTTTCCGTTGATATATGTCTCTAAGTTATGAGATGTAGTAAAATCAATTAGGATTAACCAATGAAAAATCCTTTCATGTTTTTTAGAATATTTTTTGATGTTTTCTTGTATTATGTATCTTGTTTCCAAAAAATTAAACATTAAAAGGTCATTTGTTTTGTAAAATGTAATGAAAAACTTTTGTAACAAAAATGCGGGATGCCATAACTTTATAGTTGTAGGAACCAATAATCAAATTAGTATTTCATCACATTTATGTATAAATTCCCACTTTCACATACTGATTGATGTGAAATTAGTAATAAATAAACTAGACCCTTTCTCAAAAAACAAGGAAAATTAAAAAGAACCATTAAAAATTCATAACTTTATAGAGAGAGGATTTTCAGAGAAACTATAAAACAAAAAAACCCTTTTATGGAAATATTGATATTTTGGGTCATAGTGGCAAGACCATAGGTGATATGAAAAGATATGGGCTAGCATCTAATGTTCCTTCACCCATATGCATTTGATGGGATGGAATATAGAGAAAAATATTACAATTTTAAATTGGTTTAGATGAATTATAGGGAATTTTTTTTGTTTTAGTGAGCCCATACTTAAAATAAGCATGTTTTCCTACGAGTTAAGAATAATTTTTTTTATTTTTTTTATTTCAATTTAATATATCATTTTTATAGCAATGATATATTTGTCAGACCATGTTATAACTATATATATATATATTGATTATTATTTGATAATTATTTAGTAATTATTATTTAATGTTTCATAATAATGAATGTTTTTTATATTTATTTATATTTTTAATCTTTATTACAAATACAGGATGACCTGTACAATAGTCCACTTGAAATTCAGTCTGATACTGTCTAAAATTTTTAAATAAAAAATTAATGTGGGCCTAAATGGGTTAGACATTTTTACCCCCAACCAATGTGTGCTTGGCATGATTCACCATGATCATTTCCATTAAACACTTCTAAAAAATTATTGTGGGTATGGTATTGGTGAATTATTCCCATGGGGGGTGTCATGGTTAGGTTCATTCATTATAAGCATGTGAATATGGGGTTTGATTATCACTAGTTGTTCTTTCCATTGAAATTACACCACCTTTCTATTTAACATCTCAAAAGTGAAAGAGAATGTCAAGATGTATATTTTAAGCACTTGGGTTGGGGTTCCCATTTGAAACCTGGGATCCATTACCCACCTCAGTGGGGGTAGGATATTCCAAGAAGGGCATAAATTATATAAGTTGGGGTGGGGATTCTATACAAAAAAAGAACAATATTAGTGGATGTTGTGTGAATGATTCTTGGGGAGAATGAAAATATATAATCGTGTTGTTATAAATAAATAATAAATGTTAATGGTATGATTTCATAAAAATATAATTTCATTACCATAGAATCTCAACCACAATATTTAATATTTCAACTTGTTATATGTGGTGATTTAATAATAAATTTAAGGATCATGGAACGTATATATTTATGAAGGAGTTAAATATGAACATGTTGGGGAGGGTGAAAGGTTCATTTACACAAGATCCATTGTAAGAAATTAGTGGCCTAATTATAAGAGATTGGATCAAAATATGAATGAGTCCTTACATTTTTTAGTCAAGAAATTCAAAGATGAGGCTCAAAACCCTTGTTTGGGGAAAAAATATGGGCCAATAGTTACTATAATTGAAGTCCAAACATGCTTTTAAAAATCAAAATCATGGTGTGATATGAATTTCAAGTTCATTCTCCATCTGAATCTTAAAATTCAAGGTTAGGGGATTAAAATTCAAAAGTGATGGGATAGTTGTCTTAAATTATTTTTTAGTATTTTTTATTTTATAAGAGAAGGTCTAGGTGTCACATAAGGTCATAGGAAAATGTCAAAATTGCCAAAAGTATTTTTAGGCCTTTTTAATTATTGAAACCAGGTGATAGATATTTGTATCATTCTTTTTCCACAAATATAAACCTCCTATACTTTAAAAAATAATAAATTAAATTATTGATAATCTTGTGATTTTAGGTTGAAAGCTTGTGTTCTTTCTTGATTATTTGAATTTTCAATGGATAGATCATCCTCTATGGTAGCTTATGGCTAGAGTTTTTTGAGACAAGTTCTCTTTGTCTCTACCTTGACCAGATCTCCATTACCCCTCATTCTCACCACCCTTAGCTCTTCTTTACTTCTTTTCTTACAGAGATTTGACAACTCAACACATAAAAATTAAAAAAGTTTCATAAGGAATTTCTATGTGGGTCTTTGATCATGAATCATTTGGTACCAGATAACACTTGTATGAAATCAGGTTCCTTCATTCATATATCTTCTTTCATCTATTTTTATCTTTAAACTGGACCAATATCAATTTTGATACATCTTTTCATCCTCATAAAATTCATTTATTCATTATTTTTGACATACAACATATCATTATTTTGGTTGAGAAGCTTATCTTTCCTCTCTATCTAAAATAATTTAAATAAATGATATATAACTTGAGATATGGCATATTCAATTCTTGTGAAAGATTATATAATTTTAAAATTCATGCATATCTCACCTTAATTTCATTAGGAGTTTCAAAATATTTCTCCTCTCTCATATAAATAATAAAAATTCAATTTTTTTTTATTTTCAAAAAAACACAAAAATAAAAAATGTAAGAAAAGACTCCAAAATTGCAACACCTTAAATCTTACATCCCATATTCATTTAGTTGATCCTTTTTCTTTCCCATTCCCACATTCTTCCTCTGGAACCCATTTTAAATTTTATATTTGAATTCTAGATTAGGATTTCCACATTTCAACGATCTTTCGTATTCATTGGAATTGAACAAGATCACTATAAGAATAAAGTTGAGTTGTAAAATTAAAGAGAGCCACATTTAATTAAAATATCAAAAAATTGAGTGATACATGGGTGAAAACTATTTTTGAGTGTAAAAACATGAGGGAGTGTGTGAGATTAATTTTTCTTCCTCTTCAATTTTTTAGGGTTCCCAAATGATTGGAGGAAGTGAAACTAATGAAATGGACCATAAGATGTTCATGATGGTTTTTCAATAACAATTCCAAAGATTCAATTCGATGATGGATGGATTATAACCACCTGAAAATCCTAGAGCACCTCCATGGAGGCTGGTAAATGAAGAATATGAGGAGTTCTCTAATTTTTACAAGTGACCAATTCAGAGAAATAAACATCCGTTGAGGAAAACTAATAATCATGGAGGTATAAAGGTGAGGATCCCATCATTCCATGGTATGATGTCTCATCTCGGATCACTCTATGAACATTATAAGAACTGATTGGTGATAAGGCATCATGCATGCCTCCCCATACCCAGAGGTTGATAACTAGTAGCGAGAGCTTAAGCTATGTCTATGTGGAGACTAGGCCATCATATCAGCATAAAAAATGTAAATAACCAAACATCATCCACAATAGAAAAAATAATATAATGAAAGTAATAAATATAAAAAATACTATAATAAAGTATGAAACTCAATAAAAACCTAAATAGTAATGTCATGCATACAAAACTACTCACCCACTAGGCCAACCACATATACTAGAGTAGATAAAAAAATGAAAGTAAATAACTCTACTTCCCACACTGAGTTGTACCACATAACCATTTCTACATACATATCTGAATCATCAAGCTTGATTAGTCATGGGAATCAACCCAAACTATATCTGAAACCAAGTGAACGTCTACTCAATTACCCCATTTTAAGGGCTACCCGAGCAGGGTGTGAGTATAAATCTCATTAGTGACCACCATTGTAGACTTTTACATAGAAAATAAAATCACTGTATGTATAAATCTACTAAATATCAGAATAAAAATATTAAAAATAACTAGTTTCTTAAAATAATGAAAATAAACAAATTTATACAAAGTCCAATAATCATAACTGTATGCTCATGCAATACACTAAGTCTAACTGAGACACAATTGGAGAAAAAATAATAAAATAATTCTATAATCAATCCTTGGGTTCATGATCCTAATCGAATGGACATCATTTGAAAAATAAATTGAGTTGTATGTCATGATACTCACGTTTTTTGTAGTCCAGTCGATCCTTAGGTTTGTGATTTGATCAAATATACATACTTCAGCTAACTCTATAATGTATCTGATCAAGCTACATCACCATAGGGGGATATAAGTCTTAGTCCTGGGGTCACCCATACTCGCATCCAGTAAATATAATTAAGGGTTCCATGTATCAATTGGACATCCTGTAAATAAGGAATCGCTTTGGATTTCATAACCCTCAATATTGGTGTAATTGAGTCTGATATTCGAGTCCAAACTCTTGGTTTGTAGGTATTCACGAAATTGGAACATTATTTATCCCTAAGGGGGATGCCATTTAGGAGATATTTAAGGAATAATCTATAAGATCTAAGATAATAACTTGATAACATTAAATAATTGGATAAAAATACAATTCCTATATAGGTTTGGGAAATGAAATAATAGTTAATCGACTCGATCCTGTAGTGTATCCTATGTCTCATATAAAGGATATCATAATCAATCCTTAGAGATGGAATAAAAATCCCATGATCAGGTGAAATGTGCCCACCCAAAAAACTCTGGAATCACTCGGATCCGAGATAGCTAGCCATTTCAGGAGACACAATATGCAAGAGGGGTTCTGAGTAGTAATCAGTAACCTATATCTACAATTCCGTTGAATGGAGGAATCCTAGTAACAAATGGGACATCTGATAATGGTAAATCAATCAATAAGTCTCATCAGTCTAATCCTAAGAAGTACCTTAATGTATTCCCACCATAGCATCACATCAAATCTGGCCTCATGGGATGAGTTCTAGGAAGAACATATAGAAATTATAGTTTCATCAACAATAAATGAGTGAAAGAATAAATAATGAAGTAGGGTTGACTGATGCATACACCCATCACTACTACAACAAAACATTGACTCACATGTTCGGTATGGGTTCTTCGGTGACACTAGCTACCATATCTACCCAAACCCATAATGCACTAAATCAGTGATAGTCAACTACTAGGGCACACAATAGGGTCCCATAGGTAACACATGGGAGATGCATCCAATGAGGGGTCCTTTAGGGCCACACATAAATGGAGGTATCCCTCATAGATTCCTCAGTGATGGTCATGGTCTCTAGTCGACACTTGACACACCAATATGTTACATCCCACAACATCAAGAATAGGTAGTGTGACCTTATCCACTGCAAATGGACATGCCACTTTGGCCACCATCAAGATATGGGTCATGTCCCAATCTCAGTTCCAATGTCTCTCTAGGATGGTCTATACATCCAACCCTATCTCAATCTACCAAAGGTCTATCTAGCTAGACCTATAAAAGGGATAACATGCCTTAACAGGTACGATCTCACCTCATAAGAGATATGGAGGCTACTCAGTGACTCAAGGGGCCGACTCCCAACTACAAGGGGCAAGGCATGAGACTATAATATAAGGGTTGTTAGTGTCCACAAGTGTTCATCCATTATAACTAATAATTTTAATTAATAAATTAAGACATTAAAATAAATTCAAACCAGAGGCATCACCCTACATGGTGTGCCTAATAATACACATACTTCTATGAGCATGCATAGATACCCTAGGGAAGGTACAACATACCACTTACTTTTAATAATCCTTCCATTTAATCACTAAGGGCTGACATCAGTTGTTAAGGCTTTTCCAAGATCATCTGATACATATAATGTCCTAACTCAAAACTAATCCATACAAAATTAATTAATTATAATAACATGATAATTTATTAACCAATATCAAGAAGATATAAATAATTAAATCAAAATTAACATTAAATGAAAAAAAATCTCAAAAATACATCAACTGATCATGTTGCACCAGAACCATGACCAAATTCATAACAATAGACTGTGTCACATCCTTAGCCTAGAATTTAGTTTAATACTTAAGTAATAGGGTCAGAAAAATCAAATATGTTCAAATGGTGAATCTCAATCTATTTGGATAAATTTGGGATGAACACTATTGACCTAGAATTCACATAATACCATAACTCTACTGTTCGACCTCCACAGTCAGATCATTGGGGGTTGTAGAGGGTGATGTTCCACTACTTCGGTGGATTGGGGGACAAAGTCCCCCAATCAAAATTTTGGGAACTATAGAAATGATGAATCACTATAGTAGTACTGACCGAAATCACTAACAAGACTCTATAATTGTGTGGAATTTGACATGTAATTGTTGTAGAGATGACCGGGTGACACTAATAGGGAATTGTACCATCTTGAACATTAGAGGTAGTGGAACTATAACTCCATGGAATTCTTTCCATTGACACTATAATAACTTGAACTTGTGTGGATCTGGTATTGTAGTAGTGTTGACATAGGTGGTTTTGGCACTGTATCACACTAGACATACTATGAGGTTGGTGGAAAGGTGCATCATTTTTTAATTAGCTCATTCGAGCTAGGGTTTATAGGTATTTTTTTAACATTTATTATTTACCTGTAATATTTCTATTGAATTAGTAAAACTATTCTACCTCTTCATGGGCATAGGAATCATTTCCAAAAACATGTAAATTGTTGTTTCTATGTTCATCATCAATTTATCAATTTGTTTTTATCTTTTCTTCTTCTAAAACCATTTATGTCATTGTGAATCCTAGCATTTCAAAAAAAAACTATTTTGTATTTAAATATGTATAAATTTTCCATGGATACCTACCTCAATGAAACTACAAGTGGTGAAGTATAGATAGAACCCCAATTCACCCTCTTCTAAGGAAGAGAAAAATCCCCATTATTCGTATCTGATTCCATAATGATCTGGTAAAATCAAAATTGAATTCCCTAATTAGGTAAAAATAATTAATAATGAAGGAAATATAATAGTAAGATAGACTTCTGAAGGAGAAATCACACCTCAAATCATTTTGGAAGGCCACCAAATACACCCCATTTATCGGGTTTAAAGAAGGGAATGATAGAAGATGAGTGTAGGCTCACCCAAGGGAGAAAAGAAGAATAAAATAGTGGGATTCCCACTAAAGGATAGAATGGGAAAATGTATAATTTCGCCATATTTAATGATCCACATGGTTTTCCAAGCCATGTGTCAACCGTGAACATCCACTATTTGAGCCTAACACAACTTGAACAAGAATGAAACAAAATTTAATAGAATGTGCATTAACCATGTGACATGTTTACAATTAATTTTATAACCACACATGGTTTTACCTACCCCCTATAAAATTTCCAAACCTATGCACCTATATAAATTTGGTCACATGGTTAGGCCGCATAGTTAGAACTATCTGTGCACCCTAGGCTATACTTTTCCAAAACATGAACTTTGTGTCCTGAATCCATAGGACACTCCCAAAACCTATGATCCACATTTTGAGCCTCATTAAATGTCTAAAACATCACTTCGATGAATTAAATCCTTTATAATTTTTTTATAAATCTCCAATAAAAAATTGACTTGTCCGTCAATTAAAAATTTAGAATCCCTCAAAAAATTTCCAACTTATAAAACAATGAATATTATAACCTCCCTAATGTAAAAATTCTCATCCCTAAGATTCCTTAGTAGTCATAAAAAAATTAACATATCAACCTACTCCAGTCATAAATTCCTTCTCAAATATCCATGTTGTGTACTGAATTCCCAACAGGCCACTAATCTCTACTTTAAACATATGATGCTTAACCCACCAAAATAGAAGACAATGCTCATAACTATTGTTGAAATATTAAGACAAAACTTAATGAAGCCTATATAAGTTGACCATAAATTGTGTTATTATCAAATTCATTAACTTCCATATAGTTCTCCCCACCAAAGTTTCTTTCTTTCAACCGCCAATTCCGGTCCATGATACTTCCTCCAACAAAATTTCTTACAGAAACAAGTCTCTAGAATCCTAATGATACTCCAGAAACATCCCTCAACTTTATACACCTGGTCAAACATGATTACACCACCTTTTATCCTCTAATTTATCTAAACAGACTAATTCCAATCAACCAAGATCAAACTTGTAATTCTACATTTTCCTTGAAATGATCTGACAGACCGTTAGACTACACCCATATCATTCCATCAGTATTCTTGTTGCGGTATCCTAGAAGAATGCATTCAAATTTTTGAGGGAAATAAATCTGAATCATCTCTAGAAATCTATTCTAAAAAAATTGACTTATACCTCCAATGCATTACTCTAAAATGATCATAATTCACTTTATCCCAAGGCACAAAGATATAGTTTTAAACATACTTAATAAATCCCATAGCCCACTTTTGGTGTCTTTTCCTAGTTGAACCATCCCATGTCCATTTCAATCATCATTCCATGGACCAAACACTAGCACATTCCTGATCTAATACCCTTGTATTTTAACTAGTAATCCTAGGCATCACACCCTTACTTAATCTCTACCTAATTACCTATTCAAACATGAACCTAGAATTCACAAAGAAATCCAATAGTACCTAGTTCCATTTATCCAATTTCATGTAAAATCCAAATGTATGGCCTCTTACACACACGAACCATCTCACATGAGGTTCATACAATAGTGACCAACACCCTACTCCCCACCTTAAGATTACACTTTTCATTGAACCAAATCAATTCTTGATGTATCCTTTACCACGGAGGGACATACCTCATTTCATCACAACTCCTAAGAAACTATGACTACAAAAAGTCCTTAAAACCATTAGTCCTTGTATTACACACATCCACTCACCAATTTATAATATAAACTGTACCACATATAATCGATACATACCATCCAAATCTTTCCCAACTCAGTAGGTGTTCAATCTCGTGCCAGTCAGTCATCGCCACTCGACTCACAATTCCATGATCTATAAAAAATTAATTATAATATGACTATGCTACATCACACATCTGCCATGACAAGCCTAGATCTCCCTTGGAACTCTTATTCAAAATAAGTCACCTCACTTAATCCATGATATATCAGCAACCACTTTCCTCATGGAATCATTTTAGCAGCAACAAAAATAAAACCTTTGTCTAAAGCTTGTCAACATCATCAACACACCTAACTATTGACCAACATAATTCTAGTTACAAGCATCTACCCATGATTTGACCATATTACTAACCACCAAACCACTAGTTAACTAGACCGGACACTCGAATAGTCCTACCCGTCGAAGCTAGTCTCAAATCGTAAGCACCGTAGGTTCTTTCTTAAAAACCCGACACATCATCCAATCTATATCGAAAATTTTGATAAACTCCAATGAATCGTTCTCTACATGTGTTTAACATAGGATCACTACCTAAAAAAGAATCTTTAAACTATTATAGAGCTAGTTCGCATGTTTCCCTTGAATCATACAAACCATTTTTTGAATAGGGTTTGAGTCGCAATTAAGGACCTCAAGGTCTCCCAATTAGCCCTACCAATCATGTTTCTTATTAGGGTCGCTTGGTCTTACAACCTAGACCATATTTCTCTCAAACCATAACTATAATAAGGTATGAACAAGGGCATTAAAGGTAATATCAACCTAAATGGGTCAAAACCTATCAACATGGGTTTAATTATACAAGTTTTCATTTATAAGTTAAAATGGAAAACACTATTTAAGATGTAATTGGAAACCCATATTAATGTATCCAATAGAAAAACATTAGATATGGGTGATTTGTAGTTTCTTAAAAATTTAGGGCATCACCTACCAATCCTCGATCCTCTCCAACTATCCTCATAGGGAACTACTCTATAGAAGGTCCCAATATCAAGTATAAATAAGATAATTAGTTGATCCCCACCAAACCTCTGTACATGGCAATACTCCCTCAAGGTTATAGTTCACTGTAAAATATTAGGTACCTATCAAAACCACAATAGATTATCTTAATACATAACCATAAATGAAGTTTGTTTGAGTAAAATATCATAGAATGAAAGATGGGAAAACTCCATGGAGGCTATTATAAATATTTATTTAACCACACTTGAAAGATATACACACACATAGGGTCAACTCGAAATTAATTAGATACTGAAATTAACCTATGAGGGTCAATAGAACACACACACTATAGTCACAATGATTTGTGTTATACCACACTCACATGGTTCGGTTAAGTATATTGTCATTCCAAGATATTTAGGAAAACACCATATAGGTTGTTACTGGAATATTAAATTTCCAAAACTAACTAACAATTCCCCATAAGAGGTTCAAAACTTGGGAATTATGCGGCCAATCAACCATCTTTGGTCACTACACATCCCATTCATGAGAACTAAGCCTTCATTATCACCATCAAACAACTCATCATAGATCCAAGTGACCTGTCATTAGAATAATGTATATATATTTTGGTCACATTGAGTAGAATTCCACTAAGAAACTGTACGAGCAAGAATGTTTAGGTTATTTTTTTGACACATGAAATTGTTTACCTCGTTCATTAGAAATATTAATCAAACACTAGAAAGACTTAACATGTGGACCCTATGTGCCAAATATGATGTATGAATAAACACCTCTTGCCTTTGCCGACCAAGAGTCAAAATTGACCATATACCCATCACCAATGGGTTCAGAGCTAGAGATCCAATAATAAATAATAAAATCCACACCACATGTTGGTATCTCAAAATTAAAATCATACTCAACCATAACATCATCAACCATGAACATTAATCCCATATCCTGGGTAACCAAGACTTCTTACCAGAATAAGGGTTCTTGATGAACTTGTATGATATCCATCATTGCTTTTATCAAGTTCCTAATAATTAGGTATACCATGCCCCAAATACCATGATAATTGGAAAGGAAATCCTATGATACCACTTTTTCATGGCCCGATCCAGCTAACTCTATGAATAGTAGGTGAATCAGTTGGTGACAAGGCCTCAAGAATGCATCTACATATACCAGAGGTTGTCAACTATTAGTGATTTTCTAGGGTTTTTTTGTGGGGATAATATGTCCCCATATTAGAGAAATAAAACAACAAAAATAACCAAAACATCATCTATAAAAGTAATCAAACAATGTTCAGATACAATAAATATAAACAAGGAAGTAACAGGGTATAAAATGTAGTAAAATCATGAATGTACATTCCATACATACAAAACTGATCATCCACTGGTCCAACCACATATATTGCTATAAATAAAGGAAAACAATAAAATCACAAGGCTCTACTACCCAAACTGAGTAGTACCACATACCCAGTTCCAAATATATATTTGAAAAATCTAGTTTGATCAGTCCTGGGCCATATCCCAACATGTGTCTATATCCTAGTGAACTTCTGTTCAGGTACCCCGGTACAATGGTGGCCCGAGCATGGTGTGAGTAAAAAACTTGATAGGGAAACACCAACATGGTCTTGTTTATAGACCGTAAATGTAGTGTATGTATATGTCAACTACTCATTAGGATAAAAATAATAATAATAACTTACTATTTAAAATAAACAAAAAAATGTCAGACCAAGGTATGATATCATAAGTACATGTTTAGGAAATATACTAAGTATATATGAGACAGAAATAGAAATAAAATAATAATATAAGTCCACAGAATATCCTTAAGTTCATGATCCTGATAAAATGTACTTTTTTTAAAAGGCATTGAGTTGGATGTAATGCCCCTCAGGATGTGTGTAATCCAGTCAATCCTTGGGTTCATGATCCAACTGACCATACTAACTTCGACTAGTGCTATAATATATTTGAGAAAGACAAATCACTACAAGGGATACAAATCCTAGCATTGGAATCACCCATACTCACCAGAATTTAATATAATGAAGGATTCTAGGTATAAACTGGACATCTTGTAAATAAGGCAATATGATGGATGTTATACCTGTCAAGCCATGTGTAATCTGGTATGATGTTGGAGTCCTAGGTCTCAGTCTGTAGGTAATCATAACATTGGAACATAGATAATCCCTAAGGGGGATGACCATTAGGTGATATGTAAAGAATACTCTCCAGGATCCTAGATAATAACTCAACATCATTCAAGAATCAGATCAACATCACAGTCCATGACAAGTCTGGGAAATGCGATTATCATGAATCAACCCAATACTAGAGATTATCCTATGCCTCATATTGAGGAGATCATCATAAATTATTGGGGATGTAATAATCATCCCATGATCAGGGAAAATGATCACACACAACAAACTCAGGCATCACCATGATCTTAGCGAGATAGCCATCCAAGAAAAAACACTATATAAGAGGGGTTATGTGGTATACTCAAAAACCTACATCTATAATCCCAATGTAGGGAAGAATCCCAGTGAAAAATGGGACTTTTAGTAATGGTAAAATTCATTGAATGAGGCTCATAAGTAAAATATTAGAAAGTACCTCTGGTAATCCCCACCATAACATCACATCACATTAGGCCCCATGGTCCATGTTTGAGGAAGAACGTTGGGAAATAATAGTTGTATCAATAATAATTGATTGAAATCATGAATAAAAGATTAGGGTTGGTCGATGGATAAACCTATTTCTACCAATGCATCCCCTCTACTCATATGTTTGGTACGGGTTCTAAGGTTACAACTATTACCATCTCTACCCTAACCCACAATGCACTAGACCAGGGTTGGTCAACCACCAAAGCACTCACTGGGGTTCCCTAAGTTAGGACATGGGATAGGAATCCATTATTTAATCCTTGAGGTATACACATAAATAGAGGAATCACTCATGGATTCCTTTTTTATAGTTGTAGTCTCAGGTTACCACTCGACGCGTCGGGACATCAGCTCCCATGGCATCGATAACAGGAAGCGCGACCCTGCAAACTAAATAGGGTCTTTCCAATACAAACACCTTCAGTAGACTGGTTATGTCACAATATCAGGTCCAAGTTCACTATGGGATAGTCTAAACATCCATACTGGTCCCAATCAACCTATGGTATGTTTACCTAGTCTTGTACAAGGGATGAAATGTCTTACCATGTGAGGTGTCACCTCCTAAGAGTTCTAGATGCTACTTGGTATCTCATGGGGAAAAGTCCCAACCATGATGAGTACAAGGCATGAGGTATGTGAAAATGGGTTTTTAGTAACCCTTGATGTTCATCCATTGTAATTAAACAATTTAATTAACTAAACATGTCATTAGACTAAATTTAAACTGGATTCGTCACCCTGAAGGAAAAACCCAATCATACAATACTATTATAAACATGCATATATACCATTGGGAAGGTACTATAAACCATGTACATTTATGAATCTTTCAATTTAATTTCCAATAGTCGGAAGCATCTATTAAGGCCTGTCTCACCATTTTTGAGACATTAAAGGTCATATCTCAAAACAAAACCACTAGAAATAAATTATTTATAATAACATTATAATTAATAAATAAATATCAAGAAGATATAAATAATTTAAACAAAACTAACTATATAGAAAAAAATATTAAAACATCATAGGTTGATCCCATTACACCCAAACCATGACCAAAATCATTATAAAAACCTGCATCACATCCTTAACCATGAATCAATCATAATCCCAAAGAAAATATTTCAAAACAAACACTCAGAAAAATAATCTTTAAATAATTATAAATTCATTATGGTGACATACCTCAATAAAATGACACATGGTTAAGTGAATACAACCTATTGGGTTACCCTATTCCCAGGAAGAACAAAATACCCATCCTCGATATCTGATTCCACCATGCTATAGTAGAATCATAACTGAAATCAGTAATTGAGGAACTAAAAATTAAGAATGAAGTAGTAGGATAATAGAGTATACTAGAGGATAAATCACACCTAAAATATCTATTTAAGGACACCCCCCCCCCCACATTTATGGGGTTTGATGAATTTAAGAATAGCACTTGAGCCTCATCTTGATTGGTGGGGACTCCACAAGTGCATACAAGAGACCCGAGATCAAATCCGAGTGGAGTCATATTTTCTGAGCACTATAGTAGTACTATAATAGTATTGTAGTATAAATATAACATTTATAGATGCAGGTACTGTAGCAGGTATTGTTCATTACTATAGCAAACATAAATATTCATCCTTATGGGCCTTTGGGCCATTAGTTCGGTCCTCGGGTCCTGCAAGGCCTTCAGGCCACACACACTACTAAAAGTAGGTCTTTTAAAAGAACTAGAAACCAACTTTAAGAGTGCTAGAAATCGTTGTTAATCACAGCGAAGATAGGGGGTCCCCTTTAACAGTGATAAAAAAGCACTGATAAAAGGTTCCCTTTATCCGCGCTAAAAAAACACTGATAATGGTCCCCCATTATCAGAGTTTTTTTAGCAGGGATAAAGGGACACCATTATCAACGATATTTTACGCACTGATAATGGACCAATTTATCAGTGATATTTTGATTGATGATAAAGTATTCCTTTATCATCGGTCAAAATAGCACTGATAAAGGACACCTTTATCTACACTATTTTGAGTGTTGATAAAGTCCCAATTTATCAGCGCTTAATTAGTAATAATAATGGCCAAGTTTCCCTTGCTGTGTTGTTTATTTAAAAGAATACCCAATACCTGAATAACCTATACAGAACCTACACACCTTTATAACTGCACACAAATAACACCTACACACACAGCAGAAAATAGCACCTGTACACACAACACAAAACAACTGCACAAAACAACACCTACACACAAACAAATCATAGAAGAACAAAACAGGGCACACAAGAGTTTCACAAACAATGCTATATACATTTACTTGATATCATAAATAAAAAAAACACACTGCTATATACATTTCAAATAACGATTTATATGGTTATAATTATAATTATCCAACAAACAGTTAAAAACATTAATGTTTCATCCTTTTTCTTCTGTGATCCCCTCTAAAAAATTGTCATCCATGGTATTAGTTGCCGAACAAAGCATTCGAACTCAAGAAAAAAATTCCACCTATATAAGAAAAAAATATTATGTTATTAATACAATAATGAAATAAATTAAACATTAATATGAAAGAATACTTTAATAAAATGTCAATTGTTACATGTTACAACCTTTACATGTCCATATTTCCATGGATTGAATTAATATTTTAGAAGAGGATCAACATGATTAATTGACTTATAAATATTGTTTTGTTATGATTACATGGATGAGAAAAGAAGAGGAAGAAATGTCAACAACAACATGGAATCCAAAAGGTATCATTTATTGACAATTAAAAAGGGAGGAATCTTCACATCTATTTTCTCTCCCAGAACTCCCTAAATATGGGGGGTAGGATAATTTTAGAATACTAAATATTTTACGATATCATAATACCCCATAGATCTCTACTAGAAAATGATCTAGAGTAGGCTATGAATTATCACAAATGATCAACTGATTTAGTTTCCACATCTACACCATGTTTTACTGCCTCTTCCCTACTAGAAGCATCAAATTTGGACTTTTCTTCCACATTGATAAGATTATGCTGCTCTATCACTGTTTTCTCTACAACATTGAGCATGTATTATAGGTGATACAATTCATGTTAGAAGATGTATATCTCATACCTCCCATTGATGACTAAATTTTTATGGGCTTATACTTCTATTGTACACATGGTTATTCTTTCAAGTCCTCATTGTGATGTTGAATGTCCAAATTATATGCCTCCACCATCGATACTCTCATCTTGATGAACCTCTTTTTATCCCTCATGGTGACCACCTCCTTCAAACTAGAATAGAGTTCTTGATAATATAACTCACTACAACCAAGGGTTGTGAACATGTATCAGATGTGTCTGAACTAGTATTTTAGCTTTTTGATGGTTCCCTCCATGATTATATTCCATATATACCCCACACTTGTCACTGAAACTATTGATGAAATGATGTGTGTTCCGAAACTCAAGTCAGGACTAGTCCAGAAATAGGAATATACTCCAGGACCAAGTTTCTATGTGATGGACTCATACTCAAATCCCATTATGTTCTTGAAAAAAGGAAATACTTGTTCCCTAGTTATTATAGTTTGGAGAGATAAAAATTGGAATGGTATGGGACTTTTGAACTCTAAGGTGGAGTTACTCTGATAATGAATATAAATATTATTAGTCAATATAAAAATAATGCCATCAAAAAATCAGCATTCATGATAATAATTGAGAACATGCCTCTATCATCCAATTATTAGCCACTTCCATCACCTCAACATTGAATTGATTGGTGATAATGAAATATTGATATAAAAAATAACCTCGAGCCACATATAAAGTTCATTCTATCAATACTAACTATTCTTCACCTATAATTGCTACAATTTTAAATAGAGGTGATACAATATGACACATATACGATGGTTTATTCAATTTCATAGGAGTATTCAATTTAAGAATGAATTCTAACACTTTCCTAGTGATACCACCATACTAGATAGGTTATAAACCTAATAGTTACATATATTGGGAGCCTCTAAGAGTGTACTCTCCTATTCCAGGTCAAAGGGAATGAGTGCTAGTGCGTCTGCATCAGACATCGGGTCTAACCCTGCTTGGACCCTGACAACTTATGCCTCTCCAAGGACCCCATACAATATTTATGGTCCCATGGACGGTATGGAAGGAATTAATTTCTCATATTTAAAAAGGTATTGATGAGAACCTACAAAATTAGATTGGACATGACATTCTACTAGAGTAATGAAAAGGAAAAAAGTCCACAAAGTACAACAATTAAGGATCTTAGAGGATTCTTAGTGTATGGACCTGCCCACTTTCTATTTTTAGTCCTCTCAGAGGAAGGAACTTAAAAAGGAATCTTGTGGTGCCAAAAGTGGTGATGATGGAGGCACACATGATGTTTCTTTTGGATCAGAAACAACCACATGAATGAGATCTATTTGAATTCAATAGACCTAATCATCAGCCTCTCAGTCACTTTTTGAACCAAATTTGGTCACCCTGTACCTGGGAAAGTAAATTAGAGAGGTGGGATGTGACCAAATTTTTTCCGCATCTTGAAATCTCTAAGATAAAAGAAAGTTCACCATAGTCTTAAACATATAAAAAAATATATGAAATTGATGATAAAACTTATCTTACCTCTTCACTAGATCCATCTTCATCTCCCTTATCTTCACTAGTTACCATTGTGCTAGGAATTATCATTCATTATGCTAGGGGTGTGTAATGGAATTGGCCTTTGTTAAAATGAGTCACCACACAAAGTTCTTAGAGATGTGATTTGAATTATATGGGCTATTATTCATAGAATATTTCTTTGGGAGCAATCACACTCCAAAATCCCCCTAGCTCTATTTTCACTTGACACAACACTCTCCAAAACTCATTGGTAAATGTATTCCTCCTCAAGTTTTCCCAGTATTGGAATGCGATGGGAAACACCACCATAATTTGAGTATATCCCCCACCGACTAGAACTTCATTCATGAAAACCCCATACATTGTTACTAAATCTATTGGCAACCTCCTTGTTGATGGTGTTGAATCTTAGTGCCTCATCTTCTTTTAAGACATCTAGAGATTTTTGGGTCTTCTAGAAGATGATTTTTTATCTAGAATCTAACTTTTTGATGATGCTATATCCCATGTGTCGTCCTCGTCATCCACTATTAGAAGATCTATGTGCT
The DNA here is from genome assembly GCA_963277665.1 of Viscum album. NCBI lineage: Eukaryota > Viridiplantae > Streptophyta > Magnoliopsida > Santalales > Viscaceae > Viscum > Viscum album. The sequence continues at coordinate 1,484,492,262 of OY728141.1, forward strand.
TTATCACTAATGGAGCCAACTGACCATTTGGGTATGATCGGACCAAGGTATAGGCATAAGCCCCAGAGAGGACAAAACCCACACAATCCATAGGGAATGTCACCTAAACATATGTTTCCTATCAGGTAAAAATTATCCACAATTTGTGGGCCACCATGGGATGAATTTCTGAACAGATGTAGGGAGGATTATGGAATTTCATCTGAATGCACTTAACAATCTCCCAAAGTGGTATTATGAATACCACTCATAGAATATCATTCAATTAATCCAAGTAGATAAAACACCCTCACATATGGATAAAATATAGTCTTAGGCTACAGGATCACCATTTACATTATTGGTAATTTCACAGGTTGTTGCTCTATATGGTATAAAAAAGGATCATACCGGTTAACTTTTCTCTTGATATCATAGTTCTTTAGTGTGATTAGCCAGACCCCACTGATACTTTATTGAATTTTTTTAAACTGGTAACTTGGAATGTTATGAGTATTAAGTAACTCATTTCCACCAATGTGGGCCCCCATCTAACCCCACCTTAGTTGGAAGGGGCTGAATATTTTGAATGGGGCATACCCCTATAGATGTGGTGATGTTGGAAATATAACTTAGCCAACATGGGAACAAAAAAGATGATAATCTTACCACCTACAATCACCTCTACCATCAATAAGGTGGAGACCATAACTCCACCTTTTTTCTGCATTGTGAATAAGTACCTACTTAGGTACATTGCTAAGAAGCTTACTAGATGAAAAAGGTGATGGTCCTAGGAGGTGCCTGACCATCCATAGTCATTGATTTGACACTCTTAAACTATTTTAATGTGATAAACCTACGTTTCATAGGATTATAATGATGGAAAAGCCTTAGGATTCTTATTCAGACACTCATTCTGAGTCTTTTTGTTTAACAAGTTAGCCCACTTCTTGAAGGGGATGTCAACCCCTGGATATGGGTCCTTCCCAAGGGATGTTCTATCCAGATTGATGAGATCCTTCATAATGGTAGGATTCTATTCCATGTCATCCCGAGTATATGGGGGAAGAATTTAATCATCATACTTGTCTCCTAAAACCATCGCTCCATAGATCATCTTAATGTCCCATATACTGATATTGAAGTCACCATACATAAAATAAATTGTGTTCATGTATTGACTCTATAAACTGAAAATGTCTACAACCAAAATTTTTTTCAATAGGTAAGGGTTTGGTAAGCCTAAATAGATTCATAAAATCCTATCTTCTTTATCTCAACCAAAAACTCTTTGTTAGTACACTAAACCAAGAAGGGACAACCACAGTTCATCCCAAAGCATCCACCAGATCGAATAAACCAGCCAAATAACCACCCAAACATGTAATTTGTTATAGAATTCTATATTTTTTATCTATAAGTATGGGTTTTAAGTACCAAATAATGTTATAACCCTTTAAAATAAATCCACATAGGCTTCAAAATTAAACATTGGAGATATCTTCTTTGGAGATGAAATTACCCACAAATGAGATGTTCTCCTTGAACATATTATTAGTCTTAAGGATGCAGAAGGGAGGCAAGATCCCTTATGAGTTGGAGAGATCATAATATCATTTCAAATAAAAAACCCATAAAAATCAAAATAATTAGAAAATTTAAAATCCAAGATATTGGTTCCCATTAAGCTATTAAGATGCTCATGAGTGGACTGAATGACTATGCAATGGTCGACTTCCACACTATCGACCATTGAAGTCCAATAAACTATACCGTCCTCAACTTCAATTCAAATTTTTTTTTGTATCTTAAAAAAGAAAAAACATCAATTAATTATGAAAATGGGGGATTTTGGGTTTAAAAATGTACTTGACTAAGAAAGGGCCACATGACTAATTAGAAATATCATATTAAGTGAATGACTTGTTCAAAGTCATGTGATCACGTGATCAAATGATCCTATCAGATTTATATGATCACACAACCCTTGAATATTTATGTGATGATTTATATAGGAAAAGAATACACGAATCATGGTTCAAGTGAATTACCATAATTGATTATGTGAATTGTTCATGTGATTTGATCATGTGATGAGATCACACGATCAGTTCCCGTGAAGCATTCATACAAAGGAGCTTATGTGACAGGATCACATGAAGAGGTTTATGTGAAGTAGATAAATAACCTACGAGTTTTCATAGAGCTATGAAATATTGAGTCATTAGTGAAATAGATTTCCAATTACTCTCTTATCTATAGGAAATTTCACGAAATACAAAGAGTATCATAGAATAATAAAAGAAAAATAGAAGCCCAAGGGAATCAGTGATGTATTCACTTCCTTGTAACAAAGTCCTTTTTTCTTGTTCTAGAATTATTATGTGAGGTGTGTATGAATTGGTGCATTTATGTGATGCAGGTTCTATATGAGGTGCGTAGGAACCCAGATTTTGATGGGCATGAATATGTATATAGGATGCGGGTTTATTTGATCAATTGTTGAGATGCAAGATCTATGGACAATGATTTTATTGTGCAAACATCAATATTACCTCTGTGATTGAGCAGACCCAACATCGTTTCTATTCCTGCAAACACAAGTCACATGGATAGAAATATTCTAAAAAAATGAACCCTGCAAGTAAAAATGAAAATGAAATCAATATTTCATTATATAATTTTTCATTAAAATAGACATATTATATCGTAACATTAACTTTACATCTTTCAAAAAGGTTTCTTTGGTCCAGATATAGGCTATTAAATGGGTGAAAGAAGATAATTAAAAGTGGACCTGAATGATTATATCATAGAGATGGGGTCGGATGAGAGGATCACATGGACACTCGATCAGAAGTTCAGATCACATGGTATGTTAAGCGGTAGTTAACCAATAGTAGTGAATAATCCTTAGTTTTGTTATTAAATTTTTGAGTGCTGCACAACCAATATTATTCCAACACACTAAATTAGTAGAAACAACTCCATAAATGACCAAAATACAGAATATAAATGATCCATGCCAAAATAATTTAGGTCAAGTGCTTTTGGAAACAAAGAAACATAAAGAACTAGTTCATAAGAGTCTCTCATTAAGTTATGCTTTACTAGAAAGAGAAATAATTTCTAAAACCATTATTCATAATCTAAGGATATAAAACAAAATAAAGGGTGATCATATATGCTCAATAAGTGTAAAAAAGGGAGATATCAATGATTATATAAGGATAACATAAGTAGTAGGAATTCACCTTCATCCTATTTATGTACAATCTTCCATCAGGTAAGCTGCACATTCATTTCTAAACACATCTATATCATCTTGTGAATATGAGTTTTTGCGACAGTCATGTTAGTACTAAAAAATATAAATACACAAAGGATTGATACATATTTTTAATTAAATCATAATTATTGTTGAAAATACCTCTTCAGGGATTCTAGTTTATTGATGAAATACGATCTCTTTCATAAATTTACATACATAATAACCATATTCCTTTCTGCTTGTTATTTTAGACACTGCAAAAACATTGAGAAAAATATGTAATTTGTTTTCATATGTGTTTGGACAGTTCAATCTTATTATATATACCAAGATACATTTCTAGTTGTAGATCTTTTGGGAATTATTTTTCTTAGGCCCTGGATTCATTCCATGAAGTAGATGATATTGATGCACCGCCCTATCATAAGAGAATCCTCATTAAAATATAATATAAATTATATAACTAGAGGATTAGTTCTAAAATGTTGGAACTAGTGTATTACAAATTTACAAACACCTTCATGCGTGGTCGGTTTGTTGCATATCCATGTATTGAATCCAGAATATAAATCTATGGAGTATCCAAATTGACTGAAATCAACATCCAATGCTACCTAAAAACCAAAAAATGAAAAAGAAATGAATGAAATGAAAATATAGTTGATATGATTAAATTGTAGAGTTTTACCCCTGAATTTCTGGTAGTAAAAATATTCTATCATCCGAAATTCTTTTTCAAACGATTTCAGCAGGGATGAAATTATTTCAGGATCTTTATCAGAATTTATTTCGTTTCTTGAAGAGGTGATTTGAGGAATAATGATTCCAAATTTATTATCATGGGGAAATAACATCAATTTTTTTTTTTCATATATACACTTTCAAAAACATATGAAATTTATTTAGTCATAACTATCATAGTATATCATCTTTTATAAAATCAAATCATGAAGACATACCTCATGTATACATTTAAAACTGAGGCAGCTAGCCATTCATACTTGAGGATTTCAGTTACATTTTCAACACTAATGAAATCTTATTTTTCCTCTTCATTAATATTTATTTCAATATCAACTATATGAGAATTTCATTCTATCAAATTTGTATCCCATGAGCCTACAATGATATTAAATGTGGATATAGAATGGGTGGGGTGAAGGTGATCTTATTAGATCGTTTCAATCGGTTGGTTGATCCTTGAGATAGTTTTGAGACGATCTTTCATTTCAACCCCTTATCTTTGTCAATTTTTTAATAACATTCATTAGTTCAGACCATTTTTAATTAAATTTTGAAGGTTAATCTTGAAAAATAAATTTGAAACGGATACCTCCTTGTCAACATGTTTTTCTACAAGAATTTACACCTATGTGATGAATGTTCCAACATCTTGTTCAACTGTATGAATGTCGTTGTCATCATTTGGAATAAGTAGCTCAGAACCAATCTCATTAGCTACTTTAATCCACACTCTGAATTGATCTGTTGGAAGTTTTCTATTGTGTAGCACGTCGTTCTGCATGTTGAACACCGTAACCCTCGCTACAAGGTGATAGGTGGGAGTTGATAGATATAAATCATAGTCATTTTCACCCTGTAGAATATTAGTACAGGAATGATATTAGTGTTTATGTTATTCAAATTTCATAGAAATAATTATTAGAACATTGATTACCTCAGCTAATTCAGGTTTTTGAGGGGAATGGCTCGCCTCAAAGTTGGTGGGGGGGGGGACGATATCTTCATGCATGGGTTTTTGTTGAGTTGTCTGTTCTCTTTGACTCCCCCATCAAACTTGCTATCATCTCTCTATGGTATTGTAATTATTCTTCAAAAATAGATAATTTTTCTTGAATATTTTTCATTTCCATAGTTTGATCATCCTCTTGTTTTTTTTCTGAAAACATGTTCGGGGTGTCACCCCAACACCCGCACCTCTAATGCGGCCATATTGTTCTGGCTGCTTCAAGGCTGCTAAAAGTATGTCTGCATCTAGTGTGGGTGTTGTTGATTCTTGTGACAATGTCACATAGAAAATATTGGAAAATATGTAGTAATTGTTATGTAATGGGGGTTTAAAGAAAATCAAATTTATATTATGTCATACCTACACATGTTTCCCACACTTTTTCTGTGTTTTTATCTATCAGTATCCCCTCATTATTTACATAATCCTCCTTCAATAGAACATAGTGTGAGATAGATATGGATTTCAATTTTGATTTATCAATCTGCATATAAACAGAGAAACATGGTTATGTTGTTGTTTCATTACAGAAAAAAGTATTATGGTTGATTTAAAATATGTACCAATTTTTTCTCAAGCGAAGCATACCTCATCCTTGCATTACGGTAGGGTTACTATGGTTTTGTTTCCCATTCATTATTTTTAGCATTTAGTTTTGGTTTTATAAATAAAAAAACTGTCAATAAAAGTGATGAATACAAGAAACATCAAACAAATTTTTACCAGACACAATGTACCAGAAAAGTCTGCTCCACACAACGACTGCTAAACACATACCATGATCCTTAGGATAACAACTATGCATAATGAAAATTTTGGTGTAGCTTGATTTTCCCTTCAAAATCATTAAGATGATATTTCGTTACCATTGTGTGGAAGCCTCTATGAATCCTTCCTACAACTCTTAATACTTATTCCTTGTGTGAGTAATCTACTATAAATGCACTCTGCAATGGATGATGAAGAGTAAGTCAATGTTTTATTTTTATATTATATTATATTTTAATAAATTAAAGAAATAATATCATAATGTTACCATAATATCTTCCCAAATTAGTGTCTTAAGCCCAGTGACAACATGGTGCCACATCGGTACATCAATCGGTATGCATTGCCAAGTGACGATTCCAATGTGGCTACTAAAGATGGATTTTTTGGGGTTAACATGATGGCCTCACTTATTCCATCCCTCCTCAAATTTTATGCCTTTGGATTTTTTTCTTAAGGATTTTGGGTAACACTGTCAAACTATGATGCCCTTTTTTTGCACCATCAGGGATTCATTTCCTACCATTTCATCAGAAGCATCATTATCATGTTCTTTTGGAGTGCTAGAATCAGCACTGGGACCAGCAAAAATAGGTTGAGAAACCTGTTGTACCTCAACACTAGGACTATTAGTCATTGGTTGATAAAACTATTGTTTCTCTACACTAGGATCAGTAGCATCAGGATGAGACCTGTTGTTCCTTAGGATTGGGAACATCAATAGGTGAAGAAGTCATTATCTATAGAAGTGTTTTAACATTTAATTTAGATTACATAAATTCAGAAGAGAACAGATAATAACATAACGTAACACAATATATATTACAATAAATAGATAACCTAATTATTGAACTCTCCTTTTTAAAGGCTGATGAGATTTGAACCCTCTATCGACTATGTAAATCCCTTCATTGTGGTCTCCTCAGACATAAAAAATGTCATCTACATTAGGACCATTGTGAAATGATTGCAAAGCCCCAATGAAAGGGTCATCCTCCATTACTTTCATCAGACCCTTTAGTTGTATTGGTTGATAATAGGAAAATTGGCTAGTTTCATTTTGCGAGATATAGAACATAAAATACTTGTACTGCCTGTGATTCCATTATAAATGGTTCATCTTTATCCCCTTCCATACTGAAATAAAATTTCACGAATCTGAATCCATCTATTTTAAGAGAAATCCTGTTATCAACCCACCTTCATTGAAAAATCATCACTTGTAATTTCATATAATCTAACTCCCATATTTGTTTGATGATGCCAAAGTATGACATATTCACATAAATTTGATTTATGACCTTAGCACCATAAACATGCATCGATTCAGCCTCAAGTGTAAACCCACTATTCTTCATGGTAATGTCTTTATCATGTTCATTAGTATAGAATGTATAACTATTAACTACATAAGCATTATAAGATAATACATACACACTTGATCCTCCGGTTATCCATCGAAGTTGTTCTGAAATTGAGTTTGGATTTTCATCTAACTTCTTAAAAATATGGTCCCGAAACCATCCTATAAACTATCAATTATGTGTATTTGATATCCATTTTTCATCACTAGATGGATTCAAATGCCTTCGAATTTTTTTGTGGGTTTGAAAATATGGGCCAACATCAAAACTATTATAAAAATCTTAATGGTGGGCCTGCTTCTGATCTGTAATATTGATTGTGACAAACTCTCTTCCAAAACTTCCTTCCCCCTCAAGCCACCAAGTGTGGCAAGATTTTAGTAGGACAATGTTTTCCACACCAGACATGTATTTAGTACAGAATTCAATGTCTTCCTCAAAAATATATTGCTTTTCAATACAACCCTCTAGTCGAATGTACTTTTTGACATACCCTTTCAAAATCACCATATACCGTTCAATGGGGTACATATATCTATAATTTACTAGACCAAATAGTCGAATCTATCTCACCCAATGAACCATCAAATGAGCCATCATATCAAATAATGTCATTGGGAAGAACATTTCCAATTCACATAATATGATGGCAATTTCTCTTTCCATAGTTGGCAATTTTTCCAGGTCTATAACTTTGTTTCATATAGATTTGAAGAATAAATAGAGCCTCATTAATTTATGACATACATTTTTGGGAAAAAGCAACGTAAAGCTATATGAATTAGATATTTCATAAAAACCTGGATGTCATGTGATTTCAGACCCTTTAACTTTAAATCTCTCATTGAATCGATGTTCTTGATATTTGATGAATATCCCCTCTAAAACCATTACGTCATTCAAGAAGTTTAAAAACTAATATCTATCCTTCCTGGAAAGAGTGTAAGCAACAAGAAAAAGAAATGTTTGATTTTCACCCATCATTGGTGCCAACTCTTCTTGTATTCCCATCTCTACCATGTCCAATGTAGCCTTAATTACCTCATTTGTTTTGTCGAGTTCATTTATAAACATACCTATGAAACTATCACATACATTTTTTCAACATGCATAACATCAAGAAAATGTATGACATACAGACAATTTCAGTATAGTAATTCATAAAAACTGATCTCTTTTTCCAACTCATTTTCAAAAGTTTTTTCAAAAATGGTTTACCAAAAGTAGTTTCCACATATTTTACTTCGTCAAACAATTGATCACCTGTTAGTGGAGATGGTGTAGTTTGTTCTTCTGAACTTCCATGGAATGATTTCTTCTAAGATCGGTACTTATGTCCTTGGGGTAGAAGTCTGTGATGTCCTAGAAACACAGTTTTCGACTAATGTTTCAACCTAATCGACTACGTACCTTGTTCACAAGTGGGACACCCTTGAGTTCCTTTAATTCTATATACTGACAAATTTCTATAATTAGTAAATTCATTTATCATCCCTTACAACATAGATCTCAAAATGAAATCTTCATTTTTTGTAAGCATCATACAACATAACACCTAAATTCCATAATAATTTCAAATCCTCAATCAATGGATCCAAATAAACATCAATATCATTACTCGGTTGTTTTGGTCCTGATATAAGCATAAATAACATGATTTATTTTTCTTTAATTAATAACCACAATGTTAAGTTATAATTTACCAACATAAGAGGCCATGTACTATGACTACTACTTTGAAAACCAAAAGGATTCACCCCGTTTGTAGATAATGCATGACGAAGGTTTCTCGGCTCATTTCCAAATTCAGGATACTCATGATGAATTCTCTTCCACTGAGGAGAGTATATCGAGTGATGTAGTTTCCCATATTTAATTCTTGTATCTTCATGTTATGTCAACTTTCCTATAGTATCCTCACTTCCATATAGGTGCCTAAACCTTGGAATGATTGGAAAGTACCATAAACATTTCGTAGGACTGGATTCATCTTTTCTGTATTGAGAATAAAAAAACATTGGACATTCTTTAAGTGATTTTTGGTCCTTGATAAATAATATATAGTCATTTAGGAAGGTAGATATTCTTTCATAGATCACTCCCATCGAGCGTAGAATTTGTTTCGCATCGTATGCCCAGCTTGGGAGCTCATTATCTTCTGGGAGCCTTTAATTCAGGAGAGAAAGTAGTTCCGTAAAACTAGCGTCACTCCACCTGTTTCCTTAATTCAAATTATATAGCTTTAGTACTAATGAAAATGCTATATATTTAGTGCAACCAGTATACAATGGTATTTTTTCACAACTCTTTAACTTCACAAAAAATTTTGGGAAATCACAAAGTTCATCTTCAACTATCCTTGTCATTTCCTCAATACAATCTTCATCATCATTCACATCTATAATCACATTCTCCATACGATTATCTTCATTGTTCATGCTTGTAATCATATCATATGATCCATAAAATGCAGTGTTGTCCCATGCACTACCAACATTCATTTTTACCCGTGTTTATTCCAACATGTATAACTTTGATTTATTCCGTGATAGATCAGGTGTTCTTATAACTCCTCTAGACTAATTTGTCTTGAATAAAAACAGTGTAAACACAGAGAAAGGATTTGAGAAGGGTTATATGCCTGAGCTTTTGAAAACTTGATAAAATATTTCACTCCATCTTCATACTCTGTTGTCAACCGATTGGCATTCATCCATTTTTATTCATATTCATCTTATTTGATACAGTAATATTAATATTTAACAAAATAATTACACAAAATATGTTCAATTAGGGAAATCATCCAACTATAATCAATGGAACTAGCTATGGTAAAAAATACCCTTACCTCTCCATACATTACATAGGAACAAAGTAGATTACACCCATCTTCCCAACCACCTGATCAATGGAACTAGCTATGAGAAACCCATGCACTATATTGTTTTAGTATCCTATATGTCATCTATTTCCATTATTGTAAACTAGTTTTATAGTGTTTCTCTAGAAACATAATGTATCTAGTAAAGAAATATGGTACTATACTAATTGATGGTATGATTTTTTTAATAGAGTTCTTATAGGTGGAAGGATCCATTACATGTGTTTTTATGGTTATTTGACTATAGTGTCCATAAAGTGTATCACAGAGTCCTCTAGTTAAGTGGTTTTCTAAGATTCAGTAGAATTTCACTAGTAACAATGTAGTGGTACCATTGAAAAGGGTAATTTTTGGATTGATATTCAATGGTTGAAGAACTAAAACATGGAAAAAATGGCATACCAATCATGCGAACAACTGCAACACCATACCAACACACAATCGTGATGACAATCACAACACCATACAAACCAATCATTCAAAATTTTAGATTTTACAAAGCATCCCTTATTCAATTATGTTTTTTTATTCAGGGGTTATCATAGAATTTTTATAATCCTAGGGAATTCATTCATTAGTCAAGTATATGAAAATTACCAATTTTTATATTCCAATGTTCAACAGGAACCAACCAACATGCATTTCATTTAGTGGGCAAACAAGGACCACCAATAGCCATGATTTTCAGCGGGGAATTTACCCTGTACATTTCACAACATAACCATCAATATCACTCAATAATAACATGTGATCAAGAGGAAACCGATGAGTAAGTGGATAAAACACACCACAAAGGTGTCGTTCAGCGTACAACAGATGTGCGTTCGCGGTAGAGGAGAGGCGTGCGACAGAGGAGATTTTCAACTGAAAAGAAAAAATAAAATGAATACTCATATGTTATACCTATCCAAAATAGGTCCAATGAGATTTAGGAATGGGACATGTCTGGTTAAAAAAAGTATTTGTCAATAGTGTGATTTTATTTTCCATCCATGATATTTGCTTCCTGTTTATTTATTTTTTTCATATCTACTTTTTTTAGATGTTCAAATTATGAATGGGACATGTCTTATTTTCAAGAAAAAGATCCTTTTTAATTTACTCTAATTTAGGGGTAAAATATTCCACATAGATTGTATCTTTTTTCCATGGGATCACTGTTATCCCTTAGGGATCATGAACGCCTCTTAGGTAAGTGGAAATTCAGGTTAGTTGTTAGTTATGATACCATCCTGGGTCATATCATTACATTTCCAATTGTAATTGACCCATGTCTATTTAAATATGGGATTGTGGGAGGGATGGTTAGATACTAATATATAGAATGAATAAGAGAGGTAAAAATTATCTGAGGCTCTCTAATACAAGTGATAAAGGATGAAACATACATCGAATGAGGGAGAACCACCCAAGATGAGAGGAGGGGGAGGGTGGCATATCACAAAGGGGTTTTGGATGAGAAAAGATGAAAAATATAGTAAAACATAAAAGGTTCATAGGAGAAGGGGTGGGCTGTCTGGGGGGTAGAGGGTGTTATAGGGGTGTGGGGGAGGGGGTGTGGGATATCTAGGAAGGGGGGTGGGCTGCCCAGGTGGGGTGGTGTGTGTGGGGGGGGGGGGGGTTGTCTAGTTGGGGGTGCAGGGGAGTGGGGGAGGGTGTGTTGGCTGTTTAGGGGGGGTTTTACACTAAGAAACTACCATTAGGGATCCTAAAGAGTGAATTATAAGAGGGTAAAATATGGGGTATAGGTGTTTGGGTGATGGGGTCGAGTGGCTAATAAGGAATAGGGGAACCTCATTAAAAAGGCTAAAAAATATGTTTTCATTTCACAAATAGGGTACATTATGGTGTAGCCTAAGGTTCTATTGCATAGTTCACCCTACGAGGCCACATTTTTGAATTACCACAAGGTATACACTGCAATACGCAACCCCTAGGAAGAACCATTAAATCTTGATCATGAATTGTGATGTGACTATATGCCTCATGGAATGACATCCACCCCCCAAAAAATATTATGGAGAGCATAACATATCCAACCTACCACATGATCCAAACCATTAACATAAGGTGGGTCCCATGGATAAACTCACACAAATAAAAGAGGACCTAAAGAGGAATAACCTATATAATCTTCAACACAATCTGAACCACTAAAATAATTTATATCTTGTGGAAAAATGCATATACCCCTTGATGTATAACCAATCATAAACATTAAAAAAATTTAAAGAATGTTCACCTTAGTGGAGTATCTCTACATTGAAATCCCAAGGTCCCTACGCCTCATCCTCATCATATATATACAATAATTATTAATATGCAATGAACCCGCATGGAAGATAAGCATGATCTTAGATCTTAGATAGACAATGATTGATACCAAGAATTGAGCATGAGGCTATTGCATAAGAAGCTCATACATGACCCATACTAAGAATCCCCACTAAACGTATCCATCATTATAATATCCTATAGTTAAAAAATATATCACGATGATCCCAAGATCTATAGGTAACAATATATCAACAATATCTCTTTAATCATATTTTTTTACCAACCTACATTCTTAGAAACCATTAGGGATCTCATAAGAAAAACATTTTTCTCCTAATGTTAGTGTAATCACTACAATTTTTTAGTTTTTTTGTTATTCATAATGATGAACCCATATGAATCGATCATTAATTTTTACCTTTTTTGGAATTCGATATCAAGAAGCCTTCCTAAATCTATCATAATTTATTAAAATAATCATGAAGAGGCTCAGTAAAATTAGATTGGTCATTGTTTTCTCTCCGTGATCTATTTTTGTGGTCTCAATATTTGATGGATTAGATTTAAAAATTAATTACCTATCCTCATATGTAGACTGAGTCTTATGAAATACCTCCATGAAACATGATAGGCTGTTAGAGGGGAGATTATTATTAGAATAACATGAATTATTCTTGTCAGTATTCATATCAATAGAATCCATGTGATGGCCTAAGAACATAACTATAATATCTTTTTGCGAATATTTTTGACACAAATTGTGTTAAAATGAGAAAGTGGGTGTGTATGATGAAATTTATTCTCACATCCACAAATTGAGTATCCAATTGTAAAAAACCCTTGGTAGAAGGCTAGAACATTTTCATAAAAAACATCCTGAAAAAAATATAATCTCTATTTTTAATCCAAAAACATGATAAAAAAGTCTGTGATATATCATTGTCTATATATAATCTAGAATTTTAAGGTCTAGAGTGATTTAAATAAGAATAATATAATTTTAGGGGATGACCAGACAAACTAGTAATCATGAAGAGGTCATTCTGCATAATGAAATACAATGAAATTCTAGGGAATCCCAACCAAATGGGGAAAACTAGGGGCTCTGAATCAACATAAAAATATAGTGACCATTTAAAAACCTTTTTTGAAATATCCACCAAAGGTCCAATGGCCTATTGTCCAAATACGATAGTTATAATTTTCATATTTAAAATGGAAAACAACATACGAGAAATTTAACAGGTCAATGTGAAAATTCACCCCATGTATGAATTTCCCTACCCTTAAGGTCCTATGGAATCCATATTATCACTTCTACTAACATCAAAATCAACCCCTTTCCATGTACTTCACCTATAAGGGTTCTAAGGGAGATCTCACAATTTCATATAACCATGATAAATATTTTCTGTGGGATAGTCAATACAAACCATGTACTCAGCATGATATAAGATTTAAAATAATCCTTTATATATCTCACAGAACAACCTACCCACTAGTTATTCCATCACTAGTACTCACCAAGGCATCCCCCAATCACACTATGTAGTACTAAAACAAATTCCCACAACTCAGGATAACCAAATCTCTAGTAAAGGCACAATCTTTACCAATAATGTTCACATCACTATCACTTTATCCCAATCAACAATCCATATAACGACTCTTTCCATGTGATTACCATAATTATTCCCTCAAAGAAACCTCCACCCATGACCCTTACAATATTATTGATCATAATCCCATTCATAATGTTTCAACCTAGGCTATTAGTAATTATTAACATGAACCAATACCACTATAGGGTCCATTAGACCTAACTCTACACACAAACTATCTTTCTAATTCAGAAGAGTAAAAATTCATTACATAAGAGACTCACAGAGGGGAATCTGTGCGCTGTAGAGGAGGCTGTCGGAATGGTCATTGGATGAGGAGGGCGCACTGGAGAAGGTCATGTGGATAAGGGGACCACACAAGGAAGAGGAGGAGAAGGAGGAGGATGAGGAGGAGGATGAGGCAGCCGTAGTAGAGGAGGATAAGTCAGCAGTCGAAGGAGGAGGAGGAGGAGGCAACCATGATGGAGGAGGAGGAGAAGCAGGGTCACAGTTGAGGATGGATCGTGGTGGAGGAGGAGGATAAGGAAACAATCATAGAGGAGGAGGAGGACGGTTGCGGTGGAGGAGGGTTCGCAAGTGCAGGGTTCAGCTTCAGCAAAGGTTTGAAGGGGTGCGAGGGAAGAGGGGTCTGGTAGGGTTCTTTTTTAAAAACCACTCGAACCTTTATCAGGAATAAAAAAGTGCTAATAAAACACCTATTTATCAGCACTAAAATTATAGTGTTGATAAATACTTATTTTATCAGTCCTTTTTTAGGTAAAACATAGGTATAATTTAAATAATTTATTAATATTTTTATATATTTATTTAAAATGATATATAGGATAAATATATATTTATTTGTTAATAATTATAACTATAAATAGTATATATTTATAAATATTGGTATATAATTGTTAATATATTTATATTAATAAAAATATAATTACAGTTTTATTTGAAAAGTATTTATATATATCATTAAAAATATAATAAAATATATTTAATATAATTTTATATGTACATTTTTAGAACATATATAGTTCACATGGGTAAAATTATGAATTAATCAATATATACCACTTTAAGTAATTTACAAATGAACATTCATGCACATGATACATAACATATAAACATATATTTGTCGACCAAATTCATTGTAAAGCACATATATAATCAATAATTTTAAATATATATATATATATATATTAAAAATTATTATATATTTATAAAAAAAATAAAATATAATAAATATTGTAAATATAGTAAATATAGTAAATATAATAAATAAAATTAATTAATCTAATAAATCTCTATTAAAAATAATAAAAATAATAAATATATTTATTATTTAATGTAATTTATTATAATCTTATAATTATTTAATTGTATATATATATAATTATAATCATAGAAATAATTTCTTCAATTAAATTATTATATATATATATATTTGAATTATTAAAAATTATATATTAAATATACCCAATTGGTTTTTATTTAATTTATAAAAATAATCATTAATTATGAATATAAATATAATAATTTTATATAAATTAATAATAAAAACTTTTATCAGTGCTAATAATAGCGTTGAAAAAGGCCCGCCCCTTTATCCGAGCTTTCTGTTTAGCGATGATAAAGGGAAACTCTTCCCTTGTCCTGTTTTGTGGTAGTGACATGGCCTTTGGGCTAGTTGTCTCCCAAGGCCTCCAGACCACCCTAAGGCCTTTGGGCCACATGAAAAAAATGCAGATGCAACCTGTCAAATTACATGGGACAAGGCTCCAGATGTGGATTCAGAGTATGTACTTTCACCAAAGAAGAGATAACCAAAATTATAAGATTTAGAGGGTATGGAATTTCCATTAGTACTAGGCCTGTGTAGATCTGCACAAGATAGCTATCGGGACAGCCTTTAAAAGGTGTAGTGTTTATATCACGACATTTTTTAGGGAGGGGTAGTTTCAAGTTGTCTTGTCTGGATGATTCCATCTATGAATTATGGGTCATGTAATTGTCACTTAAGCCTTCGAGCCTTGTAAGGGTTCCCCCTCACCCTTGAGAGGGGGATTAACAAAATAAATAAAAAATTGAAGGTCATCGAGCTATTCAGGATATGATGGGAAGGATATAATTGGAGGGATAACTTGTATGATGGAGGAAAATGGAAGAAAACCATGGGATTCCCTCTAAACGCTCATAGATGAAAATGAGTAATTTTTATTTTTTTAATGGGTCGCATGGTTTGGCTGCATGTTTAGACCAAACATTATCTATCCATGCTTCTTTACTATCTGAGTCACACTCACCTTACATGGTTAGAGAATATGGTTTTACAGACCATGCGCTAACTATGAACCTCCACTATATAAGCCTAACTCACCTTGAATGGGCACAAAACAAGATTTAACAGACCGTACACCAACCATGAACATGTATAAAATTAATAGCAGAAACTTTAATGGTTTACCCTAGCCTCCCACTTGGTTTACCAACCAATGCACAAATAAGAATAGGGTTACATGGTGAGGCTGCACGGCAAGCACTAACTATACGCCCTAGGCTACACTTTTCCAAAACATCGAGTTTGGGTCTCAAACCCTTATGATTCTCCCTAATCATATAAATCACATTATGATCCTCATTGTATGTCTAAAAATATCACTTTGAGGAATTTCAACATTCCTAATTATTTTTTCTGAATATCCAATCAAAACACAACCCATATAGTAATTTAAAATTCAAAATCCTGTTGAATATTTCCAAGTCAGGAAATATGGGATATTATATAGGGTAACAATGATCCCAAACCATAAAATGAATGGGAATGAAAGGTCAAGCATGTTTTCGGTTGTTATCACTATTCCAAAGAAAACAAGGTGAAGTCAACGGACATAGAATTCACCAATTATGGTAGTATTTGGTGGGAAAAACTACATGTGAGTTGATGATGAAATAGAGAAATACCTATATGCACTTGTGAGAAGATGAATTTCATAATTCATGAATGGTTCATTTATGGAAAATTTTACCATGATTTTTTCCTCAATTATTAGGGATTAAAATAAGGATCCTTGATTGTTTAGGAGTATCATAAAGAAATGGATATCATCATGATTTAGGCCAATTTTTTTGGGGAGTGAAAGGCCTCTGTGGAAAGATAATATAATGGATTCAACCCTGACATTCAAGACATAGTGCACATGAACCAATATTTATATATGGAGGATGTACTTCATATGGTTGCAAAAGTTGATGGTAAAGAAAAATAAAGAATGATGCATGCCACATATTATGGAATGTAATATATAATATCTTTTAATTTGAAAGATCCCCAACCATAATATCATGAAAGGGAACACAAAATGGAATCAAAGGAAGTGAAAAATCTAAAAGCATTATTATTAGAATCCAAAGGTAAAGAGAAGGGTAAAAATTATTTCGAATAACATGATATAAAATGTTTTAAATGTAAAGGATTGGTACATGTTGTCTTACAATGTACTAATAGTAGAACCATGATTATCTTGGAAAATAGATATGTTTTTAGTTCTAGAATAAGTTATGATGAAATTCCACCCTTCAGGAGCCCCATAGATAAATAAATACTTTTAGAAAGGTGAACATTGAGTGTTCAACTAGAAAGATAACATGATATAGAGAAAAAGTAACACATTTTTCATGCTATATTCCTCATAAAATATAAGGTATGTTGTTTTATTATTGATGTTTTTAGTCTCACAAATGTAGTAAGTGGTTTGATGGATGATAAATTGGTTTTAGCTATGACAAAACATTTTATTACTTAAAAATTGTAATGGTTAAATAATAGTCAAGATGTTAATATGACTAACCAAGAAAAATTTCTATCATTCATTTAGAAGTATCAAGATAAGGTGATATGGAATGTTATTCCCATGAAACTTGTCATATCTTATTGGTTAGGCTATGAAAGTATGATAGGAAGGTCACAAATGATTGATACACTATCCATTATTCTTTTAACTATAATGGGGTGATGATTATTTTTATACACTTATCAAAATTATGAAGACAAACTGAGGATTGAGAGAGATTTTGAAAAGAGATAAAACGAAAATAGAGATAAAAGAAGAGAATTAATATAATAGAAATACTAAGAGAGAGAAAAAAAGGAGTGATGAGTGAAGTAAAAAGAAATGAGGGAAAGAAAAGAGTTGAATATAAGAGATAAAAAAAGAGTGTTGAGGTAAAAGTGAGTAATTTTCTTGGAAAAAATATAGAGTAATATTTATAAGTAGTGGGAACACTCATGCCTATTTGAAAGGGAGAATATGTTATCACTACTTCTATTAACCCTTCAATTTCTTATAGTATTGTCTCACTATTGTAGGAATTTGGTGATGTATTTCCAAAGGAAATATTTTTTGGATCACCTCCATTTTTGGGTATTGAACAACATATTGAATTCCTCCCCTGAGATTTTTTTTTAATTAGCCTAATTATCAAGAATTAAAGTGATTGAAATATGTAACATTTTATCCAAGTGGTTTGGTGTGCCAATACTGACTAAAAGGAATATTTTTTTACAAAAGAAATTGAAAACCCTTTCCTCATGGATATTCCCCTTTCCATGTTTTATAAAAGATCAATTGTAGTGCCTATGATATTGACATACCCAACATTTATGAAAATGTATGTGATACCATTGATGTTTTTGATCTCCCTACCTTTGAATATGCAGATTCTAGGATGAATTCTTTTTAAGTTTGAGGGGATAATGAGGATCAGTACATTTAATGTATTAAGCCGTTAGAGGTAGATGTAATGTAGAATCATAATGGTTCATAATTACACAATACCCATTGAAAAGAATTGGTGGAATAATAATGAGAGTGGACCAATCTAATTAATATAAATATCCAGACTCCAGTAGCCCAGAATCAGTGGTAATTTTATTACATTATCATAAGATACAAGAAATATCATCCCAAAGGACTAAATTTTTTTAAAGTATTGGAAAATTTTATTCTTAGTTGAATCTCACCTTACATTTGAAAACATAAATTACAATAAAGTGAATGTAAATATTCTGCATCATTAAACTCATTTAAAGATTCCTTCTTCATATCTTTGGGAAAGGAAAACAAATAAAGTGTGAGATCAGATGCTCATTAAGGGTTATGTATAGTGGAATTTTATCATATAATAAATAAATAATAATCAATATGGAAAGGTAAATAACTGAAAACACATTCCAGTTAATCAATAACGTTAGCATGATGAATAATATGGAAGAAATAAATGATGATCAAATAATGAGAAATAAATAATCACATGATCTTGAATCTAATACATGGTTATAATAACTAATAAAATAATCACATAGACATAAATATTTTTTATAATGATGGAATGAATAATTATAAACATCTAAATCATACCATTTATTACTTGTACAAAAACAGTTTAAAATATGTGTATGTATACATCAAAACCCCATTTAATAAGGCTAGATGATTGGTTTGTCTCGTGAGACCTACTGATTCATCTAGGGGGTATATAATTTCATCACCCACCCATCACTTAATAATTATAATTCATTAATCATGTGAATAAAAAATACAAATTAACCTATATGACTTATTTAAAAATTATCCATATAGGATGAACTATCATATAGAATGTCAATACATTCCCCATTAGAAATGACCATTAACCATAAAGATAAAGAATAATGATGATATAATTATAATATTTCCTCATTGGAGAATAAAAGTTTTGTTGTTATTTGTGAATATAAATTCCATAAAAAATCATTAAAAACATTATTGAGGAAAATACCCATTTCATTTTCTAATCAATTTTTAAAAACAAAAAGTTTATAAAATAATAGGAATATAATTATATTTTAAAATAACCCTGGAATCTTTTAAAGGAAGCATTAAATAAATGACTGGTCATAATGGTGGGAAAATCCTGTGCATGTTGAGTATGCTAAAACAAATATTTCTTTCACATTTTCAGTAAAAATTCAAAAAGTACATTGTTTGGAAAATAATAAGAATATTCCTTTTAAACCATTTTTAAAAAATAAAAAAATGTATCAAAATATATTTAATAAAAAAAATTTAATATTAAAAATATTATTTAAAACATTTTATGGAAAATATTGATGTGGAAGAAAAATATTCCCAATCGAGTAGAAAAACAAGTCAGTTTTCTTTAAAAACATGATTTGAGTATATTGAGTAATTAAAGAGTAGAAAATTAAAGGAAAATTTGAATTTCAATAAATAACCATAGGATAAGAAAATATTTTGGGTTTAATATAAAAATATAAAATAATTACCCCATCAGTGACTTAAACATAAATAATCCAAAATAATGATGAGATTGTGAAATAAATACTCCCCAATTTGGTAACTTTCGTATCATAACCCCTATGAAAGAAATAAATTCAGATTAAAAATTAAATATAATGAATTTAAATATATTAATAATATTAAATATCATAGGGGTAGTAGATACACCTCATAAAAATAAATAGGTTCAAAATACCAACTATGTCTCAATGTAGTGGACATTGAGACAAAATCTCTTACAAAGATCATACTGTTGAAGTTCAAATTAATAAATTAATTGATTATGTGTATTAAATATAAATACACATAAAAAAGTGGAAATAATACTTAAAATAATCCAAATTAACTACACACATAATCTTATAATATCAAAGACAATGAAGAAGTAACACAACCCAATAAAAAGAAATTGAGTTATGATACCCCTTACCTCAGGCCTGACTTATCATGTAAGTTATTTTTATTCCTAAATAAGAAACATATGTTAATTATTTACCTAAATAGGATAATTTTTTATTTTTATTAATCATTTTATTGTATTCAATACCATGTTATATGAAATTACATAATCAATTAAGATCACATTAGACGTTTTGATGTTATTAATTTTTTATATACAAAATGAATTCAGTAGTTTGAATATAGTACAATTGGTTATTATTCCATAATATCAAGAATAATAATCATGAAATAATTATAATTTTCATAAGTAATTTTTTTTTAAAAAACCATGAAATATGGTTTTTAAAAATTAACTACATTACAATCATAGAGACAGTAAGCCTTATGTATGCATGAGTAACAATTCCATTTCTCAAAGATAATGATTGAAATAAAAAAGTATTATTTTATAATTAAATATTTATAATTAAAAAATAAATATCATATTATAAAATTATATATAGCAGTGATGTGATGTGTTTATGAAAAAAAAATCGCATCGCTTTGTAGAGGTGGTAATCCACACATTAACACTATTGTCATTATCATTTTAAAATGAATAGAAATGTAAGAACTAATATGATATATTATATTTATGAAATAATTAATATGTAATTAATATAATATAAATATACAAAATATATAATTCAATCCATCCATGAGTAGTGGTGATGGGAAAGAATTACGTAGGTTCATGAGGCCGTAGTCTGTTATACACATGAATTATGATTTTGTTTCCCAATTGACAGAAGATAAGATGGATATTGGGTATTAATTTAACATAAAAATATAAAAATATATATTAGATACTTATTTTATTATATAAAAAAGTTTTACAAAGATTTTAATGAGGTGGAATAAAAAAAACAAGAACTCTCTATTAAGAACAATACCTTTTCTTCAGAAAATATATTTAGGTTTACACCAAAAGCCTTCATAGGAGGGGTTTCAAATAAAACAAGTCCTTTAATAAGTGATAAGGGAAGTATTTAAGGG
The DNA here is from genome assembly GCA_963277665.1 of Viscum album. Taxonomy (NCBI): domain Eukaryota; kingdom Viridiplantae; phylum Streptophyta; class Magnoliopsida; order Santalales; family Viscaceae; genus Viscum; species Viscum album. Next base: position 1,484,513,940 of record OY728141.1, read on the forward strand.
ACTTTGGTTGTATTTTATGGAATAAAATTCTTTTTATGTTTTAATGAAACAGGACAGGAGGTTTCCTTTTATATGTGTGGGGAGGGGCACATTTGGAAAATTAAAAAATATTAAATAATTATAAATTAATGTTCATTGAAAAAATGATACAAACTAATATAAATAGAATATATGATGATTATTGGTATAAATAATATCATTAAATAATATATTTTCAAGTTTGGATTAGGTTTTTATCCTTATCTCTTTGTTTTAACTCTCATTACCCTTTTTTACAATTATCGTGATAATAAAAATTTTACTCTTTAGGGGTCAAGATAGTTACTATAAAATGAAAATTAGTCAATAAATGTAAAATTGATAATATTTTTAATCATATACCAATATCTTGGATAATTTTAGGATTTATAATATTTTTAAATCTTTCAATTAAATATTATTTATTATTAAATATTGTTAAATTTATTTTTGGAACTATTCATTTATTTTGACTTTGAAAACAACATGACCACAATGGAATTTGAATATAATACTCTCACACACCACTAAAAATCAATATTTACCAAAAAAAATTCATGTAACATAATAATTAATTCAATTTATTTTACTTTTAATATTTTTAATATAATTTATTTAATTTTTCTATTAATTGAATAAATATCTTATCAGCATTGCATAAGAATTTAAGGTAATTATTTCATTACTAAAAATTAAAAATAAATTAACATGATAAAAATAAACTATCTTTAAAATAAGTATTTTTAACTGAATATATAATGTTTTTATCCATGTCATAAAATATTATATTCATTAAAAGAAAAAAGTGACAATTCTCTCTTTATGTTTTACTTAAATATTATAATGCTAAAAATAAATGAAATATGGAACCATGTGGCCATATATTATGGAATTGAATAAAAATATCCAAGTTACACAAATAAAATAGTATAAAATCAAGTTTTAGGGTAATTTGTTTCTCATTATCATACTATTTTTAGCCTAAATTACTTGATTTACCCTTTTACTATGGTGATAAATTTTTACTATTTTTACAATTCATTGTAACCAAAAATTAAGTAAACCTTATTAAATATATTAAATATGATTATTATAAATTTTTAATCCTTTTTTACCAAGTAAATCTCGATATTTTTTAGAAATTTATTTAAAATTATCCCACAAAGCATGATGAAAAAAAAACAATTCTAAGAAATGTCTTTTTAAGTCTGAAAGTATTTTTATACTAAGATAAAGTATAATTTTGATTAATATGTAATTAGTTATATTATTTATAACTAAATGGGGCGTATATTAATTTAGGATCAACTTGAAATTATTATGGAGCTTTTTCAATGAAAGGAAGCAATAGTATTTGGAAAATAGGTTTTTTTAATATTCACTAAGAAATCAATATTTTTTTGAAATATCCAAAAATTTCACCCAAAGTTAACATCAATATTTTGGTTTCAAAAAAAATATTATTTTTATAAAGTATAATTTATAATTGTTCTGTAAATAAATTATAATATTTTTCTCATAAAAAGAAATAAAACCTGTTTTTGAAGAAAACATATTTTTAAAGGATAATATCAGTTTACTAAAAATTGATTGAATATTTAATAATAAATTTTCAACATATTTATTTTCAGTATGAGGTTTATATATATATCATAAAGTAGTTATTGCTATTTATACTCTTTAATTTAGTGGCTATGTTATAATAGTCATATTTAAATAATATATTTTGTGGGTCATTTAAGCTCAATGATATGTGTTGTGTATTCTATAGAAGATAATGTTTTACATTTAAAATATCGGGGTATTACATTCTACCCACCATTAAAAATTGTTTCCTCACAATTTGAAATTTTTCTAAAAAATAAAGGGTTTGACAATTGAAAATTCCTTTGTGGAAAACCCACTTCTTAAAAGGGTTAATAAAACTTTCTCTTAAAAAGAAAGAAAGGGAAATATGAATATTATATATAATATCATAAAAAAATATTTCAGAACTGGATAACATTAATGGGAAGTGAAAATATGGACATGGAAGAGAAAACTAACACCCAAGGACTAATAGAGAGTGATAGAGAACATGGTTATGAAAAATTTAATGATCACAAAGTCATAAATCGTTGATGGTTTAAAAGACCATTGATTCATCAGAAATGAAGATTAATTTATAAAATTTTTATTTGAAGATAATTTTCCTAATTTTGAGGGATAATTTTATCATCAAGATAGATAATGCATTAAAATATACTTACATGATATGTATTTATTTCATGACCAAAATTCTATCCTTTGGTTGTGCTTCAATCAATTTCCACTTTATTTTATACTACATAAAATGAATATCCAAGATGATTTTTTATTCCTAAAGCACTAAAAGTAACTTTTATTTGATTATAAGATCTATAAAATAGTGGAAAGTTTTTCCAGCTATCTTTAAATATTTAATAATACCAAAATGGTTAGCTTAATTTATCTAATGTAATAAATTAATCTCTAAAATATCAATAGTATCACCCAAATTTAAACTTAATACATTCCATAAGTTTTTATCCTTAAAAACCTTCCAAATTACATCTAATTAAATTTAAAATTCAAATAATTAGAAATAGGGTCACTAAATTTAAAAAATAGACATATCATTAATCCCCCAACATTATAAAGTAACTATTAATGTCACATACAAAATATTTAAATACCTTGATCGCTATAAAACCTCAATCAAAATATAATTACTTTTAATTTAACTATATCCTTATTTCATACATAAAATCATACATTGTCAAATATATTCCATGAATCCAAAAATGAATTAAACTCCATCATAATATACTTTTTAAATAAATAAATAATCATTTTCAAGGTCATCGATACTATCAAATCTAATTCATCAATGTCAATTGCAACATCTCAACCCAGCTTACTATCGAACTGGTGGGTCACATGGCCTCAAGAGCATCTCCCCATACACTAGAGGCTGCTGACTAGTAGAGAGGATCTCAAGAGGAGATAGTGGGAAGACTATACCCCCATATCTGAAGTGCACAATAGTGTAACAGAGTATATAACATTCAATAGTGGAAGCAATATTAAATAAATGAAAAAGCAGTGTAATACATATAATAATAATTCCACAAAAGTGTCCAATGCTAATTTATAAAAATCATTCATGATGGATGATGATAAATAATACAAATTAGTAAAAAATAGTCTGCTTTATAATATAGTAAAAGAACAATGAAAAGATAGTAAATCCCAAAGGGTGATCTCCATGAGTATCCCGAGCTCCAACTCATTCCTTTGATCCAAAATCCAAAGTGCATGAAAAACAAAAATCAACCTAGATCCTAAAAATATAAGGTCTACTCAGGTACCCAGGGTACCCAAGTAGGGTATGAGATAAAATCTTAGTAAACCAGAACCCATAGTGTCGAGCCCAATCCATGCAATGAATAACAGTTAAACAGTGTGCATGCATAGAGAAGATGTAACAGAATTGAATAAATGCATAACAACCCATCCAGGTTCCTAAGAGATACTAGACGATGATACCTACTTAGGATCAAGGATGGAATGAGTCTGATCATGTCACAATGTATATATATATATATTCATATATATACATATATACATGAATATAACTGTGTATATTTTGATGGGTTGGACTAGGACGTAACAAACAGACATCCAACACCAGACGACGAGCTAACAATCTCTACTCATGGGGTAGTAAGCCCAATGATGATATAAGGGGAATTGGTTTCATCATGCCCTAATAAGGCCCTTACCATCATTACATAATATATAACTAGCATGGGGTAATACTTCCTCCCACCCTTGGACATAAATATAGACCTGGCATGGGGTAACATTGCCTCCCACCCATAAACATATATATAGATATGGCATGGGGTTAAAATTCCTCCCACCCATTGACATATATCTAGAGATGGGATGGGGTTAAACTGCCTTCCACCCATATAGGTATATATAGAGTTAGAATGGGGTAAAACTACATCCCACCAATAGACATATATAGAGAGATGGCATGGGGTAAAACTGCCTCCCACCCATAGACATATATACAGAGCTGGCATGGGGTAAAACTGTGTCCCACTCATATATATATTTGTAATGGGGTAAAACTACCTCACTCTCATATATGTATATATAGAGTTATCATGGGGTAAAACTGCCTCCCACCCATAATCATTTTTAGTTCATTATATAATACAAACATATTTTTGATCCAAGACATGAGGCAGTTCATTTCATTCTTGTCATTATCCATATTTGATTCCATTTCGATAAAGCCATTTCATATAAACCATTCAATACAAGGAATGAAATTCATTAGTAATAAACCATTTAATTATGACATAATATTTATTATGATCAATACCACCCATGGTCATCTCACTCAATTTTCATAAACATGAAAAATTGATTTAAGGTACAATTGTTGAGTTCATCCCATTCAATGGGTTCCACTATCTCATTTAAGCTATCCTATACAAACCCAATTACCATAACCAAAACAAATCACACATTAAGTCATGGAAACATCCATTTCAAGGCTCAAGGTTAGTGTCATAGCAACAACTCAAAAGAATACTTGAAAAATTCCATGCCCAATAAGTCCAAACACCCATGGGGTATCTTGGGTTGAATAAATTACACATAATAAAAAGACTATTTTATTTGGAAGTCAAGTTGTTAACTAAACATTCACATCATGGAATAACATGCTATGTACCAAAAAGGGGAAACTCATTTCATAACTTCAATAAGGCCAAGTCTCAATGTTCTATTTACCTAAAATAACATCAAATTAATAAAGAAATCAAGTAAAAAAGTATACTCACTACTTTTTAGCATGAAGGCAGTTCACCTCCATTGGATGGGTTTTATTATAAAATCATGATATATCTTATAAAAAAATTATTTACCACCTTTAAGCATTTCATTGATTATATCAAAATAATCATTTAATCTAAACTAAATTTCATTAATAAAAAACTAAGAATGGTGTGATAATCAATTAATTAATTCATTAATAAATATAAAGGGAAAAGGAGTGTAATCCTACATCAAAGAGGAACCAAGCCAAAACATCAGTTCTTGATGATTTCTTACTAGAAGCTATTACTACCCCCTATGACATATGTACCTTCAACTATATATAAGGACACATATCCTATAATTACATATTCATATGTCCCATGAATATATGCATTTGGATCCTTATATATATGCTTATATTCATACACCAGTATCCAATTACGTATGTATGCATTTTTTATATATATACATAGGCACACCTAGCCCCATACATGTATATTCACTACCATGGGTGAATATACACATAAAAGGGAAACCTACATATATATACATACCTATATTTGCATACGCAACAAGTCGTCTTAGAATACAGTGCCTCTAAACCACACGACAGGGTCCAACACACTACAGATAAAATCTAGGAACTCAAAAATTCCCAATGGATATAATATATAAAGTTCCAAATAAAACATGGGTTATAAATCCTCCCCTTGGATGGTGGCGGTGAACCGAATCGATCAAAATCTCTTCTCCTTCAGCGGTGATTTCCAGAACACTAGTAAAGGGGTCTTAAGAGACCCTTCACAAAACCTAACATCGAAGGAAAACTGAAACAAACAGGCTAGACCAGACCCTAAGGTTGGATGAGTGAGAAATAGGGTGATAGAAGACCAAAAACAGCAAAAACAAAGGTGAATAAGGAGGCACAAGGCCTTACCTCATGACATCGAGTGATAAGCGAGAAGGAATCGAGATAAAATGGAAACCTGAGAGGGATCTGGGATAGGGGTCGTCACACGGGTATTGGAGGGGAGAGGGTAGAATTAGGGTTTTAATTATTTTAATTTTAATTTTAATTTAAAATAATTCAATTTTTAAAAAAGGCCATCATGCATGGTTTGAGCTGTACAGTTTGGAAAATCATACACCAACTGTGTGCTCTCTACTGGGCACCTAGAGTATACAACACAGTCTTTCCTGGAGAGTTCTCTTAACTATGTGGTGAATAGTGTTGAGGAAGTGTTTATGCCAATAACCCTTTGGGATAGGTGCATAGATTGTCAAACTGTTTGTAGCCCATGTGATAGCCTCTTCCCACCTATAATAACCCATACGGTTTCCTACTATGGAATGCACAGTTTCAGAAAAGTTGTGCACCTAATTTGGATCCTTTAAAACCTTCCTTTTCAAGTCTGGCACTCCCAAAACTCCTCAAGACACCCAAATATATTTACAATCATTCACACAAGTACAATAATATCAACTTGAGGTGATGCAACTCTATGAACATCATTCTAAAGACTGATTTTAAAAATGGTTCATCTAGTAAAAAAAGGTCAAATTTCCTAAAGATTTTCAACTGGATCAAAACACAGATTATTAAAATATTCCCACCATATAAATTCTCACCCCTGAAAATCCTTTTGGGATAATGTGAATATCACATGACCGACATGGGTCATGAATATTCATTAAAATGGTCATGTTGTGTTTCAAAACACCCAATGAACCTCTAAGAATTCTTCTAAGCATGCAAAACTGAATCCATTTAAACCCAAGCCAATGCTTGAATTCTGACCGAAACACCAAGAAAACACTTACCTGAGCTCGATAAACTAGAGGCATGATCACATAATCATCTCGTCTAATACTCATCCAAATTTTCTTCTAATCATAGTCTTTAACATTAAAGGGAGTCAATTCTAAGTCACAACATCCCCACCGTTGGAATTTCCTTTCAATTCATGCCCTTAAGCATTTTGACGATACCCCTGGAATGATTTTTTCAAAACGATCAAACCGTCATTTTCCTGTCGACCTCAAAGCCCAAATTGTGTTGGATTTTCATGAAATGACATGAACAACACAAACTGCACTCACCTCCATATGAAAACATTCCATAGAATGGTTTTTCACCGACCATAGACATTAAATAAGAAGAACCTAAGTCAGGCCACCTCTGTCTGACCATCTATAAGAACTCTTGGATTATATGGCCAATGTATTCCAAGTAGTACTAAAATTCCTTCCCCAAGGAACCTTTTGTTTAGCACAAACACATTCACCAAATCCTACACCGAACTTCTGATTAGGATCTTGAACAAACCACACATCCAGCGTGAAACACTGGAAGAGAAACACACAAAAATATTGATGAATTTTTAATTATTTAGCATAGTGTAAGACCAATGATCTCTTAGTGCATCTAGGATTATGTCATGGTAGGGAAAATTCTTGTCAGTTTTCAAAATACACAAATAGGATTGAAGCATTTTCTAGTAAATGTAACAGAATTACTGAAAAGAGGAAAGGATAAACCACCATTGGTCGATTTAAATTGAAAGAAACTCGTCTTCACATGATGGTGCACCATCACAACCAATTAAAATCCTTTATCTTCTGAGGATATTTGCGATCACTCATGATTTAACCAATGGAGTCCATCAGAGACCAACAATGATTTTAAAGAGTTTCACACACATCCAACAACATCGAGGTTGTGCTTCTATGCAAGCAAAAACATTTACAAAACCCAAAACCCCCAATGTCATTTTAAGAAACCTATCCATTTTCAAATGGTCACCCTAGGTTGTGTTCCTTCTACTTGTAGGGGAAATTTAACTTGTACTGACGTGATGCTCCCCACTATAGGACTATCATAGTCAATGTGAAAAAGAATACTAGATTCTCATAAGAGCGCTAGATCAAAATACCATAAAATAATTTGGGATGCTCCTCCAAGACATGATCACAATGTCAAAGCATAAAAAAAGAGGGCAAAAAAATGAGAATGGTGTGTCGAAACACCTGAGACTTCCAAAAGTCACCCTGAGAATTGTGAAAAAATTTATTCTCAAACTCTTAGGACACTCTACTATAGAGATGACTTGATACCATACCAAACTACACAAGATATTTAACCCAATTTCATATTGTCTTATATGACCATTCACTTTGACAACGAAATGTCATGTCATCCACTACCGAGGAAACTAAAGGGTTAAATGAAAAATGAAGCAGCCGACCATTCCTAAGGTAACTACCTATCACAATTTAGCCTCTTACGAAAGCATAATATTGACCATAACACTTGGTCACACAAACAAAAGTCACTAGGCTCAAGTGTGTATCACCAAGCCATTGTTAAAAGTAAAATAACACCTATGGAAAACACCTATGATTATATTCAAAGGAAACTCAAAGAGAAATTCTCAAGATACCCATAATCAAGGGTTTTTAAATAGAGTACACCACCATAGGTTCCATTTTCAATACCATTACATTTATTCACAATTAATCTTTAAGAATTTAAAATATTCAACTAACACATCAAGGAAAAGAAGGCATGTCTCAACAAACATTCTTTTTAGAAATTAAAACAGTTATTATAAAACCTATCTTTATTAGGTAATTTATCAAAACAATTTTTTTTAATAGAAAAGGTGACCTACAAGGTTCCCATTTTAACCAACACGAGCTCACCAAAATGCACCCCAATAGTAGTTGTTAAATTTTTAATGTTTAAAGCACCCGAACTAGTCATATCATAATAAATATTCCCCAACTAACCTACCTATGTCTAGTTTCATTTTAAAATCTAACCAGTTCTCTTAAGATTAAAATTTAAACAACCATTACATTTATATCCATTTCAAAATATGTTATTCCATTATATTTAATATGGGATTCCATTTCAAAATTCATGAATCTCATATACACTTGATGGATTAAAAATTCGATCCCATTAATCGAAACTAATATCATTATAACATTTAGAATGATCAAATATAATGGTCTAGTCATCTAGTTGGACATCTACCAATACATAAAGCACTCATGCACTTTATAGTTCGGAATTTGTCTCTGATTCAATAAAAATTAATTCACTTTAGAATTATAATATAGAATCCATTTATGTTTTAAATAAATAGTCTATAAACATTTAAATAGCTCAAGGATGATTTGATACATGGATTACCCTTTCCCAGTAGTAAGGTGCTCATACACCTTACAACTGAAACTTGTCTTCGTTCATAATTTCAACCATTTAAAATTTGGACCAAGTAACCAATTTCATATTTAAAAAAATCTATAATGTCATCATAAGAAGCAACACAATGAAGTATGTTATAACATAGAATCATGGTGTATCATCAAAGCAAGATAAATAGTCAAGTATTATGGCATATAAACACTAAGAATGTTATATAGGTGATAATTCCAATAATTACCTAATCATGGTACTAAACTAATCATGGAATAGTACTCAAGGCACATAATCAAACTTAGTAGGAAACCTACTAATGGTAATACATGGCTTGGAATATGCATGAATTGTTAATTTCTATGTGCCTAGTATGATGCATGCTATGCTTCATCCTTTCCATAGTAGGAAAATGGTAAAATTACTCAAAATTGATAAATCAATAAGTAGAAGAAAGTACACTAGTCACTCTTAGTGAAATCATATCAACTGTAATAGAAAACAACATAAATAAAAATCCCAGCCCTAAACACCTAGCCATTTCACATACATGGGGTGATCAGTCCCATGAGTGAATATTGACCAAGGGTTGACACATTCTTAGTCTCTTGTCTACTAACCCAAAATAGTAAGACAATGGAAATGAAACAACCTTTGATATAACAATGTAACATCTCGGCCCGACTTACCATCAAACTGGTAGCCAGGTCGGTGGGTCACATGGCCTCAAGTGCATATCACCAAATGACACAGGCTACTGACTAGCAGTGAGGGTCTTTATAGGTGATAGCGGGAAGAATATACCCTCATATAAGAAGGTAATAACAATATAACAGAGTAAATAACAAGCAAAAAAGGAAGTAGTATTAAAAAAAAGACAAAGCATCGAATGGTAGATGATATTAATTTAATAAAAGTGGACAACAATAGTTTATAAAAGGAAATTATGAGGGAAGATGATACATAAGATAAAATAATAAACAAATATCATGTTATACAACATAGTAAAAAAAATAAAGAAATTATTGCAAATCCAAAAGGGTGATCTCTATGAGCATCCTGATCTCTAGATCAGTCATTTTCACCAAACTCCCTAGTACAAGGAAAACATCAATCAACCTAGATTATGAAAATATAAGGTATACTCCGGTACCAAGGGTACCTAAGCAGGGTGTGAGATAAAATATCAGTAGGTCGAAACCCATAGTGTCTATCCTAATCAAGAAGGTGAATAATAATTAAACAGTGTGTAAGTATAGAGAACCAATAACAGAATTGAATAAAGGTATAACAACCTACCCAGGTTCCTAAGGGACACCTGACAGTGATACGTTCTTCAACTCATATCCAGAATGATCTTGATCATGTCATTATATATATATATATAGATAGATACACACACATATATATATATACACACATAAATAAAAGTATGTATATATTTATGGGTTAGAATAGGATGTAATGTGTTGGCATCCAACACCAGACTACGAGATAATAAATTCTACTCATAGGGTAGTAAGATCGATGGTGATGTAAGGGGAGATGGGGTCGTTATGCACTACTAAGGACCTTACCATTATTTTATAATATATAAGTGGCATGGGGTAGAACTTATTACCACCCATTTACATAGATATAGAGCTGGAATGGGGTAAAAATACCTCCCACCCATAGATGTATATATAGATTTGGCATGGGGTAAAAATTACTCCCACTCATAGACATATATAAAGAGATGGCATGGGGTAAAACTTCCTCCCACCAATAGACATATATATAGAGAGATGGCATGTGGAAAACCTACCTCCCACCCATTGACATGTATATAGAGATTTCAAGTGGTAAAACTTTTTCACACCAAGATACATATATATAAAGATGGAATGGGGTAAAACTGACTTCCACCTGTAGATGTATATATTATTTTGGAATGGGGTAAAACTGCCTCCCACCCAAATTCATTTTTAGTTCATTATATAGTATAAACACATTTATGATGCAAGACAAGAGGCATTACCTCTCATTATTTTCATTATCCATATTCGATTCCATTTCAATGAATCTATTTCATTTAAACCATTCAATACAAGCTAAACAATTCATTATGACTAAACCATTTAATAAAGGAATTCCATTTAGTGTGATCCATCCTACCCAAGGTCATCTCACTTAATTTTTCCAAACATGAAAATTTTATTTATGGTAGAAGTTTCAAGTTCATCCCATTCAATGGGTGGAACTATCTCATTTTAGCCATCCTATACAAATCCCACTACCTTAATCCAAACATATCACACAATAAGTAATAGAAACTTCCATTTAAAGGATCAAGTTATGTGTCATGGGGAAAACACAAAATACACCACAAAAAATTCCAATCCTAATAAGTCCAAACATTGATGGGGGGTCCTGGGTTAAATAAATTACACATGAGACAAAAGATATTTCATTCAAAAGTCATGTAGTTAGGTAAACCTTTACATAAATGCATAACATGTTATGTATGAAAAGGGGAAACTCGTTTCATTAATTCAATAAGTCCAACTCTCAATGTTCTATTTACCAAACATAATTTCAATAAAATAAATCAAAAAAACAGAGAAGTATACTAAATAATTTTTCTATTGAAGTAAGTGCACCTTCGTTGGAGGGGTTTTATTATAAAATCATGAAATTTCTATCAATAAATCATTTAACACATATAATAATTTCATTTAATTTATGAAAGGTATCATTAAATCAAGACCAAACTACATTAATTAAAAACTATGAATGGTTTGATAATCAATTAATTAATACATTAATAAAATTAAAGTTCAAAGGAATGGAATCCTACCTCAAAGAGGAACCAAGATGAACCCTTTGGCTATTAATTCTTTCTAACTTGATGTTTCTACTACCCCCTTCGAGAATATTCACCTTAACCAAAATATAAGGACACCTAGCCCTTAAGACCATATTTTCATGGACCATGAATATGTACAAGGGGATCCTTAAATATATTCTTATAGGCATACACCTATCACCACTTACCTACACAAGCATTATTCATATATATACATAGGTACACCTATCCGCATGCATATATATTCACTACCATGGGTGAATATACCCATAATGGGGGAACATACATATATATATATATACATACCTACCTATGCATATGCATGGAAGTTTACATAGTCTCCAGTGCCTCCAAACCACACGGTAGGGTCCAATACACTATAGATAATGTTTAATAACTCAAAAACGCCCAAGAGACAGAATATAAGAATTGAAAAATCAAAAAATGGGTATAAATACTTACCTTAGAAGGTGGTAGCGAACCAAATTGATCTGAACTACTTCGCCTTTGGTAGTGGCTGATGGGGCATGAGCAAATGGGTCCTGAGATACCCATTGCACAACCTAACATTGATGGAAAACTGAAACAACCAGGTTATCACAAAGCCTAGGTTTGGGAGAGTAAAGAATAGGGTGATGGGAGTCCAAAAATAGAAGAAGAAAAGGAGAAGGAGGGATAAGGCCTTACCTCAGGACATTGAGTGATAACTGAGAAGGAATCAAGAGAAAATAACAACTGGAGAGAGAGGTGGGAGAGGGGGTTATCGCGTGTCAAGTGATGAGAGGGGGCTGGGTGCTCGCACAGGTATATGAGGGGAGAGGGGAAATTTAGGGTTTTAATTATTTTTATTTTTATATATTTTAAAATAATTCAACTTTTAATATAGTTCATCACCCATGGTTTGGTCTGCACGATTTGGAAAATCATGCACCAACCGTGCACCCTCTATTGGGCACTTAGAGTAAACAATGTGGTTTTTCCCACACAGTTTTCCTAACTGTACGGAAACCATGAATTGAATAGTTTGAAAGTACTAACTATATCACTAACTATGCAGTCTATGTTTATGGTTTGTAAAATCATGGGAATCCCATGTGACAACCTCTTCCCACCTGTAATAAGTCGCATGGTTTCCTGCTATAGTCCACATGGTTTCATACAAACCATGCACCCAGTGAAAGTCCTTTAAAACCTACATTTTTCAGGTATGGTGCTTCTGAAACTCTTTGAGACAACCAAAAATCTTGACAGACATTCACCCAACTCCAAAAACATCACCTGGATGTTATCCAACTCTCATAACTTCATTTTGAAGCTTGGTTTTAAAAATGGCCCATCCATTAAATGAAAAGGTTCATATTTCCTCAAGATTTTCATCCAGCTCAATACATGGATCGTTACATCAATCATCTATTCACCCAAAATAAACATTATTAATTCACCATTATATACATAAAAAGGTATATTTTTCCCCAATCATGTGATTTCCATAAAATATCACCTTACCTTTAAATATCTTTTTGAGTCCATCAATACCACTCAACATATTATTTCAAATCATTAAAGAAAACTATTAAAGAACAATCATTAGATGTTTCATGATTTATATGACCAAGATTTCATATATGTAACACTTATAAAACATAATTATTAAATCCAAATACATAAACACTTTAATACCTAAAAATCAATGATTTTTATGGAATAGGTCCTTCTTAGTCAAATAATTAACCTTTAGATTAGGGCATTGACTCAAATAATTCCCATGTTCCACATAGATAAGTCATTTAACTCATTGGAAATTATTTTTACTATGTACTTTATTTCCAAGTAGAAAACATCTTCTCCTTAATTTGATACATTCTACGAGGTGTGTATTTCCACATTTCTAGCATGAAGGAAATTGATTCTTCATTCCTTCTTGATATCCACTATCCAATATCTCAAAAAACTTTTTCTTTATATTATTTGGTGAGTACAAGAGTTGGTTAAGGTGAAAGTTGTTAATAATATATGATAATAAATGATTAAGAATAATAGTAATATCTTTCTATCCGGTCATCCTACAATTTTACATCTCATAATCATTTCATATTCAATCACATTCGGTGTTTACATGATTCCACCTAATTCTATCCATTGAATAAAACCAAAAATAATAGTATGATCAATAATAATAATAGTGGGAAACCACATAATAATTTATAGGATGTCTAATCCATGACATATTCTTTTTAATCTAATGAAAATTTAGTTTAACCTAGGTCATTCATTATCATAATCTTTTCAAATCCTTCACAATGTTTTGTAAATAAAATATGAATTAACCCATGAATATCTCCCAAGACTGTAAAACAAGGTACACAATAAGGGCACACTCACTATGCACCTGAATGATGTACAATAAATACTCAACCAACTCTATTTGGTGTTATTACCCCAAAATAAATCTATGTCAAAACCATATTCACTTGTAGTATCTAAACAACAATGTATTGCTAGGAAAACCACATAATCCTTATCTCACTGAAATTTTAGGATGTTATTATAGTATCCACAATTTTTTATGATTATAAAATTTTCTTTTATAAAAATTTATGAGTATTTTTATGAAAAAAATATAAATTTCCCATAAAAATAACATATTATATTATTTAAAGGCTTTAGTTAAGTGTGAAATTTGTACTAACACCTTAGAATATTCTATGAAATATTTTTCACGTTAGGCTATGAGTTATCATGTAATTATTGGGACCATAGAGTCTCAATGTTGAATAAATAAAAATATTAAATATATTATATCATGCTCATGCAATTTTTATGAAATAATGAAATATCTCCCAAATGGTGTCCTGGATAGGAAATCAGAGACCACCATTAGGTCTTGAATGTTTTGTTTACCCTAGTTGTGATATAACATTTCTCTGTGTTGGATGCTTGGACAGATCACATGTGAGATTAATTTATTTATTATTTTTTATTTATATTTTTTAAAAAAACTAAATATCTCATGAACAGTGTATCATACATGAAATAGGAGACCACCATTAAATTGGAAAACTCAGGTTTACCCTTGGAGATACATAATATTTGTGTGTGCCAAGTGTTTAATTACATTGAACATAATGGTAATTATTTTACCCTTTTTTGGTTTATGAATTTTTATTAAAAGATAGAATATATGTCTAAAAAATTTATTAAATTATTCTTTTTGTTTAAACTGATAAAAATAATCAAAATTTGAATATTTTTTGGGCAGTTAAAAATAATAATATTAATAATTCTATTGTAATTATTATTATTATTTATATTCAAGAATAATAATTATAATTACTTGTATAATTAATAATTTTTCTAAATAAATTGTTTTGTATGGTTAATTAAAGTTATTTATTAATATATATTTTTAATGGAAGTTATATTGGAAATATTAGAGATGAAAATGATGGAAGTGACTACAAAATAATAATAACATATTGTTGTTGTTGTTGTTATCAAATTGAGAAAATAATATTTTTGTGTATCTATATATAATGTGTGTGTATATATATGGGATATATATATACAAGTTTAGGTATATATATGTATATAAGGATATGTATATATATATATACCATGTATATATATGGGTTAAATATATGTGTGTTTGTGTGAATGGGTGAGTATATATGTATATATAGGTGTGTGTGTGTGAAAATATATAATGAATATATATATATATATATATTTATGGATGAAATAAAATATTTTTAATGAATGTTATAATGAGTTTAAATGAGGAATTTGGGTATCTGTGTATATGAATTAAAGAAAGTGGCACATGGTGTGGAAGGAAAGAGAAGGAAAAATAAATAAAATTAAGAAATTAATTAATTAGATAATTAATGAAATAAAATGGAGAAAACTATATAATTGAGGAAAACGGGAGGTGCCTGGGAAAGAGACACATAAGAGGAAAACCCAATTCATCTCTCATACATCTCACTTTTCTCCCTCTCTCCATTTTTATTTGTTTTATTTAATTTAAATATTTACTAAAAACATATTTATTCATTATCTTATTTGATATTGATTGGAATGATGTTTTGTTGGTTCCATTAGGTTTTCCTCAATGAGAAGAATTTTTACACCTAAATTTGTTTCCTAAGAAAATGAGGATTCAGTAGTGAAATTAAACATGGAGATCAACCATTATTTTCAATCATCATTGTAACCAAGGTAGGAAGACCTTGACCTTAGAACATTTTTTATTATGGGTTATTAACATGATTTATTAGCATGTGTGTACAGCCCATGAGGCTTATGTTTGATTCTTGATCGCATGAATTTTGTGTGTAGCCTACGACCTATGCACGTGTTGTTTTTATATGAAATATGATAATGATGTTTACGGTACTTCTTAACCTGATTTTATATTTATCTGTCATTTTAATTATATATATTGTATATGTTTTTTATTTTCCATTGCATTTGAACATGTAGGCTTGGCCTATTTGGTCGGCATGTGATATGTGACACATGCTTGGTTCTATCCTCCAAAAGGGTTGTTCTAGACTAGGGTCAACATTTACATAGAGTATTCTAGTCAGCAGGGTGTGTCACATGCTTGGGTATATCCATGAAGGATGAATGTTCTAAACATGGGTCTATAGGGTATATTTGTTGTATTATCGGGCTATCCACTTGAGACAGATGTTCTAGACATAGGTCGACATGTACGTAGACTATCTATACCAGTGAAATGTATCACATTCTTGGGGTTATCCATTAAAGGAGGATATTTTAATCTCTTCATAGATGTTCCATCAGGAATTATACCAAAGTAGGTGTATTTCTCCCACCATGGTGTCATAGTAGGTAGAGGCAGTCCCCAAGGACCTGACATGAGTTTGTTACTTGTGTGATTTATTATTTTTATATATGTACCATATTTATTTTCATGTAATACTCTTTTATATTTTATGTAATGATATTAGGGGTTGATGGTGGTGTCTTATTGAGTCTTCTAATATCACACAACTTGAGCATTTAAGTGTGTTTGTAGATATCATTCTTAGGGATCTGGAAAAGGGGGTGGGACATATGGTGGAATTTTGGGTAGATAGAGTTGGAGGGTGTAAACGTTACTAGATTAAGTTCGAGAGGGGCATCTGCTACTTATTTTATTTTATTTTTTTACTTGTACCCTAAATACTTTTTTAGTATGGTTATTATATAATATAGTCCATATTTTAGTTTCCACATCTATCATTAATATTATTTATTTTATTTATTATATTGGTTATATATTTCTTCTATGCACTTTGATGGAGGATATAGTCTCCCCCTGGTTCCACTCGAGAACTTTGCTACTAGTCTGCATACTCTTGTGTATAGGCAGGCATGCATAAGGTCACTTTGCATCTATCTATGACCTAGTGGTATAGGTTAGGATGTTAAAAAAATATCATAGGTCCCACATTTATTAACCTTTCATTTCAGTTTACCTTGAGTTGGGATAAGGTATACTGGGGTAAGGATGTTCGAGATTCAAGAAAGGGAATTATGGCAGTTTATGATCAGAACTATAAAGTGGACCTCTGAGTCTCCACAAATTATGGAAATTTTGTTTTTCTATTAATATTGAATAAATTCACCTTTCGTGATTCACATGGTGTTGATATATGATTTATGTGATTTTGGGTGCGTTCAGACATCATTACTAGGCACATAGGATCATAAGTCATGTATATATACCAGTTGTTATGCTGCATATTAGTTATTTACTTAAATGTCTTGTATTTTGTTTTCTATTTTGGATATCTTTTATTAATTTATGATATATCTATGTTGTCATTATGTTTTGATATATCCAAATTAGCATTAATTGGATGAACTGATTATGTTATTGTGTTAGTATATATATATATATGATGATTCTGACTAATGTGTACATATAGATACTAGGGTTAGTGCAAGAAGGGGTATACCTTGGGTTATGGGTAGACTCATAGGAGAAACTTGTGTTATTCCATATATTGAATAGGATTAGTTTATGAGCCTAATGTTCCTCCTATTATGGAGACATGAGAGCGGGAATCTGATGTTTGAGAGTAGTGTCCTAAGTTGTTCGAGCAAGACTACTAGAGTACTTCTCAGGTATGAGATTTCATTAAAGGTAGATAAATGTAATATCCCCAATTTTTAATGATAATAAAATCAACGTTGATAATAATTTGTGTGTATTTTCATGTAAAAATGTAAATTTTCAATAAAAATCACTTAATAAATTTATTAATGTGTTTTCGTAAGGGTAAAAATCATGTTAACACTTTGAAATATTCTATAGAATATTTTTAAAGTTATGTGATGAGTTATCATGGGGTTTTGGGGCCCGTAGATCTTCAACAGTAAAAGAATTAAAATCCTAAATATATTATATCACACACATGCGTTTTTTTACAAAATAATGGAATATCTCGCAAGTGGTGTCTCATATAGGAAATATGAGACCCCCATTAGGTTTGGGATGTGGGGTATACCCAAGGCACGATATGATATATGTTCTGGTTAGGTGTTTGGACGGATCACATGTAAGAGTAATTTATTTAATACTTTTATTATAATTTTTTCATAAACAATTTATGTATCTCCTTAATGGTGTAACATTCTATAAATCTAATAACACCATTAAATACAAAATGAATGATTTACCCTAAGTGTGACATAATATTTGTGCATATTGGGTGATTACTTACATTTCACATAAGGGTAACACTTTTATCATTTTTTGGTTTAAGAATTTTTTTTAAAGATAGAAAATATATATGTAAAAAAATTTATCAAATTATTTTGATTTTATCGAACTGATAAAATATATTATTATTCGAATAATTTTTGGGCGGTCAATAATAATAATAATAATAACATTATTATTATTATTATTAATTATGTCGATGAATAAGAATTGAAATTGTGTGTGTAATTAATAATTATTCTAAATAAAATATTTGGTGTGTCTAATAAAAGTTTTTTATTATTATTAGTTTTTAATGGAAGGTATATTTGAAATTTTATTGACAATAGTGATAGAATATATTTAACAATAATAATTATAATTTATTATTATTATTATTATTATTAAATTGAGAAAATAGTATTGTTGTGTGTATATATAATGTGTGTGTGTATATATGGTATAAATAAATATATATATATATATACATGTGTGGGTGTATATATTTATATATAGATGTGTATACAAATATATAACTTGTATATATGGGTTAAATGTCTATTTTTGTGTGTGCGTGTGGGTGTAAAAATATATATATATATATATATTTGGGTTGGGGGGTATATATGTATATTTTTTTTGTATATATATATATTTTTAATGCATATAAATATATATATTTATGGATGACTTAAAACATTTTTAATGATGTTTTAATAAGTTTAAATGAGGAATTGGAAAAAATGTGTAAGTGGATAAAAGAAAGCCGCACATGGGTGTAAGAGGAAAGAGAATGAAAATAAATAGAATTATGTAATGTATTAATTAGATAATTAATGAAATAAAAAGTTAAAAAATATATAATTGGGGGAAATGGGAGGTTCTTGGGGAAGAGGCACACAGGAGGAAAACCTAATCCCAATCTCATGCCTCTCGCTTCTCTCCCTCTCTCCATTTTTCTTTTTTATTTTATTTTATTACTTTTTCTAAAATTATCTCTTCAATAGATCATGTGATATTAATCATATTTATGTGTCATTGGTACCATTGGGTACATATTATTAAGAAGCATTTTTAAAATTAATTTGGTTTCCCAAGGTATTGAGTATTTGGCGGTGCAATTAAACTTGGATGTCAACCCTTTTCATAAATTGTTGTTTTACCCAAGGTAATAATCCATTAACCATAGAAAATATTTTATTATAGGTTTTTGGAATTATTTCATGATGTGAATGTGTATCCCTTGAGACCTATGTTTGATTCTTTATTACATGAATTGTGTGTATAGCCTTTGACATGTGCTTATGTTTCATGCATATGAAAAGTAATGACTATGTTTGTGGAACTGCTAGACATGACTTGATATTTATCTTTCATTTTCATTATATTTATTTTATTTGTTTTTTTTTCTATCTATTCCAGTTGAGCATGTAGATTTGGCCTATTTAGTTGGCATGTGAGATGTTCCACATGCATGAGACTATCCTTTGAGATGGATGTTCCAGACTTGGGTTAACATGAACTTGGACTATTATAGTTGGTGGGATGTGTCACATTCTGGGGGAAATCCATATATGTGGGATGTTCTAGACTTGAGTTGACATGTGAGATTTGATGCATGGTTGGGAAATCCACTCAGGATGGATTTACCAGGCATGGCTCGACATGTACTTGGACCATCCCTACTGGAGGAATATGTCACATTCTTGGGGATATCCACTCAAGGAGAATGTGTCAGGATGGTTATCAATGTTCCATGAGACATAGTGCCAATGATGGTAAGTTTCTCCTAAAATGGTGTCAAGGTTGGTATAGGTGGTCCTCAAGGACCTGACATGTGTTTTTTTACTTGAATGATATATATATTTTTTATATTTTAACCATGTTTATGCTCATAGAATACACTTATATATTTAATTATTTGATGTTAAGGGACATTGGTTGTTTCCTAATAAGTATTTTACTCACACCCTACTTAGGCATTTTGGTGACTTGTATATAGCATTCCTAGGGATCCAAAAAAAGAAAAGGGTACAGTGGTGGATGGTTGAGTAGGTGGGGAAGGAGGGTGTAGATGTTATTGGATGGTATTTGAATGAGATATATGCTACTGTTTTTAATTTACTAGATTACCCACACCGTGGATCTATGTTTAGGGTGGTTATTGTATAATGCATGGCATCTTTCATTTTCCACATGTATTACTCTAATTATTTTATTTTATTTTATTGGTTGTTTATTTCTTCTATTCACTCTGATGGAGCGTATAGTCTCCCCATAGTTTCACTCAATACCCAAAAACTATTCAGATGCTTCTTTCATTTGGGGAGAGGAGCATGAGTTCATGTTGCAACCAAATCAGACCTTGTGGTTCGGGTCTAGATGTTGTAGTTATCCTATACTAAGAATTATTGTAAAAATTCATTATTAGGGCTGCGTTCACTAATTTATGTTTTCCTAAATTTAGTTTTCATGTTTTTTATTAAACTTCCTATGATTCCAACTATAATGTTTCCAACTCTTGGAGCCCATAATTAGTGGTTACTTTATTATGTTGGCATAAGATACAAGTGATCACATCCTAAAGGATTAAATAGTTTACTAGCCTTTGAAAATTATATACTTACTTGAATCTCACATTATATTTGAAAACATAAAATAAAACATAGTGAATTTAAATATTCTATATCCTTTAACTCATTTAAAGATTCCTTATTCATATCCTAGGGAAAGGAAAACAAATAAAGTCTGGTCTTAGATGCTCTAAAAGGGTTATGTAAAGAGGTAGTTATAATAGAATAAACAAAACCTACTGAATGTAGAAATAAAAATAACAGAAAACTCATTTTGTTTAATCAATATCTTAAGCATGAAGAATAATATCAAAATAATAAATGATGTTCAAATAATTCCATATAAAAAATCAGATGATCTTGAAGCTAATCCATGGTTATAATAACTAATCAAATAATCCCAAAGACATCAAAAATTGATTTTAAAATGATGGAACACATAATTTTGGACATCTGAAACTTACCATCGAGGCCTTACATCAAGATAATTTAATCTATGGGTATTTATACACTGAAAACCTATTTAATAAGGCTAGGAAACTTGTTTGTCTAATAATACATACCAATTCATTGAGGATATATGTAATTTCAGACCCCACCCATCACTTAATAAGTCCAATGAATTCATTATATAAATAAAAAATACAACTTAATAAACATTCCTTCTTCAAAAACAATCTCTATAGGTTGAACTAGAATATAAAAAGTCAATACATTCCCTAGTCCAACTAATCATAAACTATCTAGAGAAATAAAATAGATTCTATCATTACAACATAACCCTAGTTGAGAATAAAAGGGTTTTTTTCTCATGAATATAATTACCATAAAAGGACCATTAAAAAATCTTGTGGAAAACAACCTTTTCTTTTTAAAATCAACTTTTGAAAACTAAAAATTTATATAATATTAGGAAAATTATTTTCATTTAACTGAATCATGGAAACTTTTAAAAGAGGATTTAATGAAGAGAGTGATCATGATGGAAAAAAATTGTGTTCATGTCGAGTATTTTGAAACAAAGATTCCCTTCACATTTTCGATAAAAATTAAAAAAAGTACCTTTTTTGAAAAATTAAAAGAATATTATTGTATAAACATTCTGTAAAAATTAAAACATGGTTAAAAATGTATTTACTAAATCATTATAGAATGTTAAAAATATTAATTATTTTTTTAAGGAAAATATAGATATGGAAGAAAAAGATTCCCAACCAAGTAGAAAAAAAGGCAATTTTCCATAAAAATAGAATTTATTAATCTTGTGTATTAAAAGAGTTAAAAATTAAAGTAAAACATATAATTAATAGAATTTACCATAGAGGAATAATTTTTTTTTAATTTTGAGATTGAAATATCAAATAATTCCCCTATAGAAGTCTTAATCATAAATAATCCTGAATAATGGTGATATTATTAAATAAACCCTTAAAAAATTGGTAACTTTTCAATAATAAACCCCCTGAAAGAAATAACATCAAATGAAGAATCAAATACCATATATATAAAAAATTTTATGATATAAAATTTCAAAGTTTCAGTAGATGAAACTCATAAAAATAAATAATATCAAAATAAAAAATATGTCTCAATGGAGTGGAAATTGAGAGGAAATATCAGTCAAAGATCATACCATTGAAGTTTAGATTAATAAATGAATTGATTATGTGAATAAAATATAAATCTATATAAAACCAATGTTAATATAACAAAAAACATCATAGACCCATGATTTTTTATTTGATCTTCCTCTTCTTGGAAGGGTGTTTCAAGAATCTTAGGTCTTAGAGCTCTTCTTTGGCCTTCTATTTGTTTACCGTATGGATGGAAGGATTTTCATAATTAATATTTTTATCTACTAGGAAAAGAAGATGAAGAATATATGGGAGATACTTCTTAATTTTTTTTTCATATTAAAATTAACAAAAATGTTGGAGAATCTCTAAGGGAGTGATGTAATAATGTGATCACTGCCTAGTTCTTCAGGGAGTTTGTTTTGACAGGAAAGTGATGACCGGGGAACCACTCACTGAGGCATGATCAATTAGTCTAGATTTTTGATTATGGGGAATTTTAAATCTTTTAAAATAATTAACATGATATCATTTTCATTATTAATGGAAACTCTCAATGGTTACCTCATCCATAACTAGGTATGGACCTACATTCCAATGGTAGGTGGTCAGCTGGGGTTTCAAACCCATGACACTTAGGGACCCGCATTGGTTGAGATGATGGGAGGTTGGGGTCATCACAAAATTATGAGGGACATTGTTTCCTACTCTAGGACTCTCCTATAAAATTAATATATTTAATTAACCCCCTCCTAATCCCAATATGTTACTGGTTACCCTTACATAATTATTATAGTTTAATTCTCATTATATGAAAAAGAAATGGAATCAAAATGATAAACAAAGAAAATGGGGTCTCATTAGTGAATACATATATATGTATCAAAGGTTCCACATCTGTTTCTTGGTAATGGGTAGCTACTTTATCTGAATAATCCATATAACCATGTACTTCAATATTTTCTACCACAAAGGGAGGTGATTAATATTCTAAGGAGGGGATTTGTCCATTATGTGGAATCATACATATCCTAGTTATTGCCAGAATAAAAACCCACAAAGTTCATCAAACTCATGTTGTTTAACATCATGAGAAAATTACATATAAAGGTGCTCTAGGACACTAGGTGTTCAAGATCATATATTGGAGGGACATCATGTGTATCCATACTATAGAGAGATTATGAGTTTTCATAGTTCATTTTTTTTCATTCCACTAATTGATGAGGCAGTGTGATCAACCCATGGGAATTATTAGGTCTCAATGGTTTAGATTTCATAGATATAATTGTACTTTCACCAGAGTAATTGTTTATTTGATCTTGGTCCTTAAAAAGGTGTCCTACGTATCCTACTTATAGTAGTAATAAATGTTATTGTAGTTTAGTCACACCCTAGGGACTTCCCTCAAGGTAGATTCCTTTGTGTTGAGGAAAATATATAATGCCATTCATCGAGGCTTACATGTTGACATTGCCCTAGATGGTGGAGATTTTTGAGATTAATCATATGAGTATTGAAACTCCCTAATATCATGTGATCTATTCTTGGTGTGGGAAACAAGGGATGGAAAGTAATAAATTTTATTTCTTCTGGATGTTAGACTCATGTGCTGGGAATGAAAATTGAGTGTTTGATATGAATATCATACCTCTGGGAGGTGTCTGACATATCTTGGTTATTATAGGAATATGAGACCTCATAGTTCATTAGTCAGGGATTACACTTTAAGGTTTCCCTTATCACTGGTACATATCATATTATGTCATGGGTTGTGGATTACACTCAGAGGTTCCCCTTGGGATTGGGGCTTACACACTGGGGATGGACAATCTAATCAAGTCATTGGATTCCCTTTATGATTGGTTCATTTTATATTATGCCACTAATTGAGGGTTACACTGTGAGGATTACTTATTAATCAGGGATTACACAATGAGTATGGACAATATAATCATTTCCTAGGATTCCCTTGTTGATATTCCCTATTTGTATAGTGGGTGTTTCATGACCCAGTTGACTTGTCCAAAGGAAATCACATGACATGACTTTCTTACCTAGAAGTTGTCTCATAACCTAGATAACATTCATCGGTATCATCTAAGAGCTATCTTACATATATGGAGGGTGTTGTGAGAGTTAGTGTGACATTTATCATAGGGTTCCATATGTATTGGGAAGAATTTATGGAGGGTATCTCATGTCTTGACCGACATGTCTGGAGGGTAGCATGATCTTTGATGACTTTCGTGGAGGGCGTCACGAGAGATGGTTGGCATGCTAGGGTGCTACTGTGAGACATGGTTGACTTGATTGGATATCATTATATGAGTCATGTGATGTATCTAGAGGACATCACAAGGATTGGGTGAGGAGCTGATAGGGATTCACAAGTTTAAATTAGCATACCCAAGAGAACCACATAGACTACTCTGATATGTCGAGAGGACATCGCATTACCCAAATAGAATACTGTAGGAGCATCGTGAGATCTAGGTGACATGTCCATGTGTTCTTGTGTGCCTTGGATGGTTCACGTGAAGCGTATGAGGGTTTTTAACATGTATTTGTTTTAATTATTCCATATTTATTCTTTTTTTAGCCCTTATATTGCAATTTCGTTAGATTTATTCATCATCGGTTTATTTCAAGCCACACACGATCTAGAAACCAATTTGGATGTGCTACGTGTTTCCTTCCTGAGGACCTTCGCGTGATCAGTAAATGGTAATGTGAAATGTAGTATTAATGTAACATGTGATCTCTAGTCATTCACTGGTATATTACCTAATGGAAGACTTTTCATTAGCCAGATCAGACACTCCATGAAACCCACTCTAGCACCGGTACAAAATTTCCAGAGTTCATCTTCTTGGTTGTGATAGGTACCGATCCTACATTTTTCATACTGGGGTGGTGAATTTATAGCCCACACCACCCAATTAGTTTTTGGTTTTCATGGTGTGTCTTTCATTAATCTAGGCTAGAGTCGGCAAAGTATTCTAGCACCATGCATCTTTGTGAACCTCTGTCATGATCACTATGATAGTATCACCTGATTTTCAGCAACCGTGAGTCCCTCCCATAAACATTTCTTTTATTGAATTATCTCCAATTAAAGGGGATTTTTTTATCATTCGATCATGACATGAGACCTATTTTTTGTCATATTGACATGTATGAGGGCCTTCACAAGATTAGGATGCATGTTCCAAGGTGTTCTCATGATCTCAGATGACATGTACATGACATTTTGCGAGACAAGGATGGCTTGTTTGAGGTCTTCATGAGACTATGTTATAGATTTCCCCATCATGTCACAAACGTTTTATGACCATGAGAGGCTCTCACATTCTTCTCTATGGATTTCCTTTATTTATTTTCCAATTTTTGGGATTCATGTGATATTTCATGAGTATTTTCAAAGAAAATTAATCTACTTCTTAATGATGCATTTCATGACCAACAAACTTCCAATTGAGATGTGTGAGCACTTCGGGGAACAATCCTTCTATTCATCCTTAGGGATCTAAAGGGGTTATAGAAGTTTCTTAAATGTTCCTGAGGTGATTCGCGTGATGAGGATTACATACTGATGGGATTTCATGAGATGATGCAGACATTTCGCAGTAGTCTCGTGGTGTCTTTCGGATCACCATTGATGCATCACATGTACTTTACGACTGCGAGTGGCCTCTGCCTCATCCCTTTTTTGTTTTATATTTTTATTCAATAAAGGCTCAGGGGTCTTGAATGTTTTCTTGGATGTTGTGAGGGAAAATTAACCTTCCCTTTAGTGATGCGTCCCATTATCTTTACAACTGCAAATGATCTCAACCATTTGAAAAATTTCCTTTCATTTTCAAAGGATTTTTCTAATGGTTTTTTCAGGAGCTCGTCAATGACAAACCCTAATGCTAGTGGGATCTTATTTGACTACCGCTGCATGTCCACTAGTTGTCTGGAGAGCCTTATTAAGAGTTGGAATACTTTTAAAAAAAGAATAAATGTGACATACTATAGGTTATGTGCTACACATGTTTCTTTCACATGACCTTATAATGGTCATGTGATCATGAGCCCCTTGAAGGCTCATGTGATCCGCAAGTCTCAACCCCCTTCTTCTTCCTTTTATTTTGTGGGGAAAATAATACCCATATTCAAGTATTTCTTCTTTTTTTAATTTTTTATTTCTCATTTTGAGGGAATCAAAAAATTTCCCCACCCCTTAGGAACAAAATTCATGGGGACAAGGTCATGGTTATGAGGAATGTAAATGCCTAAATGAGACCTTTATGGTGTCCCAAAACTATGTATTGGGAGATGTTTGGTCTACAGGGTGATGTTTGATATTCTATAAAATGACCTATATATAAGGGGAACCATTAATTTCAATGGATACCACTTCTCTACATTTCTCTCTCCTTGCCTTTGTCATGTACCATAAGACCAGATCGTGAGACCTATTCATGAGCCTTCACTACATTCCCATTTTGATGAAAAATCTTTCACAAAACCAGTTTTTCTTATGCTTCTGCTCAGTCCAACTGTGAACCATATATTGATAATTTCTTGAACATCATCCATGAGGATTTCATGATTCTCCAGGGTTTCATAGGATCTACTGTCTTGACCATATGATCGATTTATTATCATTTTATTCACATGGACATAACCAAGTCATGTGATCATGAGTATCCAAAGGGGGCATGCGATTGTGTGATTCCAAATGGGGTTATGTGACCTGCAAGACCTCTGGGGGTCAGGAGGTTCTGAAACCCCTTATGTGATTCATTAATCCCTTTATGATTTATTCGAAGAACACGATGTTTTTGGTTTATGTCTTTGTTTTGATGAGATTTTATTTTCTCTTTTTTTGACATATGCCACTTAATTTTATTCATATGGATTCTGGTTCCCATCACACTTCTCAAAAGTCTTCAAAAAAGGAGTAAAAAGTTGTGATTTCCCATCATGATGCTATAGTGGTGAGAATAAACCCTAATTTTCATCATTTCATTGTGTAATATCAACCAACTATGATGAATCTTATTCTATTAAAATACCCAAAGTATCCATTTTCATAATTTCTCCTTTATTATAATATGAATGAATAATTTTTTTTGAAATTTTGACATTACTGTCTAGTTTTTTTTTATTTTTGTTCATGATAAGAATGATGTTTTATTTCTATGATATTATGTGAATCAACTATGATACCCATCCTTTTCATAATATCTAGTTGGTCTAAATATCTTGATCAAAATACCTAAATCATAATATATTCCTTTTTAAGAAATTCTCATGAATCCCCACCAATGAAAAATAATCTTTACCAGTGTATCTGCTCCAATTTCTCTTGAGATTACTTATTTCTAAAAAGAATTATTTTGGTGAAGTATATGTCCTGGAGGGAGAGTGCTCTAATATTTACCGAATCTGATAGTCTTGGTGATCTGTCTTGATTTTCAAGGCTATATAATGGTCATTACAAGTTTTTTTATGAAAAATCTTTATTGTGCAGTAGTTTATGGTCTTTTAACATAGACCTGATATTGATTTAATTTAGGGTATTTTATCTTAGACCTTCTAATTCTTAAGTTTAATTACCATTATCTTGGACTTTATATTTCTTTACTTTAGGGTCTTTAGCTTATAAATTATATTTCTTTAGTTTTGGTTCTTTTATCTCGGACCTTATATTCCTTTAGTTTAGGGTCTTTTACCTCGAACCATCTATTTCTTTAGTTTAGGGTATTTTATATCAGACCTTTTATTTATTTATTTCAATGGTTATTAGCTCAAAAAATTTAGTTTAGGGTTTTATAGCTTGGATATTCTATTGCTTTAGTTTAGGGTCTTTAGCTCAGAACTTAAATTGTTTTATTTGGTGGTGTTCTAGCTTGGACCCTTTATTTCTTTAGTTTAAGGTCTTTTAGCTCATAATTGATATATGGTCATGGGATGTGGTGAATACATGCCTAGAATGATGCAAAAAATGCTGAGGAATTGGGTTCTATCATGGGGTTTTAAGGGATCACAAGGATTTGAAATCCCTTTTGTAGAATGCTGAATTTGGTTGAAGGAAATTGTCACATATTCAAAATCCATGTGAATGTATTCATAGTAAATAAAAATTCCCTTAAAACTAGGTATCTTTTCCATGGGCTATGAAAGATTTAAGGAGGTAATATCGGTTGGAGGGGGAAATGATATGGATGCTAGGTATACCTAGATAGTTGTATTTTGGGTGATGTAAATCCTAACCCAAAATTTTGAGTTCAAGAATATGAGAAGGGTAAGACATCCTGAGTATGTCCCATGACATTATGAGATACCATGTTCTGTTGCGGTGTTTCTAAGGATTAAAAGGATTGAATCTCCTTTCTTACAAGGAGAAGATTCCATTTGTTAGTGGGACAAGGCCCATATGCATTGGTACCATGTCAAGGAAAGAATGATCTCCAATACTCTCTATGGAACATGAAATATTTTTTAAGTCTCAAACATCCAAATGAGGAGGTTGGGTATGGGGGAGGATATACTATAAGGGATCTGGCACCCTAGTTCAATTAATCTCTTGATTGTAAAGCTTGATCCCTATGCTATGTGGTCTCAAATCACAAGGTGTGGGCCATAAAAGGATTGGGAACGATGTTTCACAACATAGACCTAAGAAATGGTATGAAATACCGTGATGTAATATTGAGGATTTCAAATTCACAATGTTAGTTTGGTGTAGGGATTGTAAATTATGACCCAAAGTGTTCAGGTCAAGAGAATGATATGGGACAATCATATTGGGAGAGGTTCGTATCACACTAAGGTGTTGAATTCTATCGTAGATATGTTAGGGCTCACAAGGATTTGAAATGCCTTTTTACAGAGGGATTCATTTGGTTGGCGTACATAGGCACATATGCAGTATCCACAAGCATGTATGAATAGTCAAGAAAAGGGTCCTTGAAGTCGGGTATCTTTTCTAGGGGCCATGGAAGGTTTTGGTGATTTGTGGAACCAAAATCATAAAATGTGATTTTTGGAAAGTTTAAGATCAAAGAAGATATCGTGTACCCTAAAATTTGTGCCACTTCCTAGGGAACATATTCTCATAGTGAGGAGATGTGACAAATCATTAATCTAATTTTTTCCAAAACTAGGGAGTCCAACAAACAGAGATTGACTTTTACTAGGGTTACTTAGTATACCCTATGATATTTTTGACTTATTTATTTACACCCTAATTTTTTATTAAAACCTAAAGGTGAAGTATTTAGCAAGAGAATACTTTAAATTTTCTCGGGCCACCCTTTGTGGGTTTTCAACCTGACAATTTTTGTGTCTCTTTCATTAGATGCTTATGGTATTCTAATTTAGACCATTATAGGTTGGATTTTTAGGTTGTACAACATTGAACAAAGTGCATGCAGTTTATGGCCATGACACCCATGGACCTAATATAAGGGATGGTATATAATAACCTAATTAGGATACCCAGGGTCTGGAGTACCCAATAAACTTTTCAAGAAAAAGATGATAATATTGAAAATCATGGATCAAGGTTCTCAGGTGATGAGTGATGATATGGTACAATTATACTGGGAGAGGTTTGTATCACACTAGAGTTTTGAGTTATTCCACAGTACTTTCAGGGCTCACAAGGATTGGAATTTACTTTTTTTCATAGTGACACATTTGGCTGACAGCCATAGGCATATATGCAGGATCCATGGGAATATATGCATTATTAAGAAAAGGTTCCCTTAAAGGTGGATAAAATTTACACAAGCTATGAAATATTTATGGAAACCTGAGGTTATCAAGGCATGAAATATAGTTTATGTAATGAGTTCCTTTAAAATATGATGGATTCACCTTGTACTTTGGTTAATGGGGGTAAGGTTCTTTTGGTCCATTGATAAGTTATAAATCATGGGTGATGGTCTTTATAGTTTATTGTCTTGTAGTGAGGGAATATTTTATTTCACGCAGGTTAACATCATGTGGAATGGATGTGTCCCATGAAGTTTATTTTCATGCAGTAAGAACATTTTCCATGAAGTTAAACATCATGTAGTATGGATGTACTTCCATGCAGTTTAACGTTATGCAGTAAGGATGTACTTCCATGCAGTTTAACATCATGTGGTAACGAAAAATATGAACATACATAAAAATGTGGAAATGTTGAGGATGAGTCTATGGGTGGGTGTCTTGGTGTCACTACATATCTCAAGTTGATGAGAATCAAGACATGAATAGTTCTATATAGGAAACGCTCCACGTAGGTCTAACCCATACGCTGTGGTGGGCATTTTTTTCATCGATTGTTGTAACTGGGCCTAGGATTAGAGTTTTAAGTGTCACTATGTATCCTATGATGATGGGAATCAAACCACATGTAGTTCTTAAAAAAACATTAAATTTAAATTAATGCGGAAAGGACTCAAGCTATGCCTTTTTAATGTCATTCATTTAGGACCAAAATGATCATTTATAAGGATATTATGCCTTTTTTGTGTGTGAGAGCGCTTTCTAGAACTCCTAAGACATCTTGAAATATGATCAGTTTGAGAAACAAGGAATGAAAAGTGTTTCTACAACTATAAAGATTAATTTTATAGTGGGAAAGGGGTATTTTTTATCATGTGGTTATTGGATAAAGATATAGGATCGAGAAATTCCTACATATCTCCCTGGAATGAGAGTCAAGCCACATGTATTTATAAGAAACCTATGAATTTTAATGTCATGCGTAAAGGACATCTCCTGTGTAGTTTAATATCAAATAGTAAGGATGTGGATAACCTAATGTGAAGGGAAAATGAATATTATGGATTTGTGCAATTTTACATCATTCAGTAAGGATGCAGATCACCCAACATGAATGAAGATGGGTTTCATGAGACCATGTAGTATATTTTCATGTCATAAGGAAGATAGATGTCATGTAGTTTAATATCATTCTTCCAGGATACCTCTGTATCATTTAACATCATTTTATACAGGATGAGCTGGTACAATTTAACATCATATTACCAGGAAAAATAGAGGGGCTTACACTGTTGGGAATTCCCATTATGATAACAGCTATGAAAAGTATTTCTTGAGAAACCACACATTGCTGAGTATTGTGATACGCTCCTCATCCATTGTGGTCAATTAGTAATACCCATTATGATATACCTTATATGATGTAAGGTCACTCCCACTTTGGTTCCATATTTGGGGGATTCTTTCCTAGTATCATTGGGGTTCTGAAGCACCAATACCAGTTCTCATTGGAAAAATGAGTGGAGGTGAACTATTATATTTATGGTATGTGAAATTCAAATTCTGATGGATTTCATGGTTGTACAATGTTCACAACTTATTCTCATAAATCCACTCCAATTTTATATCAAACCTACACTTTATTTCATACATAAACATGATTTATTACATAAAACCTTCACTTGATACAACATAGAAGATTGAGAGGTCTAGTGTCTTTGGGACTTAGGAACATTGCATAACAACTTAAAGCATAGAACACAAAATCTTATTGAAAACATCCTTTACAAGACCACTATATTCCCTCATACTTAGCATTGAATGGGATAACCTGAGGACATGCATAAGAAAATGGTGAGCTATAAAGCCTAGTAAGTGAGTAAACAAGGAATAACATGAATATTAAAAAAAATTATAGGAAATAAGAATTTCAATTGAGCATAAGAGAAACATGAACATAAAGGCATGATAAATCATGATAATCATAACATGGAAATGTGGAAACAACATATAACATGGAATTAGCATGAGCCAAGAGTCATTGCACATGGAGCATGGGTAAACCCTAATTGCACATTTAGCATGATTAAACCCTCATTGCACTTGAATTATAATGAGTCAACACTCATTTCACCTGAATTATCATGATACTATACTTTACTTAATGCATTGAAGCACTATCAGAGCACAACATTCTTAAATACTTCATTTCATGCATAAGTGTGCCCCATGGATCAAACAACACGGAATAAATCATCATAATTTATTCCAACATAATAGGATGTTGAATATATACATGAATATTTATAATCAATAAGTAAATGTTCATAAAGGTGTATACCCTTGATAGAGAAATGGGCATGGTATTCACTACACAATGACATTGGATTGGAAAATCATAGTGCAATTTCGGCAACATAACAACGTAAAATAAGAACTCATAAAAAATGGTTGATGAGAGGGAAAGGGGTTTATCATCAAATTTACATGAAGTGGATAGTAAGGGGTCATATAGATACTTGTCCCAACAAACTTAAAGGAATTTAGATGCATAATACAAAATAATTACTTGGATGTAAATGAAGGGAGAGAAATCCCTCAAAGAATTTTGGCATGGTAATAGGTGTACATGGGAGGCATTAATGAGAGACAAAGGGGTCTACCATCATTCAAAAATAAAGATTGAAGTATTAGGGAGGTTTAAAATAATACCTCAACATTTTTAATTGAATAAAATGGTCATAACAACTTAGAGAAAATTGGACAAAAATGAAAAAGGAAGAAATCACTTACTTGAAAGTGTGTTTCCAACGGCTTGTGAGAGGCTTGAGAGAGGCTTCTTGGGAGCATGGGGTGACTTAGGAGGATTATAGAGAGAGGAGGGACAAAGTTGTATGAACTCCAAATGCTTTTAGTTAAGAGGAAGTGGGAGCTTGGGTGGGTTTATATAGGAAAGGAGAGGAATTCTATATTATTTAGGTTTGGGACACCGCACATTAAACTAATCAAAACCACAAACCGTCCCATGGTTTTTCCCATGGTTTTTGCCAAAGGGGAGTGTAAAAAAATATTTTATAAGTACAATGGCCGAAATTCTTAAAATAATAGGGTTTATTATGTGGAGGTGAGTCACACTCTCAAGGAAAACAATTTAAAAAGAAAAAATCTTTTATAAGCCTTGAAGGGTTCACTAAAGCTTTGTAAAATAAATCAAACAAACCCAAAATCACATTATTTCAAAGGTAAAACATATATTTTCCAAACATGATGTTTATCGTATTTTATTACATCACGATTGGGTCTTTATGATGTCATAAAACACATTATATATTTAAATGGTATTTATTTTTTACCCAAGAAATCGATTATCATAGAAAATTATGAAAAATTCACTGTTGGATAATTTCGACATCCTGATTCCAAAAATAATATTCATTTTATCTAAATAGTTTTCTAAATATGTGAATTTTTTTCTTTTAAAAAAACCAAAATTTATCTAAAATTTATTGGTTTTCATAAAAACAACTTTCAAAACTTAATAAAAAATTACGATTACATTCATAAAATTATATGATCATTTATATTTCATAAAAAGTAATTTAATAATAATAATATTTTATTAAAATATTATTTAATTAAAAAATCCATTAATTCATCAAAATAGATTTCTTAGTTGAATATTAACTAGAAATACTATTTGAGCTTTAAAAACTATTTGCAAAGTAACAATAGCAAAAAGAATGTATATTATCTATACAAGAATAATGTATATAATTGTAATACTAGGGTTTCTTTACATAACCCCTTAAAAACACCCGCATAAGACCTTAGGGTAAGGTGCGCAACGGTGAAAGACTCTTGGGGTGGCTCGGATAACATTTCTCGAGTGGTAATCTCTATCAACTTCTACTTCTCTCGTAGGCGGTTCTGCTCGAGCTTAACGTATTTAAGCTTGGCTTGGGCTTGGTCAAGAGAGAAGACCAATGATGCCACCTCCTTTCTGAGCTATGAGAAATGGGATTTGTATGGGGCAAGTCTACTGGAAGAGGCAATCGCTTCCTTTTTCTGAGTAAATTAGATTTGTTAAAGCCCTATATTTATACTAATCATGTGATCACTGTTCAATGGATATATTATAAATGATCACAATTCTTAACAATATTTTAAAATCCAAAACCTAAAACCAAATAAGTGCATACATTTTTCATAACCATAAGAAGAAATTTAAATAGACCAAGAGGATTTTTCATTAATGAATTTTTGGGTTGTTACAATCTTCGCCCCTTAAGAAATTTCAACCTCAAAATTTCCATTTCCTACACTAAAACAGATGTGGGTAACTTGTCTACATCACATCCTCCGATTCCCATGTCATTTCAGAAAATTTGTGGTTTCTCCACAACACCTTGACTAGGGGAATTGTCTAATTTCGTAGAACTTTTTCTCTACGATCTAAATCTTCACTGGTTTCTCCTCATAATAAAGATCATCCTCTAACTATACTACCTCTAAAGAGAGTACATGTGAAGGGTCTGGAATGTACTTTCTTAAGAGGGATACATGAAAGACATCATGTAATTTGGCCATGGTAGGTGGAAGTGCTAGTTGATAGGCCACATCCCTGACACGATCAAGAATCTCTAAGGGGCCGATGTACCTAGGAAATAACTTCCCTTTCATTCCAAACCTCATGACCTTCTTCCATGAAGATATGCATAGAAATACTATATCTCCTACTTTAAACTCACGTTCTCATCAACGGTTCTTTGCATAACTAATCTGTTGACTCTGGGATACCTTGATATGCTACTGAATGGTTTTCACCTTCTCCACCATTTCATCGACCATTTCTAGTCCTAACATCTTACACTCACTGACTTTATCCCAACATGTCAGTGTTCTGTACCTCTTCCCATAAAAGGCTTCAAAAGGTTCCATTCAGATTCTTGAGTGGATATTGTTATTGTAGGAGAATTCAACGAGTGGAAGATGTTGGTCCCACCCTACATTGAAGTCCATAGAACATGATCTTAACATGTCCTCCAGTTTCTGAATAGTTTTCCCAGATTGGCCATCAGTTTGAGGATGATAGGTCATACTAAAGTTTAGTTCAGTATCTAGATCATGTTGACGACTCTTCCAAAACTTATAGGGGAATCTTGGATATCGAACGGATATAATAGATAATGGTACTCCATGCAGCCTTACCACTTCCCTGATATATATTAGTGCCAGTTGATCTGATGATAAATCCTCCCAAATTGAAAATAAGTGTGCAGACTTTGTAAGAAGATCCACAATAACCCTGATTGCATTGTTGCATTTGGATGTCTTCAGAAGTCTGGTGACAAAGTCCATGGTGATGTTCTCTGATTTCCATGCTGGTATGGGTAATGGTTGCATCATCCCCTTAGACTTATGCCTCTCTACCTTTACTTGCTGACTCACCAGGCACTTTGATATATACTCAGTGATCTCCTTCTTCATATTATCCCATGAATAATGATCTTGGAGATCTTGATACATCTTTCAGTTTCCTGGATGAATAGAGAAATTCAAACTATGTGCATCATCAAAAATGCCCTTCTTCAGCTTCGGACATGATAGAACACATAATTTTTTCCCAAATCTCACAATTCCTTCTTCATTAACATTGAACTCTGAGAATTTCCCTTTTCTAAAAGCTTCATCTTTATTTTGAATTCTCACATCATCCTTTTGATCATCCTTTAACTTTTCCAAAATATATGGTTGGGCAATCATTTGTGAAAGGATTGATGATTTTCCCTTCTTTATGATTCCCATGTCCACATTCATCAAATCTAGGAAGATTGGATCCTTTTCAATTTTCATAAATTATAGAATTGTTGGGTCCTTTCTTCTTAGAGCATCCACCACCTTGTTTACTTTCCCATGCTGGTAATGGATTGAGCAGTTATAGTCTTTGATCAGCTCTAACCATCTTCATTGGTGCATATTCAACTCTTTCTATGTGAATATATATTTTAGGATTTTGTGGTCCATATATATTTCACACTTCCCCCCAAAGAGATAATGCCACCAAAATTTTAAAGTGAAGATCACCACATCCAACTCCATATCATGCGTTGTATAATTCTACTCATGAACTTTCAATTTCCTTGAAGCATAACAATGAATTTTTCATTTTTCATCTACACATAGCCCAGGACCTTCTTCGAAGAATCACTAAATACCACAAAAAATTCTCCACATGTGGGTAATTTGAGAACGAGTGCAGTGATAAGCCTCCTTTTCAACTCCTAGATGCTTTATTCACATTCATCACTCCACGAAAACATCACTCCCATTGGAGTTAGCTTGGTATTAGGGTTGGAAAATCATGATAAATTTCTCATAAATCGTCGATAATATCTAGCTAACCCCAAGAATCTACAGATATCTATTACCGATTTTGGCATTGGCCATAAATCTATTGCAGTTTTCTTGGAGGGATCCACTAATATCCCATTTCTTGTGATGATATAGACCAAGAATGCAACCTCCTTTTACCAGAACAAACAATTTCCATACTTTTCATAAAGATTTTCCTTTCACAAGGTCTCTAGTACAGTTCTTAGATACTCCTCATGTTCGTCCTTGGTTTTGGAGTATATGAGAATATAATCAATAAATACTACCAAACATTTGTCTATGTAATCCCTAAATACTATATTCATCAAGTCCATGAAGATCTCTAGATCATTAGTGATCTTAGAAGGCATTACTATGAATTCATTGTGCCTGTATCTTGTACGAAAAGTAGTCTTGTAGATATCTTCCTTCTTCACCCATACTTGATAATATCCTGACCACAAATCCACTTTGGAGAAGTATTGTTCTCCACGTAGCTAATCAAACAAGTCATCAATTCGTGGGAGAGGATACTCATTCTTTATCATGATTTTGTTAATATCACGATAATCGATGAAAAGGCGCATTGACCCATCCTTTTTCTTGATGAAGAGTACTAGTGCACTCCATGGTGAAGCACTTGGGCATATAAACCCTTTATCCAGATTCTTCTATAGTTGTTTCTTCATCTCCTCAAGATTCACAGTACCCATTCTATATGGAGTCTTGAATATTGGCAACACCTAGGGTATAAGGTCAATTGAGAATTCAACATATCTTCTAGGAGGAAGACCAGAAAATTCCTTGAGAAACACTTCAATGAATTCTCTCACAATAGGCATGTCTTCAAGGATGGTTTCCTACTTAGACTAAATCATCTGATATAGATAAATGTGCTCATAGGGAAATAATATCCATACTTGAGATGATGGAGCTAAAAAAGATTCATCTTCCTCCTTACTCTTGTACAAAATCAGTGGTCGATTCTCTATATGGAGAGAGATTTCTCTATCACAGAAATTTATGTTGGATCTATATAAGGAAAGCCAATCCATGCCAAGAATTGAATCAAATTACACCATAGTGAGTATGACAAGGTTCTCCAGGAATTTAAATCCACCGATTAAGACAGGAGAGGAGTTATATTCATGGGATGCAATGATTTTCCCATTTTTCTTACTCACCGACATCTTTAATTCCATTATTTGTGGTGGTTTTGGTATTGTTACACTAAACTTTAGAGATATAAAAGAATGTATAGAACCTGAATCAAAAAGTATGTTCGCTATTCTTGAATGAATAACTAACATACCTATCAACACATTGTTGTTGGGGTTCACTTCTGTAGTAGTGATGGAAAAAATCTCACCCTTGCTGCGTTGGAGGATATTGGTTGCCTCCGAAAACCCTTGTCTTAGGGAAATGATTTGAAAGATGCCCTAGTTATTTGCAGTTGAAGCAATGAACAATGCATTGAGAGTATAAGGGAGTGTTCCTCTCCTCTATAACAACCGTTGGTTTTTCTTGTCAGCAGATAATGTCTAGGTTCCCTTACCTTCCACACCTAAAGCATTTCCTCGGCCCCTTCAAGAAATTTTGAGGGTGCTTCTTTCCACACCTTTGGCAAGTAGGGTGCTGGATTTTCTTAGCACCTTTGGATTTATCCATCGGACCACCAGAATTGAAGTCCACCTTATGCTTCTTATCCCCATGATACCCTTGAGGTTTTCCAATCCCCATTTCAACCTTGAGGTCACATCAGACAATTTCCTCATAACTTTCAAAGTCGCAGATTGCCAGGGATTTCCGCAGGCTAGGTTTCATCCCACCAAAGAAGCCGTCATCCTTGCATTCGGGGGGTAATGACAAAGCCAGAAGCGTATCGTGCATGCCTTGTGAAGTTTTCCTCGTACTCTCTGACAAATTCATCATCTTTTTTCTTGAGGGTAAGGAAGTCCCTTTCCATCTTAATCTAGAGGGTGTGTGGAAAATATTTATCAAAAAACATCTTCTATAAATCCTTCCATTCTAATGCCTCAATGTCCTCTTAAGGCTTTGAATTTTTAATTAATTTCCACCATTGATAGGATTCACCCTCCATATATACAATAAGTATCCAGAAGAACCCTCTCTTGTTCGGAACATTTAAGGATGGAGAAGATATTTTCAATGGAGTTGATCAATTGTTTGGCGATTGAGGGATCAAATTATCCATTAAAAGTAGGAGGCCTTTGTCTCATGAAGCTCTCGATAGAGACTTGTTTTTTCTTTGGGGGGGTGAATGTTCCTCTTGGGTCATGTTTCTATTCAATTATTGAGTTATGTGAAAAATTATCTTGAAAAAGTTTGTTATTCCTACTACCATCGGATTGAGAATCTTATTAGAACAGTCATCACATTGGTCTTCACATCGGTTGTTAGCCCGAGTCCTATTATTACCAGCCATTGGATAGAATAAAAGGATAGTTAGGGATAACACATAAAGGGTAATCCAAGGAAAAAATAGATGACTTATACATAGCTTTTATTTCCTTAACTTATGAATCTATAGGCCTCAATTTATGTTATCCATGATCTACTTTCTCACATAGGGGATTTTTTTGTTCCATTAATAATGGTTCATACTATGCTTGTAAATTTACCAATGCGTATCCCTCAGGAGTGTCATAACCAAGAGTGTAGAAAGTCCCATTGTCATGTACCAGGATACCCCAGGTTATGCCCGAAACTCCTTGTTGGGGTTTTCACCCCTAGGTACATCTTTTCCAGAGCCGCCTCTACCAACTTGTATCCAAATAGGGATGTATTTTCTTAATAAACCACGTACACAATAATCAAAAAAACATAGGGATGTTTTTTTATACTTCGTTTTATCCCTAAGGCTTTACTAGGTTTTTCTAATCCTAATCCCAAAAATAACTAAATCTATCCTATGATACCCACTATAACAACCCTGATCATTATTTCATACTAAAACAAGATTTATTACATAAAACCTTACCTTGATACAACATTGATGATAGAGGTTTATAGTGTGTTTGGGGATTAGAAACATTAAATAACATCATAATTCATATAAAGCAACATCTTATTGAAAACTCCCTTTACATGACCACTATATTACCTCGTACATAGCGTTGCATGGGATAATCTGAGGACATGCATTATAAAAGGGTGATCTATACAGCCCAATAAGGGAGTAAACAAGGAATAACATGAATATTAAAATACATTTTAGGCAATCCGAATATCAATGGAGCACAAGATAAACATGAACATAAATGCCTGGTAAAGCATGATAACCATAACATGGAAATGTGGCAATAACACATAACATGGAATTAGCATGGGCCATGGATCATTGCACATGGACCATGGGTAAACCCTAATTGCACATGAAGCACGAGTAAACCCTTGTTGCACTTGAATTAGAATGACTCAACACTCATTGCACGTGAAATATCATGATACTATACTTTACCCAATGCATTGGAGCACTATCAGGGCACACCCTTCTTAAATATTTCATTTCATACATAAGTGTGCCCCATGGATCATACAACATGGAATCAATAATAATAATTTATTCCAAAATAAAGGGATGCTGAATAAATAAATGAATCTTTACAATCAATAAGTAAATTTCTATAAAGTTGAATACCCTTGATAGAGAAATAAGCATGGTATTCACTAAAAAATGACATTGGATTGGAAAATTTTAGTGCAATTTCAGCAGTATAATGACGTTAAATAAGAACTCATAAAAATGGTTGATGAGGGATAAATTGGTGTATCATAATATTTACATGAAATGGATAGTAATGGGTTCATATAGATACATTCACCAACAAATGTAATGGAATTTTGATGCATAATACAAAATAATTACTTGGATGTAAATGAGGAGAGAGAAATCCCTCACAGAATTTCCGCATGGTAATAGGTGTACATGAGAGGAATTAATGAGAGAAAATGGTCTCACATCATCCAAAAACAAATAGGCAAGTATGGTTGAGGTGTAAAATCATACCAAAACAATTTTAATTGAATACAAAATGGAATAACAACTTAGATAAAATTGGACAAAAATGAGAAAGAAAGAAATCCCTTACTTGGATGTGTGCTTCCAAAGGCCTGGGAGAGGATTGAGAGAGGATTATTAGGAGACTGGGGATCCTTGGTAGGATTATATAGAGAGTTTTTTAGAGTTTGGATGAACTCAAAAGGCTTATAGTGAAGAGGAAGTGGGAGGTTGGGTGGGTTTATATTGGAAAGTATAGGAATTCTTTATTATTTAGGTTTGGGACACCACACATTAAACTAATCCAAACCACAAACCAACCCATGATTTTTCCCATGTTTTTTTTCAAAAGTGATTAGAAAATAATATTTTATTAGTCCAATGTATTAAATTCTATAAATAATAGGGTTGCTTATGTGGATGTGAGTCACACTCTCAAGGAAAACAATTTAAAAAGAAAAAATGTTTTATAAGCCTTGAAGGGTCCACTAAAGATTTTTAAAATAAATCAAACAAACCCAAAATCAAATTATTTTAATGTTAAAACATATATTCTCCGAACATAATGTTTATAGTATTTTATTACATCACTATTGGGTCATTATGATGTCATAAAACACATTATATATTTAAACAGTATTTAATTTTTACGCAAAAATTCGATTGTATCAGAAAATTATGAAAAATTCACCATTGGATAATTTAGACATCCTTATTCTCAAAAATAATATTCATTTTATCAAAATAATTTTCTAAATAGATGAATTTTTACTTTTAAAATAAAAAACCAACATTTATAGAAAATTCATGGGTTTTGACAAAAACAGCTTTCAAACCATAATAAAAATTACAATTGCATTCATAGAATTATATGATCGTTTATATTTAATAAAAAGTATTTTAATAATTATAATATTTTATTAAAATATTATTTAATTAAAAAATCCATTAATTCATCAAAATATATTTCTTAGTTGAATATTAACTAAAAAAACTATTTGTGATTTAAAAACTGTTTACAAATTAACAATAATAAAAAAAATGTATATTCCCTTTACATGAATAATGTACATAATTGTATTTCTTGGGTATTGTTACAAAACCAATTAAAACTCTTGCATAAGACCTTAGGGTAAGGTGTGAGATAGTGATATACTCTTAGGGTGTCTCAGATAACATTGCTCGAGTG
This sequence comes from Viscum album, assembly GCA_963277665.1. Classification (NCBI taxonomy): domain Eukaryota; kingdom Viridiplantae; phylum Streptophyta; class Magnoliopsida; order Santalales; family Viscaceae; genus Viscum; species Viscum album. Next base: position 1,484,556,063 of record OY728141.1, read on the forward strand.
GTAATCTCTATCAATGTCCACTTCTCTCGTAGGTGGTTCTTCTCGAGCTTAACGTATTCAAGATCTGCTTGGGATTGGTCAAGAGTGAAGCCCAATGATTTCACCTCCTTTTTGAGCTCTGATAAATGGGATTTTTATGGGGAAAGTATACCGAATGAGGTCATTTCATCCTTTTTCTAAGTAAATTGGATTTGTTAAAGCCCTATATTTATATTAATCATGTGATCAGTGTTCAAAGACTATATTAGAAATGGTAATAATTCTTAATGGTATTTTAAAATCCAAAACATAGAACCAAATAGGTTCATATGCTTTACATAACCATAATAAGACATTTAAAAAACCAAATTGAATTTCCATTAATTAATTTTTGGGTCGTTACAAATTTTTTCTGTTGATTTTAAGATTTATCATCATATGAGAGTTATCTGAAGATTGATATTTGGAGTGAAGGGGTTTGGACTTCTATGGGTAACACCAACTCGGACCCATACACCGGTGAGTATGGAATTTCTTGTGTAGTTGTATGTGTGGTGGTATGGTATGCCCATAGAGCATAGAGTAGTTTTTCAAGCCAAGGCTTCTTATCATTGTTCACCATAGTCTAAATTATATTCAAAAGAGTCTTATTTAAGACCTCTATATATCCATTTTCCACTGTATGATAGTGATTGTACTCGATGTTGTACTCTTTGTAGAGTTTCATCAATTTTTTTGAATAGAATTTGGTGTTGTTATCCACCAATATTGTGTGAGGGACCACAAACCTGGCGATGATATGGAAATTTTTTATTTTTATGATGTTCTTCATCCCAAATTACATTAGGCTTATTGCCTCATACGGTTTATAAAAGAAGTTGGTGGCTGTAAGGATTTACATGAAATTCTTAGATGTGGATAGGGGATATAGCTCCATGACATCCATTCCCCAAACATCAAATGTCCCAGAATATTTAGCTGTATATAGTAATTATAGAGGATAATGGATGAAGTTTTCATAAATATGGTATGCATGAATTTATTTTTGAATTCCAAATTGTCTTGTATCATAGTTTTCAAGTAACATACCATACTCTTAATTTGGTGAGATATCCTGGTCCTAGATTGATGGGTGCTGCAAGATCCTACATATACTTCCTTTATGGTGGTGAAAATCTATCCTTCCACTATTCATATGATGAGGATTTTATCAAATCGATGCTTATAGAGGGTTTTATTCTCATTTGGACCATCCAACAGAGTGAAGTTCAATGTACGACACTGAATCTATAACCTTTCTAATCAATCTATCTGGAGAGTCCAATTTTGGACATAACATATTTTTGGATCCATCCATCCAAGGGTGGTCGTTGGTTTATGATGCTCTGGGGTGGTTTTGACCTGATCGATTTATTCCATATCACAAATGAATATCATTGAGACCATTCATTCATGTGTGATAGGGAATATTTCTTCTTAATGATCGGGGTCATCTAGGATGGTTGTCGAATTGGCCAATGCATCATCATGAGCATTTTGTGATTGGGGAACATGGAAAAATGTGGGCACAAAAGGTAACTCTAGTATCATTCATTTGATGTAGCAAGTGGGGGGCCAGTTTATTTTTGATGGCACATTCACCCTTGATCTATTTATCACTAGCTTTGAGTCCCCTTTGATTTTCATGTAGTTTATTTTCAAATATAGGTGATTAGACACTAAATGAGGCTAAAATTAATTTTAATATATTTAATATTCATGTTCCTTATTATTAATAAACACCATTTTAGTGCATTTTACACTTTGAACATCATTTCACATTATGATTGTAATACCTTCTTAAAATGCACTATTATGTGGTACATTTTTGAACATCATTTAAAGAACCCAATGATTTATCTGATTTTAAGGAATTTAATTATCCATATTTCAATTTTATATTTTTGGAAATTGATATACACTTCAATAAGAACATGTTTCATTCAGGGATCAATGGATAATTCATGGAAGAAGATGGGGATATTTTGTGATGAAAGGAAGAAATTCTAGAGATGACAGATTGGAAACCAGCCCACTGATGAGAATGTGGGACCCACATTACAAACCCAATGAAGCCCAAATTTCGTGTGATGATAGAAGAAATTTATAGTAACAAATAATTCTTCAAGAGACAGTGCTAATTCCTCCTCCATTGTGGCCATTTATGCGGTCCAAGTTAGAGATAAAATTCTGTGACAGATTCTGCGGCCCAGAAAAACATTCCCACTAATATAATCATATCTCAGAAACCACAACTCCAAATGGGTCCAAATTGTACAGGAGGGTAGAAGACATCCGCGGCTCCATTTTCTTGTTCTATGGAATACTCTGATTCGGCCATCTAAAATGTCATACAAGCACGTCTATTTGGTGGATGCAAGCTGACTGCCACCTCAGGTCAAGGGTGGAAAAGTCTCATCTCCCTTACTTTACACCACCCTAGGCCTACAATACTCAAGTGGGATATTTTTTACGGTTTGAGGCTCGACCCAGGGCTCCCAAAATTCCTATTTAAGGCAGTGGTGGTGAATGAGTTTTTCATCTTTGGTGCTTTGTACAATTGTAATGTTATGCTGCGTTTTTGTTGTCTCAAGTTTGTCTTTCACTTGTAAGTTGTTCAATTCACTTTAGTTTCTTAATAAAAGTTCTTATTCTGCTCTTATTATGTTGTTATTAATATCACTTTTTTACTGTTGGTTCAAGGTGTGAATTTATTCACACTAAACCTTGTGAAATTATCACACAACGGTGGAGTGATCATTATTTCATTGTTTTTTTACTTCTCCATTTCCTCCCTCACAAGCCTACTTTCCGCTTCCATTGAAACCGTAGAATCAATGGAGGGCTAACCCACATATGGGTTGATCCAAGGGAGTAGAAACAGTCTTAATTGGATGTTATTTATCACTCCATTAATGTATAATCACTTCTTTAATTGAGATTTTTATTTGATGATTTTTAATCGCCATCGTCCTTGTCGAATTTAAGGCCACACACTTTAAGTGCTAATAAGATCCTTTACCTTGAAGTTCTCAAATCATTGATGCTTCAATTGTATAGTTGATTAGTATTAAAGGGCGTAGGCATTGAACCAGTAAGTTATGATGTTGTATGATATTGTTAAATGAACCCATCTCAGATATAAGAAATTGAAATCATTGAAAAGGAAATACGTCCAATCCACCCCTTGTAATAACCAAGGATCAACCCTTCTCATAATATGAATTCACTTAAGATTTTTAGTGTTAACTTAAACCCATCTAAAATCAACCCATGTTGGCCACTTAATAGCCAAAAACAGTCCATAGAATGTATGTGTCCATAGGTTACTTCTTAGGTCTCTGAGGATTCGACAACCCAAGCTAAACTACAAGAACCGTTCTACCTTTATCTCTTGGGTAAATCTGAGTGAGAATAAACTTTTGGCGCCATTTCCAAGGATCCATGTAAGTCATCTAAACACCAATTCTATTCTCCCCCATTTCTTCTTTTCTCATCAAAATTCTCTTATCTTGTCCCTTTCTCATTTTTTCTTTTGGCACATGTCCGCCTACACCCACGATCAATCAAACCGTCTAGTTAGTGTGGATAGTCCTGGGGTTGGGGAGTCAATTACACCAAGGGAACTTTTTCCATTAGATAATAATCTTCCTAATATTCCAGATTCCAAAATTGAGCCAATATCAATGGAAGGTCTTCAAAGAAACCAACTCATAAACCCGGGTGGAAACCAAAATGGAAACCCAAATGAGGCAGCCCCAAACATGGGGAATGCAGTTGATCAAACCATGAATGACTACCTCACACCTTCTTGGACCAATGTCCCCTCATGAATTAGAAACAATTACCTAGGATATTAAAACTACATCTTTAAACCCCATGTCCTAAACCACCTTCCCACATTCAATGGAATGGATTCGGAGATGCCATACCTTCACATTAAGGAGTTCAATGACATTGTAGAAACAATGTGTCCCCCACATTAACTAGAATCAGCTAAGATGAGGATATTTCCTTTTTCTTTAAAGGATCGAGCTAAAAATTGTCTAAACAATTTGATACTATCATACATCAACTCTTGGGACCATCTACAAAGAGAATTCTACAAAAAATACTTTCCCCACCACAAAACAATTGCACTTAAAAAGAGTTTCCAAAACTTTTTTGAAAAAGAGGGAGAGTCATTCTATGAAACATGGGAGAGGTTCAAAGACACTCTAAACATGATTACACACCATGATTTTTCTATTATTTAACAAGTTAGAATTTTATATGAAGGGTTCGGTCCGGGGAACAAACAATTCATTGACATGATGTGTAATGGAACCTTTAAAAAAAAAGCCCCAAATGATGCTTACGAGTATCTAGAAATCCTTTCTGAAAAAAACCAAACATGGGGAACATTACCTTTTTATGAAAAGACAAAAAGAACTACTGGAATTCATACACTTAGATAAGAGGAATGCCTTAGGGATAAACTTGCAGCACTCTCTAGGAAGGTTAAAGAGATAGACCTTAGGAAAGTCCATGAAATCCAAACTGTTGACCCTGTTTGCACAATTTGTGACAAACATGACCATAAGACAGACAACTTCCCAACCATTTCATCCATCAAGGATGTTCTTTTAGGAGGACCCCTAGCGGAAGTAAATGCTTTGAACTTTCAAAAGCCTCAATACCAAAAAAACTTCAACCCAAGGTATAATGACCACCCAGGCTTCCGCTGGAAAGATAACCAACAACCTAGCCAACCACAGGGACAAAATACTTACACCCATCAGAACTACCAAACCCATTACCAGTTCCAAACCCAACCTATCCAATACTAACAGCCACCAGTCCATTTTCAATAGACCATACCACCTCCAAAATATCCCCCTGGGATAATCCAATCTTCTCAAGAACCAACCCAAACTGTTCCACAAAGCCTACTAGAACAACTCTGCAAACAAATGGAGAGGATGAACTCAAAAGTCTCATCCCTTAAACAAGAACTTCAATCCATCCAAACTAGAAAGGCACCCATGCCTACTCAGGTGGTGTCATCCTCAACTTCAAGGGGAGAGTCAAGTTTTACACAAACAACTCATGAACAACTAAAGGCTGTGACTGTTTTAAGAAGTGGAAAATCAATTGAGAAACCTGAACAACTAATTCAGAACCCACCTGAAGATTAAAACTTGGATGAAAATTCAAATAAAAAAAATGATCAAACTAAAAAACAAGATAACATTGTCAAAGAAACAACTCTTCAACAAACAACCCCACAATCTGCACCATTTTCTCAATTCATGAGGGGGAAACCCAAGCCTGAACTGAGTGAAACCTTGAGGGAAATCTTCTCACAAGTCAAGTTGAACATTCCCTTCTCGATGAAATCCAATCCATACCTGCCTACTCAAAGTAACTTAAGGACTTGTGCACTTTTGAAATAAAATTTTCACATAAAAACCAAGTCCTTTTGGCTGCTAATGTGAGTACCGCAATTCAAGGGACCATACCTCCTAAGTTGAAAGACCCGGTTGCCCTTAAATCAATGTTGAACTAGGAGAGAGAAAATTTTTCAAGGCCTTGTGTGACCCAGGTGCTAGTGTCAATATCATTCCCTATTCTGTGTACTTCCAGTTAGGCCTGGAAGAACTCCAAACCACATCTGTCACACTTCAACTTGTTGATCGTAGTATTAGGGATCAAAAGGGGATTTTAAAGGACGTTCTGTTAAAGGTTGAAAACTTCATCTACACTTTGGACTTCATTGTCCTTGACAACCATCCAATCTTAGGAAATAAGGAACAAACCCCAATAATCCTTGTCTGTCCTTTTCTTGCAACAATCAACTCTTTTAACCGAGTCCGAAATGGTAACATGACCATCACCTTTGAAAACATGAGTCTAGACTTGAACATCTATAATGCAAGCTCACAAATAGGTAATGATGAGAACATTCATGAAGTAAACATGATAGGAAGCATTGATAATGAATCCATAGAACAACAAGGAATTATTTGATTAATGTTTAAGTCAGGATGAGATTGATTTCATTTTTTCACATGAAGGAAGTTTATCTCCTTGGCTTTAATCATTTTCAAATTGCTCTAATGATGAAGTCTTAGGTCCAAAAATTAGTGAAACCTTTCAGGAAACCACTTTCATGTAGACCACTCAAACTTCCTTCCCTAAATCTGATCAAACCAATCTAGTAGATGAAACATCTATATGTGGGGAATCAATCCTATATAAAAAATTAGGAAATAAAATTGATCTTGATCCAATTTCCCAATCTTCTACTGAAATTCTGAACCGACATGTGCTTGAATTGAAGGAACTTCCCGCTGCACTCAAGTATGCTTTCCTAGGGGACAGTAAAACACATTCTATTGTCATTTATTCTCATCTTTAAGCCAATCATGAGATGATGCTTCTATATGTCCTTAGGAAACATAATAAAGACATTGGTTGGACCCTGTCGGATATTCCTGGTATTGTCCCACTTGTCGGGACTCATGGGATTGTTCTGGAATCTGATTCAAGTCCATGTAATCAACCACAACAGCGACTCAATCCTAATATCATGGAAGTAGTGAGGAAGGAACTTCTAAAATTGTTAAAAGCTGGTATCCTTTATCCCATAGCTGAGAGTGAGTGGGTGAGCTCAATCCAAGTGGTTCCAAAAAAGGCTAGAATCACAGTGACAACCAATGAGGATGGAGAGATTCTTCCAACTACGGTGAGTAGTGGATGGAGGGTCTGCATTGACTGTAGGAAGCTAAACGCATTCACCAAGAAGGACCATTTCCCCTTACCATTCATTGACCAAGTCCCTGAGAGAGTGGCATGTCATGACTTCTAATGTTTCTTAGATGGGTAGTAGGGTATAATAAAATTGAGGCCTCCCTAGAGGATCAAGGGAAGACTACATTCACATGTCCATTCAGAACCTTTTCCTTCAAACGCATGCCCTTTGGTTTATGCAATGCTCCTAGAACCATCCAGCGGTGCATGATGGGAATATTCTCAGACATGTTAGGGGATTTTCTAGAGGTCTTCATGGACAACTTCTCTATGTTTGGGGATACATTTAGGGATTTCTACAGAATGTGGAGAGAGTCTTGTCAATATGTGAAGAAAAAAATCTGGTCCAAAACTGGGAAAAATGCCATTTCATGGTTAAAGAGGGACTAGTTCTAGGCCATCTGGTCTCAGGTAGGGGGATTGAAGTTGATAAAGCCAATCTTGACATCATTCGTTACCTTCCATCACCCAAAAATATCAAGGAGGTGAGGTCTTTCTTTGGACATGCTGGTTTCTATAGAAGATTCATCACAGACTTTAGTTCAATCTCCCGTCCCCTTTGTGCTCTCCTAGTAAAGGATGCACCATTTTTTTTTGGACAAAAAGCTGTGAGGGTTCATTATCAACCCTCAAATCCTCTCTCACCTCTCCTCCCATTATGAAATCTCCAAATTGGAACCTTCCTCTCGTACTTATGTGTGATCCCAGTAACTTTGTTGTGGGAGCTGTGTTAGGAGAACATTATGATAAAACTTTTTATGTCATTGCTTATATAAGCAAATCCTTAAATGGTTCCCAAATCAACTACACAACTACTTAAAAGGAGTTACTCTCTATTGTGTTTGAATTAGAGAATTTTAGGTCCTACCTTTTAGGATCCCCCATCACTGTGTTCACTGACCATTCTGCACTAAAATACCTCTTCTAAAAACAAGATTCCATGGCTAGACTGATTAGGTGGGTCCTTCTCATAAAATAATTTGACCTCACAATCAAAGATAAAAATGAATTTGAAAATGTTGTAGCTGATCACCTCTCTAGGATGGAATTGAAAGACAACTCAAATCACCTTTTTGTGTCTAATTCATTTCCGGATGAACACCTATACTCTATGAGTGACTTCCATTGGTATGCCGACATAGCCAATTTCATAGTTACAGGAGTCATTCAAAAATTCTTAGGGAGTAAAGCTCTAAGAAAAATCCTTTCTGATGTTAGACACTATGTGTTTGATGATCCATACCTTTATAAGTTCGTCACTAACCAAGTCATTAAGAGGTGTGTCCCAGAATCTGAACAAGATTCCATCTTTAAATTATGTCATAGTGAGGCATGTGGAGGTCAATTTTCCTCTAAGAAAACATCTGCTAAGATTCTTCAATGTGGTCTCTTTTGGCCCACCCTCTCAATGGACTCCTACACATTTTTCAAAGCTTTCCTAGGTGTCAACAAGTAGGGTCCATCACAAAAATGAATCAAATGCCTATCACTCATATCTTAGTGGTTGAAATCATTGACTGTTGGGGAATTTATTTCAGGGGTCCCTTCCAAAACTCTAGGGGATACCTGTACATACTCTTCGATGTTGATTATGTCTCAAAATGGGTTGAGGCCATTTCCACTATCTCCAATGATCATCAAGTTGTGATTCTATTTCTGAAAGAGAACATATTTTATCAATTTGGAATTCCTAGGGCTATAATCAGTGATCGAGGAACCCATTTCTGCAATATCCCATTCTCTTCACTCATGTCTAAGTATGGAATTTCTCATAATGTTTCCACTGCATACCATCCTCAAACCAATGGTCAACCTGAGTTAGTAAATAGGGAGATTAAGAAAATTCTTGAAAAAACTGTCAACCCCTCTAGGAATGATTGGTCTGAGAAACTCTTAGATGATCTTTCAGCCTATCTAACTGCATATAAAACCATTTTAGGAATGTCCCCATACAGGTTGGTTTATGGAAAAGCATGCCATTTACTTGTTGAAATTGAGAATAAGGCATTTTGGGCAATCAGAACAATGAATTTCGACATTTCTTTAGCCAAAGAATAGAGGAAATTAGATCTCAATGAACTGGAGGAACTAAGGATGGTGGATTATGAAAATTCAAGGATTAATAAAGCTAGAGTTCAAGCCTACCAATCTTGAAATATCATGGTTAAACATTTTGAACTGGGAAAACATATGCTCTTGTATAGTTCAAAACATCATTTACACCTGGAAAAGTTAAGGTCTTGATGGTCATGTACTATTATAGTGCATCATTTATTCCCCTATGGGGTAGTAGAGATTCAAGATCCCACAAGTGGTTACATTTTCAAGGTCAATGGTCAAAGGTTAAAACCATTCAATGAATCATTCAATAAACAGGAAATAGAGGTTGAGTTAACTGAGCCAACCTATGAACTAGGAAAAAATTGATAGATTTAGGGTCCATGTCGGGCTAATGATGTTAAAAAAATCACTGCATGGGAGACAACCCATGGTTTTCAAGTTTCCTATCATCTTGTTGTTTTAATAAAATTTATATTTTAAATAGGATTAATTAATAATTTTTATATTTTAAAAAAAAACTAATGACATGTTCTTCTATTATGCGTATGGATGTGTATGAAAGGGGAGCACCATATTCATCCATGTCACATGGTGTGATCCCAAAGTAATACCTTACCCAGAAAATTAAAATAAGACAATTTATTAATAGTTTGATTTAAAAAAATAGAAAAACAGGAAAAACCATAAAAATGATGATACATGGAATTAAATAAGTTGTTGTGTTGTTTTTTTTGTCTGGTGTATTCGTCTTTTTATAGTTCAAGTACTATTTTGGGTGATACATGTTCAATCAAGGAGGTTCCTACTTCCCCCAATAGATCAAATGACTAATTTGGAGCAGTAAGAACTTCAACTTCAACCACCAGGTGATTTCATTCCATGATCCTTATATTCAATTTCCTTTTTGAACTTCCATTATCTGCCTCTACTCCTTCTAAATTTTCATTTCTACAAACACTGGGGACAGTGTTGTTTTACGTTTGGGGGAGATGAAATAAAAAAAATTGTGAAAAAAATGATTTGAAAAAAAATTTGAAAATGGAAGGAAAAATTCCTTTAACTTTGAACATGGTAATACACATTTCACACTTTGAAACTAAATATCAAATAATTTAGTGTGCCCTGATTCTAATTTTAATCCTTGTATAATTTCATGATCATAGATTTTGGAAAGTGTGGTTGTCCAATGTGACATTTCATCATTTATATTTTCATCCAAATAAAAAAAAGATCACAATGCACGTCCTTTGGATAGTGGGGTATTAGTTTGAGTTCATGGGGTACCCCAAATAAATAGCATAGGTTTTGTGATAATTTTAGTGTAATATGAGTATTCAAAAAAAATTTAAAAAATAAATTCACGCGTAGAGCAATTAAATGACTTAATGTGTGGCTTTCAGCAATTGGGGATCGGGACTCCATAGTTGTCTGGACCAGAGTTAGTAATTTTATCTATATTTTTGGTAATTTAAAATTGTTTTTGACTGAGTTAACTTGAGATGATGCCCGAGTATGTGGGCTTCACTTGGTGCCCTAAGGTCTTTGAGCCTGGGAGTCATCGGCAAAGTCTCGCTACAGTGGTTGACTCTTTTGAGTGCAACTTCAATTACCATGGAAAAATTGCAAAAACAAAAACAAAAAATATACAATAAAAAATGAATACTCATCTTAATATTGAAATGTGATTCCACCTAGCACTTCCATCATTTCCCCCTTGAATAAAGATGAACCCCCGTATCTATTGTGATACACAACACATCCTCATACTTAATTGATATCGGATGAAATATGGAAATGAATTTGAACAAAGGAATGGGCTTGGGATGGAGATATGCTTATGAAACAATCTTGTAATAAAATATTTTAATGGGTTTCATGATTTTTTGGTATAAGGGTTTTGGTGATCATTGTGTATCAAAATGTTTTTGGAAAAGGGAATTCAAATTTCATATTGTTGTGATATATTTTGCTCGGGACTAGAAAAATTCAAGTTGGGGGGGGGGTGTGATTAGAAACTAAATGAGGCTAATATTCATTGTTAATATATTTAATATTCATTTTATTTATTATTAATAAACACCATTTTAGTGCATTTTACACTTTGAACATCATTTCACATTATGATTGTTATACCTTCTTAAAATGCACTATTATGTGGTACATTTTTTAACATCATTTAAAGAACCCAATGATTTATCTGATTTTAAGGAATTTAATTATCCATATTTCAATTTGATGTTTTGGGAAATTTATTTACACTTCAATACAAACATGTTTCATTCAAGGATCAATGGAGAATTCATTGAAGAGGATGGGCATATTTTGTGATGAAAGGAAGAAATTCTAGAGAAGGAAGATTGGAAACTAGCACACTGATGAGAATGTGGATCCCACATTACAAACCCAATAAATCCAAAATTTACTGGGATTATAGAAGACATATAGAGGAACAAATAATTATTCAGGAGCCAGTGATAATTCGGCCTCAATTGTGGTCATTTATGCGGTCCAAGTTAGAGATAAAATTCTGGTCCAGATTCCACGGCCCAGAAAAATAGTCCACTAATACAATCTTATCTCAGGAAAAAGCTACTCCAAATAGGCCCAAATTTTACAGGAGCATAGAAGAAATCGGGATCTACATTTTCTTAGTGTATGTTACACTATGATTCTACCATCTAGAAGGTCATAAAAGTGCGTCTATTCGGTGGAAGAAAGATGGATGCCACCTCGGATCAAGGGTAGAAAAGTCTCATCTCCCTTACTTTCCAACACCCTAAGACTACCATACTCAAGTGGGATATTTTTCACTATTGGAGGCTCGACCAAAGCCTCTCAAAATTACTATTTAATGCAGTGGTGGTGAATGAGTTTTTCATCTTTGGTGTTTTGTTCAATTGAAATGTTATGCTGCAATTTTGGTCTATCATGTTTTTCTTTCACTTGTAAGTTGTTTAATTCACTTTAGTTTCTTAATAAAAGTTATTCTTATACTCTTATTCTATTTTTATTAATATCACTTTGATACCGTTGGTTCAAGGTGTGAATTTATTCACAATAAACCTTGTAAAATTATCACACAATGGTGGAGTGATCGTTATTTCATTGTTTTTTACTTCTCCATTTCCTCCCTCATGAGCCTACTTTCCGCTTCCATTGAAAACATAGAATCAATGGAGGGATAACCCACTTATGGGTTGATCCAAGGGAGTAGCAAGGGTATGGATTGGATGTTATTTATCACCCCATTAATTTATAATCACTTCTTTAATTGATATTTTTATTTGATTATTTTTAATCTTCATCGTCCATGTTGAATTTAAGGCCACACACTTTAAGTGCCAATAAGAGCCTTTACCTTGAAGTGATCAAAACATTGATCCTTCAAGTTTATAGGTGATTAGTATTAAAGGGTGTAGGCATTGAAATAGTAAGTGATTATGTAGTTTGATATTCTTAAATGAACCCATCTCAGATATAAGAAATTGAAATAATTGAAATGGAAATACGTCCAATCCACCCCTTGTAATAACCTAGGATAAACCCTTCTAATAATTTGAATTCACTTATGACTTTTAGTGTTAACTTAAATCCATCTAAAATCAACCCAAGTTGGCCACTTAATAGCCAAAAACAGTCCATAGAATGTATATGTCCATAGTTTAATTCTTAGGTCTCTGAGGATTCAACAACCCAAGATAAAATACAAGGACCGTTCTACCTTCATCTCTTGGGTAAATTTGAGCAAGAATCAATAGGGATAATTCCAAGACAGTAATGAGGGATCGTTATTATGCCTCATTATTTTTTCATCCTTTGGATAGTGAGAAAGAGTAGTGAAAAATAGATTTATGAGGAGAGATAAATAGAACCCCTAATCCAACCTGGTCGAGGATTGGGTTTTCCATCCTTTTGTCGATGGGACTTTTGGAGGCCTAATCAAAATACATTTCCCACGTCTAGGGAGTTTCATGGCCAAAAAATACATCCTCATCTAGATGCTTGGTTTCAACTGGTGTATATTTCGGTAAGGATGTGTTGTAAGTAAATTTTCTAGGGCTTTCCCTTTCACCAATTTCTATAATATAAACTAAATATATAATTACTAAATAATAAACACCCATCGACCCAAATTCCAAATCAACATATTAAAGCAAAGATTATTCTTGAGTGGATCGATGTGAGAGACAAAATGGAATTCATGGTGTTTCATTTAATGCCCAATATTTTTCACTATGAAGATGAGTCTAAGGCAGTTCTTCTCGATATTAGAGTATCGAGCCTCAGTATCTATCATTATACGACTTCAATAGAGACTATTGGAGCTCCTATAATTGTTTTTCTGTGTGAGGAGGGTGCCCGGTGAGTGATCCATGGTGGCGAAATATAAGAGGAGTAGAATCCCTTACACAATAGGTATCAGGAATAGTGGGTGCATCAAGTAATGCCTGATAATTTCCAAGTATTATTGGTAATCATCATTTCAATGATAGGTGATTCTTTTATTCATTAGCCTTATGAAGGGAGAGCATTGCTGACTAGGTTGGAAATGAATTTCTGAATATAGGTGAGGTTCCCATGGATCCCACTTAGTTCCTTGAGCTTTTTGGGAGGTGAAATTACTAATATTACACTATTATTCTTAGGGTTGACCATGATGTAGTTCTGATATACCAAAAATCCAATAAACTTCTCTGATATTTCCCTGAAAGTTCATTTCAGCAGATTCATCTTCAAACTAATTTGTTGCAACTTGTCAACGATTTTTTGAAGGTTCGTGAAGTGATCACATCACTTTTGGTATTTCACGACTAGGTTTTCAACAATATAATCTATTATCTTTCCGAATAAAAAATTAATTATATGGTGCATGTCATGTTGGTAAGTGGTGCCCATGTTCTTTAAGCCAGAGGTCATGACCTGATATCAAAATATCCTCTGAGGCACTCTAAAGGTAGTGGCTTCTTCATCTTGGGGGTCCATATTTATCTAATTTTACCTCGAGTACCCATCTAAGAAAAAAAGGTCTTTAAAGAGGGAAGTTTCATCGATCAATAGTTCTGGGATCAGTAATGGGAAAGCATCCTTTGTGTAGTGCCGATTAAGGTCTCTAAAGTCAATGAAAATCCTAATATAATCGTTCTTCTTATTGATGGGGATGATGTTTTTGATCCATCATGGATATTTCACTTCTTGAAAAAAGTAGTATTTGATCAAATTTTCAACCTACACCTCTACATTGGTGGCATGAGAGGGGTGCATCCTCCTAGCTGCCTTCTTGAAGCCTCGATGCTCATTGGGTAGTCTGAGATGTTGAGTAGCCACATCTGCATTCAGTTCAAGAATTTAGATGTAGTTCTAAGAGAAAACATATCAATGCTTCTTCAGAAATGTGATATACATCTCTTTCTATTTGAGGGGCATGGAGGAACTGATCAGAGTAGGATGTAGGTCTTCTTGTTTTCACTGATTTATCTACCCGAGTTCATCCATGGTGGCACTGACACCTTCCTTAAACACTAGAGCACATTCCTGAGGTCATCCTCATATTCTTATATCTCCGAATCTCTAGAGACATATCCAGATGAATTTGTAAATCTAGGGTAATCCCTGTCACTATCTGGGTGAGAAATTCCATGAGAAGAGACATTATCATCCCTTGATTCCTGATTCATTTCAAAGAGACGTTAGAGCTGATTAATTTTTATGTTGACACTAGGGATAGTAAAGGATTATACCTATAGGACTAGATCTATTACCTCAACTAGATTTATGGGGAGCACATAGTCACTATCGAGAAAAATATAGAGATTCATATGGTTGGTCCCCATGCCATTGGGGGATATAACCTACATGTCATCATACCACATTGATTTATTGTCTAAATTTTTATAAAAATAATGCTTCATAATATGTGGCTCTAAAATTATAGAAATGGGATCTATCACTATGTAATATTCTGAATTTTTCATCAATAGGGTACTTCAAACACTGATGGAATGTTGAAGGTACCTACAGGTGGCAATGGAGCTAGGGCCATCCAAGAAGAACATTATATGTAGTGTCTTGCTGGTTAACCAAAAACTCTGCATTAGTTTGGATTTCCCCAAATATATCATTGATATTGATCTTCTTAAGAGGACTTTTCTCACACTTTTCATACCCTTGAATGGTCATCCTTATGGGAGACAAATGTCTTTCTCCATATCCCAAACATCATAAGGTTTGGACCGGGATGAGGATAATCCTAGAACCATTATCAACAAGATCCCTTTAGTCATTAACATTATTGAGTCTTCTCAATGAATATAGGGGACTGATGTTCCCTTGGATGAACTCTTCATGATACTGGTTATTAAATGAAATGGTGACATGACATTCTAATGAAATGGTTTCCACTCAATATAACTTGGAATAGTGACTTATATCACGAACTCTTGTGGGCTCCTGAGGGATTCAAATAGTTCCTCCTTGAGTTTTTTTGAAAGATGGAGTGAAGCGAGGACTGAGATCTTGGCTGGGAATACCACCATTTATTTCAGAATGTTGTGCTTTAGTGCTAGATATTGGTGCTTCTGGATGTGGGGTTTCTCCTAGACATGTGGCTCAAGATCCTAGGAATTTTAGGTGGGTGGGGTTGGTGCTTTCACTGAGGTCAAGGGAGTGTCTACTTCTAGTGGAGAAGGTTGTTCCAACCTTCAACATTATCTAGGTTTATTGGATAATCAAACCCCTGATAGGCAGTCATGTACGAAAATTGGGTGTGGGCGACTTTTAGAGGGTTCTTAGACAACTCCTTAACTATTTTAAGCATGGTGTAGAACATTACCATGGGTATCAACATCATATATATTCTCCATGGGGAAATGATCAGAATATTGAGTCCGACCACATCTGTGTTGTCCTCTATATTCTAGGTTCTCGCACATACGGCCTCTCGTTCTCTAGTTATATGCTGTAAAATCATGCTCTGAGGCATATTCATCAACAGATAAGTGGTTTTCAAAGTTTATTATGTTCACAAGACCAATGATGACATCTTTTTCTGATGAGGGTTTCATTTAGTGGAGTGGTTCCCATGCTCTAGATATTGTAGGAAAAAAATATTAAATAGTTAGAGATTGCATTAGAAAATAATATGACTCCTACTCTTCTATCTATTCCCGATTTTTGTGGTCACAACCACCTTTAGGAGGAATATTTTATGTCATCTCCATAGGTGTTGGATCAATTGTGGTTCTATGCAGCTGTGCTCTAAGGGTGGAATGAGCTCAGTCAACTATTTTGTTTCCATCCAGTTCTCGAAATCTCTCACAGACCTAGTCATGACCTTCTTCCAATAACCCTCTTCTTCTTAGTGGGTGAAGGTTATTTCAAACACATGATCTGAGGAGTTCTCTAGAACCACCTATTCATAATTTACCATGAGGTGAAGGAAATATTTGAAGATGATGTAGTACAGGATATTTGGACCCAACCTTCTATAGAAAGGGAAGTAGTCAGGATGGTCAGTGAGGTTGACCTCCTCAGGCCTCCTAGGTTGTGGTAACATGAGAAGGTTCTTATTCGTGGCTACTGAGAAACAACTGGGGATTTGTTCATTTGATAAGGAGTATGATTTATTCATATGTTCCTCAAATCCTAGGTGACCCTAATTTCTATATTCTTCTGTATGAGGAAGATTTAGTTGTTCTTAATATTCAGCAAGAGGTGTTGGGTGGTTTGGAACCTACCTGGGTACTTGGATAGTCACTGATACCATCTTGAAAGTGATAGCTAGAGCTTCTTCTTTTCCTAGACTTTTCTCTTATGTTACAGGCATGAGTCATGGATTTGATCAGGTTTTCTGAAAGGAATCTTCGAGACATTTTTCCATTTCTGCAAACTCACAGAACCCACTTGGATACTTCATAGGGATTATAGGTGTCTGAAACTCATCCCAGAGATTTTTAGCATATAGTTCCAATGTTTTCTTCTACAAGAGAGGCATATTGACCTAATAATTTAAACCTTTCCATATATTTATGAAGTTTTAAACCCTCTTGTTTTCACATTGCTTGAATTTTCTTAGGTTGATGATACTAATTTTCCTCAGTTTAAAAAAGAATTGATAAAAGAACTGATGGAGGAGGTCTTCCCATCCTGTAACAGATCCTACTAGCAGACTGTTATACCAAACAATGGATGGACTTATCTGTGTATGTACAAAACACCTCAACTATGTTGCCTCCTATTGATCTTGAGGGCCTATCATAAGACAACTTTGGGATGTGATGTGTGTGAGATTTTTTTAGGGTATCCTTCACCATCAAAGGTAGAGAAGATTTGATTTTAGAAATTGGGTGGAGGCATAGTGTTATCCACCCATTTGGGATACAACTTTGTCTTGGGCTGCACAAGTGTGAATTGCCCATTTAGGATTACATTCGAGTAGTTAGGGACTTGATGACATTAATCAACTCTAGGGGGACTAATTTATAAGTTTTTTTAATCTACAAGGAGTTGTTTGAGGTTGATGAGGTGGCCCCACCTTCATCCCTTAATTATTTTTTAATTTTCTGAAGACTGAATTATTTCCTTGATGAGAGAGAGAGAGGGGTTGTCATCCCAATAGAGGGAAGTCATGATCATTTTCGACTTCATCATTTATATAGACTAGCTTCCTAGATCTAAAGCTAGACTGATTTTTATATGTTTCTTTTGATGTTTGATCATCTATAAGAGGGATAATTTCTTTCTCTATCTAAAGACAATACCTAATGGGGATATTTCCCTTGAGTATCTCATCGTTGAGCTTTTTGAGAGCTTGTATCTCACTCTCATAGTGTGAAAACCATTACTCTATAAAAGATACATCAAATCTTCTAGTTGGGGATCGGTATTTAGAAAAACCCATTCCCTTTTTATTTGGAAGGGTTCCTCCAAAGTTGTGGCATCTTGTTATTCGTAGGTTCCTGATTTTGGGGCTTTCTTTCATTCTGGGTGCGTACAGCCTCATTTGGTGCATCTAGATCACCCTTCTCTCATGGTATATTTTCCATGTTACATCCCTCTATACTTGGGTCTTGATCCATGATGTCCTCCATGTTTATATTGACAACATTCATAGTGGAATATTAAGAAATAGTCTTTTTTCCATTACTTTCAACGTAACAGTTTAGTTCCGCACTACTTCTATTAGGGTCATGTTATAAACCCGTATCCATATTGGGATGTTTTGACCTGGGACACTGGTGGGGTCTGATTTACTTCACCATACATTCCTACCATTTTGTTCCATGTACAACCACTATGAGGGAGTTTCCGATTGTGATTTCCAAAATGGGCCCCAACCAGCAGAGGTTTTTTTTTCAGTAGGAGGAACGGGTGGGATGCTGAAAATTTATTTTTTCCTATCAAATTAGACAAGAATAATTCCCTCTATGGTGATTATTATGATGAAAATTCACCCATACCTCTAGTATGGGGGTTATTTAGGGATGAAATTGGAATTTATTGTACTATTGTTGAGGATGTAATGGCTTCAGATGAGGGTTTGATGACTCCTGAGATGGACATGAAGATATAACTTCCCCATGTCCAGTGAGATGGGGTTGATCTGGAATCACCATTGATGTCTATAGGATCATATTAGGTGGTGATGAACATGGGGATAATGATTGACTTATAAATTCCCCCATCCAAGGGGATGGGGTTTGTTCACAACTACTGCCGATGTGTCCCAAATCCTCTTTTTAATTGAAGATATGAGAGGTGGAGGTGGTGGTAGATATCCCCCTAGCCTAGTGAGTTGGGTATTCTCCTGGATGAATGTTATGGTAGATTCTACTACGTCTCTTTTGATGTGGCACAGTTTTACTCATGTAGGATTTAGGTGCGATGGAAGCCCTTGATGAGAAGCATTCCTTACAGGAAGTTGTCTGGGTGATTGCAACTTTGGTATGTGTGTTTGAAATACAGTCTTGTTAATTCAAGGGGGCTAGTTTCGAATCCTGTTTGTTGTCATCTCTCTCTATTTGTGATGTCTAGACACTATTGAAGTGGGAGCATTCTATGTTAGTGACCAAATAGCCCAAGCGTTACTTGTTCCCCTGATTTATCTGGAGGCTAGGACATTACAAGATGCCATATATAATGGAATTTGATATTCCAGGGGTGCGAAAAAGTCCAATGCTCTATACTATCCCTATAATCAAATACATATGTTTGATGTGGATTCGAAGATTAGCTACTAATGAGTTATTATGCTATGGAAATAGGCATGTTGTAGATTTTCACTATTCTTTTCCGGCTTTGGATCTTGAACCACGAGGAAAGAAGCTAGGACTAGATAAAAATAGAGTATCATATTGGAATGAATGTGACCCTCATATCCTAGATAAGGGGGGTGACTAGCCTTCAAATACTTATGATTATCCTACATTTTCTAGATTAGATAAGGCATGCACTCCTTTTCTAGCTCATCTGGGATCACATAGTTAGATATAGTGATGGGCAAAAACATGATGAAGAGGTTATTTCCATCTAAATCTCTCTATATTTCAATATGGGCCTTATATTATTCATAATTAGATGCCCCCATCTGGTCATACCATAGAAGATGAATCTCAAGGTCTTCTACTGATGAGAGTGGAGTGTTGCTGGAAGTTAATGGGAAACTATATATCATTGAACTCTATGTTTTGAGAACCTTTATATATAATGGTTTTAGAGTTTGGGACACCTTTCTATATAGAGGTATCTGGGTAAGGTTATGATTTCCTATCTGTGGGAGATATCTATATGGGGAGTTTGACCATGGTGGATTTCAGGAACAAATTCCCTATGGTCTATGTCCAAACTACCAGGGGGACTATCCCAATAATGAACATATTCTACTTCAGTGGAAGAGTTGATGGGCCCTTGTGGTGTTGATATTGTGTCTCAAACTACCTCAAGGACACATAAATTGTTCATATTAGGAAAAGAGAACATGTTATGTGCCTTGTTCAGAATATGGAAACCCGCCTTTTGGAATTTTGAATGTATATGAGTCAACTATATGACGATTATCGTAATATGCTTATAACCATCTGACGCTACGAGAGTATGAGACTACAGATGAGAAGATTCTAGAATATATCGATGATATATCTCATTATTAATAGGAATAGTATCTTATCCCAAGGCATGTTCCATTCTTACTAAGTGAGCCTCAGTCAGTATAGGAGTATGGGCCCGAACCTGATCCTTTGGGATATACCGCTGGTCTTTCTTGGCAAGGAAATGAGCATTCCTTGTAGAGACCCAAAGCATGACGTACATGGACATTACATTAATTTAGCGGAATACTTAATACATAACAAAAACAGACACACAAGGACCGTAATAGTTTAGTGTCTTTGGAAACATGAAACATAATCTTTTAATCGTGGTGAAAGATGTTCAACATCTCCCATAAAAATCTTCTCCGTTTTTTTCTTACCTAAAACCTTTCTTTATATCCTGGGGAAAATAAAACATAAAAAGGGTGAGCTTAAATGCTCATTAAGGGTAATCATGGATAAAATAAGACATACCATATACATTTGAACTTAAAAACATGAACCTAATGTTTAAACATCAAAAGCTTGAGAAATGACATAAAACATGGAAGTACGTAAGGAATAGATCATAAAGAAACATTAAGAATGATAAAATAGCATGGGAATAAAATATTTAATTGTGGAAACCATTAAGCACATGATATGATTTCCATAGAAGCCAAGGCATTGCTGCCAAGACCATCTTAGTGGACAAAGTCCCTTTTTGAATCGAGTTCACTCCTCGTTCCAGTACTGTATTACTGAACCGGTTTAACTGGCCATTCTAGCCATGTCTATCTCATGATATATAAATCTTTACCCAATGCATTGGAGGGAGATATAGGTCCCACACATCTCATAATGAAATCATTCTTACTTGTGCCACAAAATAAACATACATCATTCATAAAAACCCAATAAATAAAATGGGTTTCATAAACATCACCCCATCATCACATAATCCATATAAAATAAATGGATATAATTTCATAATAAGAGAAGTGAAACCATGTAAATCATAGAGACATTACACTTGAAACATACACATATGAAATAATGTCATCATAGATGAAAAACGGTTTTGATAAAACACTTTAAATGAATTCTTGAGGAAAATATCCCTTTTCTTCAAAATCATTTTCTTTTCACAAAATGTCATGCAATTTTAAAAGAAAAGGATTTTGTTGAAAATAGTCATGAAATATTTTGGAGGAAGCTTCATGAAAACAAGGATTTATAAAACCGTAAAAATCCATTTATGCCATATAAGTTAAAAAAACATTCTTTTCATACTTTTGCCAGAAAAGTCAAAAAGTACCTCGTAACGTAAACAAAAGAAAGATTCCTTACATACCATGTAGTAAAATCCAAAAATGGGTAAAAAGGACTTTAAACATACATGAAAACACTTTTATAAAACATGGAAATGGATGATAGAAATAACCCCAGTAAATACTTACGAATAAGCAATCTCGGATAAAAATGAGATTTGCAAAATTATCCCTTACCTTAGGTATGATATGCTTCGTACGTATCCGAAACTCATGTATAATGATTTAAATAATGTTATTGACTTATTAAAGAATCATATTAATTGTTATTATATCATATATGGTTCACTTATGACTTTATATTACCCTTTCTTTTGTAAATTCCATGTTAATGAGCGTTTTGGGTAAAATCGTTTCATTTGTCGTCCGTGTTTTGACTTGTAATTATTCATATGGTTACTTTGATCCTGATTAATTACATCCAGAATGTAAAACATGATTTATATATAATATATATTCATAATATACATATATAAAATAGATCGATAATTGGAAAGAAATACACTGTTCATGGAGACGGTAGGCCGTACGTATGCATGAACGTTGTTTTCGTATCCTCATTGAATTGAATGGAATTAATTGGATGACATACATATATATACATAAATCCAGTATCATTATTATGTCATATATTTCATTATTACTTATTATATATACTTTATAATCATTTATGAATGGTTAATCATTGAGAATGAATCTCATCGCGTCATGGAGATGGTATTCCGTACGTACGCACAAGCGCTGATATCGTTCCCATGGTCGTGGAATTTTATTGGAGTGTATGTATACTATTATAGAATCAATATCACTTTAGAATAATCATATATAGTTATTATTTACACCATTATACCCATCCATGTAAGGTGGTGGTGGAAAATAGATTACACCATGGCGTGGAGACGGTATTCCGTACGTACGCACGCGCGGTGATTTAGTTTTCCGTAGGATGGATAGATGGTGAAATATGGTTGTTTCATATGTATAATAAAATATCCGTATATGAGTGATACTAATGTTATTACTTCATAATGAAACAACCTAAGAAGAAGAAGTTGAAGAAGAAGTAAAGGTGAAAGAATTTGTAACGGAAATTACATCTTCTTTGAAACGCCTCTTTGAGACCTCCTCTTAGGGCACTAAAATTTGTCTTTGAAGAAAACCAGGACCTCTAGGATGTATCTAGGGAAGTGGAGAAGAGACTTTTTAAGGGTTTTTCCGAGCATGAAGGCTCAAAGTGGTGTGTGGAGGAGAGGGAGGAGGTTCCCTTTTATAAGGGAGGAGAGGGGCACCTTTGGAATTCTTAAAAATATTAATTTATAATAAATCTAAACCCACATAGAAACCTCCAAAAATGACTCATATTATAAGATAAGATTATATAGGGTTGTAATCTCATCAACCAATCAAATTTAGACATGTTTGGATCTTATTTTAAACCTTATCATTTTGATTTATCCTTATTTAATCTAATTAAGTTTATTTGTGGTAATAAAATTCTAAATTTTAAATTATAACAAATAATTACTTATTTGTTGTGGATTTTTCATAATTGTTTACTTTATAAAATTATATACCATATAAACTTAAATTTATAATTTTTAAATATTTTTGTGATTTTTAAACAATTTTATAATATGTTATTTTTATAAAATAACAATAGTGTCAATTTTGACACTATTCATTTATTTGAATTAAAATAAAATATATACAGAAGATATGTTCTAAATAAAAGATTTAATATATTCATAAAAGGTCATATTTGTCTATAAAAATAGTGGATCACATTAAATAGTTCATATAATATTTATTTTATTATTTTTATAACCATTTATTTGGTTTATCTCTTAATAAAATAATTACTACAAAATATTTTTATAATTATTTAATATACTGATTTTGGTGCATAAAAATTAAAAATAAAATCCCATGATGTAGATAAATCTATTATATTTCACAATAATACTTTTACTCGAATTTATCATCTTAAAATCACAATATTTAAATTTTTATATTTATTAAATTAGGAAGGTGACAACTTTGGCATCATTTAAAATAAAATAATATAAGTGTCATTATCACATTTATAAGGCTAAAAACGGTTATATATTAGGTTATTGGATGATTAATGTGTAGATATACACTACCAATAAGTGTTTTCAGGTTTGTGGGCCTTTTAATGGGTATTATTATTTCAATAAAAACTATATTAGTTATTTTACACTTAATAAATAATTTCTGAATCATTAATGTATCACCATTAATGAAACTTATTTAATCCCTAAAAATTTTAAATAAATTATCATGATGTAGATAATTTTATTATATTTCTGGAGACTATTCATGTTTGAAGTTTTATGATTTTTATCACTAAATTAAAATTATTATACTTATAAGATTTAAGAGACTGACATGTTGTCACTTTCTTTGGTTTTAATAATAATTAAATTATTTTCATAGTCAAAAGTCCATAAAATGAATCTAATCCGACCCTTATGTTATATGGGTCTACGTTTATCCATCCAATATAATTTTTTCATGTGTTAGGGTAATTTTATAATATTATATTTACCCTTAATTACCCGATTTACCTTTAACTATGGTAAATAAAATTTACCGTACTTATTATTCATAATTCCCAAAAATAAAAAGTATCTTATTAACATAATTTGGACCCACTGATTCCAAATATGGAATCCATTTTTACAAATTCAATACACAAAAGTTGAAGAAATTAAATTAAAATTAACCCCATTGTCGAAAGAAAACGGGTTTTTTCTTTAAAACATTGCAAAAGATTAAATTGATTTAACCTACAAATTTAATGTAAAATCAATTCTAATGACATAAATTATATTAAATAGTAAAAGTATATTCTATTTATAATTTAAAACCATTAAATATTATAATTTAACCATATAAATTACTGTGATGAAAAAAGTAGTTTTTAATTAAAATATAGCGTGTTTTTACTATTCATCAAAATATGAAAGTTACCAAAAT
Organism: Viscum album; assembly: GCA_963277665.1. Classification (NCBI taxonomy): domain Eukaryota; kingdom Viridiplantae; phylum Streptophyta; class Magnoliopsida; order Santalales; family Viscaceae; genus Viscum; species Viscum album. The sequence continues at coordinate 1,484,580,328 of OY728141.1, forward strand.
AATATGAAAAAAATATCCAAAGTAAATTTTTATTTCATTATTCCAAATATGATTTTTATTTTGTCCAATTGAACTTATAAAAATGTCAAAACTAGATTTAAAGTGGGTGCTCCATCAAAAGGCGGCAAAACTGCATTTTTTGAAAAATACTTATTTTACCTGAAAAAATTATTTTGTTCTTATACCAGGTTCTAAAAAATGTGTAAGATGAATAATAATGTCATAAAATTAAAAATTTAGTTAATACTAATCATAAAGGATAGTTCATAATAATATTATAATAATATATCATTGTTTAGTAAAACCCGGTATTGCATACAACACACTCTATAGAGGAAGGTCGCGATTGCGTGTAATGCAAGCCAAGTCAGGGATGCGTGTTGTGCAAAAATACTTCATTGTTTCGTATAAGATAATCCAACCATATTTCATTTATACAATGAATATATATATATATATATATATATACTTAATGTTGCGTAGAATAACTATTATCAAAATTGTGTGTAACACGATCCAAGAATAGTGTTGCGTATACTGCAAGCTAATACGGTGTTGCATATAGCGCAAGGTAATCTTGGTGTAGCATAAAACACAAGACATTGATGAAACTAAAAGAAAATTTTTCATAAAATCTCAGGGTGTTACATTCTACCCCCCTTAAAATGAATTTCTCCCTCGAAATTCATCGTGGTTATAAATGGTTTACTACTCGAAAGTTTGTTTAATAGAAACCCACATCGTAAAAAGGAATACCAAAACATGGAATTAAAAACTAAAGTATGAAATGTAACGGTTACCCAAATTAACTCATCACTGGGTTTCCACGTAGAAGAACATAGGTGAAAATATGGATATGGAAGAAAAATCTAACCATCAAGTTCTGATGGAGAGTGGTAGAGAACATGGATATGAAAAAGCCAACAATCACAAAGCTATTGATTTGTGATGATCTAAGATACCATCTGATTCATCGGATATAAGGGAACTAGGACAACATTATTGGTTTTCAAGATCATTTCCCTAAAGTTGATGAATTAAAAGAAATACTTGCATGATTTTGGTAAAATATCACTGTTGTTTGTGAATTGAACAATTCCCACTTCATCCCTTAAAGAAATGAAGTTGAATTTGTTATTCGTGATGTGTTAGCAGATCATGTGATAGAATGATGGGTCATTTCATCTCTTTCAAACAAAAGGTTAGAAAAAGTTATAAGTCCATCTTATGGTTAGATTAATCGTACATGGTTCCAAAAATGAACTTATACTTCATATATCATACCGCTTAATAAAATAAAACTAGTGTCTACTAACCAGGGACGTCCTGTAGGCCAGTGGTAGGCGATAAAGACCAGTCGCACTTCGGTTGTGGGTTCGATTCCTACAGCCTTGTCTAACGCGATGGGTTGTCGCCCGTCCTGCAGGTTGTACTTTTTATAAAACTATATTACTATAACATCCCATCAATAATATCAAAAAAACTTCTATCCTTAAACAATACTAACTTATGTCCAACATAATCCATTCCAATCTTTAGGCTTGTCCATAATACTGCAGTCCACTCTCATAATATAGTGAAAACGATTATCAGAGATTTAATACCATCGTTGATCCCCATATATCATAAGATATGTTTTGTTGGTCAGATTTCAAACATTCGAAGTCCTTAATCATGTATTCTCTTGAAAAATGAATACCCATTGAACCTTAGTGAAAACATGAATGCAATTAAAAGTTAACACTTTCCACATACAAAAATCCTCAAAATTATATATACTCAAACCATGATATCACTTAGTCCTTATATCAATCATGAGCTCATGAATACAATCAAACATCTCATTATCTTCTTATTCCTTCATTATGCGCATATCATATACTTTACAAAAATATCTGAATAACCTTCTATGGTTACTGGTACCATTCAACATATACTTTCAAATACTTTTAGGAAAAACAATATTGTAACAATCCTTAGATGATTCTTTATTCCATAGTACCATTAACTATACAACATAACTCTCGATAACATTCAATCATTCCACTACCTTCTAAAACAACCGACTGAGCTTCAACACTTCTTTCATCTCATATATCATTTGTAGTCTCTTCATCATCATCCACATAAATACTACCCATATGACCATGATGATTCTCTTCATGAGATTTTCCATTAGGGCATTGGTTTTCATAATGCCCGTACATTCCACATTTAAAACATATAATCATTATTGATGTCGTAGTAATACCATTATCCTTGTCCATGGTGTTAACTGAACCTTTTCCTTTGCACTTACTCGCTTTGTGTCCTTCCTTTCCGCACCCAAAGCATCTTCCAGTTCCTTTGAAACAATCTCCCTGATGCCTCTTCCCACATGATTTACATGAGGGAAATTGAACTTTCTTTCCTCTATGATCATCATGAAACCTCATCTTTCTCTTATTATCTGAGCCGGTAAACTTACCAAAGTTGAGATTATTGATCATATTATGAGATTTCTGATTAGGCATAATAACGATGTTTGGACTTCCAGATCCGGTTTCATTTGGTTTCTCATGAATAAAATCATTCCATTGTCTATCATATCCTCCATTATCGTGAATCTTCATGTTTCTAGCCATTTTCTAAAACCCTAAAAGAATAGTGTGAGAGGAAAAAATCATGCTAGGGAAAACAACATAGTAAAGGGGGAGTAACCTCAATATCTAACATCTTAGGTTAAATTCTAAGATCGTTACCGTAGTTCTAGGACTATATCTTATACGTATACTTGTCCTTAGGGACATCCCTAGACATACCTTAGAAATATCTCTAGGGATCTCACTAACGTTTTCGCATCCTAGTTTCCAAAGGTTAACTAAACCATTACTCTGATACCAACTATAGAGACCCAGGGCATGACGTACATGAACATTACATTACTTTAGTGTAATACTTAATAGATAACAAAAACAGACACACAAGGACCGTAATAGTTTAGTGTCTTTGGAAACTTGGAACGTAATCGTCTAATCGTCGTGAAAGATCTTCAACATCTCCCATAAAGATCTTCCCCTTTTTTTCTTAACTAAAACCTTTCTTTATATCCTGGGGAAAAGAAAAATAAAAAGGGTGAGCTTAAATGCTCAGTAAGGGTAAGCATGGATAAAATAAAATATACCATATACATTTGAACTTAAAAACATGAACATAATGTATAAACAACAAAAGCTTGAGAAATGACATAAAACATGGAAGTACGTAAGGCATAGATCATAAAGAAATATTAAGAATGATAAAATAGAATGGGAATAAAACATGTAATTGTGGCAACCATTAAGCACATGATATGATTTCCATAGTAGCCAAGGCATTGCTGCCAAGACCATCTTAGTGGACAAAGTCCCTTTCTGAATCGAGTTCACTCCTCGTTCCAGTCCTGTATTACTGAACCAGTTTAACTTGTTGTTCCTTCCATGTCTATATCATGAGATATAAATCTTTACCCAATGCATTGGAGGGAGATATAGGTCCCACCCATCTCATAATGAAATCATTCTTACTTGTGCCACAAAATAAACATACATCATTCATAAAAACCCAATAAATAAAATGGGTTTCATAAACATCATCCCATCATCACATAATCCATATAAAATAAATGGATATCATTTCATAATAAGATAAGTGAAACCATGTGAATGATAGAGACATTATACTTGAAACATACACATATGAAATAATGTCATCTTAGATGAAAAATGGTTTTGATAAAACACTTGAAATGAATTCTTGAGGAAAATATCCCTTTTCTTCAAAATCATTTTCTTTTCAAAAAATGTCATGAAATTTTTAAAAAAAATTATTTTTTTGAAAATAGTCATGAAATCTTTTGGAGGAAGCTTCATGAAAACAAGGCTTTATAAAACTGTAAAAATCTGTTTGTGCTGTATAAGTTAAAAAAACATTCTTTTCGTACTTTTGCCAGAAAAGTCAAAAAGTACCTTGTAACGTAAACAAAAGAAAGACTCCTTACATACCCTGTAGTAAAAGTCAAAATGGGTAAAAAAGACTTTAAACATACATGAAAACACTTTTATAAAACATGGACATGGATGATAGAAATAACCCCAGTAAATACTTACGAATAAGCAATCTCGGATAAAAATGAGATTTGCAAAATTATCCCTTACCTTAGGTCCGATATGCTTCGTACGTATCCGAACATCTTGTATAATGATTTAAATAATGTTATTGAATTATTACAGAGTCATATTAATTGTTATGATATCATATATGGTTCACTTATGACTTTATATTACCCGTTCTTTTGTAAATTCCATGTTAAAGTGCGTTTTGGGTAAAATCGTTTCATTTGTCGTCCGTGTTTTGACTTGTAATTATTCATATGATTACTTAGATAATGATTACTTACATCAAGAATGTAAAACATGATTTATATATAATGTATATTCAGAATATACGTATATATAATAGATCGATAAATGGAAAGAAATACACCATTCATGGAGATGGTAGGCCGTACGTACGCATGAACGTTGTTTTCGTTTCCTCATTGAATTAAATGGAATTAATTGGATGAAATACATATATATACATAAATCCAGTATCATTATTATGTCATATATTTCATGATTACTTATTATATATACTTTATAATCATTTATGAATGGTTAATCATTGAGAATGAATCTCATCGCGTTGTGGAGACAGTATTCCGTACGTACGTACGAGCGATGATATCGTTCCCATGATCATGGAATTTTATTGGATTGTATGTATAATATTAAAGAATCAATATCACTTTAAAATAATAATATATAGTTATTATTTACACCATTATACCCATCCAAGTAAGGTGGTGGTGGAAAATAAATTACACGACGGTGTGGAGACGGTATTCCGTACGTACGCACGCGCGGTGATTTCGTTTTCCGTAGGATGGATAGATGGTGAAATATGGTTGTTTAATACTTATAATAACATATCAGTATATGAGTGATACTGATGTTATCACTTCATAATGAAACAATCTAAGAAGAAGAAGTGGAAGAAGAAATAAAGGTGAAAGAATCGGTAACGGAAATTACCTCTTCTTTGAAGTGCCTCTTTGAGACCTCCTCTTAGGGCACTAAAATTGGTCTTTTAAGAAGACCAGGACCTCGAGGATGTTTCTAGGGAAGTGTAGAATTTAATTATTCAGGGGTTGGATGAGCATGAAGGCTCAATGTGGTGTGTGGAAGAGAGGGAGGAGGTGCCCTTTTATAAGGGAGGAGAGGGGCACCTTTGGAATTCTTAAAAATATTAATTTATAATAAATCTAACCCCACTTAAAAACCACCAAAAATGACTCATATTAAAATATTAGATTATATAGGGTTGTAATCTCATCAACCAATCAAATTTAGACATGTTTGGATCTTATTTTAAACCTTATCATTTTGATTTATCCTTATTTAATCTATTTAAGTTTATTTGTGGTAATAAAATTCTAAATTTTAAATTATAACAAATAATTACTTACTTGTTGTGAATGTTTCATAATTGTTTACATTATAACATTAGAGAACATATAAATTTAAATTTATAATTTTTAAATATTTTTGTTATTTTTAAACAATTTTATTATATGTTATTTTTATAAAATAACAATATTGTCAATTTTGACACTATTCATTTATTTGAATTTAAATAAAATATATACAGGAGATATGTTCGAACTAAAAGCTTTAATAGATTCATAAAAGGTCATATGTATCTATAAAATTAGTGTATCACATTAAATAGTTCATATAATAGTTATTTTATTATTTTCAAAACCATTTATTTGGTTTATCTCTTAATAAAATAATTACTACAACATTTTTTTATAATTATTTAATATACTGATTTTTTGGATAAAAATTAAAAATAAAATCCTATGATGAATAAAACTATATAAACTTTCACAATAATACTTTTACATGAATTTATCATCTTAAAATCACAATATTTAAATTTTTATATTTATTAAATTATGAAGGTGACAACTTTGGCATCATTTAAAATAAAATAATCTAAGTTTCATAATCACTTTTATAAGGCTCCAAAAGGTTATATATTAGGTTATTGGATGATTAAGGTGTATCTATACACTACCAATAAGTTTTGGTCTGGTTTTTCGGCCTTTTAATGGGTATTATTATTTAAATAAAAACTATATTACTTATTTTCTACTTAATAAATTATTTCTGTATCATTAATGTATCACCCTTAATGACAATTATTTAATCCCTAAAATTTCTAAATAAATTATAATTATGTATATAATTTTATTATATTTCTATAGAATATTCATTTTCTAAGTTTTATGATGTTTATCACTAAATTAAAATTATTATACTTATAAGTTTTAAGAGAGTGACATGTTGTCACTTTCTTTGGTTTTAATAATAATTAAATTATTTTCATGGTCAAAAGTCCATAAAATGAATCTAATCCTTCCCTTAGGTTATATGGGTCTACGTTTAGCCATCCAATAGAATTTTTTCATGTTTTAGGGTAATTTTATAATATTATATTTACCCTTAATTACCCGATTTACCTTTAACTATGGTAAATAAAATTTACCGTAGTTACTATTCATAATTCCCAAAAATAAAAAGTATCTTATTAAAATAATTTTGACCCACTGATTCCAAATATGGAATCCATTTTTCCAAATTCAATACACAGAAGTTTCAGAAATTAAATTAAAATTAATCCCATTGTCGAAAGAAAACAGTTTTTTTCTTTAAAACATTGCAAAAGATTGAATTGATTTAACCTACGAATTTTATGTAAAATCAATGCTAATGACATACATAATTTTAAATGGTAAAAATATATTCTATTTATACTTTAAAAAAATTCAATATTATAATTTAACCATATAAATTATTTCGATGAAAAAAGTGGTTTTTAATTAAAATATAGCGTGTTTTTACTATTCATCAAAATATGAAAGTTACCAAAATAATATGAAAAATTTATCCAAAGTAAATTTTTATTTCATGATTCCAAAGAAGAATTTTATTTTGTTAAATTGAACTTATAAACATGTCAAAAACTAGATTTAAAGTGGGTGCGCCATCAAAAGGCGGCAAAACTGCATTTTTTTAAAAATACTTATTTTACCCGAAAAATTTATTTTGTTCTTATACCATGTTCTAGAAAATGTGTAAGATGAATAATAATGTTATAAAATTCAAAATTTAGTTAATACTATTCATAACGGCTAGTTCATAATAATATTATAATAATATATCGTTGTTTATTAAAACCTGGTATTGCATACAACACACTCTATCGAGGAAGGTCGCGATTACGTGTAATGAAAGCCAAGTTAGGGTTGCGTGTTGTGCAAGAATCCTTCATTGTTTCTTATAACAGAATCCAACCATATTTCATTTATACATTGAATATATATATATATATATACTCAATGTTGCGTAGAATAACTATTATCAAAATTGTGTGTAACACGATCCAAGAATAGTGTTGCGTATACTACAAGCTAATACGGTGTTGCGTATAGCACAAGGTAATCTTGGTGTATCATACAATAGAAGACATTAATGAAATTAAAATAATATTTTTCATAAAATCTCGGGGTGTTACATTCTTCAAGGCACATGCTTCTCTCACTTGGTGAGCGCTGGTTGGAGTTGGAATATGATCTTGTTATGAATATGTATTCCCTAATGAAATTTTCAAACAAACCTCCAGAATGGAAGGGATATGACCATCCTCCTGTATTTCCTCCGAATGATGTGGGTGTAATTGTTCATCGGCAAATGTAGGAATATGAGCCTGTATTTTGTGATCTACATGAATTTTATGGGAATGTTCATAGATAGTAATATGATTCTATCTCTAGGCTTGTTCCATTCCCACATGGTGAGACCTAGCCAAAATTGGGATAGAATCCCAATCTAGGGCCTTTTGAGTATGTCAATAGTCTTCTTCGATGAGAATTTGAGCATGTGCCAAGGAATGTGTCACTCTCACCTGGTGAGACCCATCCATAACGAGGATATTATCCTGATCTTGTAACTTTGGAATATTTCATTGCACATATTCGATATGGATGTACCCTTTTTCTAAGGCATGTATTTCTTTCACCTTGTGAGCCTCGGTTGTTACAAGAGTATGATCCTAGTTTGATACCTCACCATTTTTCAGAATATATCAGTAATCCTTCTAGGAGTGAGCAAGAATGTGTGCTTGCTCCAATCCAACCACTTTATCACAATGATTAGAGTGTTGAGATATCCTGGGAATAGTGATAGGAATATGAACCTATCCCTTTATCTGCAAAAATTCCAGAATATTTCCTCAGAGTTATTTAACTATTGGTAAAATATATTCACATTTTAGTAAAGTGTGTGAGGGATATAAGCCTGCACATTATTTATTTCCATTATTCTCTAGAATATGTCTTCGATTGAGATAGGAATATAAACCAAATTCTATCCTCTATATACCATCAGAATAAGCTAATGGACATCGTGAACTGGGGAAGGATATGTGCCTCACCCATGCCTGTTGTGGGAATATGCCCGAATACTTGATCTGAGTGAGTAGTGATATGGGTCTTCTTTTTTGTTCCTACAAAAATATATTGGTAGGAATCATTAGTAAGAGTGGTTATATGATCCCTCTTCTAGATATCTAGTACTTTCCTCCTCTAATGAGCCTTTGTTCTTTCCTGTGCATGGGTGTTAGAGGTGGAAGTGTATCAGGTGGTACCCTCAGTAGGTGACTGGTGGGTACTGATGGGATGATGTTGGTGATGGTTATTGATAGGTGCCCTCTTGATCAGAACCTAAAATAAAATTGATACATATTATTATTCTTGATATATCTTTATCAGACACTGAAGGTGATATTTATCATTCTTTGGGGATAAGCTCTCAAAGTTGTTGGTTGTAGAGACAAGGGTTGCTAGTTTTTTAGCATCGTTCCCTGGGTGATGCGAACATGCTGGTTTCCATGCTTGGAGAACCTCATGGGATGCTTCTAGAGTTGGGATTGTACCACATAGATGATACTCCAGGACCATCATGTCAACCACCTAAAATTGAAGTTTTCGAGAAGGTGAGATTGTTTTATGACCCGCAAGGTTAGCATCCATTGTTGATTTATCAGGGTGAGTGCTAGATAAAGAAGATTTTCTCAAATCAGGATGTTCAGATAAGTATCTAAATTTGTGTATATGAAAAAGAACAAGGTTATCGATTAGTGAAAAATCAGAGGCATAATATTCTCAATCAGATATGCTTGGTTAACACAATTTCCCTTTTATTCCCAATTTTCCCATTCTGCTTGTTTTAACATTGAATAATAATGATGGACTTATTTCATGGGAACCCAATTTATAGAGGATCATATATAATATATTTTTGGTTATAATTATTCCTTTTTATAGGGTTTGAAAAATAGAGTGTTTTGACTATCATAAGATTGATTCACATCAATTTCACCATTTTTGTTTAAATATAGGGGAAAATGAAATGGCATGATGGAAAATAACCTAACCATTTTTTATTTTATAGATTTATGTTAGGTTCACCATTTTTTTTTGTATATGGGAAAAAAGTAAATTCCCTAATGGAAAATAACCTAATCATTTTTATTTCATATTTTCATGTCGGGTTCACTTTTTTTGTTTTGATGGGAAAGTGACTATCAGGTAAACCCTTGTTGAGGAAGGCTCGGTTGGTCCAGATGGTTGATTGTGGGGAGTTTGACCTCTTGAATAATCATTAATGTCATTTCATTTCTAATCTTAATGAAAACATCCAATGATTCCTTCATCCATAATTGGGTATGGACCTACTTTTCAAAGGTAGGTCGTCAGAAGGGGTTTCAAACCCAACAACACATAGGGACTCATATTGGTCGATACGATGGGTGGTTAGGATCATTACACCCTTATTGGGGGAATTTTTTCCTAATTTAGTACTCCGCTATAGATTTATGATATGTTCGTGAATATCTTTCTAATCCAGATACAGAACCAGTTACCCAAACATATCGATTATAGGTTAATTATCCTTATATGAAAAATAAATGGAATCTCATTAATGAACAAAGAAAAGGGGGGGGGGGTATCATTTGTGAATCCATCTACTTGTATCTAAGTTTCCTCATCTGTTTTCGAGTAATGGGTAGCTGATTTATACGTTAAATTCATATAACCAAGTACTTAGGAATTTTCTGTTATGCTGGGAGGCAAGTAATATTTTTAGGAGGGTACTGATCCATTATGATGTGTCCTACATATCCTGGTTATAGCAGGAATCAAAACCCACAGAGTTATTTGAACTCATGAAGTTTAACATCAAGTGGATAAGACATATATAGGTGTTCTAGGACACCAGGTGTTCATAATCGATCCCTAGAGGGATGTCCTACATATCCTAACTATATCGAGAACTTGAGTTATTGTATTTCATTTATTTTCTCATTCCACTAATGGACGAGGTAGAGTGATCATCCCGTGAGAATTATTGGGTTCCAATAGTTGAGATGTTGGAGATATAAGAGGAATTTCACTGGAGTAGGTGTTTATTTGAGCTCTGTCTTTAAAACGTTGTCCTATATATCATAATTATGGAAGGAATTAGAGTTATTGTAGTTCATTCATTCCCTTGGGACTGGAACCAAGGTAGATTCCTTTGTTTTGAGTTGAATATTTCATTGCACTCATCAGGTATTACATGTTTACATTCTCTTAGCTGGTGGATATTCATGAGGTGAATGATTTGACTATTAAAAATATCTAAGATCACATGATCTATGATTGGTGTGATAAATAATGGATAGAAATTATTCAACGGCATTGATTGTGGATGTATGAATTATGTGTTGGGGCTAACATTTGAGTGTTTGATATGGATCTTGAGCCTTAGGGATGCATCCAACATATCCTTGTTAGGGAAGGAATTATAGTCCTAAAATTTCAATGGTGAGGGATTACACTCTAAGGTTTCCCATTCCCTTATGACATATCATATTATATAGTTTTTTGGGGATTGAAATATGAGGTTTCCCTTATGATCAGGGCTTAAACAATAAGGACAGACAATTTTATCAAGTCTTGCGATTTTCTTGGTGATTGAGGCATGTTGTATTGTGCTGCTTCTCAAGGATTACACTTTGAGGCTGCCCTATTGATTAGGGAATACACACTGGGGAAATAAAATTTCATCAATTTATGGGATTCCCTTTATGATCTAGAATATTCATCTGGAGGGTGTCTCAAAACCTATCTAACTTGTTTATAAGACATCGCAAAACCTAAATTGCTTGTCTAGAGGGTGTCGTATAACCCAGCTAACTTTCCTTGGGGTCATTGCAAGAGATGGATGACACATATAAAGGGTGTCATGATAATAATTGTGGCATGTCTCATAGGTTTTCACATATCTTGTCTAGCATGTTGGGAGGGTATCAAATATTTTGGCCATTATGTTTAGAGGGTAGCATGAGTCACAGCTGACTTTTCCAAAGGGTGTCACAAGAGCTGGTTAACAAGTGTGGGTACTATTACAAGACTTGGGCTGACATGAGAGGACGTCGTTATATGAGTCAGATGATGTATATTAAGGAAATTGAATGGCTTGGGAAATGATCCTAGAGGTATTCACAAGAGTAAAGTGGCATACCCTAGAGAACCACGTGGCATTCTCTAATATGTCCAGAGGACTTTACATGACCCAAATATTATATCAAAGGAGCATTGTGAGATTTGGGGGACATGTCCTAGCACTGTCTTGTTTCTTGGGTGGTTCAAAAGAAGCGTATTATGGTATATGAACATGTCTTCGGTTTAAGTCTTCAACCTTTAGTCTTCCGCTATCCCTTATATCATGAATGTATTATATTTATTATGTATTAATTTATTTTAATTCTAACACAATCTAGAAGACATACGAGATGTGATTTGCGTTTCGTACCAAAATTCCTTCGCATAATCTATAAATGATCATGTGAAGTGATTTATTCATGGATTTTTATCTCTCCAGTTGTTCACCTATATATTACATAATGGAAGACTTGTTATTTGTGAGACCGGCCACACCGAGAAACCTTCTCTAAAACTGGGGAAAAATTCCAAGAGTTCGTCCGCTTAGTCACGATAGGTAAAAGACCTACACTTTTCATACTGGGGCGAGGAATTTATAGTCCTTTCCACCCCAATTATTTTCGGGCTTTCATGGTGTATCTCACAAGAATCTTTTATGGAGTCATTAAAGTGTTCTGGCACCACGTATCTTAATGACCCTCTATCATGGATCACTCCAAGGGAATTTCTTGATTTTCAGCAACCGCGAGTCCCTCCCATAAACATTTACATTAATGTATTATCTCCAATTGATGGGAAATTGTTTGATCTTATGGTCATTCCATGGGGACTCTATCTTTTCATATTTATATGTCCAAGGGCCTTAGTGAGATCAGGGTGCCTGTTGAAAGCTGTTCGCATGATATCAGATGAATTTTCTAAGATATTTCATGAGATCAGGGCACCAACTGATTTCTGGGTGCTAATGAGGATAATCAGTAATCTTGCATTGTTCAAATTGATCATGTTTCCTTATATATTGAAGGAATATCTCTTTAGTTTCTTATTCTTGAGATGGATTGAGAAAGAGGAATTTGAGAGAGAAATCTATTGTGTACAATGGTCCTCTATTTCTGGAATAACCCTACAAAATATACAAAATCATTTATTTATTGAGCTAGTGTTTAGGTTAAAATGTTATTTATTTTCATTTCATACATTAAATAATAAAATAATATTTATTAAACCCCAATCTAATAATAATAATAATATTATTATTTTATTTAATGGAGAGAATTATAACTTTTGTAATAACAATTATTATTTTTCAACCTTTTAAATTAATATTTATCATTGGCATGGTCTTGGTCCATTTGAACTTCTCTTGTATTTATTGAACACCCAAATAAATATTTAGGTTAAATATTTTATTCATCAATAAATATTTTAGATCAATAAAACATGAATAAAATTATTCCTCCATATTGAGAATAATATTTAATCCATTAATTAAATTCAAATAGAATTTAATTGAGATCAATATAAATGATTAGTGTGTGTCCCTCTAGGATTATTTCTCATTAGAATTCAATGGGCTTGCCTAAAGTTTAATATTTCCATCTAGAAATGGGACAAGTCCCCCAAGAGAATGAATTTAATTCCAAAATGATGAAAACCACATACAGACACACACATTGAAATATAAATCCTTTACTATAACATCTCATCAAACAGTTCAGACCTCAAAGTTACCAAACTATATCCTCAATACATCTTTATTTGACTATTTGAAATAATGACAGCATTTCAACATATCCATGAAATTTAATATGATTGTTCAATCCCAATAAAAGGGCTCAGATATCAAATTCCTTAAAGAAGGAAGGGATAAATTTTTTCTCGACTTATCTATTAATAACATTTCATTCTTTATCTAACCAATGTACCCTACTTCATAAAGACATATGGCTTGGTGATTTTCAACAATAAATGTAAGTTTATGATTCATTTCATGAATCAATGATAATATTAAATTATAAGGACCATTACACATGCTCTCAAATAGGAATATATGATGACACCAAAACTTATATAATTCCTTTTGGAAATTCAGTTCTCATAGTCTCCTTTCATGGAGATTACCATGTATAAATTTCATGAGAAGAAGCCTCATAGACTTATGAGTACCTGCACCTAAAAATCACATTCTATATTTCCCATCTTAGAATGTTGTCTGACCATAGAACTATATTTAATAATACGTTCAGGGCATTTCTAGGACCTACTCATAGTGGGGAATTACTACAAACCTATCAATGTGACAGATAATTTTTTAAATTATTACATTAAAGTCATGCAGAACAATGAAAAATTTGTCATAAGATATTTTTTTAATATTAAAATTGTATAATATATATATATATATATATATAATAAATGTAAAAAATTTTGGTCCTTGGAAACCAACTGTAACACTGTCAAAATGGAAAAATGGTGTGAGGAACAACATGGTGGACTTATTTCTTAGTGAAATTTGGATATGGTCTCACTAATGTATATGTTTTTAATGTAAAGGTGTTATCATTTTAGTGTGAGATCATTATAAAAAATCCTTATTAAATGAAAATAAAACATGAAACACATTTGATAAAATAATTTTTTGTAGATAATATAATATTAATCATCAAACATAACTTTGTAATCAATCTGTGATAGGCGAGGCTTAATGTAAGAAACACATTATACTAGTAACTTAAGAAAAGTTATTAAGGAGAAATTAAAAATATTAGAGAAACCAATTCCTAATGTAGTTTAAAAAATGAATCTAGATTCTTATGGAAGACTAGAATTATTATTTTGGGATTTTAAAGGAATTAATTTTATTGACTTATGTAATTTTAGTATCTATAAAGAAATTCAATATGATTGGATATGTAAATGACTTGGTGATATAGAGGTTTTCTTAGGGATTTTATTGTCTTGTTAAAGAATCCTATTATAATCAATGGAATTTTCCTGACAATTTGGATGAGTTCCCAAAAATTATACCTGATATTCTCAAATCATTGAGAATAGTTTAACTGGGAATATGATGTCTAGGTTCTGGTGCAGCCTAGACGGTATAGGTGGGTAAAAGATCAGACCAAAAAAATTTATTTAGAGAGTCCAAAATTTTTTCATGACATATCGAGTTAAGTTCATTAAAACATAAGGGTGTTATAAAGAAGGAGTAATGATTCTATAAGATGGAATTATTCAGGATACCTAAAGGGGTTAGTGAAACTCCATGAAATGTACATGTAGTGTATTAATTTTATAAAAATTGATTCTTCGGTTTTGATGTGTATATGATATTAAATGTATAACCATGTGTTGTAAATATACAGGAATTCAAAATCAAGTGAATTATTTAGAAAATGTATATTTTTCATTTATTTAAAGAAGAAAAAAATTTTAATATGAAACATTTGAATATAAAAGAGTTTATCAAGTTCATATAGATCTAAATATAAAATGTGTACAATTATCTCACTTATCTTATATGATATAAAGGGTTTATTAATGAAGAGTTTTAATGAATAATTTCAAATAATGAATTCTACACACATGGTTTATGATCCATCATATTCTATAACATGTTTTTAAAAGTATACAAGGATAAATATGTTTTTAACCAAATAAAAGGTTTATCCATATGTTTGTTAATATATGTGGGAAGATGTTCCGGCCACCCATCTATGGTGTATTTTAATAAATTATTATTTTCATATGAAAACCCTCCAATCACATACATTATCATATATAATACAGAAACAATGGATTATTAAATATTCATACTAATAATAAATAAGAGTTATTGTCTAATATAATGTAGTATATGTTTCATAGCATGATATTCTAAAAGGAATATAGTATCTATGATTTTTGTGGGAGTAATTTTGGACTTAATGAAGTACATAGTTTACAAATAAAAGATTATACATTTCCCAAATTAAAGTGAGTTTAATTGGATATCCAAAAATTTATTTAAGGAATATAGGTATAGAAATATTTTGAGTTACATTTATTTACCATAAAAAAGTGAAATGCTATTTTATCATAAAGGAGTTTAAGATGTACTAGTAAGTAATAATTTAAATAGTTTCAATATTTACCAAAAGATTCAAAGGAGAAATTTTATAGAAAGGGTTTGAAGGATGATGATTTTAAACTTATTCAAGTTATAAGTATACAATAGAAGTTATTTACATCATAGAATTTGATATTGTGGAGTTAAGAAGTTTGAATATGTTCAAGGGGATGAAAATTATGAATATGATTCCAAAATAATAATTATCCAAATATTTCTTCTTTGTAAATGCACTCTCTAAATAGTTCTATGGGAGGGTTTTATCAGGTGTTCACATAGAGATGTAGTGGGAATTACATATTTTTAGAACAATGGTTTAACAAAAATATATTTAAAAGAAAAATACATAAAAACTGTATATTCCTTTTTATTCCTATTGGAAACAATTGTAGATTTCCTTCAAAAAAAGAAAATATTATAGCTATGTAAGTCCATGCAGAGACTACCTCCATGAATCTTTCTTAGCTACCAACAAGGATCCCTTACTAGATAAACCTATTGCCAGCCGAGAATTCATTATCCAAACACAGAAAATATATCCCCTTGATCTTTCTTTCATCCAATAAGTAGTCATCTAGCTAACCTAAATGACTTACCCAACATTGGTTGAGGTTCATTTACCATATTAACCTACATACATTGATACATGTGTACAATTAGAGGATGACCTACTAGAGTATCTGACCCATTATTAACATTTCATCGTGCCTCAACTATCAACATGTCCCCAAGGTGAAAATTTGAAAACTAAGCAAGAATTTGATCTATGTCTTCCCAAGTAGAGTCCTCAGTTGGTTGTCCCTTCCGTTTATTGAGCCACAAACCATGAGGGTCTTAAGAAGATTCCATGGTAGTTAGGACCTCTACTGATTCATACATAGTATAATTATTTTTCCAAATTTCTAGAGGATGGGTCTATACTAGGAAAACACCAATATCTCTTTTGTGATAAGATACATGAAACACCACATGAAATCATAGGGATATGAGCATGAAGAGTTGACAGGTGGTATTCCTGAATGTGTAAATAACATTATAATTCCCACAGTAGAGAGCAATTAACTTGAGGAACAGTATGGTGTACTTTGAAGTCTTAACATTTTGATGAATCTTAACAAATTTTACATCTTTGACTTAAAAATTCACATCCCAACAATTTGTTTTCCTATAAAATATTCATAAGTTATTGGGAATGAAACAACTTATGCTGAAGTTGATTCAATACAAAATATTTTTCAATAATAACAACCCCAATAGTTTCAACCAGAGTATCACAACCATTATAGTGCATCACTAATTGTGGATTTTGATCACACATGACTTCAAAGGGTGTCATATTGGAAGAATAATGAGTATTACTTTTATAGAAAAATTCTTACCAGGGAATACACCATGCCATCCTAGTATGTATCACCAAAGAAGAACATGAAATATATGTTTCAAATAATATTCTAACAAATTTTATCTACTCATCCATTTGAAGACGGTAAAAAATTATTATTTTCAATGTTGTTCACTCCAATTGAATAATTTATTTTTAGAACTTACTATATAAAAAGGTATCATTTTCATTGGTAATAGTATGATTAATTCCATGTAATTGAAGCACCTATTTAATAAAACATTATCCACTACCCTAGTGGTATAGGGAAAGCACAAAAAAACTAAATGGGAATACATGAATAACCTTTCCAAATCTATAAATATCATATTAAACCTTTGGTACTTAGGAAAACTAGAAATAAATTCCATGAAAATTTCCACCCAAATCAATTTATGGATGGGTAATGGATATAATAATATTGGGGGTGACAAATACAAATATTTATGTTTTTTATTGGTATCACAATCCTTGACATATAGTAGAATACTATTTTTCATTACCTTCAATAATAAACCAACATACAACCTTTTTAGGTTTTTAGAAAACCATTATGACCACCAATAATGGTGGAGTGGAAATAGTATATGAACATTGGAATAAGTGTATAACATTAAAAAAATGAAATTAGCTTAATAATACAAGAACCAATATATTAATTGATAAATTGGAAATGATTAATTCTACTATTGATGAGTTTCAACAATTTTAGTAAGCTCAATATCTTGTACAAACTCATCTTAAATGATGTAAAATTCCATAAAAAACTGTTCATAAATAGAAAAACCTATGATATTATCTTTTTATGTTTATTATAAATAATATTCATCCAACCAAGATAGAAAATTCATTTCCTTGTTAAAATTTCATGTCTTATAAAAAAACTCTAATTTCGAACCCAATAACTTTTCATGCAAACATTTCTGAGTAGCAGTATAAAAACATTGACAATGTAAGAATTTGAGTGCTATATAATATTTATACACCAAAAAAAATTCCATCCAACTATTTTTTATAATGTTTCATAGCTAACATTAATGTAATGATTTACTTTTAATAAACATACTTGGAAATGTTAACATCATCCAAGTCCTTACTAAAATACGCCACATACCACAATTTTAATAAATTCATCCTCAAACTCCACTACCATAAGTATCACACTCGATTAAAAATTATATCTTGAAATCTAGATGATCTAAAAGTGAGGCCATTAAAAAAATGTTCATTAAATATGAAAGGCATGTTTTGATTCCAGGTTCTTGTGAAAACCATCCCTTGTTAATTTTGCTAGGGGTTTAACAAGATTCATATATTCCATAATGAATTTATTATAGTATCATTTATTCTTGAGGAACCCCATAAATCCATTAACCATTTGCAACCTTGAACAAATAAGAACTAATTCTATCTTGTTTCGATCCATTAACATCCCTTTGATATAAATTATGTAGCCAAGGTATTCTACCATATGTTGGGAAAATAAATTTATTTCTTATTAACCTATTACAGGTTTTCCTATAATACCAGGAACATGGATACAAGATGCACCATATGTTCATAAAACATTTTACTAAAAACAATAATATTTTCAAATAACACCAAAACATATCTATTTAAGATTACCCTCTATTCTCTCCTTTCAAATAGAAGCTTCAAATGCAACTCCCAGCACCATCCCACCAAAAGCAATGTTCTAATTTGAAAATTCCTTCTCAACCCCACCAAAGTTTCAAAAGCCTCAGTAACTAATTTCAATCTGTCTTACCCCCCCCCCCTCCCAAGTTAATTCCACGGTATTATGGCACACATTTATTATTACAGCTCCCAAAACCATAAGCCACTACATAACCAAAACAAAATCTAGTCCCACTATATCAAAAATAAAATCCCCCACTAAAATTATAAAACTCGCCAAAATTACTTTAAACTCCCTAGAAACACCCTATGAGTTTCCTTGATGTCCATATATGAGCCTAATCCCAAAAGTATGAGTTGGAATAACCTCAAAATCTTCTATTTTGGCAAGGGATTTAGAGATAATATCATGATTTGTACCAATATCCACCAGGATCATTATTGGGACTTTGAAACCAGTCCCACCAACATCATAGATTCTAAATTTGGATGAGTTTGATAAGATAGTCCATGATCATGAGAAATTAAAAAAAAAATAGTAAGATTAGGATTTGATTATTATTATTTTGTCTGGTTACCATTCATTCGTTAGTCTCAAAGAGACCATGATGCATGAAAAGGATCCCCAACTCCTGATGAGATTCAATCAGCACTACACACTACATGACATAAAATAAAGATGGAAAATTGAATAGAGGGTGACCGGTTGATGACTAGGGGAAAACCTAAATTCTAAAATTAAAAAAGAAAGAATCAAAATAGAATAGGAGGATAAAGTTGAAATATAAAGTCATGTCATCTAAGTACTACTTATGTTATATGAAAGGCCATTACAAAAGGAATCTCATTGACATAAAGAACATAAAATTCCAAAGATGGTATGTCGGTAATGACTCACTAGTGAGTATTGAAAAGGAAAATGATAGTGCATATGATAGGATCAAAGGTGCTTAAAAGTGGAATTTATTTCTATTTATATTATCAATAACGTTCCTACAATAGGACCACAACTAGAATAAGGAAGAATAAAAATTGATACAGAGAATAAGAAAGATGAAACTCCCTTGGAAGACTCCCCCCAAGGCTAAGACCAAAGTCTACAAAACATCTGAAGAGTTTAAAGAAAAATGAATACCCCAAACTACTCCTAATAGACCCACTTATTAATCCAAATCCACTAAATATAAATAATTAAATAACATTCCCTCATATTTAACTAACCAAATATAACTACACATAGAAATCTCTACACTCATTTCACTTCCCAATAGAAACAACACATTGAGAACCCCAAATTCCAATCATTCCCCCTGGAAATCCACCTTGCCCTCAAAGTGAAAAACATGATGAAATAAATGAAAATATGTGTTGACATCTTGACCTCATCTCTCCATCATCTACCATGTTACTATTGTAAAGGTTAGTCTTGTGGAGAAATCTTTTCCACTTCAAATTTATTTTGTGAAACCCTAGAGACATATTGGTCACCTGATCATGGTTTTTAATAAATTATGAAATAGGGGTTCAAGTCTTTAAAGAACATGGGATCAAGAATTATTCTTGAAGAATACCTATAGACTTATTTATCTCATTCTTTATAAGTTCCATTATCAAGTTAGGAAAAGTATGAAACAAAAAAAACCATTAATTCTTGTACAAGAAGCATCACTTCTTCCACACCAAATCAAATATTTTCAACCAACTAAACTACTATTCATAAGATTTTGTAGATATATATAACAATGAACTAGACTTCATAGAACTCAATGAACAAGAGTTTTTCAAAATGGAAAGTAATTTAAGAATCTTTCTAAAACTATTAAATGAGTGAATCAACACACCACTCTGTTAATACTTCAATATAGAGGAAAATATATTATCTAGATGGTTTATCATCTAGAAAAACCAATTTTTTAAGTTTTTATGTTCTAATCTCAGTACATCTTGGAAGACTTCTAGTGTCCATCCTATGGTAAGTGAGTACAAGGAAAATTCATTTTCAATAATGTAGAGATTCCCTTCAAGTATAACACTATTGATTGTCTTGTAAAACTCAACCAATAATAAATCATCTTTCCAGCCCCATGTAGTAGATTATCCTAAAATGAGCAATTAGTGTGTTGTAGTTCAAAGATAAAGGGGGAATTTTTTCAAGAACCACTCACGCGAAAAATTTATCGTACCCTTCACTAGCATATCAAGGTCTAAGTGTATCATATAATCATGATCCAACATGTGAGGAGTATGTTTCTCAAATATCCAAGATTATCTCTTATTTTTAGTGATTATATCACTCAATATTCTTGTATTAAGTACAAAATTATCACCAAAAGTCATTGATTGACCTAATTGTGCTATATGAACTCTAGTAAGTAGTTGATTGACCAACATCATTGTACCAACAGCCCCACAAGAACCTCCATTAGATATTTCCCCACTAGGTTCTCAGATAATAGTGTGTATTTCACATAACATTAATACAATTGTTGAACTACTCTAAATATATTCTTATGTTCCAAAATTCTTTATCGTTAGAGTTCTCATGACTTCTATCTTAACACAATCAGATGTTTCCACTATGACCACATGACTAAATTCATCAGAATAAAAACCATAAAAACAATACAAAAAACCATTTTGGGTTGTGTGTACCATAGAGTATAGAAGTATGCATCTTCACAAAAATTCATTAATTGTTCAGAAATAAGGAGAACAACCTTTCAATGAGTGAGATTTTCTAAAATGGAAAATATTATTAAATGGGAAAGAGAATAATTTTATGCATGGACAATCAATAGCATAATTTTCACCTTGTGGGAATTATGGAGGTAATAATCAACCACCCTGTATGACTTAACATTGAATTCCACTATAATATTTATATTATGGCCAAAGTGGGCTCTAAAAATAGTGTGTTGAAACTTCATATATAGAATAATCTGTAAAAATGTTCAAATTATGATATTGATTATCTATAAATACTTAGTGTGATATTCCTTCCAAAAAAACACTTTTCAATACTTTGATCATTCAACTAGGTATTTGTTCTGCCTCCGAGGTGGTGCATTTCTACTGGTGAGGAAATGGTCCGACGAAGATCATCATCCGTCCCTTTTCCTGGAGACGGTTTCCTGTCAAATTTACCATTTCTTTTGATTCGACCCATTCTGTGTCATTATCCTTTAAAAGAAGGTTGGATTAACTCCCCTGGGGACTAGGCAATTCACCCCTTTCACATTGCGAAGGAGATTCCACAGTCAAATTGATCCTAGCGAGCAATTACATGGGGTCAAATACTTGTGCAATCGGTCCTCCTCAGATATAACATACATGGATGGTCTCTAAAGGGATTATTCGTGGATCCAGAAACACCCAACGACCCTTGTATCCATGATTCACATACATTCTTTCTAAAGGTTGGTGCTCGTTGATATATGATTCAGCCAATGACACTTAAGGACTCCATTGGTCAAGAGGATGGGAAGTCAGGCTCACTACACCCTTTTGGGGGAGGATTATTTCATGTTCAGGGACTCTCTTTTAGATTTAAGTCTTGTTCATATGTTCTTGAATCCATGGTTCCTTCATGAAGAGTGCATCCATGGACTACCAATAGTTTTCAAGATCGTCATAGGCATGCATATATTTGATGTTATAGAGGTACTGCTAACTTGAGCCATATAATAAGGTGCTCTAGATTTTGTCATCATTCAGGGGGGATGGAAGGTGATTGGATGTTGGGATCAGACCCATGAGATGGGTTTCCTACGTATCCTTTTTGGAGGAATCAGAACCCACGTAGTTCGTAATTATGTTGGGTTTATGCATGGAGGATTCCTATTTAAGGAGACATGGTTGGGTTGTCCCTTTATGGGAGGGAACCCTTTTGAGATCGGGCCTTCTAGCAGGCATCCTAAATATCCTATTTTTATTAGGAATCAGAGAACTCATAGTTTAGATTTGTTGGGGATTACGCATAGGGGCTACCCATTTGATAGACATGATTGGGTAAACCCTTTTGGATGGGAAACCTTTTCATATTGGGCCTTCTAATAGGCATCCTAAGTATCCTGGTTTTATTAGGAATTAGAATTCTCATAGGTCAGAATGTGTGGATTTTATAATTGTCACAAACCTCTATCCCCGCATGAGTTATGCTCGGTGTGAAAAACAAGAGGATGTGAGAAATCCCACCAACATCATGCTTCCTCTCTTGTTGGTGGGATAGGGAGATCCTACGGAGCATGAGGCCGGGGCGACCATGGGTGAATGTGTGGAGCGATGAACCTTTAAATTTGAAATGGAATTAAAGGTCATGCATCTGAAAATCAGATGATTGGGGACTTACCTCAGTGGGAAGGCATCAGAATACGGTCTGGGAGGGGGTGGAGTTTCATCCTCATCAAAAGGAGAAGAAAATATAACTCCTCTGACTGATCACTATTTCTCACTGAATAGAAAGGAAAGTTATCATTCATAATCCCTAGAATGGGAGGTTCACGTCGGCATCCCAAGGTTAGACTCTGGGTTACCATGGGAATGTAGACCCACAGACATTTCTGAAGTCTGAACCGTTGTGGGGAGATCCATCAAGGCTCCACTTACCATGGGTACATAGACTCATAGGGACGCACTAATGAACCTGATGCTCTGATCATACGGGTCAAGTGGATTTGGAGGAGGCTTTGTCCAGATTCCCTAGGACTGGTTCGTAGAGGTATTAAGGAGGACTAGATGGTAGTGGAGGGGTGAGGTTGGAATCAGAGGAAATAATCTCAGAAAACACCCCATTCCCTGTACTGATTTATAATGCCGGATGGGGGAGGCTCTGCATACTGTAGTGGTAAGGGGGTAGAGGGTCTGTCCGCATATGGATGCGGTATGTGGGCATGGTTATAGACCACTGCGTACCATAGTGGTACGCAACCCATCATGCTGTTTTGGGTTCCATCTGCGTACTGATGCAATACGCAACACCGGGTTTAGTCCGCATAGTGGTACACTACATAGAGAACCATATTGATGGAGGGTACATGAGATTATTACTCTCGATAAGTTCATCTAAAAGAAGTATATGGTTCTTAGTTTCACCATTTAGGTTTGTGGTTCTTTTTTTATTATTATGTTCCCCTATTTTATAGTCAATGGCTAGCTGTACCTACGGAGAATATGATTCACAATTTGGGCTTTTCCATTGAATAAAGTCTGATGTCAGAATATTATCTGAGATCTTTCTTCCAACATTTGAATTCCCTTAAATATTTTGCTTTTCGTCATGTCTTCATCATCTCTCAATTCATTATGTACTCTTTTTATAGAGAATCGGGAAAATCGTATCTATGGCCATGAGACACCATTTGTAGTGGAACATGAAGAGATATCAGGAACCACAGAAGACTCAGTAAACTGGGGTTTGCAGAGGCTTCAGTTCGTTATAATGGTTCGCAGAACCATGATGGTTCGCTTCGTCTGCGAACTGATGAGTTCACAGAACAGTACGTGGATGACCATTACAAACATGATTCATTCAGTGATGTGGTTCACATTCTGATGTGCTCACTGGACATCACTCGGTGGGCCAGTGCCTCGTGAATAGTTTGTCATACCTAGTGGTTCACAATATAGGTGGTCCGCGAACCTTTCCTAGTGATGGTACACTGGACACTTGAAAATCCTTTAAAACTTGAATTCCATCAAGTTTCATATGAATTTCGTAACTCAATTTGAGTTTATTAAATTTTCTAGATTTTTAGGAGTACTTTATTCTTTCTTAAAAGTTATTTTAGGGGTATTTCCTTCCTCTGGAGGATTTTTCAGGACCCTACAAATTCCCCCCACCAGAATGGGGTCTTTTCAGAATGAAAAGGGGACTATTCTGATGTAGAAGCGGTCCTGAATTGAAATGGTGTATGGTAGAACAGATGGGGACGGTACGAGGGGACCACACAAATATATAGGGGCCCATGTCATTTTTCTATTACCTTTTATCCTGGAAAGAATTTCTCTCAAATCCCCCGACTACATCTTTATTTTCCTTCTATTCCACTTGTGAAAATCCATTTTGAAAACTGCTTCATACATTCTGCGAACCGTACGTTCCGCCATTTCTCTTCCGGTGAACCATATTTTGGTTTTCGTGAATGGTGTTGTTGAAAATTAAAATTAAAATTTGGATTCCACGTACGAGAACACTACATTGTTATGTGTCCATATACCAAATTTGATCCGTAGAACTGAACTTTAAGAAATATTAATCCAAACATAAACTTGAATCCACAATTTCTGAACATGAACTTAATTGAGGCCTAGGTTCACAGTATCCACCTTCCACAAACCATTCAATTTTCTGACCAATGATCAGTGAGCCAACACCTCACGAATGGTTCATGTACCATTAATGTACATGGTGAAATGCATTTGTGTACCATAGTTGTAGGCATGGTTACTTCTGTGTATCATGTAGTACACGGAATGTGCCTACCGCATACTGTTTCTGAGAATAGTATGTGGAGCCTTATGTAGACATATTTTAAGTACTTTATCCATTCTTCCATATCCTTTATCCATCAATTTTGATTGGACTGACTTTTTGTCGCCTTCTGGATCTTCCTCTGTAGGATACAATGGCTACTTCACAGGCTGCTACTGACGTCGATGCTTCTTCTAAGGATATTATTACCACCCTCTTTCTACTACTGTTGAATGATCAAGTAACATGGTATCCTTGGTTGATGACAAAATTCTATTCATTCCATTTCACCTATCTATGGAAAATCTACTTACGGCGGGCCAATGGGAGTACCCGGCTTCAGACAGGCTTCCTTCTTATAGGTTTGGTCTATTGTCTGACACAATGACCCCAGCACCAAATCCGACTGATCATCATTCTACCTCGGCAATTAATACATTTATTATGAAGGTATTGATCACTTCATAGGGTCAGTACCTTCAGAGAGATACTACATATAGATCCTTATTGAACTATGAACCTATAACATTTGAGGGAGTGCAATAGAAGCCTGACCAGATAGCACACTGTTATCATAGCATCATGCGGAAAGATATAGGGAATGAGAAACATGATTGGTCATCCCAGTGGGATCTTCACCCTAGGGGCTCGTTCGGCTTGGATTGGGGGTGGCCCTTTTTGGTTTTCCAGAGTTGTGAAGAATTTTGAACCCAGTTACAATCTGTGGGATTGTACAAGGTCTCTTGGGTTTCTTAGACATGCACACATCATCCTACTTCCCTTATTTCAAAACTCTTAAGCAGGTGGAGTCCATAAACCAACACCTTCTATTTGACCCACAAGGATTTCAGCATCAGTCATTGGGAAATTTGGATAATTTTGGGAGTCCCTATCATTGGGGGCATGTATGATTAATTTCTTCCTCCCTCCTCTGTTTAAGATGTCAAGGAAAGAACCTATCCTTTAGCTAGAAAACTCATTATTCAAGAGAAGATGCTTTTAAAATAAATCAATCTATGTCCGAAGTAGGATGTTTATTTTGATGATTGGTTTGGCTCTTTTGCTAAGCATATTGGTCTAGAGCCCAATCCACAGAGACCTAGGTCCTGTCCTACCAAAACAACCTAGAGGCGAGCAGGTACTTACTAGACCACCCTGGAAGAGGAGAATATTCAGAAATGAGGAAGGGGGATCATCCCTGATGTTGATCAGTTATTTCGACTGGTTAATTTCTTGTCCGTGTTTCTATGTGGGTGGCTCCAAACAGTGCGGGAATCTAGTGGTGTAATAGCCGCAACATTTTTCATGGGAACTTAGTTTGACACTTTAAAATGTATCAATTTTACTATCCTAGTGTTTTCCAAGATTTACCGCCTATTGGGTCAAATCAGAAAGGGGTCCACCTTATCAGATGACTGGCCCATTTCAAATTCTATAGTGCTGGATGGGAGGTCACATAGGAGGATATCCCTTAATCAATTCCTTAACAATTCCAAATTCCACCCCTGAACGTATCTTTATAGCACCAATAGGGTCATGCTAATGGCTTGGTCTTTACAGGATAAGCAAGAGGAAAAAAGTGAAAAAAATGAGTAGGACTTACTGGCTTATCTCAATGTTTACGAACATTTCTCTTACCACCCATACAATTCCCATACCTTTACTATTACAAATAATGAATCTGAAGACTTCATCAACTATGATTACTTATTTTATTTGTGAGAAGGCGTCCTGGTTTCTCATATTAGAGGGGAACTTATTTCTGAGGGATATGTACCCTACAGATTTAGTCAAAAATTCAACTATATTCAGAAGTTGTGCCCCCCTACTATCAACAGTGCTCGTTAGGAGAAACATATGATGATTGACCATAAACTATGGATAATATTTACCTAGGAGGGCACCCAGATCTAGCCCAAAATTCCAGATCCTAGGGATTTCGTGCCCTTGAATACTAAGAAGTATGATACGACCTGGGTTAAATCAGATCCCGATGGGCAATTAGCTGACCTGGTGCCTATTGTGACAACTTCCAAGGCATCCAATGTGAAGGGAAAGGATAAGAAAAAGGGAGTTTCTAAACACTCTCAACTAGGAATAGTTTTCCAAGGTCCACTTATCTCCCCTCCCACAAAATTTTTGAATGATGGGGTTTTGACCTCACGGGCAGTCGAACAAGTTGTTGAAGTTGCTGTACGGAGTTCCCCATCTATTTTCCCCAAGGCCAATTTTCTTGTGGTCTAAAGGCAATGATACAATTTTAAAGGTCATCCGTCTACCTGTGGCCAGTACCCTTGTGATTTATGACACCTCCTCCAAATTAGAGAAGTTTCACTTACTGGAATTGGCTATGTGTCAGCACTGACTGCTGTTTCTTTTGACGAGGATCCAGAAATGTTGAGTTTCTATCTTAAGGACCTTGAGTCCCTCATTCACTACCAAAGTGGTCATCGTAAGTTCTTGCATCAGGTACTTTCTATTCTGTGAAAAAAAACTATTGATGAGGATAACAACATCATTGGATCACCTATTGAGGCTTCCACATAAAAGGTTTCTTACTTGCGCCCATCGTTTCATAAACTTTACTCTTCTCAAGTTCCTAAGTTTTTAGGGACACCCAGTAAATGTTTATTTTGTTAAAAACTACTATGATCCACTTTACCATCCTTTCAACACTGGCCATCCCAGTTACAACTGCATTTATAGAGGCCTGGAGAGTCTGGGAAGAACTGAGGGTGAGTGATTCAAATGAAGATATATGGAGGCTTCTTTAAAGGGAACACATTGATCTTATGAGTTCTAGGGGAGCCATTTCTCTTACAGGTATTTAAGTTGACGAAGAGCCTAATGTGGTGGATTCTTACTTGATTGAAATGGATAAGTATCTCCATGCTCTTACATATAGGAATTACTGGTTAGACCATGTGGCGTTGACGACATTATTCCCATGGTTGATGGGAGAGGTTGTTCTAGCTGAAACCTCTAGCCTTAAATTCTATTATTGCAAAAATGCGGAAATTTTACGCCCTTTTGTTCTTATTTTTAATGGACCTACTAGATCTCAAGAAACAGAATTTTCCCCAATTTATTCTCTCGTAGGTACTATGGATAGGTAGTACGCTCCATCAACAATAGGAGGAAGTGTAGAAGGACCCCCCATAGCCCAAGAACACATGGAAGTGGTCATTGAAAACCCTTCCAGGGTGTTCCCTCCTCCATCTACTCTTGGGGGATCTTATTCAGGAGCCATCTCCCCAACATTCAAAGAAATGAAAGAAATCCTCCTAGCTATCAAAGCTTATTTGGAGTGGAATCACAAGTAATTATCTATTCACCTAGTGATTGAACCAAGAACCCTTATTTTCTCAATTCACTGGTACTTATATATACATTGATGCAGGGCCTATCGATGACTAGATGACAACTGATCAAGCATCTACAAATTATATCCATTTTAAGGTAGAGGAAGGGTCTTCAAATGTTGTGACTGACCGAAATAGGGAAAATGGACATTTGAAGAGACTGGGGGTGTTGTTTACCCCTCCGGTGTGCCTGCTCCTTCTCAAACAATCTCATTCCCAATAATGGAAGGACATCCATATGTTGAGGGCTCACATGACTGTGCTGAGCCAACTCCCATGGAGAGAGACATGGTGGTATTTATAGAATGGGTGGAGTCTATTGGAAAACCCCAGTCCTTTCTAGATATTGAAGGGGATTCAAATATTGAGGATCCAATCAATCTCAATAGAGTGGATTTTTACCCTATAGAGGGAGTTACTTCAGAAACTGATATTCCACCTACTCATTGTGGCTCTAGGGAAGTCTCAATCAGGGAGGCTGATGTTTCGTCCCCTAAAAATTTAGTTTGAGATACCGTGTCCTTTTATCTAGTTCTGAGAGGGGTTATTCTTCCTACCCCAAATATTTGAAGACCAGTATCCTTATCTAGAATGACTATCCCAACATGAATTATATTAATCAACAACCTTTTGAGGGATTCCTTGAGGGATACTGTTTTTTCCATGCATGGCCCTGGGTTTTCAGTATTTTTGTGTATCCATAAAGTGCAATTGATGATTGAAGATATAGTACCACCTATTTTAGATATAGGTACTACTGCAGGGGTGGGAGGTATTGAAGCTGTATCCCCCAATCCACAGAATCATAACCACAAGCCTTAGAAATAGCGGTTGATGCCCCCATTTTTTCATCCATTACAATTACCAGAGACAAGGCCATTGTAGGGACGAGCCACACCGTAGCTTCTGAATCATATCCATCTCTTATAAAGTTCATTAATTGTTACATTTCATTGTTAGGGATTGATTCTGAGGCTAATCAAGAAAGGTTGGTCGATCTTCATCCCACTTATAAAAGGGCATGGAGGAAAATTTGGAGATTAATCTCCTACACTCCATTGGCCAAGATTCCTGTGAAATTTACAAAGTGACACTGCCATTTTATGGTCTTGGGATTTAGTGGATTTAACTATCACAATATTTATGATATAGTAAGGTAGGTGGTTGCTGCTCAGGAAGCAAGAAGTGCACTCAAATATCAACTTTATATGGCGAAGTCAACAATATATCTTGCTGCTACATGGAAAATTCTCATCAACTAAGCTTCCAATCATGCTGGAATGGTTTAAAAGTTTCATAACGATCTCATGAAGAAAGATTCTTTGATAGAACAACTTGACCAGGAAGTGGAGCAACAAATCCTGAAACTAGAGTGGCTCAAATAGGAGTAAGCCCTAGCCATAGCCACCATTAAGGAGGGGCGATGGCAAGTCCAAGATGGATAAAGGAACAACCTCCAAACCATGAAGGACATGGAAGCACAATAGGTGAGCGAAAAGGATGAGAATATGAATTTATTAAAGCTTCATCAAACCTTTGAGGAGTCATACCAGTCATTGATGCAACTATGAAACTCTGTCAAAAGTCTCTTGTAAAGATCATGTCTTGCTTACAAGGAGAGGCTTCAGGCTGTGGATGCCCAACAAATATTTTTATTAAATATAACAGAACCAAATTTCCTTTGAATTATTTGTATTTGAATTTTCCTACCATGTCAATTGATCATAATCAATCATATGAAGATCATTTCAACCAGATATTAATTTTTAAACCATTACTAGAAACTTGTAGAATGAAATAATCGAATTGTGCTCAAATTTTATCCTAAGTCACGAGACTCAGTTAGCGTATTTCGACTAGTGCTGAGTTTTTTTTGGAACACATCACAAACATTTATGTCCTTTTCATTATTAACCAATTTTTTTCCCAATACAGTTTGACATGGGCTTAGAGGGTGTAACTTGACTTTTTCTTAGGCCACCCATTGTGAGTTTTTGACCTAACAGTAATTATGTCTTTTTTGATGGCTCAATGTTTTTTATCAAATAGATACATGGATTTTTCCAAAGGTTTATTTTGTGGGGGTTTCCTCTGGAGAGTGTGGAATATTTTTCATGGGTGATTTATAGTCCTACCAATCAGACTTACCGCTGATGTTTTAGGTTGAACAACTTTGATAAAACTTAACAGGGCAGGGCCCAGACTTGGGATCGTCAGCCAAGAATGTTCTAATATTCTACAGACAATGATTATGGTTTTTTATTAACCCTCAACTTGTCAGTTTTGGAAATACATAATGCTTGGGATTTGTTTTAGGAATATGGAAATAAGATAGGACTCTCTTAGGGATGACTTTTCCTTTGATTGATGATCATTTTTGTGGGCAACATATGCAGAGCCTCCAGGGCATAATGTTCATAGTCAAACAAAGGTGTTTGTAGGACACTGGCCTTCTATCTCCAATGTACTTGGTAGTATTATGCAAAATTTTGAATTTATTTTGATGTTCTGATCCACAGTGGGTGGATGGCCTGAGGAATAGTTTCTAAAAACATTAGGGACTTTCATATTGTCTTTAAGTGGGAAATTGTTCCCGCATGGTTTATACATGCATGAATGGGAGCTGGTGAATGGTTAGTTCAGTTAAAAGTCATTTTTATGTCAAGGAAAATTTTAAAGAAGAATATATGTAAACTGTTATCCAGAATTGTTTCAAATATGAGGCTATAACAAGACATGAATGTCATTTGAGTGTACAGAAGCTAGAAAGGACTCTCTTAAAAACAAATTTTCCTTTGATTGACAACCGTTTTGTTGGCGATATATATAGAGCCTCTAGGGAATTATGTGCATAGTCAAAAAAAGGTGTCCATATGACACTAGCCTTCCATCTTCTATGGCTATTGTAGATTATAGAGATTGGGAACTTTGTGATTATAGTATGTGACCTTAAAAAAAGGGTGAACCTGAACTTGAAAATTGAAATTTTAATTGAACTTCTTCTGGGGATACCCAAAAACGAGTGGGGGCACTCTTTTTTGGTACGTGGATCAACTTCACGCATATGAATGGGGTATATTTAGAAACCTCAAAATGTACCATAGATGAATTGGGCTCGCGTGTTCTAATATATCTAGGATGTGTGTAGGGAGGAAAATTTAGACTATGACTTTGAGGGCCCTTGAATCATGAGGGATGGAACGAGGCTTGGAAGCCATTGGGTGTACTGAGATAGAAGTGGACTCTCATAGGGACTAATTTTCTTTTGATTGACGACCATTTTTGTGGGAAACATATGCAAATTCACCGGGGCTTGATATGCATAGTCAAACAAAGGTGTCTATGGGACATTGGCCTTCCATCTCAGATGGCCTTGAATGATTAAGGGGATTCAAGTTTTCTTAAAGTACAGATTTTGAGGTATGTAGGAGTGTGTTTGGACATATTGGGGACATTTGGGCTGCAATTTACTCATGGAATTAGGTATCCATTATGTGGATCTGACTCATATGCAAGGTGAGGCATTCGTACCATTTTGGGGTACGTGGTCATTTAACATCGTATGGCCATGACTTGGGGTTCTTCTCGGGGAAGGGAACTGTGAAATTCCTTTTAGGGTTGTGTTACTAGGACCAAATTTCTAGACTGTTTTTTCATAATGTCATGGTGGATCTACCGCTAATATCCCTAAGCTCACGTGAGATATGGTTGATGTGAGAAACAGGGGATTACAAGGATTCCATGTCATCACCTAGGAATAGAAAAATAAATATCAGAGGGCACTTTGGGCTTAAACCATTGAAATTCA
Organism: Viscum album; assembly: GCA_963277665.1. Classification (NCBI taxonomy): domain Eukaryota; kingdom Viridiplantae; phylum Streptophyta; class Magnoliopsida; order Santalales; family Viscaceae; genus Viscum; species Viscum album. The sequence goes on from OY728141.1 coordinate 1,484,612,708, forward strand.
GTTAAACATCGTATAGAAATGAAGATTTTGGCCTTACAGTTTAATTTCATGTGGTGGGGACATGATGAAATGCAGCTTAGAGTCATGCAGTGAGGATGATAATGTTGTCATAATGATCTTTAATATCTTTGACTTAATCAAAATCGGGATGTTTCGGTGTTCCTTAGACATGAGGGATGATAGAAGGTGTAAACCATAGTCCTGGGGGAAACCTGAATAAGGTTTATTGACATGGGTCTTGGAATCAATTAGGCATACTAAGATGAGAGAGGACTCTCCTGGGGAAAAATTTTCCTTTGATTGACAGCCATTTTTTTGAGCAACATAGGCAGAGCCACCGAGGCCTGATGTGCATAGTCAAACAAAGGTGTCCGCAGGACACTATCCTTCCCTATCATATGGCCTTGAATGGTTATGGGGATCCATGTTTTACTGAGGTATGGAGTCTGAAAATGGGAATGATGTTCCTGGGAATGTAAATAATACCCATACCATGATTAACTATAATCTACTAGAGCTTCCACACAGGTATGACTCATATATATAGGGGGAAGCAGGATCTTCTAACTTCTCATGAGTGGGGGGAATGTACAGAATCTCATAACCCTGAGCTCTTGGTGACACATAACTCTTGAATAATTTCATTTTCTTATGGTAATGTGATTAGGACCTTTCGCAGACTTCCCCGTACATGTCTAACCTATGCACGGGGAAATCGGCATTTTTTTAATGGTGGTTTGGTCGGGATGCCAAATATGGGCATTAAAACTTATCTTGCATGGGTAGGAATAAATCCATACATTGTTCTGAACTTTACCTATATATATTTAACTTTTACCATGTGTAAGGACATGTGAGGACATTTTTTTATGATGGTTGGGCCGAGATTCCAAATATGGGCGTCACTACGTATCCTATATGGGCAGGAATCAATCAATACGTAGTTCTGAACGTTCCCTATATATATTTCAGTTGGTCCATGAGAAAGGACATGTGGGGGATTTTTTTTATGATGGATGGGTCAGGATGAAAAATCTGGGCATCACTACGTATCCTACACAGGCAGGAATCAAGCCATACATAGTTATGAATGTTCCCTGTATTGATCTGGCTTAGAAATGGGGGTGGGAACGTTTTTTTTCTATGGGTGTTAGGTCTACCATACTTATATATAACTTGTTTCCACAACATAATCCTTACCACTGATCTTAATCTCATGTGGGCTATACTCGATGTGAGAAACAAGGAGTGGAAATAAGGCTTTCTTCACAAGTTTTTAGAAGGTAGAGGATATGATGGAGGAATGTTTTGTGGGGTTGGGCCAATATCGATGATTGAGGTGTCTCTAAATATCCAGTGAGGGCAGGAATCAAGTGGTATGAAGTTATGTGTGAGATCATATAGTTTATTTTCATGCGATTTGGGCGCTTTGTTCCATGTAGTTTAACGTCTTACAGCGAGGACATGAGTCACTGTTTAATGTCTTGTTTTTGGAACGAGTTTCTTATATTTTAACGTCATGTGGATAGAACAATGAGTCATAGTTTAGTGTGATAGTGTTTGGACCATGGAATTATCGTTTCTATTACGTGAAGTATTTCTTCAGGAACTTCTCATTTTTGGGAGTCATGATGAGTTGTCTGTCTATTGATATCAAGGCGTATACTCCATTAGAATAGACCTTATATATGACATATGGTCCTTCCCAATTTGGTTCAAGATTTGGTGGATTCTTCCTGAGTATCATTAGAGTTCTGAGGACTAACACCATTTCTCCTTCAAGGAACGATCGAAGGAAAACCTTTTTGTTGAAGGCTCAAACAATACAGTTTTGGTAGATTTCCAAATGGTGCAGAGTGTGCAACCTTTTTTCTTCTAGCATCCCCAACTCATCAAATCATATTTATATTTTATCTTTCATGGAAAATTGATCAAAAATGGCCACACGAAGTGATTGAACATGGATTTCGATAGGAAAAAACACCTCTTCCCTATATACTAGTGAGTATGGGGTTTACTGGGTGGTGGTGCGGTTCATGGTCTAGCAAGCCCAAAAAGCATGAAGGAGATTGTCTGGACATGATTTTTTATACATATCAACCATCTTTTAGATTATGTTGGATAGGGTTTTGTTGAAAGCCTCTATCTTCCCGTTGGTCATCATGTGGTAGTTGGACGAATGATTAGCTTTGATTCCATACTCCCTATTTAACTTTCTCAACTCGACAGAGAAGAAGTTTGTTCTTTTGTCTGTCCGTATTGTATAAGGGACACCAAATATGGTGATGATGTTGGACTTTGAAAATCTAACAATTTTTTTCACCCTGACTTATTTAAGGGGTATGTATTTGGCCCATTTGGAAAATAATTCGGTCGCTGTGAGTATTAACTAGAATTTTCTATCTGTGGCAGGAGGATATGGTCCCACAACATCCATCCCCTAGGTGGAAAATGACCAAGAGTACATAGCTGTATGATGTAACTCTGGGGGTCGGTTTATGGAATTGGCATGAAATTGGAAGGAATGGAACTTTTTTAGTGAATGTGACATAATCTTGTATCATAGTGGGCCCGTAATACCCAAGCCTTCGAATTTTGTGAGATAGCTTCATTTCAGATTAGTGAACCCCACAAGTTTTGACATTCACTTCTTTCATGATGGATTCAGTCTCTTATCCATCAATGAACTTGAGAAGGACTCCGTTAATGATTCATTTATAGAGAAACTTTTCTTGGTTTACCCCAATGTAAAAGGAAAAATTGATTTCTCATCTTCGGACATGTTCCCTTCTAGGCCTATCTGGTGGGAGTTCCCCCTTCCGAAGGTAATTTGAAATGGAAGTCATCTAGCTGGTGGTGTGACCATAAGGCTTAGAAATGGGACAATTTTTTTTGATTAAATCTATTTTGATATGGATGAATGGAAAAACCATCTGGCGGTGAGCAATGCTAATGACCGTTTCATCCTAGTCTAGATCGGCCAAGGTTGTGGCTGCATTTTTCAAAGCTTCGTCTTGGGAATTTTGTGACCGGGGGACATAAGTCAATGTTGGTTCTGATGGGAATTATTCCATCCATTCTCAAACACGGTTCATCAAGGGGGACAATACTTCTTTCTTAATGGTATAATCCACATTGACCTATTTGATGACTAGCTCTGAATCATCCTTTATCTTTATGTATTTCTATTGCACATGAAGTGCCAGTTTTAGGCATGCAATTAGGGCCAGATATTCTACTTCCTTATTTTTACACCCTTTAGAAAGTGGTAAAGAGTAAGGAAAGACATCCTTTTCGAGGGATACGTGTATAATTCCCAGTACTAATTTGTTGAGCTTGAGATCCTCCGTCATTTTCCATGTTAGGATTCTCGAATCACCATCAAAGTACATTTCCCATGTCTAGGGGTCCTCCTGGACAGAAAAAACTTCTTCATCTAGAAGTTCGACATTCAATGGTGTTGTTTCTTTTGAGGGGTGCCCTTCTAGGAAGCCTACTAATTAATGGCCTTTGATGGAATTCTGAGGTATGTTCCATATGTCGAACTAGTGTAGGATGACCACCCATAATGGGAGGAATCCATTTATCATGGGACGATTGAGGATATATTTGAGCAGGTTGTAGTGAGAGACGAGTTGGACCTCATAGTGCTATAGGTAATGGATGAGTTTCTGAACCGCGAATATTTGGGATAGGCAGTTCTTTTCAATTTTGGAATACCAAGTTTCAGCATCCATCATTGTTTGAATGAGGTAATAAAGGGTTTTCTTACTATCAGCATCATTTTTTCCCACGAGAAAGGTGCCTAATGACTGTTCTAGGGTGGTTACGTACAAAATAAGTTGTCTTCCCTCAACTGGAGGCATCATAACCGGTGGTCTAAGAAGATATCTTTTGAGATTGTCGAACACTTTTTAGAAATCATTATCCCACTGATATGTAACTCCTTTTTTCATGAGCTTGGTGAAAGTAAAACATTTACCTTCTTAGTTGGATATGAAACACCGAATGTAGTTGAGGTTCCCCTAAAGACCTCTCAAAACGGTGAGGTTGTGAGGTGGGAACATTCCAAGGATGGATTTTGTCTTCTCGGGGTCTAATTCGATTCCATGATGGTGTATGGAGAATAAGAGGAATTTTCCTGAGGTAATTCCAAAGGCGTACTTTATGGGATTCATCTTTAATCCATGTTGCCGCAATTTGATGAAGAAAATTTTAGGATTGGCTAGGTGGTTTGAGTGATGTTGTGATTTAACCACTAGATCTTCTACATAACACTCGATTCATCTTCTTAAGAAGGTATTCATGATTCAATTCATGGATTGTTGATATGTGACACCAACATTCTTTAGAACAAACGACATCACTTTATAACAGAACACTCTTTGAGGGCCCCTAAAAGTGGTAGCTTCTTTATCTATTTGGGTCATCTGGATCTGTTTGTATCCAGAATAGCTGTAATTAAAGAGAGATCCTCATATCTGGCAGTTTCATCAATTAATAATTCTACGATTGGGACCGAGAAATCTTCTTTTGTGAAATGTCGATTGAGTTTCCCGATGTTAATGGAGATTATAATATTTCTATTCTTCTTTTTGACAGGGATTATGTTTTCTGGCTAGATCAGATATTGAACCTCCCATATGAAGTTGGATTTGATCAGACTATCAACTTTAGTTTCTATATTGGCAGCATGCATCAGGTGGGTTCTTCTGGATTCTTTTTTATATCCCCAGTGATCTTTTTGCAAGCATAGATGATGAGTGGAAACCACAAGATCGAAGCATGGAATTTTAGTGTAGTTCTAGGAAAACAAATATTGATTCTTCTTTATGAAATTAGTATGTGCCTCCTTCTCCTCAATAGGCATAGCCATACTGATCAAAGTGGGCCCCGAGTCTTCTTCGGTGCCCAGGTTTATCTCCCTATGTTCATAGAACGATTATGGTGGAGACACCTTCCTTGAATGTAGGAGGGGTATCTTTGAGGTCTTCTTCTCCTTCTTATTTTTCTTCTTCAACATCATCTTATTCCTCTTTTAATGAAGAGAGGATTTCTTAGGTGAACTCTCTAATGTTGGTAGAGAAATCATTTTTCTCCTCATTGAGTAAGGCAAGAGACTTATAGGGTCTCGAGGATGGCTAGAAGCATCTTTGATAGGGTTTTTTTCTGACATCATGGGAGTCTACCCTCTCTTCTATGTATTTGGACTTGGTGGTCACGACAGAGATCATACAGACAATTGAGTTTGCATCTAGACTGGCACTTATGAATTTAACTTAGTTTATGGGTAGTACATACTCTTCACCATGTTGTTAGAGGGGGTCAGCGAGAGCTATTTCCAATCCATTCGGGGTAGGGATCCAATCAATTTCGTTTTCCTAAAGATGTTTTTCATCTGATTTAAAGAACCCTAAGTCGATATAATGTGACTCAAAGGACTCAAACGAGGTTTTATCGGCATGTAATGTCCCGTTTTTTCCATTAGTGCAATATTTTATGCACTGATGGTATGATTATGGAATTACAAGGTGCTGATGTAGACAGTGCCTCCCTAACATGATGTTGAAGGCTGTACATTGTTGTACTACCAAGAACGTGGAATCTGACATCAGGTTTCCAAGACAAGTTATAATCTTGTTTTGTCCTAATGACTTATGTTCTCTTTTATCATATCCCTATAGAGTTTTAGTGCAGGGTGTCAAGCTGTCTTCATCATAGCCCAGCTAATGAAGCATTCACTGTGGGAGGAGGATGACTCCAGATCCGTTTTCAATGAAAATCCTCTGGACATCAATTCCAATTATCTTTAAGGACACTTATAAGGGTTTTATGTGCCCTTTAATGATGGAATCTTCATCCCTTTCTATGAACAATATGATATCATGACATTATTCAGTATTGGTCTCCGTTCAGTAGACATAGGGTGCGGCTACTTCGACCTCAAATTCCTGGGGACTTAGTAATTCTTCGATGAGTGCCTCCCTAAGATCTGCAGAGATGATTAATGCATCCAGGATTTAAAGTTTGGATGGTACTAATGCCAGATGCATTATAATGTCAAATTTATTCTCTAAAGGCTAGAACTTCTCAACTAAGGGTTTCTCTTTCACAAAAACATTAGGGGTTTTGGATTTGGACGCAGATGGTTTGTCCTCTATAGCTGGGGCCGGTGGTGCTACGGTCCTTTAGGGGTTTGGCCGAACTGGTCCGCCTACATGTCTTGAGAGATTTGATATTTTTTCTTCCCCTGATGAATATTCCAATATAATTGGGCTTGGATTTCATCCATTTGGGGAAGAGGATCATTCCGATTCTTGTTGTGTCTGTCAGAGGGTCCTTCCGCATGTTTTTGTGATGTTAAGGGTTTGAATTATATTGCAGCTAAGAATATGAATCCTTCCAAGATCATGCCTTCCAAGAAACCTTCAACCCATATGGCCTCTTCCTCCATCTCTTCGGTTGGGTGTGTGGAATTCAGTTTCGTGGATATAGTATCCATCTGAGAAGGGGTCCATCAAGTGAATGACATTAAAGTAAATGAAGATCAATTCTTGATCAGATAGTGTTTTTGTCTGACTACCTTCTTTTTATGGTGTCGTTTGGCGGGGTGGTGCCCATTGTTCTGTTTGGCAGTGCGGTGCCCATTATGCCATGTCTATTGGCATGAAGTCCGAAAGCGTTAATACTTACTTTAGCTTTGGTGTTATCCCATATTCTTCCTACTTCTTTCTTCCTTTCTTTCCTTTAGAGGGATGCAGGGCCGATGAGGATGAATGTGTTGTATTAAGAGATTTTGGGGGAACAGTTGGATGTTTCAAATGTGCCGGAAGTATGCCATGGACTCAGTTGATGGTCTTCTGGGTCATCCAATTGTCAATCTTTTTCTCCTTACTTGCAATTTTTTCCATTCCTTTTCCTCTTTTGAGTCTGAGGTGGAAACATATGACACTTGTACTGGTGGTGGGCCCAACCTTACTTACCTAGAATCCACCATATTTTGTAGGATATCCTTGAAAATGAATAATTATTGTATGGTATTTCCCAATATTTGGTGATATGGAAAGTAATTTGGATGGTTATTGATAACCACTACATCGGCTTGCATTGGCTCTAGTAGCCGGAGCAAGTTACAATTCATGGTGGGTATGAAATAGCCGCGGACCTGGTCATCTCGAAATGAGTAAACTTTATTTCTTTTTTTTGAATTGATTTCTTTTATCACCTCGTCGCTGATATTTCTGAGGTGGGGGAGGCTGTTGGCATCCAAGTGGTCTTGTACAGTTCAGTGGGGGCCTCACAACTAGATCTAGTGTCGGGGTGTCTTAAGCATGATAGAAGTTTCTTCAGCTTTTCCTTTTCTATTCCGAAGGGTTGATGGGGCCACTCGGGACTTGAGATTGTTCCATTGAAATGAGTCTCATATCCTTTGGGAAATGGGAGATAAATCATGAAACTCACTTGTGTACTTAACCAGGATGAGCGGTGTTCTCAATTCATCGTGAAGGTTATTGATGCACACAGCAAGAATTTCATCCTAGGGAAGTGGCTGGTTTAGGGAATAAGTTAGGCCCTTCCATCTGTTAATGAAGTCTGAAACTCTTTTGTTCTCTCACTACTTTTAGTTCATGAAGTTACTGGATGTCTTCTTAGGCAGCATTGAACTGAACTGGAAGAGAAACTGTCACTGGAGGTCCTCCCAGCCTATGATTGAATTAGCTTATAGGCTAGTATACCATACAATAGTTGAGCTCTACAGAGTTTATACAATGCACCTAAGTTTTACTACATCTTTCTACTCCTAAGTTCCCATCATGGGGTCACAATAACAGGCATAGTGAATTATATTATCTTCCGGGTCCCCTGAGCCATTGAATACTAGGAATATGGGGTTTCTAATGTTTGGCAGTGGTGGAACATGGCTTACCCAATCAGGGTAGGGTTTTCACTCTGGAAGTATCAGTGTGAATCTCCCCTCCATGGCTTCTAATTGAGTCGTTAATTTCTCGATGGTGTTCAAGATCCCCTAATGCATATCCTACTAGGCTTGATATTGGGATGGTGCGACAGTGGCCAAAACTAGGCGTTCTGATGCTGCTAGAATTTAGGGTTGATACCTGATTGAAGGTATCATTTGTGGGTTTACCTGAATATATTCTGGCTACCTTCCTAGCAGGGGGAAGTCTTGATGTCCTTTTGGGGTTGGGTTTAAGTAAGTTTCTGGTCCCAACATAGAATTGGATGGGCCTTCGATCTTGGATTAATTTGCTAGGATTAGTGTGTGTGGCATGGGCACCCCGTCTAGGAGCACCTGATGATGTTCTACAAGGTAAACACATCTGAAAAGTTTTCTCCCTCAATGTAACTTAGAATTAATTCACCTGATCTATTTTATTTCTTCCTCCTACATGGAAAAATTTTCCTCGAGAGTGAGGGATGTATTTCCAGGGGGAGGAGAATATGATTCATATATGACCTTGGATTTAATCTTCTACTTTTTGGGGCTTCGCGCGGGAGGTAAGGGAGGATTAATTGAGGGGGCACCCAAATTTAGGAACGCTCTCTGGTTCAGGGTATGCACACCATCTGGCTAGGTGTGGGATTCCTTTGGGAGGGAACCATATTCCTTCGTATTCTCTCCCTCTATGTCATTTTTGTGAGATCCTTCGGGTTGATGTTTACCACATTCACTGAGGCATACCATATTCGGGGTGGTGTACCCAGTTCTGAATGGTAGGATGTTTTTTTGCATCCTTTGTTGGACTTTCTCCTTCTATTATGCTATATTCTTTGGGTTTCTGGGTGAAGATCTACCCAAAGGGATCCCTAGGCTATCCTCATAATGTTCATTTGTCTCAAAGGGTGTGAACCATGATAAGGGGTGGAATGGGTGACTCCTCTGTCCATCATTCTTAGTAGATGGTAGAAGACTGACATCCACTGTGTGGGGATTTGATGTAAAAAATCCCCCAACCCATTGGTCTGGGGTTGTTCTCATTCTTCCATTGACGTACTAAAGCATGTATATGTGGGTCTTATAAGAGAAAATTGATTTTAAAATGCCCATATCCTTGTGGGCGGAGGTTTATCCTATATTGTAGCCGCATCCACTACTATTACCACTTCTTCAATTTCACGTACTCATACACAGGTGTGAGCTGAGTATGGAATTGGACCTGCATAGAGTCTATGATCTTCTGAAGACATGAGAACTACTTTTTGGTTAGATTACCTTAGGCAAGAACCCTGTTGGATGTTCTTGGTTACCTGACTCAGAATCTTTTTGATGTCTTCATCTCTTCGTCCCTGACACTTTTGAGACTTAATCCGGGCTGGTTTTTGCTCAGTACCCCATCTTTTCTGAGTAGGGGGTTTTCTTGATTACTACCTTTGGGTTAAGAAATTTCATGATTTCATTTCTAATGGGCTTTTCTGGATGTTATGAGGGGTGAAGTGTAGAGCTCCATGTTCTCCCTATCCATTAATGTGAACTCTAGTCAGGGCATTGCCAATGAGGTGACACAACTCATGTAGTGCATGGGGGAAGGCCAGTTCAAGGTTTTTCTTTCACCATTCTAATTATGGTTTTCATGCGAATAAGAGAGCTTCCAGGTCGATTAGACAGTGAATCTCCCATGCCGTATTGACGCAGTACACATAAGGAATTTTTTTTCAGATGATGAAGAGTCATCCATATATTGAGCTGAAATTCAAGCATTCATTACTTAGAAATCCCTCCGAGAATGTCTAATTGAGAAGTGGACATAGGCCAATACATCACTGGTACATTACCCTTATACAGTTGTATTCTCACAAGCAACATATCATGTTGTTGTTCTTCCGGAGGATACTCTACTTGATATTCCCTGCTTGACTACTTATTAATAATATCATTCTAATAAAATGGGTTGGTGGGATCCTTATTGATATGATAATGGTGCATGGGTGGCTCAGAAGATGAGTGTGGCCTCTGGCCATCCTATGGTAGTGAAAGGATATCACTCATGATGGACAGAGTGCCCAATATGTCTGACTCCACCATTCTAATCACCTCAACATAAGAGGGCCTTCTCACATTTTTTCGACAAGGGGAGGACCTTCTTACCAATACGAATTTTGATTGCAGGGAGGACCTTTGCAATTGGTATTTCAATGGCGAGGGAAACTGTTGAAACTTGATGCCTGACTGTAGGAAATGTTTTTTATGGCATATACCCTATGGAGGACCTTTAGGGTGGGATACAGTGAGGGGTGGATCTTGTTGCTTCATTATGTCTCTAAGAGGAGTACCTTCACTGCAAATACCATTGTGGGGAGGGCATTTGCAATGACTTTCATCATAGCGAGGGATACCATCATGAATTGATACCTAGCTATAGGGAGAATTTATACAGTGCACATCCTAGGGAGGGACTTCAATATTTACTACAATGAGGGGAGGACCTTCTCATTTCATGACATTATTATAGGGAGGGCCTTCACAGCAACTACCATTGTGGGGAGGGCCTTCTCAATGGATGTCATCATGGAGAGAACTAACATCAAGATTTAATGTCCGAATATAGGGAGAAACATATCTATAGTGTATACCCTATGGAGGACCATTAAGGTAGACAAAAACCAGGGGAGGACCTTCTTTCCGTCTGATATTTAGGTTCAGGGGAGGGTTACCCCAACACACATCAAGAGATAGGCTCTTGTGATCGATCATTCTTGGCCCACAAAGTGAGCCCCTGTGGGTGCTCTATGGAGGACCTTCAGAGCTGCTGGTAGCGACATTATGGGGAGTTTCTTCGCAACTCATACTGCCGCTTCCATAATTTAGAAATTGACTAATAGGGTCTTGAGTCAATATTGATATATGTTTGAGGGCATCAAAAATCCCAACTTCCAGCAGAGCAGGATCATGTATGTGCTCTTCATTTTCTAGTTACCATTGTCACATTTCATTTTTGAGTGCTCTCTTTTGAGTAAACAGGGCCTTCTACTATTGGTAACTACCTTCATATATGATTTCATGTCTTTTTGGGTCCCATGATGCCACCGGGATATGATGACAGACATCTTGAGTTTTGGAATGAATATATTCTATCCCTAGAGCGACAACCATGTTGGACCAACATCCCCCAGTTGGAATGAGTATTTGTTCCCGATCTGGTTGTCCGTATATCGCAGGATATTGTCATCAACCCTCCTAGACTGAAGTAGGGATGTATAACTGCTCCGGAGTTCCTAACTCATTTCACGAGTGAGTCATTCTGTTCGAGTAAACTGGGCCATGAGCATAATTTCGTGCCTTTACCATCGACGCAATAATATTTTTGCATGTTTGGATGATATGGTTAGGGATCATAGTTTTTTCTTCCATTATTTCTAGGATGTGATGAGATTCTTCTTTGGATGGAACAGGTATGAGGACCCATTCTGATTTTAGAGCAGGGGTTTGTGCCTGCTCTTGTCCTCCATGAGTTTCTAGTAGATACTAGAAGTTCTCCTGTTCCAGGATAGAGGAATGGGTCTACCATAGGTTGTCTTCTCTGATTGCCACTGTATTTGATTGGTGGTCTTCATATTCACGAGAAGGTATTTTCATCTTCTCGCTTGTTGTTTTATTTTTCCCATAGGCTTTGTATACATCCACAAGAACTTGACTCTTCTCATATTTTCTTGCCGCCCTATTTGGATGGAGGGCTTGAAATGCATCAGCATGTATTTGAGCCTACGTATAGATGGTTGTCTCCCTATTTGGATGGCAGGCTTGTTGTGCATCGACAGATATCTATATCTTCAAATAGTTTGTCTCTTTGTTTGCATGGGGGGATCGACGATCACAAGTAGGAATGTGCATGTGCTTATATTTTTCCACCCTATTTCTGTGGTGCGATAGAGTAGAGGGGGATGAGTCATATGTCTTCCCATTTAATGTCGTTGTGTTAGTACAACAAAATTTCTCCTCAAGAACCAAGGTGATAGCATGTTCCTGATTATATATTCACCACCCTTGGCGGGCAGCTTGAGGGGCCCAAGTCTCTTGGACTTTAGTAGGTTCCCTTAGCATAAGGTCTTCATCAATGAGAGGATTCTTGTTCATCCAGTTTCTATGGAGATGCTATCTAGTGGGGCCCATGAGTAGGACCCCTATAAAGTTAATATGAAGTTGTCATCATCGAATTCATATGCCTCCCTAAGATAAGGGAGGTACTTGTTGTCACGTTCTGGGGATTGGCTCCTGAAATAGTCTGAGATAACCACTGGGGTCACCATGTGCAGGGGTGTCGGCCACAGCTGAAGAGGTGGTTGGTGAGTCTTTGCAGAATGGAGGGCATGTCTCATGGCTTCCAGCATGGGGAGAGTAACATTTTGGTTGTACTCCCTGATCAGCGTGTTGGATAACCAGCATTGAAGACGTTGGGTAGGCGAGGGGGTCCTCCTCTTCGTTGGGGCCCCAGTCGCCTATCGGATCGCTGATGCATGTGTCTGCATTAGTCGTTGACATGTCTTTTGGATAGAAGGCTGCTCTACGTGAACCTACGACATACATATATGACATAAAGACCACAAAACCCCATCAAAGTAGTATTCTTTTAAGCATGTGCATATCTGGAGATTCATCTTGGTCTCCTTCCCCTCATCTTTTTGTTGTGGGGAAAATGGGCTTGAGTGAGGTAAGACAACCACCTTGGTTAAGGATTCACATCTGGTTCACCATTTTCCCGCCTTTGTGGTGGCGTGTTTCATGCGCATAGGGGAAAATAATGGTCTGATGTGTAGTATCCTTTTGTGTCTTTTATCATTGGGGTAGAACCACCACTGTGGTTATGAATTCACATCGGGTTGACCATTTTTGTTCCACCTTCGAGGTGGTGCATTTTGGGTGGTGAGGAAATGGTGTGATGAAGATCATCACCTATCCCTTTTCCCAAACACGGTTTCCTTTAAAATTCACCATTTCATTTGTTTAAACCTGTTTTGTGTCATTATCCTTTAAACGAAGGTTGGATTAACCCACAATGATTGAGCAATTCACCCCCTTTACATTGTGAAGGATGTTCTACAGTAAAATTGATCCCATCGAGAAATTGTGTAGTGCCAAGTACTTGTGAAATTGGTCCTCCTTTGATATAATTTACTCGGATGGTCTCTGATGGGTTTATTCGTGGAGCCATAAACACCAAACGACCCTGGTATCCAGGATTTGTTGACCTTCTTTCCAAAGGCAGACACTCATTGATTGATGATTCAACCAATGAAACTTAAGGAATCCATTGGTTGAGAGGATGGGATGTTAGGATCACCGCACCCTTTTGGGGGATAATTATTGCACGTTGTTGGACTCTCTTATAGATTTAAGTCATGTTTATATGTTCGCGAGTCCTTGGTTTATTCCCGAAGATTGTGTCAACGAGCTACCCTGGGTTTTCAAGAGCATCGTAGGCATGTATATATTTTATGATACAGAGGTACTACTGACTTGAGCTATATAATAAGTTCTTATAGAGTTTAACATCATCTATGGGGGATAGAAGGTGATTTGATGTTGAGATCGGACCCATGAGATGGGTTTCCTACATATCTTCAGGAGAAGAATCAGAACCCATGTAGTTTGGAATTTTATGGGGCTTATGCATGGAGGCTTCCCATTTAAGGAGACATGGTTTTGTATTCCCTTTATTAAAGGACACCCTTTTGAGCTCGGTCCTTCTGGTAGGCATCCTACTTATGTTGGTTTTATGAAGAATTAGATTTCTTGTAGTTTATATTTGTTGGGGCTTACGCATAGAGTCTTCCCATTTGATAGACATGATTGAGTGATCCCTTTTGGATGGGCACCCATTTGAGCTTGGGCGTTCTGGTAGGTGTCCTATGTATCTTGGTTTTATTAGGAATCAGAGTTATTGTAGTTCAGAACATGTGGATGTTACAATCATCACAAACCTCTAAGACCACATGAGTCATGCTCGGTGTGAGAAACAAGTGAATGTTAGAGTTCCAACCAACCACATGCTTCCTCTCCTATTATTGGGAGAGGGAGAGCCTACGGTAGATGAGGCTGGGGTGATTGTGGGCGAGGGAATAGAGTGATGAACTTTTCAACGTGAAATGACATTAAAGGTCATGTAGCCTATCCTCAGACGATTGGGGACTTAACAAAGTGGGAGGTCCCTAGAAAACATTCTGGGAAGGGGGGGGGAGTTTCTTCCTCAATAAAAAGAGAAGAAAATATAACTGTTTCGACTGATCATTATTCCTCATTGAATGGAGAATCAAGTGAACACCCTTAATCCCTAGAATGAGGAGGTTCACACAAGCATCCCAAGTTTGTACTCTGTGTTACCATTGGAATGTAGACCCAGAGACATTCCCGAAGTCTGAATAGTTGTGGGGAGTTCCTCCATGACTCCACTTACCATTGGTATGTAGAATCAAAGGGGCGCGCTGATGCACCCAATGGTCTGATCATATAGGTTCAGTGGCTTTGGCATGATACCAGAGGACTAGTTCGTGGAGGGATTATGGAGGACTAGACAGTAGTAGAGGTGTGAGGTTGGAACTGAAGGAAATAAAACCTGAAGACACCCCATTCCGCGTACTGATTTCTTATGCGAGATGGGGGAGGCTCCGGATACCATAGTGGTATGCGGGAAAAGGGTTCATCCACATACCGATGCGCTATGTGGTCATGGGTATATACCACTACGTACCATAATGGTACCATTCCATCACACCTCTTTGGGTTCCATCCGCATTCTGATGCAGTACGATGTGCCTGGTTCAGTCCGCATAGTGGTATACTATGCAGAGCACCATATTGAAGGAGGGTCCAGGGGATTATTGTTTGTAGAAAGTTAATCTGTGAGAATTATATGGTTAACGATTTCACCATTTAGGTTCACAATTCTCTTTATATTATTATGTTCCCCTGTTGTATGTTTTGCGGCTTGTTGTACCTACAAAGAATTTGGTTCAAAATTTGGGATTTGACAATGAATCAAGAGTGAGGCTATAATCTTCTCCAAACTCATTCTTCTAACCTATGGGTTCCCTTCAAGATTTTTCCATCTGTCATTTCGTCATCGTCTCTCAATTCATTATGTGCTCCTTTCATAGAGCATCGGGGAAACCGTATCTATGGGAATGTGACACCATTTATGGAGGACCATGAAGAGATATCCATACCCTTGGAAGACTCGGTCAAACAGGGTTTGTAGAGGCTTCGGTTCATGATAGTGCTTCGTGGAACCTGGTTGGTTTGCTTCGTCCACAAACAGTTGAGTTCACGGAACGGTATGCAGATGGCCTTTACACACATGATTCCTTCAGTGATGCAGTTCATGTTCCATTGTGCTCTCTGGTTGTCACTCCATGGGGCAGTACCTTGCAGATCATTTTTCATACCTAGTGGTTCACGATCTTGGTGGTCGACGAACCATTCCTAGCGATGGTAGGTGGGCCACTTGAAAATCCTTAAAAACATGAATTCCATTAAGTTTCTTCTGAAATTTGGAACTCAATTTGAGTCTATTCACCTTACTAGACTGTTAAGAGTAATTTATGGAATCTACAATGTTATTGTGAGGGTATTTCCTTCCTTAGGAAGATTTTTCAGGTCCCTACAATATTGTCGAGCTCATAATGAGTACCCTTGAATTATCAAATTTAAGTCAATAAAGTTATAAGTAACATCATATTTCCATGTTTTTTATTTTCAATATGAGAATTAGTATACTTTAATTTTACATAGATGGATTATTCTTGGTGTTTGATGTCGTCATGGTGTATACCAATCTATTTGGATGAAGTTGGTTCGAATTCTAGTGGCATAAACTACACACCAAACCACAACTCTCTCAGTTTAAGGTGAACAACTATGATTTGATTTTAAAAAGTGGGTTAACCCTATAATTTAAAGACTATTATTACGTTCATTCCATAAATGATAATTTTATTTATATATTTTTTTTGGGAAACAAATTATTTTATTTCCTTATTACGAACATGTTTTTTTTCTAAATATAAGACTGAAATGTTTTGTGTCATTGAGAATATAATTAACAGTTTATATATTCTTGATAAGGATAATATTGTTTAAAACACTAAAAATAATATGTTTGGTAATGATTCTAACCCCACTTACTATTGGTATTATAACCATGGACATAAAAAAGAGAAACAAATTCAAATAATCTAAAGACATAGATTGTTGGACTCATTTGGCTGTAAATGTTTTGATACATGTGAATATTATTTATTTGAAAAAATGATAGTCTCCTTTTTTTAGAATAGTTTAGAGGAATATAGAATTATTAGATTGTATACATAGTCATTTTTGTGGACCAATGAGTTCACATAAAAATTGTGGTTTTAGGCACTTTTTTACTTTTACTGATGACTTTAGTTGGTATGAGTATTTTTTTTCTAATGAGCCCTAAGTATGAAACATTTTAAAAGTTTAAATAGTTTCAGAACAAAGTAAAAATCAATTAGGAAAAATTATTTGAGTCATACAATCAAATTGGGGTGGTGAATTCTTGATCGAGGAATTCATATCCCATCTAAGAGACTATGGAATTATTTCACAACTCACTCCTCTAGAAACCCCATAATGAAATGGTGTATCTGAAAAGAGGAATCATACCTTTTTAGACATGGTTTTATTAATGGTGTGTCTATGAAACCTTCCAATTTCATTTTGGGTTTATGCTCTAGAGACTAATGCATTCCTACTAAACCATATTACAACTAATTAATCACAAAGATGACTTAATGATTTGGTATGAGAAATATACTAGTTTTTTATGTGAATATTTTTTGTTTTGAAGCATTTGTATGGCATTGGAATTTTCATAAACTTGACCCTAAGTTTGATAAATTATTATTTATCAGTAATCCTAAAGAAACTATCAGATATTAATTATATAATCCAATTGGGAACAAAGTGTTCATGGCCTGATGAGATGTTTCACTGGAAAAGGAACACATGATTCGATGTTTTTGTGGGAAGAAAGATGATCTTGGAGATTTTCAAGACTAATAAATTGGGTGTTTTCAGGAGATAGAGGTTGGGATGGTCTCACAAAGAGTTGAGAAAGAAGAACCGAATTAATTAACACAAGAACCTCTAAATTATGGTAAGATTCATTTGGAACTTGTGAGATATGTATTTATCATGGATAATGATGATGAAGCAATATTCATAGAAGATGACCCTAATTCCAACAAATATCCCATTGAGATTTTTGATTCTAAGAAAATTTTAAAAGTTGTGGAATTTGAGATGGACTCTATATACACTAACCATGTTTGGAACATTGTAGATGCACCTAAAGGGGTGAGACCCATAGGGTTCAAGTGATTGTTTCATAAGAAACCTGATATAGATTGTCGAGTTTCTAAATATAAAGATTTCTTGGTGGAAAATGGGTAGAAAATGTTCATGGTATTGACTATGAAGACACCCTTTTACCTATTGTGATGGTAATGTCCATTCAGATTTTTATATCCATAACATCTCACTATGATTATGAGATATGTTATATGGATATTAAAAATGAATTCCATATTGAGAATTTAGCTGGGGAAATGTATATGATACAAACCAAGGGTTTTTTTATAAATGAGAATGTTATGGTTTACAAGTTTTAATAGTCAATTTTTGTACTAATGCAAGCATCTTAGGGTTTAAATATCTGGTTAAATGATACAATCCAAGAGTCTTGTTTCATCAAGAATAATAATTATTCCCATGTATACAAGAATCTTAGTGGGATTATATTATTGTTTATGATACTATATATAGGTGATATAATTCTTATTGGAAATGACATCCCAACACTTATCTCTATGTAGCTATTGTTGGGTAAATGTTTCTCAATGAAAGACATGTGTGAAGCAGCTTGCGTACTCTGTATGTTGATTTATAGAGATAGATCTAAGAATTTTCTTAGACTAATTCATAAAACATATACAGTTAAATTAATAGAGAGGTTTATCATATAGAACTTCAAGAAGGGTTCATTACCTATATTTTATGAAATGAATCTTAGGAATATTTGGGATTCTTCTAAATAGTTATAAAGGATAGATATAATTTCTTATTCATCCACCATAGTATCTATCACATATGTAATGTTATGTACTCGACCCGATGTCTATTATTATTGGATTATAACTAGTAGATACCAATAAAATCCCAGCAAGAGTCATTGAATTACTATAAAGAGAGTCCTTAAGTACTTATGAAGGGATAAGGATATGTTCATAGTATTTTAAGGATATGATGAGATTTGGGTGAAGGGTTACATGCATGGTAGTTTCCAATCAGATAAATATGTTATGAAATCTCAATATGGAATCATGTTTTTCATAAATTATTGAGAAATATTTTGTATTATTTCCAAACAATCCACCCTAGTAGACTTGACAAAAAAGTTAGAAAAAAACACCACATCAGATGTTGTAATGGAAACTATTTGGATCAAGAAGTTCATTTCTGAACATGAAGTGTTTCCTAACATCAAGTGATCAATCGAGCTATATTGTGAAAAAATAGTGTAGTTTTTCAGGAAAAGGAACCCCAATATCATCAAATTAACCAAACACATCTTACATAAATACTATATTATATTGAAAATATTTGAGAGGGGTAATGTAAAGATCAGTTGGGTGGCTACTTAGGAGAATGAAGTGGATACATTGTAGAATCCATTATCGAAAAAACAACATGAGGGTAATATATAATATATTGGTGTATGAAACATGATAGAATGGTTGTAATGGTTGAAAATATATCATGATATTATAAAAAATCCAATCTCCACTTATAATTAATTCATGTGTGCTCCAATTAATTTTACACGAACAATCGAATGATAATATCCCTTAAAAGTATGAATTTGAGCCTTCACTAATTCATTATCATTATAGAGTGTTGTGGGTTATAATGATACAACAAGTTTATCATTAATAGATACTTTTATTAACTACAAAGTGTTATATATGAGATATAAATAATGGATTCATGAAGTAATAAATAGACACTTATAACATGGATTGATCTACTAAATTATATCTCATGGAATGGCATACAGTCATAGATATATTTAAATGTATGTTGTTATTATAAATTATTCTTACCCGAGGATGGAGAGATACCTAGAATGAGAACCTTCATAATTCGATACCCTACTTATAGAATTCTATATGTTGACTTAGCTGATAAAAGGGTGGTTGGGTATGTTGTTGATCATGTCATCAGTTCAATCGCAACCAAGATGGTATTTTCACACTTGTATGAAAGGATAAAGACATTTGGACATTGATTGAATTAGACTATAGAAACTCATGGACATTATTAGTCATTTCACATATGATGTGTTCAAATACATGGATATGAGAAATGTGACATACTTATTAGGTAGATAAATGTCTTGTGATGTATTCATCGACTTGGTCAATATTTTTTAGAGAATCAAGAATTAATGAGAGACCACTACTTGATTGATATGTTTCATGTCTAGTGGTATATCTATGTCATGGAAAATGGTATAATATAATCCAATATACAATGTATATGAAACATCTTTTGGTGGAAATTTTCTAATAGAGATATGAAAATATTTGATAGAGATCACACCGGACCCCTTAGTAGCTTGAATATCACCAATGCTTTACTAGATGTTTCTCTTTACAAACATCTATAAAATATGGATTTCATATTATTTTTAACGCTATTAAGGCCATTAAGGTCAGGTAGTTAGGCCCTTTTATAAGGATAATGTTTTGAACAATGTTTTTGTTCAAAATGAATAGATTTAAATGAAAAAAAATCATATCCAAAAGATTTTGGTTGGATTCACTATGAATTGTAAAGTTTTTCATAAATTCCTTAAGGGATTTTAATACAAGAGAGATATTGTTGGATGTGAACAAAAATGTACATTCTTTAGATCCAAGTAAACATGCATATGATGAATGTATGAGTTTCATGCAATGAAACTTACTGTATATATTCTCTCGGATGATTAAATTAAATAAAGAACCAAAATTTGATTCATTAATATCTTTGAATTTATTTATTAGAGTGATTTAAATGAATAAATAACCAATATATAGAAATAAACATGATGCATTATGAAGTGGTATCCTCATGCATCAGCTATAAAAGAGGATGGGATACTCTCTTATTAGGTGTTCAACATATGTGAAATAGATAAATGAATACTGAAGCACTCTTCTTCAGAAGAACTATGTATCTCCCTAGAGAAGAAGCTTCAACCCCTTTAGTTTCATAGGTATCCTCAAAAAAGTTCATGGATACTCAAATTAGTGTATTTCCTTAGAGGTAGTAGGTTTTGTATCAACTTCTCTAAGAAATCCCTATCAACCATTCTTCTTAATTGATAAAGAATATGGATGATATTGTACATGGTTTACTGGTACTTTATTTACTGGTATTTTATACATTATAATTCCTGAAGAATATTTTTCATGTGTTTTGGGGTTTCTTCCATGAAAATGATCATTTGGAGATCATAAAAAACCCATAAATGGATTTCTATATATTCTATGAATAAAAAGCAATTCGATCTACTTTAATACCTTTTCACTTGGTGCCTGATCCTGTAAGACCTCTACAACTGGCCTTGCAGTTGTGCTCCTTCAAGGACTGTAACTTCCAAAACATCGTCTACCAAAGATCGTGTTTGAGATTATGAAATCCTTGATATCTATTGTATTTACATACATGTAATTTCCATTAGAACTTGATCTCTATATACAACACCCTCCAGGTTATCAGGTGTTTTTAGTGCACACATACTTCATGAATTTTTTGGAACAACAATAATTTATGGAAATCCATTTAATTAAACCTCATATTATAATGATACATTTATCTAAATTGTGTCCACTGCTTGGTTATGATCCTTCCTCATATTCTCTTTATTTAATATCAAATTATGACATCTAAAACCATTCTTAGAGTTATTATTCCATTTTCAAAACCCAAACTCTTTATCACTATGGCCTACAAAGTTATATACACAATACGTAACATTAATCTTATCCATTTCATTATTATTAAAATGGATGGAGGAAAGTGAACTATAGACTTTGAAATGGGTTATATAAGTATTCCTTCTAGACCAACTAGATTCTAAAAGATCATTCCCAAACAAATATTAAGGGATTTTGTTAATCAAGTAGACTGTACAATTCACCACTTACACCCAAAGAACCTAAAGGAAACCCTTGTGAATTATCATGTTTTCTATATCTATATTGATGATCTTATGATTCATCCACTTTGAAAATACATTATATTTCAAAGTACCTGGTATATTATTCTAAAATAATATACCTTCCCACCAGTAGAACCTCTAAAATTACCAACATCAATTCCCATCACAATTTTGGGACTGCAAGCACTTCAAATCGCTTCCAAAATCATTTTCTACCATGAATCTTCATCATATGAATTTTCAAAATACTACAAAAAATTTCTTGAAAATGAACCCTCACACTTTTCATGTCACTTCATTGATGAAGATTATATAGATAAATTACCATTCATGAGAAAAAACTTGGGTTGTCCCCATACATCTGTATGAGCCAACTCTATCGTTTAATTCTTGTGTATCTTACCTTATATTTAGAAGAAAAAATATATTTAATTCTTAGGATTCACTCATTGAAAATTCTATAATATATGTTTCTAAGATTCAACATACCTTTAGTGGGAAGAACTTTCACCCCTTTCTCACTCAGGTCGCCCATATGGTCATGACATAACTTTACAAAAGTTAATTTTCTGACATGCATTAACCCATACAATACTTGTGTGAAGTACAACATCCCATTATTCACACCTTTGGATATAATCATAGATTCTTGTGATATATTCCTTTCTATTTTGTTGAATATTGTACAGAAACCCACATTTTCACACTTTCCTATCGAGATTAAGACTTTCCTTAACCCTAGTATGTGCTATAGGCCATAAAACTCCAACAATATTCTATTCCTTATCTAGACAGAGACATCACCCATTCCAACAATCTCAATAGTCTCGTCATCAATGATACACCTTGATGAAACATTTAGGGATATAATCCATCATATTTAATCCCTCATATATTGGATGAAAATTATCATAATAGTTTATAATCCAATACTCAATAGATCTTGTGAAACTTAATAAAAGAACTATATTATCTTCTAATAGAGGATTCACATAACCACTTACAAAAACTTATCTCCTTGAATTCACTCTCTATTCATCACAATCCCTCTTTGTGTTTCCTTTACTTCCACAATTCCAACACAAAGGACTACATTTAACAATGTTACTTCTACAATGAATTATTATTCCTTTTCCCTTATAGTGATTCTTTTATTCTATGGAATGTACCATTCCTTCTACACTATACAAATTTCCAGAAGATTCTTGGATCTCCTTCTAAAGGAGTTCCTTATTAAAAATAATATCTCTAATTTCTGTAAACACTAGGTTATATTTTTCTCTAATTTTTCCCATTGTTGTGACCATTGAATCTCATCATTTCAAGAGTGATGAGAGTAACAACAATGCTTACTCTGGATCTCTAAAGTTCACATTCCTTGATTCCAACTGGCATCTTATCATGTTGAAACTGTTAATATGATCAGCTGTCAAATTCCCTTCATACATTTAAATAATTAATAGTATCTTGGGTAATAACACTTTGTTAATCTCTGAGGGATTCTCATGCATATCATAAAGAAAGATCATGTACTCTAGTTTTTTTTACATCATGGATACTATAATCCATTTTCTATGCTAACGACATCTAAATCGGCTCAAAAACTTTATTATCCATCCATTATCATTCTTCATTTTCCATCACATCTAGTTTGTTACCTGTGAATAGAATATTGAGATCCTTCTATAGTATAAATTTATCCATCTATATTTTCAAGAATCTAAAATCCTTCTCATTGAAATTCTCCACCCAGAATTTATCCTCATCCATTGATATTCCTAGAATTTTAAACTCTCACTAAATTATGAAATATGAATGAGGTATCAGGAATTACTTACCTAAAATTATTCTATAAGGTTAAAGGGAATAATGATACTATTGAACCAATCTATGAAATTCTATCATCAGGATTTGGTCATATGAATCTCTCTGACCAAAGTTGTGATACCATTTGTTATGATCATAACCATATTTTAAATGAAGCAACAGAATATATCCACAAAAACATACAAGGCAGAATGAAGTCCTTGAATGAGCCCACATAACAATGTTCAGAACTTGGAAGAAAAATTGTGACCAAATCATCACACCGCATAAAAAACTTTTGAACCTACTTAATAAATAAATTCAAAATACAACAATATAAAGAAAACAATGTAAAAAAGAAAAACATAATAATATAAATGGTTCACACACAATTAATATTCAATAAGGTAACACTAATTAGATTTGATTGAGAATCAAAAGATTATAAACAAGACACTATATTTGTTTTGGGAAAATGAACAACCTAGGTGATATTTCTTTTTAATCTTGTTAGAAAAACTGTGAAACTGCATTTTAATAGAGGCACTGTTTTGTGTGAGTTGTTTTATAACTATATATTATATTTATAACTTAGAATGATAAAACAATATATATATATATATATGATAAAATTTATTTATTATAGGTGGAGGGTGTATAAAAAATTAAACAACACAGAAAATCAGACAAACTAGTGTGTTAAGCCTCATCCCTCCCCATAAGAAATGAAAAATATCCATCAGCCCAATTTTGTTACATATGATGGATCGAAGTCCCATTAACCCAGATTCCATTACATGTACCAAAGTAGTAGTGGCGTGAATTCCCAACATGTGGCTCAATATTCTAGTGTAGTAGCCCATATCATGTCATGTTACCAGTCAAATTATTGTCACCCCTACCAGAAATAGTGGTTTGTAAATGGTGAGAAAAAGAACAATGTATCACTTCAATAGTATTGGAATCATCTCTCCTCTCATATTAACTTCGTCCATATTTATATATGACTTAGTAATGACTAATTGATTCATTACAATATCCATGATCTTTATCACATGGGTACTTCCTAAATCATCTTCACACCCCAAATCGATTATAAATTTTATAAACCTGAAAATACAACTGATGTCTTACATTGTAAGTCACATGTATACTGATAAAATAATTCTCACAAATAGTGGGAATTATTATGATGTTTATATTTCATATCATAAATATGATATTCATAAATCATAATATTTCATTAAAATAATTCAATCAAATAACTAACTAGTTCTTGCATCAAACACTACAAAATAATCACAATATATTTGTTAGAATATAATGATGAATATTGAAAAAATATGTAATCATGAATAATATAAATAGAATAGAAAGAGACAATGATTTTAAAATGACATAGAAACTAACTGTTGTTTCAACCAATACATAATATATTATTTCAGAATAAATATGTAATATAATTATGAACTTCACCAAGGATACAAAATATAATTTCAATTTAATACGTAATGTATTTGAAACCTTCGGATGATATGTAATATAATTTACTTTGAGAAAATTTAGATATGTAATGATAGGAACTTTCATGAGAGAGATATAAATAACAGGCTTGTATTAGATGTAGAAAGTTAGTTACAACAAAAATAGGAGAAAGAAAAATAAATGGATAAGAAGAAGAAGACTCCTCTGGAGATGAAATCCTAAGGCCGAGGTCTCATCCCTCTCCATCTAAAGTTGAAAACCAATTCTAAAAAAAACTTTTTGATTTTCCCTCACTCCCCCAACCTCCCTTTTTTATCCCAATCTAACACCAAAAACATCAAATAACACAACTACTCTCTATTACAATTAAAAACATCACCCATGGAAGAAATTACTTATTACTCACTCCCAAATCCCACCCCCTAAATAGATGAACCCCTAGGACCCCCTTTTCATTAGCTAGTTACTATAAAATTTTCCCTCAAAAACCCACAATTTCATTAAAGAGGTTATCTGATGGATTTGAAAGTGGCCTTGACATCCATGCAGTATGATCTTTGAATATAAGGGATGAATGTAGCTTGACTTTTTTCACAAGGGTCTTCATCCTCTTGTGCCTCTAATATGCCATAGTCCACCTTCGTGAAATATTTATTTGTTACGATAGTTCTTGAATTCAACCTCGAGATTTTTCAGCCACTTCTAGTAGTTTATTATGGATCCATATTATTGTCATTTGAGCATCTTGACTTCTCTAGTAAGCTTCGTCAACATTAGTAATGTACATATGGAGTTGCTCGTCCAACCCAAGTAAATCCAAAATCAATGTGGAAACCAAGTGCTAATTGTTTTGGATAACATGATACTTCTACTTGCATATGTCATGAATTCCCCTACCAACTATTATTGAAACATTCCTTTGGTCTCTACCTCCATCTATTTTTTGGATCTACCTACCCCTTCATCCAAAACCATTGATTTCCCTTTGACAACATCTTGAGAAGAACTCTCAACATGTTTTCCTTTAATCCATTCTATAATATTCAAAATATCTTACTCTTCAACATGTTTTTCCTTTCCAATGAATTGTGTTTTGGAATTACCTCGTGGATTTGGCAAGAAAGGGTTATACCCTTGGCCTCATAGTGTCTTCCCCAAAGGAGACTTCTTATTCATCCCTATTTCTTCTTATTCCTCCTATTTCTATTGTAACAATATCTCCATATCTATTATAAGCCTCTAATTTCTCTCTTTCTCATCTAACCTCCAATAAATTAAAGTTGATTATCCAATGGCATTGGAAGTGGACCTAGAAACAATGAATCTTGATTTTTGAATGCTGGGGTTGAATGAAACATGATTTTTTGTAAGGGTCTTCAACCTCCTATGCTACCACTGTACTGATAGCATCCCCCCCATGAATTCTCCTTTCATTACAGTAGTTCTAAAATTTAACCCTTTCCTTTTGCAGTTACTTCTAGAAGATGATTAAGGCTCCCTCTTAATGTTATTTAAGTATCTCAAATTCCCTAAAAAGTGACATCGACATCAAAAATTCCCATTTTGAGAACCTCTCCCAACCAGAGGGAAGCCAAAACCAAATATCGTATCCTTAGTTTGGATACTATGCTGCTCATCCTGCTCCATGTCACAAATACTCCTATTAATTATTACTGAAACTTTCCTCTATTATCTTTCTCTAAATACTTCTTTGGATCTTTCTCCTCATTCTTTCACTATCACTAATTTCCTTTTGAGAACATCCTAAAAATAATCCTTAGTCTACCTTCCTTTTAGCCATGCCATAACAACCATAATCTCACTCTTTTCATCATGTATTCCCTTACCAACAACCTCTATGGAAATCCAAAAATCTACTTTAACAGATTCCATTTCCAAAATACAACTATCTTTCTCATTAATGAAATACAAACATACTAAAAATGATCTTGCCTAAACCTCCTCACAATGTGGCTACATAAGCAGTTCTATAGGATGAAAATCTTGCGCCTACACCATCTACAATGTCTTGTACTATAGATGCTCTTATTGTATCTCTATTTCTTCCTTCTTCTCTCATTGTTGTACTTGGACAATTAAATATCACCTCTCATTTAGTGACTAGTTCAGCTACCTAAGTTCCATGAGTTATCAATGTAGGATCGAAATATGAATGTAGATGCTCAATATAAAAGAGGGGGGGGGGTTAATTTCATCCTTTAAAAATTCATTTGGAACCTTTAATGTTTATATAAAACTTTCTATGTTTAACAAAGTTAAGCAAGGTAAATTTACAAGACCTTATAGATCTACAAACTTTCTAGGTTCTGGAAATATAGTTCCGAAAATGAAACTTAAGAAAAATTTACAAGGAAAAAGATTCTACCGTCAAGTTTATATATTCTTATTAATTAGAGTATACAGGTACTAGAAAGTATAAGATAGTTATACTTTCCATATTAATCAAAATTTAACATAGAATAAACATGAAAAAATATAAGTATCAAGTATGAAATCTTTTAACCCAAAGAGTAGGGTATCCAAGAACCATGGATAAAGGTACCTTGATTTATAATTTCAAGTATGTCTTACCCACACTAGGGTAAGCCCTCGATAAGAATATCAGAGTCTTTCTTTTTATACCTACAAGCCCTCGAACTTCAAGTTAGTCGGCACCTCTATCTTCCAAAACAAGGAAGTCCATGAACTTTAAGGTATTCGACACCTCTGTCTTCCTTTCCCCGGATGTCCTTGATTGTACACAACAACAATCAGAGTCGCATGAAGAAATATAAACAAGATGTTCAGTACGCACAAGGCATGATAGTCTCTCTCTCTCTAGAAATAACTTCAGCAACATGTAATCTCTAGATTGATATATCAGTAGTTGTGATATTGTTCAAATGAGCTACTATTTAAAGGAATTTCTTCAATGGCCGACTCCCCCCTCCAACGAGCATATTTTTCCTTGAATCTCGGAGGGACCTGTACACATGTTGCTCAAATAATGGATTGTTAGAAATAGATTGTATGACATCATTTCATAACTAAAAAAAGGTTAAGAAAATTATGGTTTCTTAAACCAATCCATTTTTACAGTCAAAGGAAAAATAATGTTCGAATTCAAAGAAAATAAACATCCCGAGACTATATTACATGGATATTCTGATTCCATTTTTTAAGGAATTCAGAATCAAAATTATATAGTCTTTAGAGTATGAATTACAGAAAATTCTGAGTCTGAATTCTGGAGAATTCGGAGTCTGAATTTCCGAAAATTTAGAGTCTAAATTTCAGAGAATTCAGAGTCTAAATTTCAGAGGAATTCGATGTCTGAATTATGTAGAATTTAGAGTTTCAATTTCAAGGAATTAGAAGTATGAATTTCAGAGAAATTTGGAGTCTGAATTCTAATGAATTTAGAGTTTGAATTTCAGGGAATTTAGAGTCAAAATTTCAGAGAATTCAGAATCTGAATTTCAGAGAATTCAGAGTTTGAATTTAGAAGAATTAGGAGTCTGAATTTCAGAGAATTTGGAGTCTGAATTTCAGTGAATTTAGAATCTAAATTTCATAGAACTCAGAGTCTAAATTCAGAGAATTCAGAACCTGAATTCAGGACCTAAAAATAGAATACTCTATATCTAATTATTTATAGGATTCCGAGGTTTTTATATATGAAAAATATTTTTTCACATAGAAATAAAATGAGTTAGATTTAGAGAAACTATAACATGAACAATGAAAACAAAGGTAAGGAGAAAATTACCTTGTGGAAGGAAAATTTCCTTATTAAGATGATTCTTCAGGGAAATAAAATTTTAATTGAGATAGAGTTTTTGGGATTTTCAAAACATAAAGGAATGGAAAATTCATAAGGAAACCTTATTGACTCAAAAATCTCCCCCTTTTTGGAAAGCACAAACATCCTTACAAAAAGGAATCTAAGGACATAGAAATTTTATGGACTTGAAAATAAAAACACATCTCCTGTTACTTATAGATCATAGTGAATATGAATAACCCCCCCTTAGGCTTTGAAATCCCAATGGATCGTATTCTTGATTTCCTGAATAAGATTTTTCATTTTCTTGCATTCAAAAAACATCATTGATAATAACTTTCATCCAAATGAAATTTCCCTTACATAAGTAAATCTCTTATTTAAATTTTATTCTTTTTATCATTCCTTTCCCTGCCTTTGTGATTTTCAAAAAGGAATAAAGGGTATGAAAAAATATTGGTACCTGAAAGATTAGTACTAAACAACCACAAACAAAATATATAAAGAAAAACAAAAATTTCCTTAGTATTTAAGGAATCTTTACAAGGAAAAGTACAAAAAAATATCAGAATGGAAAGAAATTATCCTTATTTCTCCTTCAGTATCCTCTTTTCACAATGGTTTTTAGATTCTTGAGCTCCTTGTGATTTTCTTCCATACGCTTGAGCAACTGATCCTGGTCTTCATTCTTATTCTCCATGGATTTAATTTTTTCTTTTTGAGCCTTAAGACATTCTTATTGAGCTTTCAACATTTATTATTGCTTAACTATCTTTTATTCAATCTCAATTCTGAGATCCCCTTCCCCTTTCCAATTCATGGTGACATAATTAAGTTTTCCATTCAGATCCTTAACCTCCAGCTTCCTAGTAATCTGTTCTAGGATTAACTTTTCCTCCAAACTATTTGTAAGTTCCTTGAAAATTACATCTTAAGTGTCAAAAGAATCCATGAAATTATCATGAAATTCATCGAAGATTCTCATTTCATTGATTGTTTTCTTTGAACATCTTGTAATCTTCTTTCAAGATCTATTATGAGCCTCATAACCAAAGAGTAAGGTTTTTAAATCAGCCTCTAGTTCAACAGATTTTTCCATAACCATGGAAACAGAATCTAATTTCTTATTTATCATATACTGAAGAATATCGCATCTTGAGTCTATTCTTGGGAGTAAGGGAATAGTTCCAACCAAATTTTTCAATGACTAAACAACACAATCATATCCAAGGAAAGATGATTCTAAATATGAGTGTTTGGTTGTTGAGGATTATTTTTCTATGTCTTCAGCTTTCCACTTTAATGAAGCACTAACATCATTATTCTTCACCATTGATTTACTAGGTTTATCTACTACCACTATATTTCCCTTATGAGCTATTGGAATGATGTATTTTGATATGGGAGATTTGTGTTCACTATCTGATAGATGAACAATTTTATCTTCCTTAAATTCCTATTTCTCTACAGCAACCACTTGATCTTCCAGATGAATTAAGTCATGATTACTGCTTTCAACATCTATTGGATGATTCAATTCTTCTCGACCCTTCTCTTCATTCCCTGGTGTAGGAAGTTTTGAGGATTCAGCTTGAGAAGTCTGTATCGATAATTTTATAGAGGGGATTTCTTTTTCATGTTAATCCTCATCTTGATTTATGATATATTTAGTTTCATTCCCTTCTTCTTCTTCCTCTTCTTCTTCTTAGTCTATTTCCTCTTCCTCTTCCTGAACAATTTCTTCTTCTTGTTCTAGATCCAGAATCACCACCTTTTTTCCTAGAGTCTCTACTATCAAAAATGATTCTAGAATTGAGATTTGTTCAGATGCTTTCTCAGCATCCTCGAGAAGTGATTGTACAATTTCATCCTCATACATTTTCTTCTTTTGATTCTTCTCTTTCTGTTGCTTCTCAAGCTATTCAAAATCCTTTATTCTTAATGATTTTTCCTCAGTAGGGTCCAAGCCAAAACTTAGGTTCCCCTTCCATCCTATTTTTCTTTTCCTCTATCCACTTAGCCACTACTTCATTAGGGTAGGTTTTTTTTCTTCTTGGGATTCAGTGGTGCTGACTGAGTTTCCTTAGCCACATGGGTTTTTCTTTTCTCTTATGGTTCCTTAGCCTTTTCCTTCATTCTGCCTTTCTTAGTGGTTTCATCCACTTCTGACTTCTTTGAAAAAGATTTTACTTCTTCTTCAAATAGATCCTAAAATTATCCAGATTCATTAGAGATGCTAGCCATCATCCTCCTTAAGGTATCATTACTCAAAAACATTATCTTGTAATTTATTGGCTTGGAAATGCATGGAATTCTAAAATATTCTAAACAATGAACTATAATATTTTAGAGAATAGTCAGATATATATTGATTTGAGATTTCAGATTTCCATTTTGATATTCTCAATCGTAACCAAGATGTAGATGACCAGGTTAATCTTTTTGAGGTTCACCAAGAAATCCAATATATAGATATAACTCTTCTTTAGAGTATCCTTATCCCCTATCCTTGGAATTATAAAGCCTAGAACCCACAATTCAAGAATCCATATGTTCATAGACAGATGAAAAATATTTAGAGTCTTCAATCCTTTCAAACCAAGACACTCTATAGCCTTCTCTTTATCAAAAGATCCTGATACATCGGGTAATTTGTGAGTACAGAATTCTACTTCTCCTTCATAAGGAATTCCAATCAGACTTGTTACCTTACTGTAAGAAAGAGAGTAGGTATTTCCATAACACTTAAAAGAGAACTTGTCTCTACCTTCTTCATTGAAGAATTTTTTTGTCTCATATAACTAAATCAACATGTCAAGATAGACCAGATCATGTGATTTTGGTTTCAATACACATACACTCTCCCAACCATTCAGCACGACATTCATAGATATGATAGAGTCATATTTTTCAAGGAATTTCAGATCAACTAACTTTTCTCGATATATCTGCAATTCAGAGATTTCCATAATATTTAGCATATCATTCTGAGGAGAAGCTTCAGCAGACATTTGGAACTAAGGTAACTTTGGCGATTCAGAACATACTTAAATATAGAGGCAGATCTTTAGCATGCAAAATCTTGAAAAACTGACATGGTACAACAATCAAAGGGGATTTATATAGGCAATTGAGGAGATGGATCAACTTCCTTGTTTGATACAACGGATGAAAAAACATCATATCAAATCTGACAGTTGATATGATAACTGAAGAAGGATTTTGATAGGTTCTGATCTTTTGAGATTTTTAAGAAAAAAATTCTGATATAAGTAAAAGTGAATCCGAAAAGTATAAAACAAAATTTAAAAAACCAGAAAATTAAAAATACGATTACAAAAAGTTAGGAAAGAAAACATACCTTTCAGATTACGTAAGGATAATTATTCATAATGAGTAAAATTCATCTTGGAGATCTTTAGATTTTGTAAAATGACTATGAAGAATTCTAACTATGAAAAAAAATTACTAAGAAAAATTTTGACTACGAATTTTTTTTGACTACGAATAATTTTTGACTACGAAAAATTTGGATTATGAAAAACTTTTGATTACAATTTTTTTTGACTAATAGGGAAATGTAATCCCCATATGAAAAAGAGTTTCTTACTATAAAGAGATAAGTTTCAACAAGAAGTTAATATGGGAGATTATCTTATGGTTATCATTCCTAACTTCTATTTAATATATTCAAATCTATCGGAGGGTAAATATTTGGTGAAAACATCAGCAAGTTTTTCTTGCATTCTGATAAATTAAAGAATGATATCTCCTTTTTGTGTGTGATCCCTCATAAAGTGATGTCTAATGTCTATGTGTTTTGAACGAGAGTAATGTGTAAGGTTTTTACTTAAGATATGGCACTAGAATTATCACACATTATTTGTGTTTTTTTAAAACTCATCCCATAGTCTGTGAGTGTGTGTTTCATCCACAAAACTTGAGCACCACAACTTTCAGCTACTACATATTGAGCTTCAGTAGTGGAAAGTGCTACTGAGTGTTGCTTTTCGCCTGACCAAGAAACTAATTAATCTTCTAAAAAATGAAAAGTTCCAGATGTACTTTTCTTATCCATTCTAAATCCACTAAATTCAGCATCTGAAAAACTTTTTAAAACAAAATCATTTCTAGAATTCTAAAAGAGTCCTAAATCCATGGTTCCCTTTAAGTAGAGAAATGTCATTTTCACGGACTGTAAATGAGATTCCTTAGGATTGGATTGATATCTTTCACATAAGAATACTGAAAACATTATGTCTGGAAAACTAGCAGTCATGTAAACCAGACTTCCTATAATACCTCTAAAAGATGTTTGACCTACTAGTTTCCCAGCTTCAACAAGATCTAGTGAATTTGAGGTACCAATGGGAGTACTTATACTCTTTGTGTTTTCATATCCATACTTTTGAAGAAGATCTATAATATACTTATGTTGGGATATATAAATTCCTTCTTGTTTTTATGAAATTTGAAAACTAAGGAAAAATGTTAAATCACCCATCATACTCATTTCAAACTCAAATTTCATTAGATCTGCAAAGGAATTGGTTAATTATTATTAAGTTTAACCAAATATAATGTCATCAACATAAATTTGAACAATCATAACATTTTTCTTATATTTCTTTATAAAAAGGGTTGGATCGACATTTCCCTTAACATAATTGTTTGGTTACAAAAATCATGTAAGTCTATCATACCATGCTCTTGGGTATTGTTTAAGTCCATATAATGATTTGATAAATTTGAAAACATGTTCACAATATTTTGTATCTTCAAAACCAGGAGGTTGTTCAAAAAAAACTTTCTCTTGTACATAACCATTAAGGAATGTACATTTAACATCAATTTGAAAAGGATTGAAGTTAAAGAATGGTGCAATGGAAAGTAAAATACAAATAGATTCAAGTCTAGCTACTGGATCATAGGTTTTTTCATAGACTATTCATTCTTGTTGATTATAGCCTTTAGAAACTAATCTAGCTTTATTTCTTACTATGATTCCATTTTTATCACACTTATTTCTGAGAACCAATTTTACTCCAATAACAGAAGTTTCCTTAGATCTTTCAACCAAGGACCAAAATTTATTCCTTATGAATTAATTTAGCTCATCTTGCATGGATTTTATCGAATCAGCATCACCTAATGCTCCATCAGTGCTTTTTGGTTCTAATTGGGAAAGGAATTATTGATGTTCTATTTCACTTCTTAAAGAGTTTATAGTCCTTACATGTTGATTTACATCACCAATGATGCCATCACTGGGAAGATTCTTAAGAAATAACTGATTTAAATTTTGTAAAACCTGTTCATCAACATATGCTAGGAAATCTTCTGGGGTAAATTCTTCTGAAATATTTTCTTTGACATTTTACTTATCAGCATGATCTTTTATCAAGGTTTAATAATCAGTTTTTTAAAAAACATCCAATGATATAGGTTGAGGTTGTTTAAAAACAAAAGGATCAGTTTCATTAAATTTAACATGTACTATTTCTTCAACAGTACAATTTTTTATATTAAAAACTCTATAAGCCTTAGAAGTTGTGGAGTAACCTTATAAAATTCCTTCATCAGATTTGGATGTGAATTTATGTAAATTATCTTTAGTATTCTGAATGAATACTTTGCAACCAAATACCTTAATGTAGTAAAGTCTAGGTTTTCAACCATTACATAACTAATAAAGGGTTTTGTTAAGAAAAGGTCTAATCAAAACTTGATTTATAGTATAAAAAGTAGTAATTACATCTTCATCCCAAAAATGTTTGGCTATTGAATATTCACTCAACATGGTTCTGGTTATCTTTGGAAGAACTCAATTTCTTCTTTCAACAACATCATTTTTTTGGGGAGTACATGGTGTTGAGAAGTTATGAGTAATACCTTTTCTATTAAAAAAAGTTTTAAAATATGAATTTTGAAATTCTCCTCCATGATCACTATGGCTAGTTATCAAAGAAATATTTTTCTCATTTTTAACTTGGGCTCTAAAAATTTTGAAATAAGAAAAATCTTCAGATTTATTTTCTAGAAAATACACCCACGTAAATCTAGTGTAATCATAAACTAAGACAAATACATAATATTTTCCTCTAAAGCTTCCAGCTTGTGTTGGACCAAAAAAATCCGTATGCACCAACTGTAATGCATAATTAGTTGAGACTTCACCGACTGATTTAAAACATGATTTATGTTTCTTTCCATGTTGACAAGGATCACAAAGTTATGAAGAATCCAATCTATTCTCAGGTAGATCCTTAACTAGTCTTTTCTTAGATAGATTTCATAGGTTCCTAACGTTACAGTGCCCTAACCTTCTATGCCATAACCAAGAAGGATCTTCCATTACACTAAGACAAGGTATTTCTTAGCTCCTAAGGTCTTTTATGTTTAGTGCGTATACATTTTCTTTCCTATTGGAAGAAAGAATAAACTCTTCCTTGGAATTGTCTACTAAACATTTATCATTCCTAAAATTCACAAGGTAATCTCCATCACATAACGGATATATTCTAATAAGGTTGTTCTTAAGACCCTTAATAAATAAAACATTCGAAATCAATGTTTTTCCAAGAAGAACAATGTTACCTATAACAATAATTTCCCCCTGAGCATTATCTCTGAAAGTTACTTTTCCTCCTTTTGTCTTGATAATATTTTAAAAAAAGTTTTTGTTACCAGTCATGTGCCTGGAAAATCCACTATCTCTGTACCATGTATTGTTGTTGGGGTTATCTTTACTTTCTTTAAAATTAGAGTGTTAGACTTTCGGAACCCAAATTTTCATGGATCCATAAAATTCAGAAAGAAATATTTTAGTAATCCACATTCTCTTAGCCAAAATAAATTTATGAAAACCTAAAGATTGAGTTTTGTTTAAGGGACAATTTTTTCCCAATGCCCACCACACTAACACTTAGTGCAGAACGGAGCACTTTGAGGAACAAAATAATTATTACTAAAAACATGTTTTGAATGATTATAACCAAATCCAGAATTATTCCTTAGAGTTCAAATTTGGAAATACATCTTATCAAAGTTTTTTTTACCTAAGGTAAAGTTTGAAAAACACTTCCTTAATGAAAATATTTCTGAATTTAGTTTAATAACTAAGTTTTTATCCTAAAAAACATTAGTTTTAACACTACAGTTAGTCTCTAAAATATTTTTCTTATAAATTAATTTTTCTAGATCCTTAGAAAGTTTATTCTTCTCAGAATTAACTTCCTCAGGGGTTTTCGAAATAATTTTAAAATCATAAACTTTCTTAACAAGATCTTTAGAAAGATCTAATACTTATTTAATAATAATAGAAACTATATAATTTGATTTATCAGGATTTTTCTTGACTTTAGAATTTTCATTATCAAGAAGCTTAGCAAACCTGGACACTTCTTCATAAGTTGGTAATGTATTATCTTCATCCGAAAAAGTTTCTTCACCTGAAGACTCATAATACTTATCATCTGTAATATTTTCATTCAAGGAAACATTTGTGATAGATTCATTATTGAGTAACTTGTCCATTAAACAATGATTTTCAATGGGTAAATTAGTAATTAAACCATGATTCTTCTGACTATAAGATTTATACTCTAATGATTCATCAGAAGAGTTTCCACCACTAGCACTCCAGGTGTCGTTAGCATTCAAAAATTTCTTACCTTTAGCTTTGTTGTACTTCTTTATATTCATCTCATAATTCATTTCCTTTCTATCCTTTTTCTTATGCATAAGAAAATATGGCCTTATATTCCCTACTCTTTTGTATTAATAACAAGTGACTTCATAGTCTTTCTTGTATTTTCTTTCTTTCTTCTTATATATATACTGAAAGTATTTCTTCCCAACTATCTTGTTTATCCTTTGAGAAAGATTAGATAGTTTATTCTCAGAATGTTCACTTTCACTTGATTAAGATAAAATAGTGACTTTCTTCAGCTTGGATCTTGTAACCCTTTCAGAAGCCTTTGCATTAGTAGTAGTAAAGGCTACACTTCCATTTTAATTCTTCTTTTTATTCAAAACAGTATTTCTTTTCATTCTTGTATCATGTTGAAGAAGAGTTACAAAAATCTCATCAAGAGTAATTTGAGATACTGTCATATTATCATCAATAGTTGTTCTCTTAGATTCCCACTCATTAGGCATGATATCTATAATCCTTTCCATAAGGGAATCATCATCTAAACCTTTCTCACCCATGGATTGTTAACTGTTAACAATAGTCATAAACCTTTTTTGCACCTTGCACACTAGTTCCCCATAAGGAAATAGAAATCCATGATTTTCTACTCCAATAATAGCTTTTCTAGTTTCTATAACCTTGGATGTACCAAAATGAGTAACCTCCGATTTCATCCAAATGAAATTTGTAGCTTCACAAGAAGAAATATGAATATATATATTCCTGGTCATGGAACACAACAAAGTATTGCGTACCTTGTAGTTTAGTTGATATTCTGACTTTTCTTGATTAGTAAAAGTTCTGACTTCCTTATCAGAAATCTTGTAATCTCCAGTAATCATAACAAAGTTGTCCAGTCCAGTATTAATAACAAAAGTCTTCATATGATCTCTCCAATATTCATAATCAATCCCACCAAATATAGGTGGTCTAGTAGGATTACGATTTTCAATCGAACCAACATTCATTACGTCCTTCTAAAAGAAAATATCTATCCACAGAAACTTGTTAAAAATAAAAGTTTGTAAACAAGGATAAAAATAATAAGCAAGGAAAATATATTCAGAAAAATGAAAACTGAGCAAGAAAACATATATGTGAATATATGTATTTTAGAGACATCCTCTGATACCAATTGTAGTATCGAAATATGAATGTAGATGCTCAATATACATGAGGGGAAGTGAATTATATCCTTTAAAAATTCCTTTGGAACCTTTAATGTTGATATAAAAGATTCTATGTTTAACAATGTTAATCAAGGTAAATTCAAAAGTCCTCTTTGGTGGTTCTCACTCACCCATAAAAGTGATTATTTGAAAATACAAAAATATTGATTTGGCGGCAAAAGACCTCTTAGTTCTACAAAATTTCTAGGTTATGGAAATATGGTTCTAGAAATGAAAATTAAGAAAAGTTTACAACGAAACATATTATACCTTAAAGCGTATAGAATCTTATAAATCAGAGTGTACAAGTACAATAAAGTATAATATAGTTATAATTTCCTTATTAATCAAAATGAAATGGAAAATAAACATGAAACAATACAAGTAACAAGTATGAAATATTTTAACCCAAAGAGTAGGGTATCCAACAACCTTGGATAAAGGCCCCTTGATTTATACTTTCAAGAAAGTTTGTCCTACCCAAACTAGGGTAAGCCCTCGATAAGAATATCAGAGTCTGTTTTTCTATCCCCACAAGCCCTCTAACTTCAACGTAGTTGGCACCTATGTCTTCCCAAAAGAGTAATTCCTCAAACATTAATGTAGTTGACACATTTGTCTTCCTTTCCCCGGAAGTCCTCGATTGTACACAACAACAATCGGAGTCACACGAAGCAAACCGAACAAGATGTTCAGTATGCACAAGGCATGATACTCTCTCTCTCTAGAAATCACTTCAGTAGAATGTAATCTCTAGATTTATAGATAAGTAGTTTTGAGCTCATTCAAATGAGCTCATATTTATTGTCATTTCTTCAACAGTCAACTTCCTCTTCCAATGGTTATATTTTTTCTTCAATATCAGAGGGACTTGTACATGTGTCACTCAAACAATAGTTAGTTAAAAATAGATTTTACGACATCATTTCATAATGAAAACAAGAGTAAGAAAAATATGTTTTCTTAACCAAATACATTTTTACGAGTCTAAGGAAAAATAATGTTTAGAGTCTAAGAAAATAAACATTCAGTGTCTATATTTTATGGATATTAGGATTATGTTTTTCAAGGAATTCGGAATCATAATTCTATAGAATTCAGAGTATAAATTATGATGAATTTGGATTCTAAATGTCAGAGTATTCAGAGTCTGAAATTCATAGAATTAAGAGTCTTAATTTCAGAGGAGTTCAGAGTCTGAATTTTGAAGAATTCAAAGTCTGAAGAATTTGAAGTCAGAATTTTAGGGAATTCAGAGTCTGAATTTCATATGAATTCGGTATTTGAATTCTATATAATTCGGATTCTGAATTTCAGAAAATTCAGAATCCGAATTTCAAAGAATTCGGAAACCGAATTTCAGAGAATTCAGAGTCTGAATTCAAAAGAATTCAGAGTCTGAATTTCCGAGAATTCGGAGTCTGAATTTTAGAGAATTCAGAATATGAATTTCATAGAATTACGAGTCTGAATTAAGAGTATTCAAAACATGAATTCAGAACCTGAAAATGGAATACTCTGTATCTAAGTATTTATAGGATTCCGAGGTTTTTAGATATGAAACTGAATTTTACACATAGAAGTAAAATCAGTTATATTTATAGAAACTATAACATGAACAATGAAAAAAAAGGCAAGGATAAAATTTTCTTGGGGAAGGAAAATTTTCTTATTAAGATAATTATTCGGGGAAATAAAATTTTCCTTGAGATATAATGTTTGTGATTTTCAAAAGATAAAGGAATAGAAACTTCATAAGGAACCCTTATTGACTTAACAATCACACCATCTTTTCAACTCCAACTCTCAAAAATTATAGTAATACCTTTCATGACACCATGAGCATAGATAAGTAGGTTCTAAATTCCATGGTGGGTAATCCATTCAAACTACTATGTGTCACCTCTTCCTTTTACGTCAAGACTCATCAACCACATCTATAACTATGAATTTGTTTCCCAGCTCTACATTTCACTACTGTACGAGGAAACTACTATATCTACTTTATCTTTTCCAAGTTGTTTTTTTGTTATCTGCAACCATACTTCTAGAATTTCACTCAGTTAGGAAACTATTTCTTGAGTTTATCTCACTTGAATGAAGTAAACACTTATATACACAATCAAGGAAGATTGATAATTATTAAAAAACTTATACATCAAATGTCTCTTGATTACTTTGATTCTTTCATTCAATATTTTTTCCACATATATCTTGAGTTATTGCACTTATTATATTTTCTTTGCAAGATGAAATGATCAAGAAATATGTTCTTTATTATCTATCTTTAGATATACCTCCCAATGAAAGTACCCAGTTGATAGGAATAAAAATGAGAGAGATATAGAGCGTTAATTTAACGTCATATAATAAACATGGAGAGCTTGTCACAATAGAAATAGAAGGAAGAAGAAGAAGACTCCTCTAGAGATGTCGCTACGAGACCAAGGTCATAACCCTATCTAGCCAATGTTGAGATCCAATTCCAAAACACAATTCGTGAGTGCCCCTTTTACCCTCATCCTCACTTTATTATCCCAACCAAACACCAATATCCCCAACTACTCCAACCACTCTATATTAAAATTTAAAACATTGTCCCTAACATTAATGAGTTATTACTCACTCCCTAATTCTACCCCTACATAGAAGTACCCCCAAACCCCTTTCACAGTAGCTAGTTCTTATTATTTAATATATTTTACCTTAGAAAAAATGAAATTTAATATAATTTTACATAGATAATTAAATATGTCTTATATTTTTCTTTGTAAATTTTCAGTACATAAGAAGATATCCATTGAGAAATTTTAAAAAATATACCATATTTAAGATAATTATAATCAGGATAGAAAATATGTAATGTGATGTAGTAAAAAAAATCATAACATATGATATTTAATATGTTTAGTACCAAAGAGTGATACATAAGATGATGTACTTAGAAAAATTCTATAATGTGGGGAATTTTGATAAGAAAACAAAAAATTTCTATAATCTAGAATGTGATAAATCATAGAATAAAGAATAATAATGAAGAGGAAATTATAAATTATAAATAACAATAAAAATCATATTAATTAAAAAATAGAAAAATGAAGTGAGGAATTGTAATTATAGTAAAAATAAATAAATTAGTAAGAAGCTAGTAAATATGAATTTTTAATCGTTGGGTGTGATATGGATGGGACGAGCCAGAAAATTCAAAAACCACTTGATTGGTTGGAAACCAAAAACAAGAGTATGGTATGATAATGGTATAAATTTATGTTTTGTGTTTTATATATTTATCATGCCTTCATTGATTGTATTGGTTATTGTTGGTTGTATATTGGGTGGAATCAGGAAAGCGTTCCATATTGAGAAACTAATTAGTTATATTATTTTCATCTGCTACATTGAGATTATTTAGACTTTTGATAAACTATTTAGTTCAAAATATACTAACATTTTTTCAATGGCATTGATTAACTAGTTGGGAATTGGTTGGCATAGGATTACATGAGAGTGATTTAGTGAAATCCAATTGGGTATTCATACTCACCCACACCCACACATCTTAGTGTCCATGTGGATGTATTTTATCATGATTTATGTAAGGGAAAAGCTTTGATGCTCATGGGTGATGGATCTAAGGAGTTGATTTCATCATGTACATAGAGGGGTTTGGCTGTGGGTTGGATGAGGAGTTGGACCTTCCATGTTGGATGAGTGTTTTTGGATATGTTGTCATGTCATGTCGGGTTATGAGTGTGTTTTATCTTTCAACACACTCTGTTGGGTTTTAAGATTAATTTAAACTAGTATTTTAAAGATGGGTTTACTTATTTTAAAATGATATTTTCTTTCATTTTTTATACATTTAGTTGTTAATGTGAGGGAAAATCATTCCCTAATGATTATGTTTATCACTCGACACTAGTTACTAGCCACTTGTAATTGGGTAACATGATTTAAGAAATATGGCGGTCACAGCAGGGGTATCATAGATCAGGATATTTGTTTAGTGATGCCATAAGGACTTCCTCATACTATAGGATTCATACTACTTTAATTTAATGATGACGGTTTCAACTGAATCTTGAGGGAAAATTTGTTTCTATTTTATCTTTGTGCATGTTATTCTGATTTTGGATGATCATATATTACTATAGGTTTGATATTTTAGGATCCAAGGTGAAGGA
Source organism: Viscum album (assembly GCA_963277665.1). Taxonomy (NCBI): domain Eukaryota; kingdom Viridiplantae; phylum Streptophyta; class Magnoliopsida; order Santalales; family Viscaceae; genus Viscum; species Viscum album. Next base: position 1,484,654,071 of record OY728141.1, read on the forward strand.
GCCATGGTTGCAGTGTCTTTTTTCATTCATTTTCGCTACTCATGTCAATAAGTGTTCTATGTGGGATCACAACCACTTCACATCAAGGATTAATTACAAGATATTTATGGTGAGTGAACCTTGTAAAAAAACTTATGCCTTGTTTATTCTTTATATCTTTATCTATATTCATTTAATTTTCACCATCCAGATCCAATCAAAGTAACTGACCACGAGAATAATATGGATTTAGAGTATGTGTTTTCAATAACCATTGATTCACCCCTACCCCCAGCGGTATCATACTCTCTCCTGGGATTATCATTTGATATCATTGAATTATTCAAGAAATTCTAAGTAACTATTCCCATTGATTAAAGTTTTATTTTATTAAGAAGACCCTCATGAATTTAATTGAGAGTGGTAGGGTTGAGAGTTATATCTCATTATATAATACATCTTTCATTTTTCCATGCAAACAAAAACTGGTATTTTCAGGTTATGTTTGACTCGATTCGACACAATGGGACCCACTCATTACGGTTATAAAACCTACATTTCTAGGAGGATCTGGGAGATTCACATTAGTGAGTAATCAATATATCTACTTCAAGGATCAGATAGATGAAGCATCAATGGAATCAATGATTAGTGAAACGGAAATATCAATAGAGACCATCAAGTGTAATAGTTGTTGGCTATAGAGTTACCAAGAACACTTCTAAAATAAAAATATTTAGAAAAATGTTACACTAAATGGGGTTTAAGAGGGATAATCTATTTTTAAATGTGTGATATATTTTTAAAAATAAATTTTTTACTAATTATAAATCTTATATTCTAAAATTAAATAAAAAATGAAGATTGGCATGTTCAGCCCGTAAGCCCGTGTTATTTGGGTCAGTCTTTAATTTCTTTAGACTATGAAAATTGACTTATGAATTATATCCTATAAAATATAGAGCCCATGATAGGTATACCCAACCCACAGGGGCCCACCAGGATAGTGAAGCCCTAAAAAATACTTTTCGTTATGACATCCATCTAATCTGGAGGTGTCCTCGCAAGGATAAAAACTCATGTGACTGACTCTATAAAGTCCATAACTGCCAGGGGGTTTGGTTTTCCCCAAAACCCGAAGTATCAATACCTCTATAACTCATTTAGTGCACTCATATTTCATACATCTTTAGTCAGTACTTCCCGTGAAACCTAATTCTCATGTGGTGGTGACAAAACTGGTAAACCACCTGAACGTACGAACTCTTGTAGAGGAGGAGAAAAAATGAACAATAACTATTATTATATAAAGAATAAATACAATTCATTAAAATATTGTTATAATTATTTAATTGGATAAAGTAGTGATCTATTAAATATAAACCGTTTTTTTTAAATATATAAGGTCAATTACATCTGCCACCAAGGAAAAAAATGCAAGGAAAGAAAACTACACTGAACATATAAACCCAAAGATTTGACCCTGTTGTCTCCCCCCATCCCAAAACCCTAACCACCCAAACACTAATAGTGGGAAAATTTGTTGGATAAATATATTTATAGTAATAAAATCTCAAATTGTTTATCATTAACACTTCCAATAGAAATAACAATTGAACATTCCAAAATTTCTGTGTATTCTTAAATGTTGTAATTTTGATATTTCACATTAATGTTTCTAATTTTGGCATAAGTTAACTAATAAAAATGAGACAAAGAAGATTAAATAGAAATTTAAGACATTGTATAAAGAAAACCTTAAAAATAAAAATAGAAAAACATCACATTGGTGTTATTTATGAATTCAGGAAATTTTCCAACACATAATCACCACCCTAATAAATATTCTAAGTGTATCAATAATATATACATATATATATACAGATATATAATTTTTATTATCACTTTCAGATTTCTAATCACCTATATAATTGACTAAATAGGTTATCTTAGTGCATAAATAACACACTATGAAGGAAAAAATTATGTGAAAATCACAAGATATATAGTGCCATCATTAGTATTTCATTGGTATAACTAAGAAAGAAAAACAATCCATTTTAAATCTAATTTTGAAAAAAAAACAAATACATTTTTACAAAAAAAATTTAAATGAGTAACATAAATATGAATGGATTAGAATGTGTCCCTGTGATTTCATTATGGATAACTCAACTATCAATGATAGAAAAATTATGATTTTGAATGAGAATCACTCATGCATTTATATTCAATTTTATCACTAAAATATTGTTCAAACAATTTAATGTACACTTAAATTTTTTCAATCTATTATATTCATCCTTTCAAAAAATAACTCTTAAAGATTAATTGTTGGTGGATAATTTCATTTTCATTGATATATTTGATGGTGGATCATTTCATTTTCATTGATATATTTTAAGTGAATTATAAATTATGGTTTATTTATATTTATTAAGATATAATGTATTTTTTTCAACACTTGAATACTAAATGGAAGATAATAAAGTTCAATTTTAAAATCCTCCTCAGTTTTGGGAATAAACCAAAAAATTAATCATTATCAAAATGATGAATGAATGTGAACATGGGTTTTAGAATAACATCATCCATAAAGTTACTCTATTATCATTTACTAAACCCAAATAACTATATATATTTACATAAAAACATTAAAATCCATCTTTTGAAATGTAAAATCTCATCAAATCATTGTACAAAATTTTTTCACCCTAGTAAAGTTAAATAAGACAGAAGTAAGAAACATAAATCTAAATGGATAAGAATGTTTCATGATGATTTCATTATAGGAAACAAAAATTGCAAGTGTAAAGACATTAATATTTTGAATGATAATCATTCACCTCTTACCATTCAATTTTATCATTAAAATTTATTTCAAATAATTGAATGCACACATCAATTTGTTAATTATGTTATATTTACCCTTCAAAAAATCCATTATTAATTTTTATTTTTTGGAGATCATTTCATTTCCATTGATATATTTTATTTGAATTATAAATTATGGTGAATACTATATTGAACATAAAAAATCAGTTTTATAATCCTCTTTAGTTTTTAAAAGTTTAAATTAGTTATCTTTTTTAGTTTTTTAAAATTGAATTACAATAGGTAGTTATACTATTTAACAAAGCTTCTGGAATTTTTTTTAGAAAAATCCCATTATTAAAATGATGAATGAATGTGAACACATGATTTGAGAATAAAAATAGGCATAAAGTTACTCTATTTTCAACTCCTAAACCAAATCACTACATATTTGTACATATAAACATTAAAGTCCCTCTTTTGAAACATAAAATCCCATCAAATATTTGAACAATATGTTTTCACCCTAGTACAATTAAATGAGATAAAAATGAGAAACAAAAATATGATTCGATTAGAATGTGTCTCAAATATTTCAATCTAGTAAAATTAAATTTCTAGGATAAGGAATATGATTTTTAATGATAATTAGTCATCCATTACCATTACATATTGTTAACAAAATCACATTCAAAAAATTGAATGTGCACTTCAATTTTTTCACTGTATTATATTCTTCCTTTCAAAAAAATAACCTCTAAAGTTAAATTGATGGGGGATAATTTAATTTCCATTGAAATATTTTAATTGAATTATAAATTATGTGGAATACTGTATGAAACATAAAAAATGTCAATTTTAGAATCCTCCTCAGTTTAGGGATGTTTTCATTCATCGTGTTTTTTATTTTTTTTAAATTCAATTAAAGTAGTTAACTATATTATTTAAAAAAGTTATATAATGTGAAAAAACCCAATAAAATTAATTATTATTAAAATGATGAATGAATGTGAACACTGGATTAGAGACTTGATAATTGAATTAAGTATAAAGTTAGTTTTCAACTTGTTAACCAAAATCTCAATTTTTCTTTACATAAAAAAAATTAAAATCCCCCTTTTGAAACATAAAATCCCATAAAATATTTGTACAAAACATTTTCACCCTAGTACAATTAATTTAGATGAAAATGAGATACATAAAGCCGAAGTGATTATAATATATATCAGTGATTTCATTATGGACAACTCAAATTACAAGGATAAAGACTTTAATAATTTGAATGAGAATCAATCATCTTGTACCATTCCATGTGAATAATAAATTTTTTTAATACTATATAGATCATAAAAATGTTCAAATTCATAATCCTTTTTAGTTTAGAGAAGTTTTCATTCATTTTGTTTTTTAATTTTTTTAAATTGAATTAAAATCATTAATTATACTATTCATTAATGATTCTAGAAAGTCAAAATTAAACCAAAAAAATTAATCATTATCTAAATGATGAATGGTAGTGAACACAGGATTAGAGAATATCATCAGGAAAAAAATTACTCTATTGTCAACTCTTTAACCCAAATCACTACTTATATTTACATAAAAACATTAAAATTCATCTCTTCTAATGTCAAATCCCATCAAATATTTATAAAAAAAATTTCCACCCTAATATAATTAAATGAGATGTAAATGAGAAACATAATTCAGTATGGATTAGAATTTTTCCTGATGATTTCATTCTATAAAATTTAACTTGAAAGGATAAGGATTTTAATATTTGGAATGGGAATTAGTCTTCCCTTACTATTACATCTTATCATTAAAACAATATTTCAAACAATTGAATACACGCTACAATATATTCATTCTATTATATTAGTTATTTCAAACAGTTACCCTAAATTTTTAATTTATAGTGGATCATTTCCTTTCCTTTGATATATTTTAAGTAAATTATAAATTATGCAAGATTTATATTTATTCACAGAAAAATCATCTGCACCAACACTTGAATACTAAATGGGACATTAAAATAAGTTGAATTCTAGAATCCTCAGTTTAGGGAAGTGGCCATTCATTGAATTATTTGATTTTATTTTTAAATCAAATTATAATAGGTAACTATACAGTTTTAGAAAGCTTTTATATTGTTAAAAGGAAACCAAAAAATAATTATTATTAAAATGATGAAGGAATTTGAACATAGGGTTGGAGAATAGCATCAGGCATAACATTACTCTCTTTTCAAATCCTAAACCCAAATCAATACTTATCATTATATAAAAACATTAAATCCCCTTTAATGAAATGTTAAGTCCCATCATGTCTTGTTACAAATTTTTTTCCCCTAGAAAAATTAAAGTAGATAGTCATAGAAGAAAAATTCAGTGTTGTAGGGGTAAAAATAATAGTTTTAGAATAAAGAGAAAAATAAAAAATTTCTTATCTTACATTTTATGAAAACCAATGTTATTATTCCCTTAAAATAAAATTATGAATTTATGAAATGGTTCATGATGATATTGCGACTCAATTCCATTCATGCGATTAATATAGGATGAATATTTTCTATGTCAAATGTCATTATGAAATTAAAACCTAACAAATAAATCAATATAACCAACCATGATTCAAAATATTTTGAGTAGGTAATTGGCTCAACATTTTTCAACTTTAGATGTGATTTAACATCAAGGTACTATAAAAACCATTAAAAAATACATGGAAACTTTGTGGAGTGTGTATACCAGAGAGTTTGGAAGCACACATGTATAAAAAGTTCCTTTCTTTATTCTCACATAATAAGCACAACCCTCTAGTGCATGAAATATTTTAAAATGGAAAATATTATCAAATGGAAAAGGTAAAAATTTTATATATGGACAATCAATAGAATAATTTTCACCTTGTGATCATGGAAGAAGGTAATAATCAACTACCTAGTCTATCTTGAAAACAAATTCAATCAATAAATTTTTACCATGGATCAGGAGGGATCCAAAAATAGTGCACTAGAACCTCATATATAAAATAATCTATAAAAAATGAAATCATTTATCAACCAATGTGTCATGAGATCCTTCTATAATGATGACGAATTAAGTGAAAAATCACATGTTCAATGGTGAGTTTAATAATGACAGCTTATTTTACATTAATCCCCATGCTACCCTTACTAACATCCAACTAAAAATCAATATTTCTAACATCATTCTCTAGATATTTCCTAACAATTAGATAAATTTATAGTATCAAGATATCATAATTGTTCTTTTGATCCATCCCAATTAGGTAACAATAGTATATAGTGGATTTTTTTGAAAAATAGTTATCAGATTCATGAGGAAAGTAGTGGACTTTTCATCATTATATGGTATATAATCTACTTATAAAGTGGAAATTAAAAAATGGAAATAGTAATATAAATGATAAAATAGAATTCCTAGTCCCTGCAGAATGGTTACCAAGATCTATGGTAGGGTTTTCATCTAGAATAATATTAGGAACCATATTTTCAGTCAAATAACTAATTTTGTGCAGTTACATGTAATTTTTTAGGAAAACAATTTGTTTCCAATACTTTTCAAGTCCTTAGGCTTGAACAGTTGGAATGAGATAGTTTTTTGTAATATGTAGTGTACAAGTTTCCTTATCCATATCAATATCAAACCTTAGAAAAGGTTTATAATACTAAATAAATCAAAAAAAAGAATACAATGTTTGTTAACAAAAATTTAATATTAAGATATTACATAAAAAATGAAAGAAAGAAATGACAAGCCCATTATAATAAATTCATGATCAATAGATGTGTATAAAAACTGTTACATGATTGATTTTTAATAGCCCTCATACTTTCAACAAGATATCATTCTTGATCAAGTATGTGTATGTCAAGAAAACTACAAAGTTCTGCAACATGATAAAGGGATTTATCTCTCATGATATCTCTACTCGTAATAAATATCACTACCAGGGAAAATGAATGAAAATCTCCAATGGATGTTAAATGAAAATATTAACTAATAAATAAAATTATTTTTATAAACCCTAAAGGGGGAATAAATTAATAAAAATTTAAAAACAAATAATAAAAAAACATGAAAATTGAGTTTAACAGAGAATAGAAATGAAATTAATGTGATAAAGAAACATGTGATCAGGTATATAATATAGACAGTGTAATTTTAGATTCTCAACATTAATAAAAAATTAGATTTTTTGGCCCAACCCTCGAGACTGAATAAAACCACAAACAGTGTTAGGAGGATCAAATTTGAAAACCAATTCACTGCTTTTATCAAATAAACCTTCTTCATGGATAAGCATTGCAATAGTAATTTTCACCTACAGATACTATTCCCAGCTCCAATAGTGTAAATTTATATACATGATAAATAAAATCATTTGAAAATGGTTTTTGTAAGCCTTTATTTTCCTTTACAAAACAAATTGACAATTATATTTTTCTCTTTTCTGGATTGGGAATGGACATGGGTGTTATTCCCAACTATATGGATTTTCTTCTATCCCATTATCTTCAAAATGAATAAATTGATATAATTCGTAAAACCATAGCTGTGATGAACCATTCATAAAAAAGTATGGATCTTAAATATTTAGATTCCCTACCAAATATAGGAGAGTGAATATTAATATTTAATTTTCTTACATTAACATGAAATCTTGAAAATCAAACAATGTTTGGAAAGGACAAAGGCTATTAAATATCAATCATAAAAAATTTCTAACAAAACAACTAGTAAATAATGAATAAAAATGAGAATATATATAAAACTATAAATTTAGAATTAAATACAAATAAACATATATTCCATAAGGAATTCAATTTAATATAGAACCTTTAGCGTTAAAAACCAAGTATTAATAGTAACTTCCAAAATATCATAAAAAGAACAATCTAGTGATAATTCACATTCAAAACACATATTAAAAAGTTTGAAGCCTCAATCATAGTTGTAACAAAGTATAAATACAATAATATAGTCATGAAAAAACATTACAAAGATCAGAAATACCATATGGAACATAAGTTGACAAAATATGTATTTCATATTTGGAAGAAAAACCTTAAAAATTTCAAAACTATAAATATTCAATCTCCCCCTTTCAAATAGGTCTGTTTTTTACATGAAAAGAATTATACAGCTTATTAGAAAATTGAGATAATTGGTGTGAATTCCCACATGAAAAATAATAATAATGACTATAATTTTAGGCATATAAATATCCAAAGAAATCCATACATAAAGTTTGCATAAACAAAACAAGAAAGAATTATGTGTAATGAATAATTTATTATTCAATGATTCCATTATACAATCTTTCACAACCAAAATTTCTATCAATTTTACATGCTGTAAATTAAAATATCTGATGAAAACAAAAGAAATAAATTATGGAGTGAGATAAAAAATTAGAAGAAAAAAATTATTAGATGAGTGAAATTATCATAACATGTTTGGATTAAAAATAATTAATTTCTAAATGAAAAAGATTTTATATTTAGAAAGGATTCCATAATTTTCTTTTATAGACTGTATATCATGCTTTTACAAGGTCAAGAAGAAAAGTGAGTAGTTAATAAAATTTATCTCTCTATCAGTAAACTGTCTAAAAATGCATAAATCACAGATCCCAAAATTAAGAAAATGATGAAAAGTGATACGGGAAAATAGTAAATAAAGAGAAGGTGGATTTTTTAAATTCATGACTAACTAAATAAAATAAAACTCAAGGGATTCTATTTTATAGGGAAAAAGAACAATATAATAAATAACTTGATATATGTGATCATTTAGTTTATTTCAAAACCACATAATTTTCCAATATAATATTTCATAATTTTTTATATAAATTATATATCTTTGATAATTCTAGCTTCTAAATTGATATTTAAAATTCAGGAAATGAAAAAGTTGATCCAAAAACCAAATTTATCAAATAGGTCAACAAATTTTTTTTCACAGAACCAGAATTAAAATGGGAGTTAACATTGAAAATCGTAACACATATTGACTCAAAATTAATAAAAATTATGGATCATGACAACTTGAAAAAAATAAAAATTATCTCTTCACCTTTTATTAAAAAAATTTAAAATCAAATTTTTAATAAATAGGGGAAACAACACAGAAACATGAATAACCAAACAAAAAACCAAATTATAGAATTAAAATACTAAACCAAATAACATGGCTTAAAACCTAGAAGAAAAAAGATGTACATAAAACTAAACTATGACATAATGATGTCAATTTAAAAATATTTTACACCATTACACTCATGTTTTCATCATAATTATTCATAAAAATAAGATAAATACTAAGGAGAAAAAAATCTAAAAATAGGAAGCATAAAAATTCTACAAACATTAACCCCCAAATATTTAAAATTTTCTTCCAAGGCCTCACACATGACACCAACATTGAATACGTTATAAATTTTGTACTATGTATGAGAAAAAATATATATCCAGTAAGTACATTTTCACTGATACAAGTATACACCTGTAAAAAAATAGGAATAAAGGAACACATTTTTGGAAAAATGATCACTAGATTAATATCAAGCATGAATTTAGTAATATTAAAATTTGATAATAAAAAAATATTAAACAAACAAAAAAATAGTCTAAAAAAATACATGGGGAGTTGAAAATTTTAGATTAAAATTTCACTTATCACTAGATTTTATATTTGACATTAATTCATAGCTCTGTTTTTATATGAGAACGTGTTTCGTACATAAATATATGTTAGAATATATTTACACTATTACTTTTATCTAGAATATATGCCTCTCAAAATTCCTAGTTACGGTTGTTCTATTCTATACAATGTAGAAGGAATACTCCATGTATTCTGTGAAGTTACACCATGTAGTGGGCATGTATGTTAACCACAACACATTTTCTTGATGAGTATACTGAATTCATGTAATGTACTCAACATAGTGGATTGTTACTACTTCATAAAAGTTATTTAGTGCATCTAATCAACACATCCTGAAATTAAACTTCATGTATTATATTTCCATGGTTCCTACAAAATGAAATTTTTGTTTTTCACTCAAGAGAAGTGTTTTATTAATGAATCTACGTCACACAATTTTTTTCTACCAAAATAATAGAAATTCCTAACAAGGTCATCATCTTAATAAACCACATTTGTCATGTAGCATTTTAGAAAATTAATTTTCAATCATTTTAATAGATTCAGTTGATTTGTTTAGTTGGTTATGGATTAATGATTGTAATTAACAATTAGAGGTACACATGAATCTATTTGGATCATTCAATTAAAAATAGATAAATGAAAAGAAAATTTTTGGAGTGATCATTTGAAAAGGAGGAAAAGAGATTGAAAAACCAAGAGATGATTCCATGACTCCGTGAGATTTAGGGTTCTAAATGAGGAGTGGAAATAGAGGAATAATAAGAGGGATATCCAAGGGATAAGGAAATGAGTAAAAGGGTAAATGTGGAAGAAGGGTAGGAAGAAAGAAACAATTGAGATGTAGCTGAAGATTGAGGAAATAGTTGGAGAAGGAGTTCCAGAATCATCAAGAGGATTGAAGGTTCAGTGAGATCTTTACTCCACCAATATCTGTTGGTTTTTATTTCTTATAATTCACATGTATAATTTAGTAATGTCCATTATTTGAGAAATTTTTGGTCAGATAAAGTATGGAGGTTATCTTTTGAATCTAATTTAAATTTTCTTCTATATTTCATTAATTAAATTTTGTGAGTGAATACTCAGTGATGATGTAGGATCAATCGATCTAAACCATGTTAATGGTGGCCATGATGATGAAGCTAACGAAACATTGGCTTGCTTCCCCATATCTAAGAGACTTATGACTACGAGAAAGGACCTAAACCATGGAGAGGTTATTCCCTCAAATACAATGGACATGTTCCATTCTTGACTATACTTAAGACTCAGCATGACCCGTTAGTGTAGTGGAAAACCAAAAACCTATAGACAATAAAATGGAGCCCAAAGGGATCTTGTAGTCAAGGGTAAAAAAATAGTAAGCATTCCATATGTTGAATCAACCATAAACAAAGAAAAAACACGAAATATACAAAATATATATCATTAAATAATAAATTGATTAACCCCTCGACCAATATAAATGAAGAACAATAGCTAAAAAGTAAATATACAATGGCCCTTGACCAAAAGCGGACAACTCCTACAAAATCATCAGATTACAACAACATGATCATCGCGATCCATGATTTTATATCCAAGATGATACATGCTTCTGAAAGAAAACAAATTCTACCCACATACATCAAAACCTATGCCGTGTATAGTGGTTGGGGATATTGCAACAACCTAGTAATATTTGACTCGGTTGCCTCAGAACATTAAGTCCTATTGTGATCAAATGGATGGATGAGAAAATTTTGGGGGAGAGTGAAAGTATTTCATAATAAAACTCACCCACCGGGAAACATAACACAATAACTATAAAGAACAAACTTGTGCTTGCATGTCTAGAAGACACACACCCTGAAAAATCATATGTATACTACACAACTCAATCTCGGAACCACTTGTCTGTGATCGATAACATGCATACCACCTTGACCAAAAAGTTATAACACATATCCCTTGTCTCACCCATGAAAACCACCTTAACAGTCTCACCATATCCACAAAATTGTCTCATCAGAGTCTCACCCAATCTATCAGTTATCTTACTACCCATTAATAAAGAAAACCTCAAAATATCGTGGGAAATAACCATCAAAACAAGAATCTAAAAGTGGGAAATCAATGAGGTTCCAACCATCAATAACATGTTAAAAAATAAATAAAATTGGAAATTTCCATTCAAAGAGGGCCCAAATCATCGAATAACACTAAATAATAATCCCATGATAAAAGAATTGAAAAAACTAAAAACAAAAACCAATTGTAGAAAATAAAAGTCCTAGCGCTCACACCCAACCCCATCTCATCTCACCAATCCTCGCCATAACTATCTTAAAAAATAACCATAAATAACCTCTATATTGATCCCATATATCGATTTTCATTACAAGGGGTGGCACCCACTACATGATGGTACCGTTCTCCCAGTGCTCCTTATCCACTTAGACTAAAAATCAAAAAATAATCAAATAAACAACATGTATGTGTGGCATGGCCATGGTATTACCTCAGTTGGTACTTGTGAAGATCTAGGGAATATCTATCTTATGAAACCCGCTATAACCTTTCAAGGGTTATCCACCATCCTCTTAGAGCCTCTCATTTTCTTATCCACATCCCGACTCCAATGGGTAATAGATAATCTAGAGCGGGCCATTTCCTAACAAGAAAAAAAAACAAAAATGTGCGCGATCTCATGAAAAAAAACAAAAGATCCTCAATCCAAACATCAACCCAAAGATCATAGTAAACATCACCTACAGTGGGTGTTGAAACTTCATATTGAGGCCCATCACCCATGTTATATCGCCACCCTAACTATTTTCTCGCTTACATTATCATGAAAAAAGGCATAAACCACATCCACTTGGAAGGAAACTCATAATCCACACTAAAATAGAATGAGGAGGCATCACACTTCACTAGATCCATTCCAATGATCATAATTCCACAAGGGTCGGATCAAATGAACTCATCTAACACCATCAATCATAAACACCAAGAAAGACTCACACCCCAACTACTAATGATAATATAAAGTCTATCCTCCAGGGAATTGAGAGGGTTGACCAACATCACTATAATATCAAAAAATTCCTGAAGAAAAATGGTAATAATCTCATCCATCACTCCATCAGAGGCTCACACCCAAACCCAAGTTATCCCTATATTTTTATGGACCTAATAAAAAAAGGAAACCAGACAATCATCTCAATTCAGTATAAAAAACCAATCACCCAGTGGAAGGTATCTCCCATGAATCATATACTATCATGCATCAATATTCATAAATTTTTAATATAACAGGCTTTTATAATAGGGAAGCGTAATCATATAATATATGCTTTAGAAAAGAGAGTTTCACCCACATAGGGTCAAATAGATCAAAACAAGTCTCAAGAAAATCCCCTTTGGATTTCATTTAAGATCCTAGTAAAACCAATTTATAATTCATTTAGAAAATATATCACATGTAACCTTGAATCATTCTAGGCCTTGTAAAAAATCCCAATTAAAACATTATTTGAAAAAATCCTCATTTGTTTTGAAATATCATTTCAAAACCATTTCTATAATTCACTAATTTTTTTTGGAATTATTCATTAAATGTGCTCATTCAACCAAGACACCACGAAGAAACCATTTAGAAAGTCATACGATCATTTTTTACTATTAGGTCGATGTAAGTGATCCCATTTTTTGAGAAATATCACTAAAGTTCCTGAAAACATGTCAACAACATCCATAGTTATAACTCACAAAAATAAAAGAATGAAATGCGCAGGAGACTTGTTAATGTAAAATCCACTTTCTTCAACCAATAATCAATAAATCGATTCCAAATTCATAATAACCACCTTCAATCACAAATACACCTATCTCATTCATAAACTATGCCAAATTAATATCCAAAACAATTTAATACCAATTCATCAATTGTCATGATATGTGAAAAAATCACCAGGTGGCATAAAGATGATGAATCCACAAACATAGTGCAGTCTAATCTCAACATGCACCATACCTATTCCACACAAAACACACAAATTAAGAACATGAATCAATAACCAATTCATCAAATTCCATAAAAAATACCTAATAAATTCACCAAAATACATGTCTCAAGCCAAATGACATGGATGTATGATAATCCATCATTCTCAAGCCTCCTCTACACACCACACATGAAGGCCCCATCACAACTATATGGTTTCACCAATCTAGTGGAATTGATCCAAAAACTTTAATTAGAAGTAGTGAAATTAGAGGAGAAAGATAAAGAAGAGAGAATATAGGGTAGGATGTTACCCATGAATGCTGTAATGAAATGATCCAAACACACCCGAATCAAATGGATTCAAAGGGTGTGAAGAGGACGGCCAAAGGAGTGACCCCCATTCTCTTTGACTAACTGAAAAAAGGTAAACTGAGTGGTTATCTTCTTAAAATATCCTTTTAAAAAACTAGGTATCCTTTACAAAAAACCCCCTACATCACAATGAAATTTCTCCTACCCAGGGCAGCCAGAAAAATTCATATTGGCACATTGTGGCATGACCACTGACTTCACAGCACAATTCCCCTTGCTAAAGTAGCACCAAATATTCCAAATCCATCTGTCATAGTGTGACCAAGGGCGCCACAATGAAAACCCCAACGTTATTGAGTAACCCTTCCCAAAACTCCATATCATAATCTAATGTGGAATTAATAACTTCACAATACAACATTCCATGTTACGGAATGACATTTCCCCAAAGTCCCAAATTTACTCTAACCAAGCATGTCATGGTGAAATCCCACATATTTTAGCATGATGTTCCCCCAATGATAGTCTGTAGAGGCTTCACAGTGCCATCCACTACCATCATGGTGAACCCCTCTCCCTTAATGATGCACCAACATATGTTGTAGCCTGATTTCCCTCCAACAAAAAATCAAATTCATCCATCCACCAAAGTTTCATTGATTCAATCTTCCACCTCATCCACTGACACTAAAAGTTTCAGGTTGTTATAAATATTTTCATAATAAAACATGCATCAAAAAACTAGAAAAACAAACATCCAAAGATAAATATAAAAATATAACTAATAATTATGTAATTAACAGATATATTTTATTAAACATAATGGTAGTGAATATTAAGAAGGATTCTTAAATAGATGATTAATAAGTAATGTTGGTTATACAAGGAACTATAGCACATTAGAGAAAGTTAAGATATAAGGTAAGAGTATTAAATTCTCAATTTTATTTTTTAATACATGATATATATTTTCCACCTATTTGTTTTATGGTGTATTTATTTCTCCATGGACATATTTTATCAGTGCATCTAATTCACATGATTCACAATTTAATTTCATGTTCTCTCTCTTATTGACTTTTGATTCATTTCTTATTAAAGTCATATGGGGTTCTTTCTCAATCTTTTTTTTGTGATTGAGATTCTTTATCCATTGTCTATATTCTATTAGTATTATTCATTCTACCCTTTTATGTATAAAATTATATTGTATGGGATATATATTTCTTTTTTTTTTCATTTTTGATTGACTATTACATTGAAATCAAGTATTTCTATCTTATTCTTTAAAATTATCTCTTTACTCGATTTCTATAGTCATGATCTATATTACATGTAATGTATTATATATAATATACTTTCATTTTATTATGCTCTTATTTTATGACTTTTTCCACTAAGAAACTACTAAGAAAGTTCTTTCTATACTTTTTTCAAAATTTCCTATCTTCCTATCTAATATTTCTCTTTGTTGTCCACATTATTTTAGTTCATTTATTTTTCAATTTTAGGGTATCTATAATGAATTCCATATCTTATTTTAATTTGTATTTCTATATTCTTATAATACCATTGTTCCTATCATTGTAAATTTGAATTTTCATACAGGGTTTCTCTACTAGTTGTCTCTCTTTTGGGTTCAAATCAACTCTTATTACCACTATTTTTATATATATTATATTTATCCATATTTATGTTAATTATTATATTTATTCTCTTCTTGTGGATATAATTTCATTCTAATGTTCCTCTCAGCTGACTAGGAACTATATAAGGGATATTTTGTCTCAATCTCACTTTATAGTGTTGTGTTCATTTTTCTTGACATAGATTCTCATCTGTTCTATTTATGGAAAAGTATTTGGAATTTTATATGGAAATTTATATAATATAATCATAATCCTTTTTCTATTTTATTATCATTACTTTATATTAGGACTCCCTCTTTGAATAATAGATGCACAACAGAAAAAGGGAGATAAAATGGAATAAACAACACAACAATGTCTTTTATTCTAGTAGAAAGAGGATTATAATAGAATTAAAATAAAAATTTAAGAATAATTGGGGATTTGTAAAGTGATTATCCTAAAGAATACCACTGTCCTGAATCCATGGCCAATCCTCCAAATTAATGAACCCCTCCATCTACCAAGCTGAAACTACTCAAAATAAATTCATGACCACCCAACCATCTTCTACATGACATATTAATAACACCAAACTAACCCATCAACTCATTATACTAATGAAAAAGAAAACAAAAATATTTTCATTCGTAGTTATTAAAAATTACTCCAAAACACAATGATAAAAAACTCACCCTAACACTAACAAGACTGTCCTACTATAGAAACATGTTTCTCACCCTCCCTAAAACCCACCTTGTCCCCAAGGTGGACCTCAAAAACTCTACCCTCTTCTTTTCCATGATGAATTTTCTTTAGTTGAGGTTGTTTTTAAACTTGTATATCCCCATTATGGTTTCTAGTATCACACACTTCACCAAGGTGCTTCAACCTATGAACAACACCTTCAATTGAACTTTTCCACTTAAGTTTTACAACCTAGTTCAAGGAAATACCAATGATTCCTTCCATTACATTATCTTACCACCACATGGTTAAAGATTCAATGTTACTATATCCAATTTATGTTTCAACTAATCCAATATTACTCATATTTGAACCAGTTTTGGTTAGTGACAAAACATGTATCCTCCCAATGAAAATTATGGACCAATGACATCACGGGCGAATACACAGTGAGGTCCGGCTACAGACTGGCCCTTGGCCACCACCCTGCCGGCCGGGATGAGGGACCATGGAAATAGATCTGGACACTCAACTTTCCCCCTAAAATTCACTAATTTTGGTGGCAGGTTTGCACGGGTACCCTCCCAACCATGAGCCTCATCGCGTACCGACATATGGACAGTTCTGCCTTTTGCCCTTTCTGCCCGAGAACTATTGAAACTCCTTTGCACGCCATCATACACTGCCCGAGAGCTAAGAAAGTATGGAGTAAATGGGACCTGTCCTCTACCGATTTACTGTCTTTGGCCTCTGACCTTCCCGATCTTCTGATGCGTTGGTTCTCCTCTATTCCCTCGGCTCCCTTTGCACGCTGTCCTGGATTATTTGGATCCGACGCAATGATGATGCGTTTCTTAAAGCTAAACAACCTCCCAAATTCTGGATTGACAGTGCTTCTTCTTTGATTGAGGGATGGAAAGACCACAAAGACCATTTTATGATAGGATCTTCCCTCATCCCACCCTCTTAGTGGAACCCCCCAACGGAAAGTACTCTTAAGATTAACGTGGATGCGTCTCTCCAAAAGCATGGGCTTGTTTCCCTTGTCCTTCTGGCCCGTAATCATCTGGGGAAAATCCTTGCTGCAAAATATTTTCCACAACAAGCTTTCAGGGAACCGACGGTTGCTGAGGCCATGGCCATCCTTGCTGGTTTGCTGTTCGCTTTGGAATTTGGATGGAGCGACATTTTTGTGGAGTCTAACTGCCTTACCGTCAGTAATGCTATCAACAACAACGATGGTGGACTCTGTCCTTTTGGTACCATCATTAGGAGGATTCTCTCACTTGTCTAGTGAATCTCTTATTTCACCATCTACTTTACAAAAATGGAAGGAAACAATGTATCCCATCAACTGGCGGTCTCAGTCCCTTTTGACTCCATCCAACTCTGGCTGGACAATTTCCCTGCTTGGCTTTGTTCTTGTACTTCTACTTATTTTAACCATTAATGAGATCTATTTTAATCAAAAAAACTGTGTCTCTTGAAACATACTTTCTTACAAAATGGAGATTGGTTCCAAATGGTAATCTGATCCCCATCGTCTATTCCACTAGGTTCACATCACATAGCTACAACTAGTATTATACAACCTTCTCCCAGCATCCAAGAAACTATGAATGATAACAATGAACATGATTCTTAGAGTTTGTGACTCCAGTAGTAATAATTCCCCCTCTTATGATGCTTGACTAACCCTCAGTGATCATGATACAAAAAAATAGCCCATAAGTTCACACCTTATGTTCATACAAGAAGAATGTTCACACAATCAGCCATGTTGATGAAAAAAACCTTCACCTTTTATAACCAGTCCACAATCGGAAGGTTGTTCCTCAGAACACCCAACTCACTAATTTTATTGTGAGATCCAATATTCTCTCTCTATTTCCATGATTTCAACAATCAAGATTATCCTTGGTCAAGACCCCCAACAAGAGAACCAGTATTGTTAAGACTCTATCTCCTAACAATGGTTGCATAGTGGGATAAGAGAGGTGAAATAGAAGAAACCATGATGAAATTTATTTTATTCTAGTTTCCAAGTTCAAACTAATCAAAATTAATTCTTAACCCCTCAAAAAACTACTACACCCCATATTAATAACCCCTAACTACTCTACCGACACTTCAACCTAATAAAAAAGAAAAAGACAATACTATCATTGGTAGTTATTACAACTCATGCCTGATATAATGAAATTACCCTAAGACATTCATTGACAAGAAAACACCACTACAGAAACACATTATTAAAAATTATTTTAATGATATTTATTTACTATGAATGGTTTATAAAAATTTCTTATAAATTTACATAAAATTTTTCTCTCTTTATTATCAAGATCCCTTTTCAAATTAATTTTTTTATCACATTCTCTAATCATTCATTATTTTTTAGATACATTTATTATGAAAACATTCTTATTTTTATTACTTCTTGAAATTATTTTTTTCCTTATTTCAAATTATTTCAATATTTCATAAAGAACATTTCCTTAAAACTTCTAAAATTTATTATATTCCACTGAATTATTTTTCATCTATGTTGACTCCCATTTAAATTTCACCATTTGAATTTTCTTGTGATATATTCAATGTCATTATAAGTGGTTACTATGGAAAAATAATTCATTTATTAATTATTAAAATACTTATAAATCTGTGGTATTTTGTAAATAAAATATATAGAAAAGTATATAAGATGATTGATTCATCACTAAATTTGTCTTACCTTATCTTAAACTATACAACAGGTTAATCGTTTTGTCAATACCTTTTTATTATGAAAACCTTATAATTTCTTCTTCTAATTGAAGGGTATTCACCTAGATAGTTATATAATTCTACTGATCGGAGAGATATAATAACATATAACCAAACATAATTATATCCAATATAGTGTAACTACCTTATACTTCATTATTATAATTCAAGGATGTTCACTTAAATTGATATTTCATTTTATTGAATAGAGAAAACTATTGATATGTCCTTGTATCCATTTATTTTATATAGGAAATTTTGTAAATCCATTCATTGATTACTAATCCATGTATTGTAATTGTGTTCATTTTTATGTGACACCCATAACTAAAGAAGTGTTATTATGTGATGGGGGAACATGAAATCTCAAATGAATTAGATAAATCTTGACATCTCATAGAATTATTATATGTATATATGTTATGATGAGATACATGGGCCTATAATTGTACGGTCTTCCACTGAATTAGATAAAGTTGTTATATCAATAGATTATTATGTATTACATGGATAGTTAGCTCAATCCATTATATTATTATGGTCTTAGAACATAGTCTTAACAAATGATTATGATATATTATGATTATTTATGAATTACATTACATGTCATCTCACATTCCTATGACATTCCATATTCCCATTTCTTGCCACATTCTTATATCATTCAATATTATTATGTCATTACACATTTCTATGTCATTTTACATCCTTCTTTTATGATTTGTGTTTAGGTTTCCATGATTCATATTAATATATAAATTATTAATTATGTTATTTCCATATAATTTGGTTTATATTTTCATACCTATATGTTTTTGGTTTGATCACTCCTTTATGGACTTTGCCATGATAACTTATGTCTCTCATATTGATGTCTCTTGTGTTTTTTTCCTTACAGAGTATTTCAGCCCGCTTTCTTCTTCTGTTTCTTCATTTTTCAAGGATTTACTATATGGTGATATGTCTAAAAGGAAACCATGTGTGGAGAATTTCATGGATGAAATGTACATATTGTTGTAAATAAATTGGATATGTATTTAATCATAAAAGGCACTAAACCTCTGAGTACTAAGAGTGTGATTTAATCATGATTTGTTAAGAAACATCTTGTAAAATTATATATAATCTATGGATTGTCTTAGTTTTTATTGGAGTATATGTGTAAGGTATAAATTTTTTCACAAAATTTGGAAGGGTGGAAAAAACACATGAATCAAGAATAGAAGAGGCTAGAAAGAGGAAAATGTAAGCTATAGGACTGCCAGTCTGGGAAAGAGAAGATCAAGAAGAAGAAAATAGAAATAAACACCAATAAAAGTGAATAAGGTCCAACTCATTCACTATAAGATATAGATTTTGATTGTTGTATGATGGTGGATTTGATAATTTAATGAAATAATACTTCTCTAAGGAGGATGATATATACATCCATAGAGTGCCCAATAATGATGAACTAGATATCCAAATTTGAAACAATTCTAGTATAAGTTGTAGTTTCAACCACCATATAGTCAATAACCACAAGTAGTGAAGGAATAACCACCACCACATCCCATGAGGGAAGTATGATCATTAGTATCAATGAATAAATCATGAAGTGACTCTTACTTAGTCGATGATAGACTAATATAATCTTGGATAAGAATAGATTAGTGGGTATATCGGTTGTTGTTGTTGTATACTCTTGATAAAGTCCAGGTAAAAGGATAAAGGGACACAACTGATCTTGTTGAGTCATGGTGGACTCTGATATAGGAGTAAGTAGAGAAAAAATCAAGAATCTAACCACATAGTTTCTTACACTCGGTAAAATATGTTAGGAAATGGAAATATTGTTGTGGGATGTCAGTTATCGAAGAATGTCAGAAACATTATCTAGATAAAAAGTCTTTGAAAATATGATATTTTGATATCCCCAAAGTTCTATGATGATTTTTGCAGTCCAAGTGGATTCATTATGTAATTATTACATAAAATTAATAGGTAATGAAAAAAAGTATACCAACAAACTTTTATACCTTGTACTTTGGATTAGATTCCATCAATAGAGGGTTGGTAAGATGGTAATCAAGATACATACTAACAAGTGACTTAAGCATAGCCTCACACAAAAAACAAAACAAATGGTGGCAGTACAATTTTCATCCCAAAGAAACATGGAGACGACGATCAAATGTGGAAGAATGAAGTAATTATCAAAGAAACCCTCATGATAAGAAATTGGATCAGAAAATGAGCCTACCCATGGGCTTTCCCAACACATATTAAATAAAGTCAGACTAATAAAATTTACCTTATATAAGGGAAATGATAAAATGGAACTAGACCTGTATGGTCCTAAACCGTTTAGGCCTAGACATACCATTTTTCATGCCCATAATAAATGGTGTAGGGAATAGATAAATAATAATCATCAAACCAGTGGGTGGAGTTGAAAAGTGAGGACACAAACAGGAATAGTCAGTGTGAGATCAAAAGTCAAGACTCAACAAGAATAGTTATTCAATGGAAAGTATTATAGGAATAACATAAGGAATTATGATGAAATTTTCATTGAATCACTCGATTGGATTCTATAAGAAGATTATGCATGATGCTGGAAACTAAATTGATGGGATGCACGCATAAGTGGCATATATAGATATCTTGATCTAGAATAAGTGTGATTTTGGGATGAAGATTATGAGAAATAATATTTTAATACACCTTAATTTATGATTTATTAGATAAAGGTACACATTATACAATCCCAAAATAGCCTAAATCCTAGTGTCTTTAGGAAATTAGGTACATTCCATAACAAATTTCAATAGATATTGAAAAACATTACTGAAAACATCCATAACATGCTTCTAGAATTCGATCATTCTTCTAAAACTAAATTGGATAACCTGATGATATATATAAGAAAGGGATGAGATATAAATCCTTGTAATGAAATTAAAAAATTATATCATAAGGTAAAGTAGTACATGTTGGCATGTAATTTGGGCATGGCGGCCCGAAAGGATGACTGGACCGGCTCGACTAGCCTTCCTGTGGCCCAGCCGATGGATCATATGAATACTGAACTATAAAATCCCACTAGTCAAAAATAATAACTTAGAATCTTCAAATAGGGTGACTCAAGCCCCCAAATACAAATTTCCAAGGTTTTTCCAGGACCAACAGGTTCAAGCGGTGTGTCTGGTTTTAAACTAAGAAATCATGAATATATATAAATACAGACACACACACACACACACACATATATATTATACATATACAAATATAAATATGTATAGAAATACACACACACACATATATATTTATATTATCTATATATCTATATATATATGTATTTTAATATATCGATATATATAACTATATATATATATATATCCATCCATATATCTATTAATAAAAACTCAAAAACAAGATACCCATAACCCACACCATGAAAATTTAGTGCACACCCTATGCACCCACTCCCATTCAATTTTATTTTAATAAATGATCAAATTCCTGATTAATTTTTTTAATTAATTATCATTCAATTATCTATTTAGAATAACCTGAAAATAATTATTCTATGTCTATTTTATGAATTTTAATAATTATGCATGTTATTTATTATGATGATTGATATTTTTTTAGAGAGGTTAGTCACCAAAGAATCATTTTTTTAATCGAACATTTTCAAATAAATTATTTGACATTTAATTATTTTTTGAATTTGTCAATATTTTATATTTTTTTTAAATGAAAGAAAATATTATAATTATAATAGGTATGCAACATTGAGGTTAAGGGTTCTTGTGAAATACAAAAAGTGTGCAATTTAAAAACTGTAAAATGATTGGGAATTAAATGAAAATTGTTTCAACTATAAAATGTCAATACAAAAAAGAAAAAGAAAACAACATTTTTAGAAAATAAATTGAAAACACATTTTAAAAGAATGTTTAAAATGGTAAAAAATGATAAGAAAAAATTTTAAAAAAAAATTAAAAAATCTTTTTAAAAAACCATTCAAAAGAAATGTTAAAAATGACTGAAAACATTAAAAATAAATTTAAAAAAATTTAAAAAAACGTTTAAAACATTTAACAACGTTTACAAAAATTAATAAAATATTTAAAAATGTTCTAAAAAACATATAAAAACTACTAAAAATGTTTAAAAATATTTAAAAAAACAATTTAAAAAATTTAAAATAAAGGTTCAAATGAAACATTTAAAACAAATGTTTAAATGAAACATTTAAAACAAATGTTTAAATGAAAAAAAAATTCCTAGCATTTTTAGAAACAAAATTATTTTAAAAATAATAAATATGTTTAAATGAATAAACGATTATATAAATAAAAAATATATACATATATATAACTCATTATATATATTATTATGAAAATAATAAAATCCTTCAAGGGACAACCAGGGGAAAGGGCCAAAAATCCAATCCTGATTCGAAGGTTTGGTTTAACCCAAGGCTGGTCTCAGGCTGCCTTAATGGGTTTCTTGGGTCGGACTGTCGTGACCCGATTAGTGGTTCATAGCCTAGTTTTTTAGTGGGTAGGCCCGACCCAACTTTACACAATCTAAGACAGGCCAGGATAAGATGGACCAAAATTACATCATTAAGTAAATGTGATCCAAGAGGCATATCACGGTAACATAATCTTGGTGAGAATCATAATCTTGAACAACGATGCATGGTATAATATAATAACATAAATATAACATGGGAATGTGGAAAAATAAAACTTTACATCAGGAATATAAGTCTAGGATAACTAGTAAGATTGTATTACAGTGTTCTTAGGATAACCTCTCATTCACCAAACATGGAATATCATGATAGTAAATCATTACACAATGCATCAGAGGACTATATAATATCGGGCTCACCTTTCACCTTCATATCATGTACATGCAAAAGTGTGCCATGTAGATCATACAATGTAAGGATGAATTTTATCACATTTACTTACTTGATAATGCAGTGTGAGAATCATACATGGAATTCCCAAATCAATGAATAATTGTTTCATCTAGGTGAATAACTTTGAGGTGAAGAGGGGTGGGTTTTCACTAAACAAATATTTTTCATGGAAAATTACTGGATAATTTCATTATCATAATGACGATACATAATGATTCATAGAATGAATTAGTGAGAGTGAAATAGGTATATTATAAAATATAAATCATAAGGATATTAATATTTATATGTAATAAAATAACCCAACATGAGGAATAGGAAAATAAAGGGAATATTACAAAGAAGGAGCTAGAATAAAGAGGAGAGGGGGAGGGTCCCTTACCTTGAGAAGGCGCTTATAAAATCTAGAGAGGAGCTTTATAAGAGATTGGGTGGGACCTTGTGGGTATTTACAGAGGTAATAGAGGATTAATATCATCCTCTAGGGGTTTTTAGTGAATACAAGTTTGTGTGGGTTTATATAGTAAAAAAGATTAGAATTTTTTATTAATTTCCAAACATAGATTTTGAACTCTATGATAAATTATTCAAAACAACAATCCTTTATATGATTTTTTTCCCATGGTTTGAACCAAATTATATTGTTTTCATTAATTTATAAGGATAATAATTTAAATCAATAAATAATACCCTTGGTGATGTGGAAGTGAATCATGTGTATATAGAAGAAATTTTAAAACCAAAAAATATAATATATTTTTTTGGAGGATTTAGTAAGTGTTTATAAAATTAATCAAATAAATATAAAAACAAGGTATTTTAAATGGGAAAAAAATTTGGTATTAGATATCATTTATAGTATTTATTACATCAATTTTTACCTTTTAGGATATCACAATATCTACAATATATTTATACCATATTTAATTCGTATCAAAAAACTCAACTATCGCTTAAAATTATGAAAAAATAACTATTGGATAATTTCAACATGTTTATTTGAATAATAATATTTATTCTATAAAAATATTTTCCTAAAATTTTTAAGTTACACTTTTAATTCAAAATCTTCATTTACTGAAAAATATTTCTTTTTTGACAATAATAGTTTTCCGACCCCTATAAAAATACATTTTAATTTATAAAATTATATCATCATTTATATTTAATTGATAATATTTTATAATAATATTTTATTAAAAAAATATATTTTTTAATTTATAATTTCATTATATGGAGTGTCATGATTTAAAATATATATTTCCCAAAAATAAAATTCAATGTTTGTCATATTTAATTCTAATTTTTATCAAACTCATTATATAATCATTAAAAAAGTAATGTTAAAAAAATATAATCATTGTTTTATTAAACTGAAAAATATAAAAATAAATACTTGTAATGTCAAGATAAATAATCCATTATTACACCAGTGAAATTTCCTAAGTGTAAGGTGTGTGTTGGTGAGATTTTCATGTGGTGGTTCGATGAACATGGTTTGGGACATGATCTCAGTGAGAATAAACATATCCCATAAATGATTCAAGTCTTTCATTAGTTGTTTAATATTAGCTTGGGATTGGTCAAGGTCAAGGACCCTTAATGCTATCTCTATCAAAATCTCTAATAAATTTGCTCTATAGGGTCTGATACTACCAGTCGAGATAATAGATCCTTCCTTTCATGTCAATTGGACTTTATATTAAACCATCATATATACTACTTATACAATCACTTTTCAATGTCCATATAATCAATGGTTATGATTATTAATGGCCTTTAAAATCTTATATGGTATACTATTCTAAAATAACCAAAGTAGTGCATGTGTTTTATAAAACAGCCTTACTTAATTATCCCTTTATTCATTCTGAAATGGATTTCATTTATATATATTTGAGTTCTTATAGATATTCTATCCATGAAATAGAAAATATTGTTTTTACTAGTGCCGGGAACAATAATAGGGAATGGGTGAGGTTCACTGCATTGTGTTTTTAAGCGTGGAAGAATACATATAGACTGATAAAAAAGGGAACCCCATATAAAGATGCAGACCTGGAAGTAGGAGACCATCAAGTGGAACGTGTGGAAGATTAACCCAGACATAGAGGCACGCTTTGGGAGGAGTGGTTGGGACAGAAGGTATCACTTGGCTATAAGTGGGGAGGAGGGTGTGGTTTTGAGATTGGTCACATATGGGTGGGTTATAGTGGCTGGAGGGGCCACAAAAAGTGAGTGAACCACAATGAACATTGCGCTAGGGTGGTCTATGGTAGCTTGATGGGATGAAGTTACTAGGTTAGTGATGATGGATTTTGAACTTGGTTGGGTAGAGACAAAGGCATTGGATGTAATAAAAAGATAGGCTACACTAAAACATGTCACTCAAATAAGGTTGGGAACAAAATTTACCTGGACTCATATCATGTTGGATAAAATCCCATACCTTGATAAGAGGTGGGAAACTATATTTATAGATAAATAAATAAGGTACATCATACGAGAAATCCAATTTCAAAACATAATTAAATGAAATTGCAATGAAGTTCAATCTTAATTGATCCAACATACATATTAAAGTATTTATAGATTCAAAATATTCAATTAATACAGACAAAAATAAGTCAATAACTGGATTTATTTTTATTTCATATAAAGGACCAATCACTTGAAAATCCAACATGTATTCTGTTGTGGATTTATAGATTTGACTAAAGTTATAAAATAATTTTTTTAGATAAAAGGATTAATGATAGAACTATGGTTGTATATTTCTAAAATAAGTACTTATTATGACATTAATAGTGCTCTTTACAAATGAAAAAATCATGTTTGTAATGGAATTTGAAAACACATCAATATTAGGCTTAATTTCATTAGAGAAATAACAAGGAACAAATAGGTTCCACAATTTTTTTAAAAAAAATCATTGTCTAGTGTAAATTTCAGGCATTATATAGAAGTACTAAATATACAAAAAGATTTTTGATTCCCACATAGGTAATCACGGTAATAAATTTAGAAAATCGATGTACATGTCAAGGTGGAGTTCATGAGAAATTGTAATGTAAATTTACCTGCCCAGTTA
The DNA here is from genome assembly GCA_963277665.1 of Viscum album. Lineage (NCBI taxonomy): Eukaryota > Viridiplantae > Streptophyta > Magnoliopsida > Santalales > Viscaceae > Viscum > Viscum album. The sequence goes on from OY728141.1 coordinate 1,484,680,964, forward strand.
GGTTGTGTTGGGATCCCAATGCCAAATATTTATATTATATCATCTAAAATACCTCTCCCTCCACCCATCACTGCCCTTCTCTCTCATACACCCATCACCAACTCCCTACAGTTTTAACATATATCCCCTGTAGCATCTCCTAGGCATGAAATTCTAGCATCACACCTCCAGGCATGCATGAACCAAGGCTTACACCTCTCTAAGAGGGCCCCTTCTATTGCTTGGTTCCCTCCTCCTATCGCATGCCTCCCGCTTTCAGGTTCCATGTGACCCTACATTTACATGTTTTAGATCATGCAAAAGAATCTAAAATCATCATATCAGACATTTTTCACATTAATTTCATTACTCTTATGTGTTGCGCCCATCATGATCTAGTAATTCCTATTGATGTATTTCTCAACTCTTCCAACCTACTTGGTGATATTTTTCAACCCACTCCTAAAATAAATCTATGTTATATAATATTAAATTCCTCTATTTTTTCTACGATAATTTACCACTGGCTCTATATGACTTTTGGATGAGTGTCTTCACACCATCAATAAATCTGTCTGGTGTAAGAAATTTCTTATGTCACTAGCCAATAAGGATATCAATTATCACTTTTTTAACCCTACACCATTGATACCTGATCAAAAATATAAATTTAAATGATTTCCAATAGAAACGTTTTCCTCAATTGTTAATTCTATAGAAAGGGTGATCAAATAAGTTAATTAGACTACAAACACTATATAGGAACTATGGGACTCATGGAATCCAATGTACGTATAAAACAATATTTTAGCTTAAGTATTTGATGTTATCCAAAAAATATATACCATAGGTCGATAAAATTTTCATTTTATAAACTATTTTGTTGATTTTTTGGCCCTCTATGACAAGCATCGTAATCTCTGATACCTTACATAGATACCCGAATCTTCCCTTAATCAGCATGATCAACTCTTTCACATTATCATTCTACATTTCCTAGATTATGTGACCACAATGACCGAGATTATTTCTAGTCAATCCAATATTTAAATTTCACTAGTATATCATCACCTTAGAAATGTTGACCATATTATTTTTCAATTGATACTAAAAATCTCACAACACCTGTGGGGAATGGAGGTAGTCGTTTTTTCAATACATGTGGTCATGGATGTGGTACTGGGCACAATCACCCCTTTTTCCATCACTGTATCATGCTAGAACATCTAGTCGATCAATATTAGGCTCTCAATGGTGAACTGTCTCAACCAAATTAGCAAGATCAAGTTACTTTAGTGGATTCATTATATCTACCATCATCCTTTTTTCTGAATAAGAAGCTATCAGTGGAAAATATTTTGCTTATATACTCTCATCATACTTCCTTGAAACCTTCATCCACGTCACCTTCTCTAGCTTAGATTTTTGTCACACACTGCAATAATAATAATAATTTTAATATTAATAATAATAATATTATTATTATTATGTGACATGGGGTTTATTAAATGTTATAATTTTTTTAAAGGTTGAAATGAAAATAAAAAATATTTTAACCAAAATCCTAGATTTATAAATAGAAAGTAATATCTATTATGTTGGAAATAAAAATTTTAAAATCATTGAGCACAAAGAAACACTCTCTTGAATATTCCTTATATATTCCTCTTAATAATGAGAAACACAAGAGATCTTCCAACAATATTGAAGGATGAGCGATCAACAGAAATAAAATAAGATAAAAGACTCACCATGCTAGCACCTAAAGATAGATTGGAATTTCTTAGAGATCAAATAAGAATATGTTGATCAATATTAAGGAGATTCTAAACTTGCATCCTCACCTAACAATGAAGAAAATTTGAAAAGGGTATTTCTATAGATCAACATAATCAATGAAGAAATGATCCTATGCTGAGGTAATCATTTTACAAATATAAATAAATTAATTATAAATTTAACACGGAAGATACTCTATTATGGTTTAAAACAACTAAATATTAAAATAAATTTTAATATATCTCCTAGCTCAACACACTTACATTGTGACCAAAACATTCAAGTGGCATTAGAGTATTCCCATTTTAAATTTATAATTATTTATTTTATTGTTGATCTATACACCATCGTGGTTGACTGTTTTCATTAAATTTTATTCATTAATAAAGAAAAATTGAATTAACATGTTATCGATATAATAATAATATTCATTAAACATTTCACCTTCTTAATGGTCTAAGAATATATGAATATTGACTGGAGTTTCCATCGGAAAGTGCCAAATATTTTTTTCTGATAAAATTTTGTTACAGGGCGTGAAGCCGAGTACATGATGTGTACACAGGTGCACTACACCTAGATGTGTCGAGGGATAGATGAAACAATGAGAATTTAAATAAATTTAGTATATTTATTTCACACCACAAGTAGACCGACACAACCTAGAACATAGGATGTTTGGTGTGTAGCTGGTGTACACATTGTGTTGTATTCACGGGTTCGTGGTGTAAATCGCGCAATATTTGTGGTCATTATGCATGGTCAAACGACATCATAATAATAACCTGATGAATTTATGACATACATAATGTGAATTTAGTGTACACAAAATTTAGTTCATCATTTATCACTTCTAAAAACATTCTAAGCCACTTGGTGAAAACAATAGAGAAATTGAATAAGGGATACATTATGTGTAGCTGGATTGTACTCATTGTGTGATCCTACTGAGATACAAACCAATATCCCAGGTGATAATCTAGGGAACACAACAAATGGATAAACATCATGCAGATGGATGTATACACTATGTAGTTTAGCCGAGTCAACATGTTGAAGACCCAAACATGTAACACAAATACACATCAACTGAGGTACACAATGTGTACCTAGAAAGTACATGTTGTGTAGTCTCTCAATAAATGATAGAATTAAAAATTATGTAAAATTAAAATCTGTGAATTAAATATTATTTATTTGATTGGAAATTTATGTGTTTGAAAATTTATTTAGGGTTTTAAGGTAGTTTAAATATTCTATTAATTGATTTTGATAAATCTACACCTATTGGATCTCCCATTTATTTTACATTAATTCATTTATAATGGTTATCTCTAAGAGGATTCAAATGATAATTACGATGGAAGTAAATTAATTAATTAATTAATTAATTATTGAGATCATGTTTTTCTTAATAATAAATAATTAAAAAGAAATGAATTTTATCCATTTAATTTTCTCTGTACATTGCATTTAATACTATTCGTGAGCTTGACCAAGACTTATGTATGTGTTGGATTTTTTAATTTAATTTATTGCATGTTTTTTAATTATTTATTATTAAATTAAAGATGATGGTATGAAAGTCATCCTTGTCTCCATTATTATGAAAGACATTCATGTCCATAGTTATTTATGAAATCCCCCTAAACTAATCCGTTGGGTTCCCTCACCTTTTTTTGAGATATAAATAAATGTAATTAATTGAATTTCCCATGGTTCATGTAGGTGGTTCAATAGGAACCATAATCATTCTGACCTAGGAGATACATAGGACGATAGATGGAATGTTGTAACTTATTCCAAAACCATAAATATGAGTTATTTGTCCTAGTTAAAAGGTTAATTTAATGTCCACTCACTAAAATAACTGTTTCATAATCCCATGAATAGGTTATTTATTTAATTATTTATTTTTATCTATACATTATTTATTTTTTGGTTAAAATACCATGATCACATAAATAAATGAAATAATGTTCAAAGATGGAATTTAAATAAATAGATCTTGGGTAAATGTAATATCTAGCATGATCAATTAAATAAGTAACATCCATATAATATTAACAAGATCCGTAGAGGACATAACAAGATGAAATTTATGCATAATTATTAAAAATAAATCAACATAATATTAATTAAGAAAAATCCTTTCAGTACTTGATTGGGAATAAAACCCTAGAAATAAGTGTTGTACATGGTCAAAGTCTGGGCACTTAATTTTACTGGGGAGTCATCATGAAAGTTTTGGTTTAACTTAACAAAAATTTAATTTTGTTCAATGGAAAAATTATATTAAATACAAATTTGGAGGAAAGTGTTGAGGAAATCCAAGATAGGATTTCAGGATTGGGGAATACACACAACAGATCAAGGAGCTGCAAGCCCATAGTTGGAAAGACTACATACCCAATTACTTTCTTAGAATTTTAATGGCCAAATTATTAATCATTAATAAATTTAATAGAGATCCTTGACACTAACATTTCATAGCAATTGGACACTCTGAGTTCAATGGTGGGGGGACTTTTGAGACTTGATAAAATTGTGGGAGATTTAATTAATAAAATGAAATAATTAGTAATAATGAAAAATTACTAATAATATGATCTTTAATTGTAGAATAAAATTGAAAGATCTTCATATACACTATCCCTATGATCAATATTAGAGAAAGGAAAGCTCCAAACTGAAAAAAAAATCCCGAAGTGGTTTAGATATGTTTGGGTTTCATTTTACCACAAACGGAAATATTACATGCTAGAATAATCAATTCCCAATCCACTTGCAAAGGAATAAAGAGATGAAGAGTTCCTTGTCTACATAAAACATTTGAGAAACCCAATATACATTATTGTTTTGATGGTTTCATTTATTTTAAGTGAACTTGTGAAATATTTTGAAAACATGGATGAGTATAGCATGATTGGAAACCTTTGAGGTTTATACATATAGAGATCTTGACAAGAAAAAATTGAGATTTCCATACCACTCTTTCAGAGTAATCTCATGGAGGGTGCACCAGCAGGGCCTCATGTAGTTAATATTACATTTTAAATTCAGCGCCAATAAGTTCAAGGGTTTAAAATCCTAGAATAACTATGCACCAATATCATTCTTAAATCACTCCCTAAAAGATTTTCTAGATTTTTTGTAAATTTTAATATCACCAACATTGAGAAGTATCCACCTGATCTACTTACTCTCCTTCACCAAGTTAATAAGGATATGAAGAGAAAAACATATTCCAAACTTATGGTGATCAAACATAAAGGGGAAGAAAAGATATATAAGTCAAAGATTATTCATTCCTTCCCAAGAAGAGGAATATTAAGGGTAAATCAAGAGAACATGATGTTTTTTCATGTGAAAAGAAGGTCCACTATAATAAAAACTTTTTCTAGACAAAGAATAAAGGTGAAGCTTCAGGTCTATTTTCTATCATGTTCAATTTATCTATTTCAAAAAATTGGGTATTAGATATAGCTTATGGTGCTCAAATATGTATTAAAATACCAAAACCAAGAAGATTTAATATGACTTACCTAAGGGAGGTTGAACTATGAGAATCCAATGGAGATAAACTTTTTGTTGTCGCTATCGGTGACTACAACCTCACATTGTCGACTGGAATGATCTTGGTCTTTAAGTGTTGTTATTATGTGTCATCCATAACCAAAATCATTTTTTATGTATCCATACTTGATATAGAAGGATTTAATTTCATGTTTTGGAATAAATTTTACTTATTTTATAAAGATTACATTTTAATGGAAAGACACAATTAAATAAGTGTATTTATGTTTTTAATTACATTAACCAAGTAATTTCATTCGATAACAAAGTTAATTCATAGGAATCATACCACACCCAACACTGGAATCATTTGCTAGGTAATGTAAATGAAAAACTGTTGGATAAAATTAATCAAAATTGATACCACTCGGTGTATTCATATATGTTTACAAGGAAAAATGACCAAATTCCCATTTAGTAAGAAAGTTAAAAGGGCTAAATAGCTTCTTAAAGATTTTCATACTGATGTGTGTGGACCATTTCATATTGAAGTAGGGGTTGGGAAATCATACTTCATAAAGTTTACAAATTATTTGAATGAATACGGATATATCTACTTAATGGTGTATAAGTGATTTTTTTTGATAAATTCAAGGAATACAATAATGAAGTTGAGAACCATATTGGTAAGAATATTACGAAAATCTACTCAGATCATGGTGGAGAATATCTTAAACAATACTTCATTGGTTTTCTATGGGAGTTTTGGATATTTTCTCAACTCATTACTCCTTATACACCACAGTGAAATGGTGTAAGAGAAAGGAGAACCCACAAATTATTGGACATAGTGAGATCAATGATGAGTCATGAGATTTATTCATTAACCTTTTAGGGATACACATTACAAACAACATCATATATACTATCCCAAGTGAAAACTTAAGAAATAGATGGTATATCATACCAATTATGTAATGGAAAGAAAACCATATTGTCAAACATACATGTGTGGGGTTTCAAAGTGTTTTTTAATGACTCTTTTGGTAATAACATTACACCTTGAAAAACAAAGTGTATCTTTATCATATATTCCAATGGAAAAAAGGGACACTAACTATACAAATTTTTATACAAGAAGGATTTGATTGACATACATCCCACATTTCTTGAGAAGGGTCTTATCTCTAAAATAGATAATGATAACATGATAATATTCCATTAAGTCAAGACTCAAGTTACATAAGATTTAACACATGAAAAATTATACAAATACCCATGGAAGAAGATGTTGTTATAGATACACAAGTAATGTGTAGGAGTAGTGGAGAGGTAAGAGAACTAGAATAGTAAGGTTTTCTAGTCATTGATGGAATTTACTCATTATTAGTTTATAATAATGAACCTCTAACCTATAAGGAAGTAGTAAGTGTAATATATGTTTCCAAGTGGGAAGAATACATGAATTATGAAATGGATTACATATACCAAAAATCAATTCTATATTTTGTTTTATCCTCCAGTGGATGTAAATACCATTTATTATAAATGAGAATTCAAGATGAAACTGGACATGGGAGGAAAAATCAGTTCCTATAAGTCATGACTAGTTACAAAGGGTTCAAATAGAGTCAAGGCATTGACTATGAAGAAACATTTTCATGAGTTGAAATGTTGAAATCAATCATATTTATACATGTCATTGAGGCTTACCATGATTGTGAGATATCGAAAATAGATGTCTAAGTAGCCCTCCTTAATGGGAAGCTTTAGAAAGATGTCTATATAATGGTAACTGAATGGTTTATGACTCTAAAGAAAGAAAAAAGATATGAAAAATGAATAAATCTATGTATAGACTAATGCAAGCATATAGTTCAAGGGAAATTATTTTTTATGAATCCAATTTGTTTTCATAAGGAATGAGTATGAACCTTGTGCCTACAAACATTTTAGTTGGAGTGAAATATCATTCATAATAGTACATGTTGATGATATATTACTCATTGGAAAATAAATACCAATCTTATAGTCTATTAAGGAATGTTTTAATAAATGCTTCTCTATGATGGAATTCGGTGAGACAAAATTTATTCTTTGGACCATGATCTATCATGACAGATCCAAGAGGATACTCATCCTAAGTCAGAGTACATACATTGACAATATACTGAGGAGAATTAGTATAGAACAATCTAAGAGATTGTTTCTAGAATCACATAACATCCATCTTTTCAATAAAATGTGTCTTAAGACACACGAGGAGAGAAATATATTGTAAATGATTCCATAAACATTAGTGATTGGGTTAGTCATGTATGTTATGTTTTGTACTAGGTTAGATGTCGCCTACACATTATGTGTGGTAGGATGATATCTAGCTGACCCAAGTGACGATCATTGGATAGTAGTCAAGACTATCCTTAAGTATTTATGGTGTACTAAGGATATGTTCCTTGTTTATGGAGGAGAAAATGAACTAGTCATGAGAGGATATAAACATGCTAGTTTCCAAACTAATCAAGATGAAATGAAGCCAAAAATGCGATAAATTTTCACTTTAAATGGAGGTGTTGTGAGCTATAAGACCTCAAAGTAGGTTGTGGTCATAGATTTTATTACAGATACTAATTATATTGATACTTCTAGCATAGATAAAGAAAAATTATCATTAATAAATTTTATCTAATATCTTAAAATGATACCAAGTTATAAAGATCTAATCACACTCTACTATCATAATATTATAGTGGTGGATCTTGTAAAATTGCCAAGGTCTGATCAGAGGATGAAGAATAGAATTAGGAAGTACCATTCTTGAGTGATTTTTCTTAGAGAGGTGAAGTTGCAGTGAGAGGTATTTCCACAGAAGACAACATAGTATACCCCATGAATAATGTCTTGAAATATCATAAAAATGAATAACATGTGAGTTCTAGAGGATTAAAATTCATAGGTATTTGTCTCTAGTATATGTAGGAGTTTGTTGGAGTCGGTTTCCTAGGACTAACTATTTTTAATTTAATTACATGTATATTCAATGTATTTAATATTAATAAAACATATTATTATATATTGTTCATTGGTCTTTATGAATTGGATGTAATAATTTTTTAGAGTATATGTTCCATTGATAAGGTCATAGTAGTTCATCACTGTGATGAGAATATTTAAGTGATATGATGATATTATTAAATAATGTTTGTTAGTTAGATAATGTACTATGATGGGACACATAGTAAGTTGAATTTTAGGTGTGAGTACTCATAAGTGGATGATTCTTCTTCTCATGAAGTTGAGACATGGTAATCTCCAAGAAATGGGATTATACGAATAGAACTACTGGTAGAAATTCTGCATGTTTTGGTGTCATCACATATTCCTATCTATGAGCAGGTGTAATTATCGATAGAATTTAAGATTATGATCAATATATATTATTATATTTTATGTTAAGTTGAGTCTCATATCATACTTTAGGTATCATTTAATCATTATCATTTACTATAAATAAACACTAAGGCCACCTTTCAAAAGGAATCTTAGGTATTGGGTCCACTCTTTCTCTAGTTTTGGTGACTCTTTGTATCGCCTCCACCTAGTCATAACCCCCTATCCACCTATGATATCCCCAACTTATTTTGTCACCACTACACCTCCAACAAGTACCTCCAGACCTACCTCCCCTCCCTTGACTCCTACACAGTTGTCCCTTCCCCAGTCACAGGATTCATCTTCCTAGTGTGACTAATGTTATAAATTTATTCACAACTTTTTGTCCACTTAATTTTGTGATTTTCATGTAACAGTTCATTATTGTTGTGAAATACCCTTGTTTTAGTACTAAATAAAATTTTTCCGCATTATTTGAATTAATACATATTCAATTTAGTTTACTATTTTAATTAGAACCCTCACCCTAAATATCCAAATTGTGTGATTATTATTCTTTATATTTCATAGTTCAATTTCCTAAAATTAATACAACTAGATATTTGGCTAATTTATCCATCTGAAGGGTCATATAGACCACATAAGAAGGGCCATGAAATCTGTGATGAAAAATATACCATCCAAGAAGATAGAATTTTTTTGGCTCAGTCCAAAAGACCAAATTTTATGAAACTCTAGAACATATTATTTAATATCCAAAAACAAATTGGATAGAAATTTGAATCCCTAATTCTACACAAGTTTCATAAATGATGCTTTGATGTCCATCCCACAATTCTATCTAGGAATTAAAAATATCTCACCTTTCATGACTTTTACCCAAATCCAATAAACAATTTGAACTGATATTTAGTGGTATGAAATAAAATATATAGAATCCCATGTTTTTAGAATATTTTTTTTTGATTTTAGGGCATATTAATAGCCTAAAATTCATTCACATTTAGGCCAAGGAAAAATTTGACACAAAAGTGAACAACAACACGTGGTTTACTAAAACAGCCATAACATTGGCTTCAAAAGTCCATTGGGATCCAAATATGAAGGGTGAAATTTTCACTTCTGTATATAAAACTTTTAAGAGGAAGATATATATATATATATATATATTATTCTATCTAAATGAAGAAATTAGTGAGACTAGTTGTGGGGTAGTTTTCAAATGTAAACAGATCACCACCTTAGGATATAAATACATCCCCCTCTTATTCATACAAGGGGTAGGTACTTCATAGCTCATGAGGCTATATTTTCCCTACAAACTCCCTGATAAAGTCTTGGGAGGATCATAAAAACTCATGTTTCTACATAGGGGACAATTCGTCCATCCTTTCTTTTGATTTACTTTAATGTTCTTCTTCATTTGTAATATCATAAGTGTTTGTGTTTTAATTTTGTCTTAGTGCATGTTTCTTATTCATTTTATATTATCCTCATCCACCATATGTGGTGTAATATTAATTTTCTTAAATTCTTTAAAATAAATTTTAAAAAAGTTCCCTAATTTTTCTTCCTTATTCAATAAAAAGTGTGCCTTTTTACTTCTCTTCAAGTTTCATGTGTGTGTTCAGAACACTACTCTTATCTTGTCCCATTTTATCTTATATTTTTAACTCGTCACCATAAACATAATAAACCAAATTAATAACCATATTAATGGATGTGTAAATCATCCTTTTAGGCGAGTCATAATATGGTGATTTTAAGTGATTGATAGCTTTATCTTAATGAATATTCTATAGGTTGACATTATGTATGTTAAACAAAAAAATTCATTCATTAATGGATTGTTTTGTTTAATGTGTGGATTACATGGATTATTGGAACCATAAATACACTACCATAAATAATTATTGAATGAGATTATATCAATAGATAATTTAAGTATTGTATTAAAGCCTCAACACTTGGGAATTATGATCAAAATAATCTTGTAAAATGGGTGTTAATTCAATGAAACATAAAAGAAAAGGTCAAGGATGTCATGAGATTAAATACCTAATAATAAAATCACCCCAAAATTTATCAAGTTGGTATATCGAACATAATCCATCAATCAATTTATTTAATCTCTAAACCCCCCCCCCCCAATTCAAAATGAAAATAAATAAATAAAAATCGACTCTAAAAATAGTATCACCACTAAAGATTCGACCTGACTGCTGCTACACACTTTATCAGAGAATCTTAACTTTAAACAGTTGATATAAGATAATTGGTTGACCTTCAAATGTCACTATTTCTTGGGGTGGTGTAACTAATAATCAGTAGTCAATGATTTTTTAATGAAAAAAATAATATTTAAAAAAAATAAACAAAAAAATATGAAAAAAAGAAGAAAAACTCGTCTTCTCATTAAAATAATAAACATAATTGAAACTAAAAATAAAATCATTTCTTATTCATCATTTAGAATTTCTATAAATTCCTAGTAGACTCTCAACTAATCCATTGAATTTTTTGACCCAAAAATCTATTGGAATCGTCTCCAAATTAAGAGGGACCTTAGAGATAATCCAATCACTCAAGACCCATTAATTTTCAATCCAATTAAACTAGATATGGACAGTCCTAGGGAATAAAGCTTAAAATAACAAATTTCCACTAATATGAATTACCAACCCCTTGGTATTCAATATCAAAATATTGAATTTGATTTCAAACTCAAATCCGGTTTGATTCATATTCTTCCTCATTCCCATGAGCAAGTCGGTGAGGATCCTCATCATCAACTCAAAGTGTTCTAAGTGGTGTGCTCTACCACGAAGACTCAATGGATTTCTAAAGAATAAATAAAACTTCATGAATTTCCATTATCCCTAGATAAATCTATTAATTCGTGGCTCCACTACCTCCCCCTTGGTTCTATAAGCTCTTGGATTAACCTGAAGCATCTCATTTTAGAGAAATTCTTTCCTGATTCTCAAACCACTTATATCTGATAGTAAATAAGTCTTATCAATAAATTACACAATCAATTACTCCATGATTATAGGTAGAGGTTCAAAAAGCTTGTGTAAACCTTCTCATTCCACCAAATATCCAACCAACTCTTGATCTAATACATCTATGAGGGGTTATTTTATATGGATTGAACAGTCATTGGTGTCACAAGTTGGGGTTATCTTATTGAATAAACTCCAATAGCTACACGGTATCTCATAAGAAACAAGGATACAAACACACTGAAATTCCATACTTCATTACATTCTCATGTCAAACAAGTCCAAGAGAATCAATCCACAGAACTTAAGAAGATGACCAAGTGGATGAGTGAACTTACAAGTCTTGTGCGACAACTAATAGTGGCTACCAAAGCCCCAGCCTCATATTCTATGGAATATCTATTCCCTAGAACTATCAATAATAGTATAATTTGTAGCTCAAAAGCTCATCCAACAGACACATGTCCACAGTTTCAAGATGATTCATTGGATTCATGTGGAATAATGAAGCTCAATGCATCATATGATCAGTAGAACACAAACACTTACCTATCAGTTCAGTTCATTAGAAACCCTAACCAACCACATTTTGATCCCTTCTCTTCTAAAAATAACCCAGGATTGAGGTATGTTAATCCTTTCTCTCATACCCCTCAATTCTATCCTCAAAATCCAAACCAATTCCAATATGATCAAGGTGGTGGAATCTTCAAAAAACCTTATCTGTTTGTTCCACAAGATCAAAGGAGAAATCCTATTATTTATCCTCCTATATTACACTATCCTAATGATCCTTACCAATTCCTAACACAATAAAATAGATTTCCAAAAAACGAAAATCAAGGAAATCCCAATTCCGGAAAAGCCTCTTATTCCATGAAACCAGGGGAAAGTGTTGTGGAAGATCTTTCCTCCTTCACCCATTATAGACTAAAAAAAATTGAAATACAAATTGTTCAACATGCATCCCACCTAAGTCAACAACAAAAAACCAATTCTTAGCAACTCCAAACTAAACCATTTTCCATCCCCAAGGGAAATATAAGTGTAATTTCACTTCAATTTGGAATGAAAATTATCATGCATTAGGAAGAATCCTCTAACTCCCCTTTAAATGTTAACTGGGAAAAAGGGAAAACAAACCATAAAATGAACTTTAATGCATTCCCTTGACTCCCTAAATTCCTCTAAAGAACAGAATTCTTTTTCCTAAAGTTGTATCTAAGACAATGAATTCCATTGAACTCGGTACAGAAATGCTCAACATGTTTAGCCGTGTTGAGGTCAACATTACCCTATTATATGACATCAAAAAAATCCATAATTATGAAAGGTTTCTTAATGTTTTGTAAACTTATATAAGAAAGCTTAAGGCCAATGAAAATGTTTCAACCAAAAATTCTATTCCTGGGGAGTGTAAAGAAACTAGGACATTTATTATTCCCTACCAAATAGGGAGTTCCAACATTGATGACGCACTCAGTGACCTAGGAGCCTCAATGGATGTTAAGAAAAAATCCATATTCCCCCACCATGCTCTAGGTCCCTTTCACCCAATTTTTGTTTTCATCTTATTAGATAATTGAATCACTACGAGTCCTGAGGGAACAATTGAGGATGTCCTTTTCTGAGTCAATGATCTTATCTTCCCAACTGATTTCTATATCCATGACATAGAAGGGGAGATGAATTCTTCTCGATATCACCTAATTATTGGAATAACATTCCTCATGATAGCTAGAATTAAGTTTTATGTATACTCGATCATCTTATCCATGGAATTTGGTCACAAACTGGTCATGTTAAACATTTTTCAAGCCACGTGATACCCATTAGAGGGACACTATGCCTACTCTATCCATGCTTCTAAGGACATGTTGGAGAGTGTATTAACTCCCATTCCATCATTTTCACCATATTACAATGACATAGGAGTTTGTGAAATTTTCACAATGACTAACCAAATCATAAATGGGGAAGTTGATGTTGAACTTTCATTCATAGATTCCATCAATATGTAGAATCCTGAAAAGTCTGTTGAATCCCATCTCAACTATGATCTCTATTATTCCATCATGAAAAGTATTAATGAATTTGAATCAAACCCAACTAAAATATCTTCCTATATTTTGAATTTATCTATCCCAAAAATGAATGATGAAACTAATCTAAAACATCTTCTTGCACACCAGAAATTTGAATTAATTTTCCACGATCACTCTTATCCCATCATTATATCTGTTACAATTACTGAAACTAAAGAGTCTAAACTTTTTTTTATTTTACAAGAAAATAGAAATACCTTATTTTGGACCCTATATGACTTACCAATTATGAATCCTTACCTTTTCATGCATCACATCCATATATAATAATAATCTAAACCTATAAGAAAACCAAAAAGAACACTAAATCCACTCATAATTGAGGTAGTTAGGGAAGATATTAGCAAGATTCACTAAACTGGAATTATCTACCCAATTTATGATAGTGAATGGGTTAGTTGGTTTTATGTGGTACCTAAAATTGGTGGGCTAAATGTTGTCACAAATGAACATGGGAAGGTGGTCACAACTCAAGTGAAGAAAAAATGGAGTGTGTGCATCAATTATCAGAAATTGGATGCAAAAACATTAAAAGATCACTAACTTATTCCTTTACTTGATCAAATTATAGAAAGATTATTCAGAAAGTCACATTATTGCTTTCTTTATGGATACATCTGCTAGTTTCAAATCCCAATTGCACCTCAAGAACAAAGAAAGACTACATTCACTTACCCCTTTGGAACCTATGCATATAAGATAATGCCCTTTGGACATTCAAATTCTATTGAAACATTCCATAGGTTTATGATGAGTATATTTTCAGAATTCATTGAGCATTTCATGGAGGTCTTCATGGATTACTTTACCATTTATGAGGAGTGATTTGAATCCTTCTTGTATTTACTCTCTAGGGTCCTAAAAAGTGTTTCAAATGTAACCTTGTGTTGAATTTTGAAAAATTTCACTTCATGGTTACAAATGGGATTTTTCTAGGGAACATAATTTAACAATAGGTTATTAATGTTGATCCTTACAAAATTGAGGTGACCCAATCACTTCCTGAAACCACATCAGTTTAAAACATACATTTATTCCTCGAACATGCTAGTTTCTATTGGTGATTCATCCATAACTTCAATAATATTTCCCTTCCACTCACATAGATACTACAAAATGATGTTACATTCCATTTAAATGAGGCATTAAATAGAGCCTTAATTAACCTCAAATCCATTCTTACATCTATCCAAACAATCCAACCCATAGATTGGTCATTACCCTTTGAGTTAATGTGTGATTATCTGGATAGGTCCATTGGGGTTGTTCTTTGTCAAATAAGAGAAAAAAATTTACATGTTATATATTATTCCTCAAAAACACTAGATGAATCTCAACCTTAGTACACTTTCACTAAAAAGGAACAATGGTATTTCCCATAGAAAAATTTTGTCCTTATTTATTAAGTTCCAAAATCATCATCTTCATAGACCATTCTTTAATATAGTTATTACTCAAGAAAATTAATTCCAAACCGAGGATAATAATATGGATACTAATTATCCAAGTGTTTAACCTTAAGATCAATGATAGACCTGGAAAAGAAAACCTTGTGGATAATCACCTAAGTGAAATTTCTAATTCTTCTCATTTCAAAATAATTGATCCAAAATTTCCAAATAAACACCTCTCATCTATCACTACTAAGTTACCACTGTATTCCCCAATTGTAAATTACATTGTTACTGGTCATTTTCATAATTTTTTCTAAAATAAAAAATACTAAAGCTAAAAAGTGATTCAAAATTCTATTTTTTTGGCAGATAATAAACTTTGGAAAACTAGGGTTGGCATAATAATTAAGAGATGTGTTGATGAAGATGATCATTCCTCCATATTTGAATTTTGTCACTAAATACCGGGTTGTGGCCACTTTGGATGAAAAAGGACCTCCCAAAAGGACCTTGATTCAGGATTTTTATTTCCGTCACATTTCAAGGACTCATGTGATTTTTTAATCATGTCCCACTTAATTAAATTTTGGCACAATTTCCAAATGAAATGAAATACCCCAAAATCCATTAATCTTATATGAGATCTTCGATGATTGGGGAATTACTTTTGTGGGACTCCTTCGCCATTTTAATGGACTCTCATATATTATTCTAACTACTGATTATGTTTCTAGGTAGGTTGAGGCCAAACCCACTTAAGAAAGATTATTCACATACTATTACTGAGTTCCTCAAAACCCACATTTTCCATTGATTTGGAAATCAGTGTGCCTTGGTAAGTGAATTAGGAACCCATTTCTCTAATAGAACCATAGAATCTCTTCTAAAAATAATGGGGTTATATATAAAACATCAACTAAATATCACCCCCAAACAAATGGCATTGATGAACATTCCAACATAGAAGTGAAAAGGGTTCTTGAGAGAATTGTTAATCCCACAAGAAAATATTGGTCCGATAGACTTGGTGAAGCACTTTGGGATTATTAGACTTCTTATAAAAACACCCATTGGGATGTATCATTTTAGGATAGTTTTTGTTAAAGAATGTCATTTACTAGTTTAAATCTAACATAAATCATTTTGGGATGTGAAAACCAATAATTTTGATTGTGAAAAATCAGTTGAGGATATATTTTTACAGTTGAATGAACTAGAGTATCCTTTAATAGATTATTATGAGAATTAAAATCTCTAATAATAAAAGGATAAGGTACTCCATAAAAAAAACATACTATGAAAGGTATTCCATGAAGGTTAAAAAGAAAATTATCTTTAACATTCGATTTCAGCTCCACCTAGGTAAGATTAATTCTCATTTGGAAGGTCCTTTTAATATTACTAATGTTTACCCATTTGGTGCAGTGCAAGTCCATGTACCCTATTCCAAAAATAAAATTCACTATTAATAGACATCAGTTGAAGAATCACCAATAGGAGAAACAAATCCAAGAAACCATATCAACTTCCATCAGATCCTCAAATACTGCGGTAGACCCATCACTAGATGGAGATGGTGACCCACCAAATCCAAACCAGGGGAACCTCTTTCCCGTCAACTCCCTCTCACTCTCTTCATACCTCTCTCTCTCATTTTTTAACACTTTATTAATCCAACCCTTTTCCCCTATAACTCTTTTTCCTGGGTGTGTATTTAAAAAAAATATACCAAAAAACTAAAAATACAAAAAGAAAAAGGGTAAAAAAATAATCATCATTAAATTTGATAATTGTTCCAAACATTTTGGGGAGTCAAAAGTCTTAATTTCATCTCTAAATTTTTTTATTTTCATCATAAACATGGATAAATAATTTTTTGTCAAGAATAATAAATTTTGAATGCTCAATTTTTTATTTGGAAAATTATTTTCCCCCTACCATGAGGAACAACATTATATTTAATGCCACGGTCACTCATGTCCATCTTTTCATGTTGTGTGTTTTCACCCTTGATCATTAGTCTTGGTTTTTTGGTCCTTTGAGCTTAATTTCCTACTTTATAATACATTTATATTATAGAGGCATTTCCTAAACCACAAGATAATTAAAGTATCCAAATATCCTCCCATTACCCTTATAGTGATCTTCCTTTTGAAACCCCCTTTTAGAATATGAAATCCTATCACTTTGTAGCTACATTAAAGGACCAATACCTTGTCCCACCAATGATTGACATGGATTTTCATTGCATTATTTTTTGAAATATAAGTGTGAGGGGAATAGATTTCCATTTTGGTAACATTTCCATTTTTTCAATGTGGCATCATATGATTAAGGGAAAGAATCTATTTAAGTGTGGTGGAGAGGTTGTCATTTAGTGAATTTTAGGAATGTATTTATGTTTAAGACATCGTGTACAAATGATATTGAAAATTGTTAAAAAGTGAAAAAAACAAATGAAAAAACGAATGGGTTGTGTCTTATACAAGACAAAAACCACTCTTTCTCAAAAATTTATATTATTATAACTTTTAAAATTAGTTCCATGAAAAGATCAAAAAATCTTTTGGATATGAGTATGATATTTGTTTCAAGTTTAACTTCTGAAAAAAAAGAAAAAACGTAAAAAATAACACTTGCATCATATTTTCTTGTGTCATTGGGAGAAGTTTTTTGTTTTTTTACATTATTCATTATTTTATCCTCTTCCAATTTTTTCCTCTTTTGTATCTTCCTTCACATAATCATTAATATGTTTTCCCATTTCCTTATATGTTTTATTTCAGATATTGTGCATTGTTTTTTCCATATTGGTGTTTTACCCCTATTTTACTCTCTTTTGGACATTATATTCTTACCTTCCCATAGCCACTGAAACTGCCCTAAAAACACCACTTGATTATTGGTCACTTTAGGATAGGTAATGGAATTTGAGAACTCTTACACAGTCTAAGATTTTAACTTTTTGTTGGTTAATGAGTGAACCTCCCTAAATAAATATTTATCACCTAGAGAGGAGTGAGTTCTGAGTGCCCACATTTCCATTTCAAATTTTGAACATGGAAAATTAATTTTTTTGATACATTATTTCTGTAAACAATTGTGTGGGAATTATTTTATGGATGAGTAAACTAATCTAGATCCCATGATTAGAGAAAAAAATAATATTTTTTGGCAAGTGTAAATTATTTTGTTATGTTGTACATGAGGACATGCACAATAGTAAGTGCAATTGAGTTAATTTTATTCATTTATTCACAACCATTTTTCTAGTCCTTTTAGTTATTTTCTAGTATAAGTGCATAATTTTTTATAAATACCCATTTTTTAATACTAAACATAATATTTGTGCATTATTTGAGTTAATCCATGTTTGATTTAGTTTACAATTTTAAATAGAAATATCACCATACTTATCCAATTTGTGTGATTTATATTTTTTTGGTTTCATAATTCATATTCATATAATTCATTCAAGTGGGGAATTATTTAATTTGGACGTCTAAAGAGACATATGGACCACACAAGAAGGCCCATCGAATCTGTGATAAAAAATAAACCATCCATAAGAAAGAATTTATGGTCTCAATAAAGAATATTTTTTTGAAACTCTATAATATGTTATAAGATATAAAAAAAATATGGATAAAAATTTCAAGGCCCAAATCCACCAAAAAGAGGCCCAAATGATGCTTCAAAGTCCACAACATAATTCTATCCAAGAATTAAAAATATCCCACATTTATTGACTTTTATCCAAATACAATGGAAAATTTGAGATGATTTTTTGTAGAGTTAATGAAAAGATATAGGATCCTATATTTTTAGAATAAGAATTTCATATTTGGGGGAATCTTCCTAGCATAAAATTCATTCACATTTAAAACATGGAAAATTTGACACAAAAAATGGACAATTGCACATGGTTTACTGAAACAGTAAAAACATTGGATCTGAATGTCCATTGGCTGTAAAAGTTTCATAGTGATCTCTATACATATATATCTAAAATATTTTAGAACAATATATCTGGATATTATACTTTCTAAATGAGAAAATTGGTGATCCAAGTTGAGGTGTTGTTTTGGAATGCAAACAATCCACTATGTTGGGATGTAAATACAAACCCCTATTATCCTTGAAATGGGTTGGAATTTTAGAGAGTAAAATGATATATTGGAATGACTAAGGACATAATAATGGCTTTGGGGGATCTTACAAACTTATTTTTCTACTTGAGACACCTTTCCTCGATGCTTTCTTTTGATTTAATTTTCTTCTCTTGTTTATTTGTAATCTCAAAGGTGTTTGTGTTGTAATTTTATTTTAATTCATGTTTCTTATTCATTATCATTTATGATCATCCAAACCCTATTGTGTAATATTAATTTTCTTAAAAAAATTAATAAAGATGAAAACCATTCTCTTATATCTCTTCATTATTCAATCTAAAGTGTGAATTTTACTTCTCTTCAAGTTTTTTGTGTGTGTTCCAAACACTACTCTTATCTTGTCCCATTATTTTTCTACTATTTTTAACTCATCACCATAAAAATAATAAACCAGATTAATAACAATATCAATGGATTATTAAATCATCCATTGGGATGAGTCAAACTTTTATGATGTTAAGAGGTTGAGAGCTTTTTCTCACTGAATATTATTTAGGTTAACATTGTGTATGTTAAACATAAAATTTCATGTATTAATGACATGTTTTGTTTAATATAGAGAAGTCATATATTATTGAAACCATAAATACACTACCATAGACAATTATTGATTTATATTAGAACCCTAGTTAAGTTAAGTCTTGGATTAAATCCTCAACACATGTGAACTATGATAAAAATCATCTTGTGAAGTGGGTGTTAATTTAATGAAATATAAAGAAAATATCGAAGACAACATAAGCTTAAATCCACAATAATGAACTCACCCAAAAAGTTATCAATTTTTTAAATTAAACATCATCCATAAATGAATTTATTTAATCATTGAAATCAAATCCCCCCCATTAAAAAGACAAATAATTCAAAAGTAATCGACTCCAGAAGTAGTACCATCACTAAGGATTCGAATTGAGATCCACTATACACATTAGTAGATAACTAGAACATTGAACAGTCGATAGGATATAATCATACATCATTCAGTTACCTCTAAATATTCAACCTTACTCTAAAGGTGTGTGCTACCGCGTCCATGAGACAAATTCTTGATGTTTTTGTTCTAGGAGGAGCTATTCAAGGTGGAATACTTCAAGCCACTCATTCTAGATCTATATCCTCCCATTTTCATATCCAAAATAGGCATCTAGTCTAGAAGGTGGAAATAATGTTTCCAGCGATGACTTCTATAGGTGTTAGTCCTTTGGAAGGAACCTCCCTAGGTGTTTGATCTAGATCTAGATTTTCCCATTGTCCAGGTTCCCCTTATGGAGTTTCTCCAATAGGCATGCACCCATCATTCAATTCCCCCTTTTTCTTTCTCATGAAACCTTTTTCCTTTATCAATTTCGGGATAACCATTGGTCCACTCAGATCACCATTGAGATTCCTCTTCATTTATTAGATCACCATAATGTTTATTTGATGTTTTATATTTCTATTTTATGATTTTAATTTTTTTATTCTAATATGGGAATTTATAGTATGAGGGAGAGTATATAGAATACTATTTTTTGTTTTATTATGTTTCTAATATTGGTACACCTAGCTTAAGTCGGAGTGTCATAGGTGATGTTGAGTTGAGTCGGACATCATACTTTAGGTATTATTTAATCTTTATCATTCACTATAAATAAACACCAAGTTCTTCCATAGAAAGGAATATTGGGTACTGAATCCACTCTCCCATATTATAATATATCCAAACCACATAATAAAATATTTGGATTTTTTATGTTTTTTATTGGTTGAATTTTGTTTAACTTATTTTTTTCTTTTTTTTGACTTTAACTTTTGTAATTTAATATCTAGTAAATTTATGGATAAAAAAAATTCTTTTTATGACTGAATTAACATTTTTAATTTGGAGATATTATTGAAATGTTTTTGGGGAGTTTTATTATTAAACCACATATCCTCTTTTGCATTAAAATTATGTAATAAGATCACATTCACATAATGTAAGAAGGTTTGGTGATTGTTATGAGTCCTTTTTTATAATTTTATATTTTTTAACTAGAATTTAAAATAATATAATGTAAAAAAATAGGATAGAGGCGACCAAATTATTCAAAAAAAAATGTCATACCTCTTACTTCCTTTAATATTCAAATCTACCATAACAAATAATATATACATCAATATTAAATTAAGAAATGTAGAAATTTATTCCATATATTAACAAAAACATGTGTAAAAATAAATCAAAGGAATGTAAAAAAGGAACCTTATAATTCATGAGGTTCTCATGGTCAGAATTTTTTTTCCAATAACAATGTTGTGAGTTAAATCCTAAATAAATATCAAAAAGGAAGAAACAAAAAATGAGTACAAATAAAAAAAATATCAAGTAAATTATTTTACAACCATGAAGTAAGAATTATACCATTGGACTTGATGATCATATAATTCATTCCAAATATATTAGGAAGATGATGTCACCACCCCTCCCTCAAAAGATACCATAATGAGGAGAGAGTGATAATGACCCCTGAGTCCCACCTTTAGTAGGCCCCGGGTTGGTGACTAGTACTGAGGGTATAATAGTATCATGAAATGGGAGGCATTACCTTCAATAATAAAATAGAATTGGGAGATAAGGTCAAAAATCCACAAAAAACTATATAGAATAATATTAAACAATCCAAAACCATTGAAAAAATACATGTATAATTAAAACTGATACAAATAAAATTATCCAAAGTAAATACCCAAAAGTAAAGCTAAATCAGCGACACATCAAATATCAATAGTTTGAGATAGTAATGTCTAGAACAGTCTATGAAATCCTCCTAGAAACCTAAAAATAGTTTTATATTCATAGGGTGATCATACAAGTATACTCAATAGGAAAACTAAAGTCTCTCATGCACATGAAAAAAGAATTCTAATTCACCCATGAGAAAACAGTAGAACCAACAACACCTAAATAGGTCAAATATCCATCCCAGACCTCACTATGACATGCTCACCAAATATTGAAAGCTAATTAATATAATATAACATAAATAAAATCAATAAATGGTAACCTGCACCAGTTTCCTATTGGTATGTCTCTCTCACACCCCAACATCGTACATCGTGGTGCTTCTATATCTTTTGAATACCACACTGCCCCACAGGCATGGTCACCACAAATCTCACCCAAAGACACATGGGATATCTAACCCACAAGCATGGCAACATCACATCTCACCTAAAGACATATGGGCCATCACACATCTATAACCATAATGATATATGTATTGTGACATGAACATGAACGACATAAACCTCATTCCATACTTCTACCATACATGACCCCCACTGTAATAGACCTCATCCCATCTCATCCCACTCGTAGATACCTGGGTTACATCACATCTCACTCGAAGACACCTGGGCTCCCTGCCCCACAAGAACAACCACATCACATCTCACCAAAAGACACTAGGATTATCGCAACCACCATATGGTGACGTATTAGACCTATGACCATCATAGTTTGTAATATACATACCTCATCTAAAAGAGAGAGTGAGAAAGAGTGGGTACCCATCCATCCATCCTCCTCACTAGATGTTGATAAAAACACCCCCCTGTGTGACTATGTTGGTGTTCGGAAATAGTTATCAATGTGGGTGGGGAAAATATAGAAATCACAAGTAATATAAAAGTATATACTTATAGCCACACACGTTCCCAACATATGGATTCACGACCAAACACTATCCAACTCACACCATCATCACATTTTCTACCATATCTAAATGGATAATACCACATAATCCACAAGCCACAAGCCACATTTCACATTACCATCTGATTCCCATTATCCAACTAATTCATTTCATTATTAAGCATCATCAACATTTAACCTCATTTTCCATCATTTATTTATTCATCAATCATTTTTATCTCATTAACCAAACTAAGCCCCAACCATTCCAAAAATTATTAACTAATTAATAATTCTATAACTACCCAGACATCTAGAAAAAAGTAGCCTCACATCATAAGAAACTCATCATCCTCATCACACCATCACATCGCTGGCCCAAGAGTATGGACAAACAAACACCACTTCCCCTCCCCAAAATCTTGGCTGAACAAGTACCACCTTGCCACCCCAAAAGCATTGAAACACAACCATCACCTCATCAACCAAAAAACATGGCCACACAACCACCACCTTGCCACCACAAAAGCACAGCCGTCAAACCATCAACCCCACATGAAACAAACACATATAAACCACAAATCTCATCATAAAAAACATTGCCACCCCACAAGCATGATTACACACCACAACATATGAATGATCATTTTAAAGATTTATCAATTGGGGTTTAATCACAGTCAATTTATTTTAGGGTCATTATCACACAAGAAAAAAACCCAAGAAAACCATTTCATTATACAAATATAAGTGATTAACTAATTTACATTTTAGGGTGATATCAAAATTTTTACAACATGCATCTTAATCAAATCACATAACATCCAGCACAAAAAAATCACCCAGTGGGTATAATTTTTAGTGGGGTATCAAATGCGTACAATTAAAATATCACAATAATTAAAAAGATGTAAAAACATGTGATTCATTCCCCATTTTACCCTTTGATTTCAGCTAACCAATTCTTTATCTTTGATTAAGCCGGTACAACCATAAATCATAGATGAAAAAGCAAAAACTTGTCCTGCATGATATGCAATAAAAAGAAATGAGGGATTTCCTACCTCAAAGAATCTTTCTAATCCCACTACACACCGGTTTGGGATGAAGAAATGCCTATAAAACACAATATCACCATGAGAAACCACAGATCAATATATACTCCACCAAAGATCCATCAAAACACAACCGAACTCACACCACAAATCTAAACTACACCACCACAGTTGGTTATCAAAAGACTAATAGGAAGAACCCACCAATAAGGGAGAAGAACATACCAAAAATTTCCAATGAAAACCCATTAGAACCAATAGATCAAAGTGGGAGGAAGGGTTATAGATGATCATCTCTAGGGGAAAAGGGTTCATCTAGATTGAGAGAGAGGGGGGGATCTTTTTTTTAAATGAATGAATGTTCAGCTAAGAAAAAAACATAAAACATGGAATCACTCCAGTTTCATGTCATGTAACCATTATAAGGTGAGTAATCATTGGTCGTATAAAAATTTCAATCATTCACAAAAAAATTAGTCACCTTAGAATTTATTTAATAAAATTCATGTATTCCACTTACCTAACATGAATTTGTCTCATTCATTCCCCGTTTACTGATTTAAAATCCATAAACTAAACCACTACATAAGTCATAAACCACCATTTCTTGTTGTGTAAATAATACATGACATGTATTCTCTGAAGCAGCTCTATTGCACCTCCACCCTCCACTAAAATCTCTTAAACCCCATCAAGGGTCCTCTGGAACCCCTCCAACACCAAAAACTGACAATGTAATGAACCCGAGAGGCACAAGACATTACATATGAAGACTTTTTCACCACAATTTTTGGTGATAAAACTACTAAAATATTGACAATGTTTCATAACTGAATAAATAATGTTCTGGATTAATTTTAATAGGTTAAAATTAATAATTGTTTTACAATACAAGTTTCTAGAGAAAACAAGGATAATAAAACTTGAACAATGTACTAATTTTTTTTTCTAAGTCAAATTCACAATTGAATTCAATTTAAAATAGTTTTCCCATCTCAAAAATGAATCCAACTTTTGTTGGGGGTATTATAAATTACATATAGATCCAAATGGATACCATAGATTCATCATTGTACAAAAAATGATACTTTCAAACTATTAAATAGAATTCATTTAACAACATTTGATAATTTTTATACAACACTACACCATTATTATTAGTACTTTCTAAGAAAATAACAACTTTTCTCACTAAATAAGTATTATTTTACCACTTCTAAAAGTTTTTCTATTCAAATGCATAAGTGAAAGCATCTAAAAACTACAATATAAAACTTTAATCTTTTAAAATCACTCAACATAAGTGTTATAATAACTTTTCATAAATGATTTCTTTAGAAGGGGAATACCCAAAATCTATTTCTTGGAATGAGTTAAAGTTATTTTTATAGATGAAGACAATGATGTGAATCATAAGTGTAAGTAACTAATTGACCCAATAAAACCTTTTACCATTGACTCATATCATAAATATCTAACTACCCTAAAAACCTAAATTATATACCTCTCCACCTCAAAGTAGTTTTTCCTAGATTGGATATATTTGAAATATAAAATAAATAAATAAATCTCTTAATACTCCTCCATAAGCTGGACATTCCCAAATTTATAAAAAGAATAAAGTAAAGAAGATTATCTTCATTTTTTCGCTTTCTCATTTTACTTTGACCTCATCTAAGCCAACTCCTCAAAATAGAAAATATTGAGAAATAATTTCTTCTATTGAAGAATGGATGTTCATTATATTAATATCATGTTGACGATGAAAAATACTTGAATATGTCAGATAAAATGGAAATTAAGGAGAGAACACAAAACAGTCTGGCAAAATGGTGCCCAATTTTACATACCCAAAAGTTTGAGTGATAAAATGCCTAATTTTAGGGACACAAAATGTCGATTGATACCCAATTATTAAAACCCAAAATGTTAGGTGATACAAATTTCACATTTTCAGACCCAAAAGGCATGGTGATACAACATAAAACATTGTAGACCCAAAAGGTTACATGAAATGGTTTTTGAAATGTGGTCCCAAAAGGTTGGGCCATACAACGCCCAATTTTGCATACCCAAAAGGATGTGTAAAATAGAATCGTACTTTCAATACCAAATGGCCAGGTGATAAAAATCCTATTTATCATACCCAAAACAAATCAATTGTAATCCGAGTATCCCAACAATAGAGACTTGGATACCTATAATATAACCTAGAAGGACCCTTCTAGAGGGGGAGCATAAGGGTCATTTCAAGGAAATCTACATATATACATAGATACAAATTCTATACTGGGTTAGTGGAAGCCATGCAAGAAGTAAAATGGGGTTGTTAAAAAAGGAGGGAGTTTGGTGAGATGTGTAATAAAATACTGATATTAGATTTGGCATAGATATTGAGTGATAGAGCTAACATGTTTATCATGTAGTTATCACTCTCTTCTACTCTCCATATTCTTACCCCTTTATTTTCTTCCACTTCCTATAACTCAAGTTCCTTGAAGATTCTATACATATATATAAGTAGTCAGGTTTCGTTCGGCTCATTGTTAACTAATGTTATGCTCACATTGATTCGTTAGATCCAGATAGAATAGGACCAGGAATGAAAAGGAACACTATAAATTCAGGGAAGTACCCTCTCTTTTGGTTTGATGTATAGATAAGATGAAGTAGTATGAGAAGGTCTTACATTCTTTGGTGTCACTAAATGAGGTACATTCATGATGGATGATCATAGGTAGCGGAAGCATAAACATATCACTGGAGGTGATCACAACAAAATAAATGCAGTAGAAAAAAAGGTTTATTTCTTATTTATGAGGATGATCTTATAATGATTAAAATAATACCTATTTATAGGGACATAATCACACAACAAAATAAATGGAGGAAATAAAGAAAAATAAAAGGTCCAAAGTTGGGTTGTAATAGGTGCCTCCCAAACCTTCAGATCTACACACGTTAAGCTATCCAAGTCTAAAATCATCATTCCTCCATTACAATAGTGGAGGTTTGGCAAAAACTAACAAAAACTTAATTATTATCCAACATCCCCCTTAAACATGTTTTCTTTGCGACCCATGATTTTGCATCATATCCGTGTGGTTGACCAATCGGTGCAATGACTTCACCATAGTTAAAGACTTTATTTTTCTTGTATCCTTTAGTGTCGTCGATGGAATTGATTTTCTCAACTATCATATTCTTCCACATTTGATTAGTTTTAACTTCCTAGAGGCTAACTAGATTGGGAATCTCTATGATACAATACAAATTTACATACTTCAACATCGGTTCGATTATCTCATATATATCTTAAATAATTCGAACATTTTAAAGATGTATATGAGAAATTTATTGTCTGTTGTCTTCAAATGTAGGAGTAATTTGTGATAGCATTGGTGGTTCTTCAATTTCTCATTCCACCATTGTTACTTCTTCAAGGATTTCTTCATCTTCTAGAGTAAGTAATATCTCTCCTGAATGATCATCTTGATTCCATTTAAATGTTTATTTTTCTTCAAAGATCCCATCTATGATGAGTATATTATTCTTGGTGATGGTATTATATAATAAATATCTCATTGCTCCGTCTTCATATCCCATAAGTACACACATCACTCCTTTTTCCTCAATATTTGTTCATTTTGACTCAAGGATCCTCACATAGGTAGTAGAACCAATAAACTCTAAGATGACTCACAGATGGCTTGTGAGTAATCAATGCTTCATAAGGTTCCTTCGGTTCAAGATTTTGGGTTGGGCATATATTGAGTGGATACACTGAACACAAAGCCGATTCAACCCATAAATTCATGGGGAATCCTTTTTCTTTCAACATGCTTCTCAACATGTTGAGATTAGTATGATTTTTCGTTTTTGCTACTCCATTGAATTGAGGTGTGTAAGCTAACATTAACTGGTGTTGAATTCCATGTTACATGATGTAATATTGAAAAACATTAGAGTTTTACTTCCCACCTTGATCAAATTTCTATGTTTTTATGTGATGCTTGCCTTCATTTTCCACCAGTGCCTTTAATTCTTTAAAGACACCAAATACTTCTAACGTTATTTTGAGAAAATATATCCATGTTTTACTACTATAATCATCAATAAATATTACAAAATATCTCCTTTTTCCATCATATTTTTTATTCAACGGACAACACACACCAGTGTGAACTAGTTCTAGTGGCGCTATATCTTTTCAATTTTTCTTCGTTGAAAAGATGTTTTTATGTTATTTGAATAGAATACATATTTTTCAAATTATATTTGGGTGTCTATAGGAATTCCATTCACCATATTCATGCTTCTTAATAACCTTAAAATATCAAAATTTAAATGTCTGAACCTGAGATTCCATAGCCAGTCTTTATCACCATGTACCATTGTCAAACACCGTGGTATGTCAGGTTGGATCATAAGCAGAAACATGCGGTTCTTCTCCATCGGTACTTATGTGATCAGCCTTCATTTTCATCAACAATAACCATTTTATTATTTCATAGGCTCATGTGAATGTCTTTTTCCACCATCTTCCCAACACTCAAGATACTGGTCTTTATTTCAGGTACGTAGTAGACATCAGAGATGAAAGCATAATTATCATCTTTTTTCATGATCAGAATACCTCCTCTTCCATAGATAAATATTACTGAGATATCACAAAATAAAATCTCTCCTCAGACCCTCTCATCTAGGTTCATAAACAAGTGTCTATGCCCCATAATGTGGTTTCAATCTCCAGATTCAAGATACCACATACCTTGATTTTATGTCTATGTTTGTGCCATCAACATATGGGACTCACCAAAAGGATCTTCTACTTCATTGATTTGTGCCTCCTCAGTTTCATTGTACATGGGTTTCTTATACCATTATTCATTTTTATAATTTCCTTATTTTATACAATTATAACATTTAATATTCTATTTTCATTAATCATTTTTGAATCCTCCCCTTCATCCTTGTCCATGTTCTCGTGGAGTATAGTTTTGATATTCATAACCTTCTTGAATTAGGATTATTACAATGCATCCTTCTCTTCTAGGATCAAATTATTATCCATGTAATACTCTACCTTAGGTTTTTTGAGATGTCACCCCTTTCCCCTTTTCAAATTTGTTGAGATACAACTTTAATTGTAGGTCATGCTTCACTCCATTTATTTCACTCCAACGGTCCACCTTCAGTTTGTGGTCCTGTAGAGACCCAAAAATTTCATCGATAGAAATCATATATAGTTCCACTGTTTCTTCTAGGTAAATGAATATGTAATCAAATTTTGGATCAAGGGATAACAAAATTTTCTCACATATCCGCATGTCAGCAATATTCTATCCATTTATTTGCAGTTGTTTCACTACAATCATTACACAAGTATGATACCTGACAATAGTTTCAAATGTTTTCATAAATAGGGATTTGAACACACCTCATAGAGATTGAAGCTAAATCCTATTCACATTTTCAGTGCCTTTGAATGATTTGTAAGGAATATTTCATATCTCCTTTGATTATTTTGATGAAGCAATTATTCCAAAATTCATTTCTTTAAGACCTTGATAAATTTTGGATTTTTCCTTTTCGTCCCTCTTTTGTTCCATCCAAAGACTTCCCTTTTGAACATCTTGTTGAGCATCCTCTGTTATTTTGGAATCCAACTTGGGTGTATCCATCCTCCATAATATCCATGACATCATGGGTTCCAAGGAGCGCTCTCATTTGGATGCACCAACTATCGTAATTGTTTTTTGTCAACTTCAGGATCACAACTTGTGAAAATGAATTCTCCATGGTGAAAATTTTGTTTTGGATGAACAATTAAAAATAAAGATATCTGGAAGAGCAGTGATTTTTTAGAGTTTTAGAACTACAATTTTTTTGTTTTAGCAGTACATGTTGTAAATTTTATCATAATATAAATATTGTTTTTGTTTTCAGAATTGAAGAAATATTTTTTTAATTGAAAAATGAATTTTTTATTTAAATAATAGGTATCCCAATTTTTTGATCTGTTTGTAGAAAATTAATGAAATTTTTCTGTATTAGAAGGAAATGCAAGATGGTCAACGAATGGGAAGAGGGGTGGAAAAAATGAGGTGTAATTTTTTATGGGATAATTGGAAAGGGAAGAGGTGAATGTGGTGGGAACAGGAAATGAGAAGAGAGGCCAACTTTTGAAAATTTTGAAAATAAAGTGATGTGGGGGATGTGGGAGGAAATAGGGGGAGATTAGTGTGGGGTAAAATTAAAATCAAAAATAAATTTTTAATAATGAAAAATTGTGGAATAGAAATAAAGTAAAATAAAATAACACTCTTACCAAATGAAAATAAATTGTGGATTCACACGGATTTTGAATAGTTAGTGATATTATTAATCATATTGTCCACCTCTTGAGCTTCTTCTTCCCTCTCCGCTACTAAAAGTTGGTTGTTAGTCTGACTCATCTTTTAGACAAGATTCAGAATCACCTTCAAACCATACTCTGATACCACTAATAGATTATCTTGACCAACATAACTATACACAAATCACCGAAGGTGATCACAAAAAAATATACATAGTGGAAATAAAGGTTTATTTCTTATCTCTCTGGATAACCTTAAAATGATGAAAATATACATATTTATAGGTGTTGGACCCCAGTTTTGTTTTGGTTATATTATTTTCCATAAATCAATATGAAGATTATGTTGAAGGAAGAAAATATTTTGAAAAGGTAATGGAAATCTCGATTGAAGAAGGGTGTTTGTAAAGTTGTAAAATCATATCCAAAACCATAAATATGATAATTGAATCTAGGAGGATTAGATTCATAATTATTGGCATCACATCTATACATTGACAAGAGTCAACATATCTAGGTAATCATAATGAAACTTTTTTGAAATGTCAGAAGCTGGTGGAAATAGTATTGAGTTTGGAATGAAAGTGGTGATTGTAATGGAGAAGATATTTTGGAGTCAAAATGGCTCCATTGTAAAATTTGACGATGATTTTCTTTTTTTTATTTCTCATAAATCATAAGTATGTTGTGAAACTTATGATATAATATTTATGAAGAAAAAGGTGAGGAAGGAAAAAGTTATGAAGAAATATGAGGAAGGAAATGATGTTGATCAGGCACATGAAAAAGATGTTATTGATCATGAAGAAGAGAAAATCGTACATAGATTTTTGTACTCAGAATTTTTTGAACAAAGATTTCCATACAATTATTTTTGTACCAAGATTTTTCTACTGAGATTTTCATAATTGGTAAATCGTACTGTGATTTCCGTACTCATATTTTCATATTAAGATTTTCATACTAAGGAAATCATACTGAATTATTCATACTGAATAATTAGTACTGATGAATTCTTACTAATGAATTTGTACTGATGAAATCATACTGAAGAAATCATACTGAAGAGACTATACTGATGAATTAACAATGAAGAAACTATACTGAAGAAATTTTACTGAAGAAATTGTAATAGGATTTCTTAAATAAAGTTCTTACTATGATTTCTAGGATTTCTTAATGAAAAAATCGGACTAGTATATCTTATTGAAAAATCATATTGGGATTTCTTAATGAAATATAATACTAGGAAATAATAATGGAAAATTAGGGATATTTGAAGATTTGAAAAGGAATTGAATGAGTTAAATGGAGATCAAAAAATGATGAATATTTGAAGATTCAAAATGTAATTGAATGAGTCAAATATTGATCCTATATTTAAGACAGATTGAAGATTCGTAAAATTTCGAACCCTGCCTAAACCATTTTTGAGGTCCCTATAAAAGGAGAGATATTTTATTTGTTAAAGTGACTCTGGACTATTCAAGTGCTTGAGCTCTGAAAATTGTGTTATATGTATTGAGTACCTAACCAAACTTTTTGATTCAGTTAGATGCTGAGGAAGATCATTAGATTGACATTAAATATGGTCATATGTGAAAGATCTGTATAATGAAAAGTTAATTGAACCAAAATCGCCATCAAAGTGACATCCATTGTATCCACATTCATTGGACCATGTTCCATAGGACACATAATTGTGAGCAGCCTAGAGATTTTCTACTCAATTGAACCAGTAAGTATAACAGAATAATCATACTGGAATGACTATCGAACTGAGGATCTGGATTGGGAAGATCATACTGATCGATGTTGAGGAAGTTTTTCAAATTGAGGTTATAGAAGACTATTCAAGACCAACATATTCCTTAAGTGAATTTTTGATGATCTTGAATAAGTTACACATTTATAATTTGATTTAGCTTACTTGTGAGGGAATTGAAGACTTTCTTAAGTAAATCAAAAAAGAAGAAATATTAATCTTGTAACTATGGATACATAACAGTTGCTAAAAAGGATTGTTCTTGGAAAGTGGATACTAGAAAGGATAGTTGGGAGGTATAACCAACTATTAGTGGAAAGTTACTACTGGGATTTTAGAACTTTCCTTTGCTTGTGATTTTGTATTCTAGAAAGAAGAGAGTAAAAGAATCCATGTTGGTGGGACTATCCAACAAGGAAAGGAGTAGGTCCTTGTACCAATCTTTGTAAATATCATGTGCCTTCTTATCCTTGTATTTGTTACATACATAACGTGAGGTTGTGAGTTATATTTGTGTTTATCATTACAGTAAAAAGTTTCATAGGTAAGAAAGTTTTTTGTTAATGATTTAAGAAGCTTTCTTATAAAATAAAAGGGAACCACTTATTCACCTCCTCTAAGTAGTCTCAATCTTACTTGGGAACAAAAATAGGGATATAAATACACAATAAACCAACCATAGGAAAAAAAGAATAATCAGTGGTTTGGAGTTGGGTTGTAGTAGGTGTATCCCAAACCATTAGATCCACACACATCAATCTATCCAAGTCTAAAATCATCATGCCTCTATTACAACAGTGGAGGTAGGCACAGTCCAAGGAAAACACATTTATTATCCAACAAATTGTAGTCAAGTTGTGAGATGAAGGTGTAGAGGCACAATGAACCGACTCTGTTCAATATAGAGTGGGGGAGGAATGTGTTTTTGGTGGGAAAAAAAACTAATAATGTGAAATGTGAGATATCTCCACTAAATATTTTGCATGAAAATGCATGGCCATTTGAAATAATGGTGAAACTGGAAATTTAAACGTCTGGACTAGAAGAAGTTGCAGTGCGTCACAAAGGTGCAGTCGAGAAAAAGTACATGAACTCAATCATGTCTGACCAGATGAAAATATCATGGGGAGATAAATTATTTGTGTGAAACAGAAGGTTTATAAAGAGATAGATAATGCAAGAAGTCTGAAAATACAGTTTACTAGATTAAATTTATAGTCTGATAAGGAATGGGAAATCATGAATAGACAGAAACCAGGAATGATATAATAGGAGAGGTGCAACGCAGAAGTGACAAGGAACTAATTACCATCAATCAAAAATTGAGAAGAGATATTTTTTATATGAGATGAACCTATTATTTGAAAAGTGTTTTTTTCTAATACTGGGAGAAACTGCTCCTGATGTTTGGGGTATTATTGTTTGTGAACTGGGAAATCCCACTTATGATTTTCCAATTTTCTATAACCATAATGTTCTTGTCAGAATCTACCCTTATCCTGTTTGGCTAACAATGAGAGAAACATCTAATATGGGAATCATTTCCATGGGTGGCATTGTGTGAGATCCAATAATGATCACTAGGGGTGTGGAATTATTGGTGCTTAATAGATTAAATCCTAGGGAATGGATTACATGAGTGGAATTGTATTTCCACATTCAGTACACTTTGTAAAAAACAAAGATGCCTCTTACCTAGTTATGTATGGAGGGTGATGCTAGATATTGGATTAACATTATAAGGGAGGTCCATCCAGATTCATCATGGTTAGAGTTAGCACTTTGGTGGATTGGAAATTCAAAATATGCATTAGGGGATAGTGGTTCAATAGAGGGGAACAACATGGGAAGACATCATGAAAGATCACAGTTCTGGACCCCCTTAATGTTAAGCATTCATGACAACAAAATCTCATTCATATTTTGGGGTAAGACATCAAGAAATTCAATAATATTAATTATTTAGGAGATAATTTCAATAAAATTGAAGTTGTAATTTCCTTGTCTATATGATGTGGCTTCCGATAGTGATTCTAAGAAGTTTCATGAGGAAATTACACCAACACATTCAAAAAAATGTATAGACAATTTTGGAGGGGATGGTAGGGAAATGTCACAAATTGATTTGTTTAGTGGAGAAAGGCCTCTTCATATTCTTAATATGTTTTTCTTGGGATTTTGGAGTTGTTGGATCTAAAAAAGGACTGTAAAACCATGGGTCACTAGATTCGACTTAGTTCACAGTAGCAGACAAGACCCCGACAAGATGGCTGGACGGGGAGTGTTGCACGAGGAGCATCCCACAACATCTTATCTTTGAAACTGATCCATAAAGCAGGTAGGGGTGTATAGAAGATTGTTTTACATGCATGTGAGGGAAAGGTTCCTTATTAAGGACCTTAACAATATGGTCCTAAATTAGTGAGGATGTTCAGTTCTTCCCAAAACACAAAATGAAATGGACTAAAGTATTTGGAATGATCTAATTATTTATATTTTATGTACCAACCACATATATGATCCCTTTAATATTTCAAGGAATTCCAACTCGAATTCTTGTTGCACCTGACTTTGGCATGATGAATGATGTGAAGCATTTTAAAAGGGACACGACGATATCTAATGAATCAGGAGAAATCTAGATGCTATTTTGTCTTGTTGTTGAAATCCCCATGAGGTATTTTCACTTATAGAAAAGGAAATTATGTTAAAAAATAAGAAACAAGGTGAAGGACCATAAACATGATGAAGGGATAAAAAAAAGTTGGGTGGATCAAAGCAGTAACCATGGGATATCTCTCTTAGTAATGGAAGGACCCTTTCCCACAACTGTATTTTTAAAAAGATACATGGAATGGGAAATTCTTAAACTTTAGTCATTTTTCATTTATTGATCTTGAAGATAAGGATGATTTTAAATGAGGGGAAATGATAGTGACTTAGACACCCATAGTACAACCTGTAAGGATCATTCTAAAAAGGTCATTACAAGGGAATGTACAACTACATATCATAGAAGGGATAAATTGTGGCCATTTGAAGAGTAAGGGAAGGTTGTCAAATAAGGAGGGAGTGCTAGTGAGAGGTAGAAAGGAATAATGTTAGTAGATTGGATGTAGAGATTGGGTGGGATAGTCAGGGGCTCTCAAGTACTTCTCACTCACTTCTACTCTTCTTCTTACACCATTTTCCATCCATCCTCCTCCTATAACTCAAGTCACTAATAGTTTTTATACATATATATAAGTATTCAATTTCAGTGAGTTTTCTATTGTGAGGGGCTTAACACCAGATGATAATCCAAGTAGTGATAAAGATGCCCGATGGTGATTTGGGAAACCCTGCAATAATCTTAGAAAAGGTGATGAAGAAGCTTGATGATGATAAGGTAAATCGACAGTGATATGATCTTTGATGAAGAAACCGAACAGTAATCTGGGTACCCCGATGACCATCTGGGAAAATATGATTGATTTATCTAGTCATCAACAGTGGTTGTACACTAATAAGGATTCCTGAAAGTGATCTGAGTAGTAGTGAAGAGGCTTGGATGATTTAATGCTTGATGCAGCAAAGAGGGGGCCGACACCAATTGTAGGATAAGGTAAGCATGGGGCAGGTTATAGATGACTATTATGATAACCTTTGGTTAGTAGCATGCTTCCCCCATTGGGAGGATTCTCTTAGGGTTCTCTTTGGAGTTGAGGAACCTTCTTTGATTCCATGTAAAAGTATAATACCCAGAATTGTTTCCTCTATGTGAGTTCCAATTTTTATATTTAGAGATGACGATGTGGATCTTAAATAAAAGTTAAATCATTGACCTGTAAAACCTTTGATCGTTGAATCGTATCATAAATATCTAGTTTTCATAAACACCTAAATACAGTAAACATCATATTGAAATTTTGTCTCTGCATTCACATAATGAATAACTCAGTGGTGGTTGTCATTCCTGACCATTTTTACATTGTTCAAGTGTCAGTACAAGATAGAGTATCTATCAAACTAGAATACGATGGACGCTTGAGGAAGTAAAACCCCATTCCTTTAGTAGAGATACAATTACGTTGACCAAAATTGAGACGGGATATTGAAAAAGTGGTGAAAATGCATATGAATTTCCAGGATAATAAGGGGAATTCAAAAAATACTAGCATGCATATGCCACTAAATATACCAAAGGGCCCTTGGGAAGACATCTATGTGGTTGTTATCTTGGGGATACATCATACTCAATAGTCTCATGACTCTCTCTTTGTGGTATTTGACCGATTTTCCAAGACGACACACTTAATTCCTTGCAAAGAGACAGGTGATGCTTCCTATGTCACAACATTATTCTTTTGGGAAGTTGTTAAATTCCATGTCATTTGGAGTGTCGAGGGTGTGATCGATTACTTTTGTTCGAGATCTACAAACAACGTTGAGTTTCATTAATACTTTATTATTTCTAAGTCATGGAAAGAATTTCCATTTTTTAAATATATAAATAATCCTCATTAATTAGAATAAACATTTTAAATCATGAATAAATCAAACTATGTGATTTCTTAGGGTGAGGTGGGGGGGGGTAACTATGTGATTTGATAAAAAAATAATGAAAAAAACATTCGTAGTTGGGGTTTGGATTAGTGGTAAGAACCCCTTAATTATACATAAAAAATGGGGGTTCAAAACCCATTGGGTGCAGGTCACTGTAGTAGAATTGTAGTAGTACTGTAGCAAATATGGGCACTATAATGGCGACAAAGTATTGTAGTAGTAGCGGGTACTATGTAGTAATGTAGCAGCATGGGTACTATAGCGGTACTATTCACATAATGGGCTTTGGGCCCAAAAAATGTGCCTATGGGCCATTTAATGGGATAAATGCCCACTGGGCCTTCAGGCTATGTAATGGGTCTCCCTCTACCAAGTTAAAGAGGTCTTTTCTTTTCTTTAATAATAAAAGAGGCTTCATCCCCATCCTTTAAAAAAAATGAAAAAAAACATGATTTTTCAAGTATCATATCATCTCCCACACTAATGAAAAGAGATAATAACAACTATAATATTTCTAAACTTCTCTTCCAATAGGTTATACATATTTCTGGAAGGGATGTAATCTTATACTTGTTTTAAAATTGAATATCAAAATTGATTAGCAAGTTATGACCCATATATGTATCAAATATCATGTTTAGTTGAAACATTTATTGGAATGTTTTTACCATGTGACTAATTTTTTGTCACACTTAATGGTGATGTCAATCAATAGTATGTTTTCCCATGAGTGGATCAAGAACATTTATGTAGAACAATATTTTACCAAATATAAAATGATCAAATTTCATTCCTTATTTATATAGAAATGAAAATATATTTGTAATTTCTCGCTAAAATTCTAAAAACTATTTTTTAATAATTTTTTTGAGATTTCATGATATGTATGAATCAATTGGAAGGAGGTATTAAAATAGTATTTTTTAAAATATTTTTTTAACTTTCTAATATGCATGAGATTCCCTGTTATGTATGAATTGTGTGTTCTATAACCTCATTTTTAGATGAACGATAACAAAAAATTTAAAATAAAATTAAGTGTTTTTTGAATTGAAAGTATTTAGAATTAAAATTAGAACACATACAATACAACCAAGTCATTCAGAAACGTTATTTAGAAACAGACATAAAACACTAGTAAATACTTAATCAAAAATAATCATGTCATTCAAAAAAGATCACTAAGTGATTTTAATATATTGAACTCTAGGTAAACATGAACAAAAATATTTTAATGGAAAAAAACAAGAAAAAAACCAATGTTGTTTAAAATTTGAAGAAAAATACTTTTAAAAGAAAACACAAAAAATAGCTAAGTGAAAACACATGTGAGGAATTTCATATGCCACACAGATATCAAAGACGAAATTTCCAAATGACACTATTTAATAGGGGCATGTAGGCATTAAAAATGACGTAAAACTTCTTGTTCACTCATGAAAATAATAAGGGATAAATATTGAATAAAGGAAATGCATCAAAACATCTGTATCAACCACCCTCTTGTCTAACAATATCAAGATTAGTATATTTACACTATAAATTACTATTTTAATGGAAATATTGTGATTTTTATAACCATTATCATATAAATGTTAGGTAAGACCTGATAATGGAACCCCTGCCACTCATGAATAAATACCAAGAAGTTTCTTTTTGTTTTCCAGTGGCTGCAAACACAAAATAAAGAAAAATTCCAATTTAAATGAATTTGGGAAACATTTACAAAGGAATCACGTTTTGGAAAAAAAATGATAAAAAATGTTGAAGGCAAAATGAAAAAAATGAGTACATATAAATGAAAATAATAAGAAAGTTATCTTTATTTCATAATTAAAAACAGCCATGTGGTTATATAAATAATAAACTCATTCTTTTCTTGTTCCTACATACATGTATTTGCATCCCAGTTGTTAACTCCCATTCCCCCCCAGTACATCCCACTTTCAAGTCTAGGTCTGTATTCAATGCATGAGCTTGATAAAATTATAACCAAGATAAATTTTTAGATAATAGATAACACTTAGTATTTATGGAATTTAAGTTTTCATTACAAAGAAACTTGATCTACATATGATACAATTTCACCCTTGAATACAAAAAGGAAACTCACAAGATCAAACATGTATAAAACTTTATCTAAAGTCTCCAAAGAATCCATTGAAATCCACCATATCAAGAAAAAAACCCTATTTATATGAATACTATAAAATTTTAAATTATTTGTCTTATAAGAAACATGAAAAAACTAATTTATTCATTTATTTATCAATAAAAACAAGTAAAACATTTCCCTGTGGTATATAAATTCAAAGCATGTGCACCCACCAGAGAAGAGCCAAATGGATTTGTTAGAATGAGAGGTTATGGTTATGCCATTGGGACCAAACTGTGCTTTCACAGGAATCCTAGCTAGATGGCCATGTGAAGGTGGAGAGCTACTATCATGATGCAGATGTTGGGGAGGGGAAGTTCTTTGTAGATAGTCTGTTTGAATTCCATAAGACCTTCGGGTCATGTAATCTCTTAAGCCTACGGGCCATGTATTCTCTGAACCTACGGTCCTTGTAAGGGTTCCCCCTCATCCCTTTAAGGGGGAGGGAGTTATAAAAAATCAATAAAAATGAAGGCCTTCAGGCCATTCGGGCTAATAGGATTAAAAAAATAAGGTTTGAATTATAAATTAATTATATACTATGTGAAATTTACAAGAATAAATATTAAATGATAAGCACAGTATTATAAATGCAATAATCGTAAAATGAAAAAAAACATAAGAACATAATACTTACATGGGAATCTGGTTAATGTGATTGGAATTCACAAGAAGAGAGAATAATTATTTTACTACAAGTTTTGATGCATAATAAAAATAAACCAAAACTTTCTCTAAACAACCAAGCCTGAAAAAAAATCAAGAAATCAAATGGCTAGACTAGTCGAGTGGCGATTTATTCAGAAAACTAATTATAAAAATGAATTTTACAGAAAATAATTTTAAATGTTCCCTTTTAATCTCTCCTTAACACCTTATCTTAGATGCATCATACATTTATAGATTCATTTGGATGTGGTTTGTGACACACATTTCACTATCATATTAAATATTACT
The DNA here is from genome assembly GCA_963277665.1 of Viscum album. Classification (NCBI taxonomy): domain Eukaryota; kingdom Viridiplantae; phylum Streptophyta; class Magnoliopsida; order Santalales; family Viscaceae; genus Viscum; species Viscum album. Next base: position 1,484,720,797 of record OY728141.1, read on the forward strand.
TAAGTATGGATTATTTTGATTTTTTTTATATTTTCCAAGAGAGGCTTGTGAGTTTGGAAAATGGGTTAGACTGGACTTGTGGAACTGTTATCACACGATTAGGCGTAACCATTCATTCAGACCGTATGGGATGGGAATGAGTTTTTAGTAGCATATTCATAGTTGGCGCACAGTTCTCTAAACTATGTGACCGAACTGTGAAGACTACCAATACGTATGGGATGAAACTTCATGGTTAATACAACCTTTGGGAAACCTTATGGTCGAACCATGTGACATACTCTTGTATGGGGGATTCCTTTTAGTTACAACCTGATGATTATTGCACAATTTCCCAAATTGTATGTCCTACCCAGAATTTCATAACTTGAAAATGTTCATTCACCCATGACCAATTAAAACACTTTTCTCTTTCCTCCTCTTCATTCATTCAACCATGTTGCCTCTCATCCCTGAACTTCACCTCCACCGAGCACCCTTGGGGGGTTTCTTTGGAGTGTTGGTGGAATTTATTCAAAGTAATACCTCCTTTCTTATTCTCCTTCTAGGATCCTCTTCTTCTATTTTCTCTTTTTTATTCTCACTAGTGGGCCATAAAGGCCAATTCTATGACTAGGGAAGGTTCATAACTCAGATTTTAGGGATTCTAGGCTTTGTGAGGATCCCTTTCTTCCATGTCTCTTGATATTGGGTGAAGGCGATGAGGTTTCAAGGTGTTTAAGGTATAAGTTTTTTTTCTATTTATTTGACAAGTCAGGAAATGCTTGGGATTTATACAATTCTTTTTTTAGAAAGTTATACCAATCTATAATACCCTTATTGGGTTTGTGCAATGTTCTCTATTATTTTTATATTTGACATACATGGATTTCATGGGTTTTCATTTCTTATTTCTAAAATAATTTTTCTATATATGCCAAAAATTAGCATTAATGCCTAAGAGGAACTTTTAAATGAATTTAAGGATAAAATAAGGGGTTTGAACCTGTTTTGTTATCACATGTCGAAAATGAATCAATATTTCTAATGAATGGATTTGTGGTTCAATCATTGATTTACGGGTGTTTGTTTATCTCCCTATATTTCGGAATTGATATTATCTGTTAGTCCTTGATTATCCATTATTATTGACACTTTCTCTATTATCATATTGAGGTCTTCCCTAAAAACGACAGGGTTGATTCCTCAATTTTCTGTTTCCTAACTTTCTCTACACATTCATTGTGCATTCATTATTGATGTTCCGTTTGACTAGAAGTTTGAAAATACTCGGAAACTGATCATTGTGCAGTTAATATTTGGTGCAACAGATCATTTCCATTGATTCATGTTAGGGAAAAAGATAAAAATTGTGGCGTGGTGTGATGCAGTGGTATATTGGACATAGATCAAGAATTCTTCGTTCAATGGTTTTGTGTTTGATGAATTGGTGTGATGGGGAATGATCAGAATACATTTTGATGGATGAAATCCATCCATGGATGATGATTTTGGTTCGGTCAACCCCGGATCTATGTTCCACAATGATTTTCATGACTGGATCAAAGGAGGAAGTGGTTTGGGATAAAACACCTGAAGAATATGAGATTTTGGAAAATATTGAGTTACATAGTGTGTAGTTAAGATAAACACATGTCTTGTAGACTGTTTCTACACTAACAAGGGTTTCGCTAAAAATTAAATTTCATAGGCAGTGTGGTCTCTCCACACACTATGTGACCCATAGATGGAGACCCTAGATGTAATCCTGAGGTACATGGGCATAAGAAAAACAAAGTACATGAGCACAACCATGTACATAGGCATCGTCAGGTACTCTAACATGGACAAGTACTCAGACACGACCAGGTACACAGGAATGACTGATGTACACTAGCATGGATATAGTACTTGAGAATATGCTATTGAACATAGGAATGGACACAAGAAGATCTAGACATAGAGGTACATGACATGTACTCCAGGTACATGCCATGTACTTTTACTAGGGTAGGCTAAGGCCCTCTTTCTCTTTAGTGTAGAACAACATCTTCATGTTGCATCCCCTTGATACTTCCCTATGAGAGTACAATGAAGAATCACTTCCTCATTATAAGATATGATCCTATATATGGGATTAGTCTCGTATAGAGTCATGAATCCCTTCATGTGTGCAAAGGTGTGATCCTATATCATTTCTTCCCAAGGTTGGTTCAAGAATCTTATTACCGACTATCTGTACATGCAATCCCCATTATAGTGGATTTACACAAGGTAGGGTCAGAAATACCCCATTGGCCCTAGATCTGATCCCCTATCTGTGTATCAACACATTATGCATTCTATCGTGTACCTTGTTTATGGAGATACCTGACGAGAATGACCTCTCGGATGAACACCATCATTGATAGAAAGACTTGTGGATCGAGTTATTTTGGATGAGTGTTACCTTGAAGCATCAATTTGAATCCTTGTCTAGATGTACGGTTGTGATCATACTTTGAGACATAGTGTCTATCTTGAGTGTATTCGAGTTTTTGTTGTTGTCTCAAATTCTAATTGACATATTTTTTTGAGGATGAGCTAACTACTCTCTTGATTCTTTGTGTTTTGTGATTTTGGGATGTCCTAATATGTATGTTATACTCACTATTTCATAGTCTCTACAAACACATGTCAGGTCTTATCAACATGACATGCCTTATGATAAAGTCTTAGGTATACTAGGAGTAGGTGCAGTATAGTTTAACTAGATAGACCACGGTTGGTTCGAGGAGTTTCTTTTGACAAAATATACTCCTTTCTAGAAGGTTAGAATTTTACAGGTTTGGTGGACATGTATTTAATCCTTTTCTTTCTCATGCTTATGTCGTAGTCTGATGTGGGATTTTTTTGCATGTATGCATATTTTTTCAGCAGTATCTTACCTTTTATCATTATATTGGGGGTGGAGATGGGTTTGTGTGTATAGGTATCATAGGATATTCCCTCCCATGTGTGTGTTATACCTACACAGCACCAGTTTCTAGCCTCTGGAATATTGTATATGGGCTTGGTTCTCAATCTAGGGAACTCGGTGATGGTGTGGTTTCATATGTATCCATTCACTAGAAATATGAAAACTTGCTTGCTGAATCCATATATGTAGGATCTAGTTATAGGGAAAACATTAGTAAATACATAATAAATTAATGAGTTGTGGTTTCCATTTTCTTCTCAAGTCTTCTCCTCAAATATACTCTTTTATTGTGGTGCATCTGAAATTTTTTGGATGACTCTACGATAATAACCAGCTATGTTTTGGAGAAGGATCATGATGCTTATTCGCCCCCTCCACATGTTTTTTGTATCTTACCTCCACCCATTGAGCAGTTAGTTTTCTTGAAGCACTAGAATATGATCTATGAAATCTTAGAAAATTTCAGGAGTTTCAAAGGTAGATACCCCTCGTGTTTTCGGTCAATTTAGATCCTTAGATAGATGAGGACTGGATTGACATATTTGGTTGAGTTTTATGGCTTTTTAGGACCTCTCCCGATCAAAAAGTGGTCCTAGTGGTGACCCATATTCATGGATCTGTAGGGTGATGGTGGATTCTGGTGAATCAGAGACATGATGAGGAGACTCTCTGTTTGAAATATTTTGATCTTCTATTCCAAGAGGTGTTATACCTATCTGTGTTGAGAGTGGTACGTATCCATGAACATTAGCAGGGAAGCATAACAGTTGGGGAGTATCCGTCAAGAATCAATACCTCTCATGATAATCCATGGATATAGTTCCTGATACATTCTTTAGAGAATTATCCTTATATCATGGACTACACTGAGATATCCTAGATGGTATGGAATCTCTTTTCATTCCTACGTATGTGGTGCTAGATCATACCTTATAGGTGGAGAGATTTCTCTATGAGTAGATGTTGATAGTTAGTGATAGTTTTGGTCACTCTAGTGTTGAGAGTTTGAAACTTAGTAGTTAACATAAGGTTCAAAGAACTAGGCATGTGAGGAACATCTATAGATATTATTAAGATAGAGGGTCTACAATTTAGGGCTCTGAGGATGGTTCTAGTCAGCTGATCAAGAGGCGATGTCTCTACTATTATGGGTAGTGACATATCATGAGGAATTGTCTGAACCTCTATGTGGAAGATATGGAGGTGGTCAATGGACTACAAAGGTAGATACAATGACTAAATCAGGGAGGTTGTAGGGTAGAAAACGTGGTAGAGGAGCTGAGAGAGCATCAATAAATGACTAATGTTTTGATTTGTTGTTATCACCACTCCAAGTGGTCTATGCTAGGCTCAGGGAGCTAGTGGTCAGGGATAAGGTCATCTTCATGTAATGGAGGATTTTGAACTAGAGTCTTTTGGGATGATTAAAATCATGGCTGAAACACATGGCCGATTATCACCAATTTACCGGTCAAGGTTCTAGTGCTCTGCTAATGTGTATAACAGCACTCGGGTCGAATCCTCAGCGATGATACTTTGTAATAGTCGTTTGTTTTTAGTTAATTGTATTCTGATTGGGGGGTTTGTTTTCAGAGATTATTAAATAATTTATTGATGATTTTTGATTTAACAAATTTATAATGATTGGGTTCTGTTCATAATTAGGTAGTTAAGCTTGTGTTATCCTTGAGCTTTTCTTTATGTTGCATTAAATTAACACCCATGTCACAAGATGATTTTGATCGGAATTCCCAAGTGTTAAAAAATTAATCCAAGCCATAACATAACTTAGGTTTCTTATCATTATCATTACTTGTTTATGTTAGTGTATTTTTGGTTCCAATAATCCATGAAATCCACATATTAAACAAAACAAGTCATTAATCCATGACATATAAAGTTCAACATACACAATATTAATTTAAAGAACATTCGTCGAGCAAAATCTCTCAATCATTTAACAAACCTAAATTATAACTCACCCAAATTAATGATTTACCCAGCCATTAAAATGATTACTAATCTGTTTATAATGATTATTATTATAAATTAAGAATATAAGATAATGAAAGGGATAATAAATGATTTTTGCATCGAACACACACACACACATGAACGATGATGATAATTAAAAATGGATTTTCGATTGAATGAGGAAGCAAAAGAAGGGAAGGGGATTCAACTGAATTTAAACTATTTTAAGAACATAAATATTAAACTACACAATGTGGATAAGAATAAGATATATTTGAAGAAGAAACTTGCATTAAAATAGAATTACAAACAAAGAGACTTACAAGATTACAAAAATGAAGAAAACGAAAGTAAGTGAAAACAAAGAGAGGAGGAAAGGTCTCTAAAGTAATAAAATGAGTATGGAAGATACTTTCAAGACTTTTTCAAGGATTTTTTCGTGCCAATATGTTCTCATCTCTTCTGAAATGCCAACCCCTCTCAAGGAGAGAAGGGGAGAGTATTTATAGCCCAAGGAGTGGACTATTTGCATTCCCAATTTGTCCCTCCACTTGTATTGCCATGTTTTCTATATAGACATCCGAATCTCCAAATATCCCCTTCTTAAAAGTTGTATATAATAACGTTTTCCGATTACTGTCAAAATTTGGAGTCATTTTGACATGTGTAGCCAACATTATTGTGGTTTTATTAAACAAATGTACACTGTCTATTTCTATCCATTCTTTTTCGAGGGAAAAAATTTTAATGGATTTTGGAACAGGAAGATGCCTTCAAATACGAATGTCTTCTGCAACAAAATAGGCCACCTATATCTCCTCTTTCACACTGAAAAATATCAGCTCGATTTGATTTATACATCATGAAATATGTCATGAATACCATACTGATTTTATTTCTCGGCCAGAATGGTGGGCTGGAGTTCAATGCTTTATTTGGTCCCATTGTAATTGGATTTGGGACTTGACATTTTTATCCAAAATGAAATGTAGTGTACCCCTAAATATGGTGGATAGTTAATGTTTTTGGACTTATGGATTGATCCCAGTAAATCAATCTTCAAGGTTGGTCCAGTTTGTTCACAGATTCTGTAGGTCATCTTGTGTGGTAAATGTGATCCTTCAAATGGTAGAGTGGGCCCATGATCCCTTCTAATGAAATGTTTTATATTGAATTAGGAATCCTAAAAAACAGTAACCACAAAATTTGGATCAATAGGGTGAGAGTTATAAATAAAATGGTAAACTGACTCAATTGGACTACTTCTAAAAATACTCAAAAATTATACTTAATATTAAAACATTAATATTTCACAAAAATTATGCACATTTCATATAAATTCAGTAAAGGGAGTATATAATAATACATGAAAATATTAACAACATAAACTCCCCCACACTTATTATTGTTCATGTCCTCATCTTCAACAAATATAAAAACATAACAAAATCATTTTCACTCACCAACAAATATTAAAATTTTGTTTTCTTCAATCAGGTGAGGTTTAGACTATTTCACTCATCCATTTTGAATTCCACCAAAAGTTATTACAGAAACAATGTTCCAAAACTAATTCATTTATTCATGCTCAAATTTAGAAATGGAAAATGTGGACACTCAAAACTCACACCTCTCAAGATGATAAAATTCATTTGTGGAGGTTCACTCTTTCACCATCCAAAAGTGAAAATCATAGAGTTTGTAAGATCTATCAGCTTCCAATACCTATCCAATGTGAAAAATAATCAAGTGGTCTTTTTAAGGGGTTTTTCTGTGGCTATGGGACGGTATGTATATAATGTCCAAGAGAGAAGAATAGGGGTAAAACACCAACATAGAAAAACAATGCACATTTTTTTTTGAAATAAAACGTGGAAGGGAATGAAAACATGTAGTTACAAGGGAATGATTGTGTGAAGAAATACACAATAGATAATGAGAATTTTAAGGGAATGAGAAGATGAAATATTTACAAACCACAAAACTTCTCCCAATAAGAATATAATGCAAGTGTTTTCTTTTTTTTTCTTTTTTTCTCTTCATTTTTTCGAAATTTGACCTTGAAACAGATCTCACACTCATATCCCAACCCATGTTTGATCTCCTCACGACAATAATTGTAATAGTTATAACAAGATCAAAGGCTGAGAAATAGTGATTTTTGACCTACCCAAGAAACAACCCATTTATTCATTTTTCATTGATTTTTTTCATCATTTTTTGATTTTTTTGAACACTTGTCAATAACATTTACAAAATTACATAAATGGGAGTACATTACATTCCCCAAAACAAACTTAATGATAACCTCTCCCCCACACTGAAATGGATTCTTTCCCTCATACATATGATAACATGGTGAAATCAAAAAATGGTACCCAAAATGAAATCCACCCCCCCCCACACTTAAATTTTGAAAAATCATGCAATGAAAATCCTTGTTGATATTGGTTGGGAAAAGGTATTGGAATTGTAATGTGGCTATCAAAGAAAAGGTTTTCATAGGCTCGAATGGGCTTCAAAATGAGGATTAATGTTTGGTTAATGGGAGGCTATTTGGCTATTATAATTCTCATGTGGTTCAGAAAAATGCCCCTATCATATTAATGCACACTAAGGTAGGAAATTCAGCTCGAAGGACCACAAACTCAAGACTCACAAATGGGGGTGAAAACACAAATTTTGAAAAGTTGGCCATAGGTGGCCTTGGCATGAAAGAAAATGTTGTTCCTCACGGTTCGGGGAAATCATTTTCCAAATAAAAAATTGAGCATTCAGAATTTGTTAATTTTGACACAAAATTATTTATCCAAATTCATGATGAAAATACAAAATTCTAGAGATGAAAACATGTCTGTTAACTCCCCAAAATGGTTGGACAAAATTTCTAAACTCAATGGTGAGTAAGCATGACTCTTTAATTTTTTAATTTTTTTTAAGTGATTGTTTTCATGGTTTTTTTTAGTTTTTTAGGTTTTTATATTTTTTTGTTTTTTTATAAAGATACTCACACACAAAAGAGGAAGTGAAAAAGAAAGGTTTTGATAAAGAAAGTGGTAAAAAATTAAAGAGAGATGAAAAAGAAGAAAGAGGTATAGAGAGGAAGAGATAGAGAGAGAGTTAAAGGGAAAGAGGTGCCCCCTGGTTTAGATTTGGTGGGTCATCGTCTCCATCCGGTGGTGGGTTGACTGAAGAAGTTGGGTATCCAATGTAAGTAGATGATGATCCAGGATTGTGTGTCCTCTCATAGTGATGCTTTAACCGATGTCGATTAACCGTGAATGTCCTTTTGGAAGAGGGGTCTTGGACTTGCACTGCTCCAAATGGGTACAAATTGGTAATAACAAAAGGACCTTCCCAAAAAGAATTAAGCTTACCTAGGTGAATTCGGAATTGAGAATTGAAGAGAATTACCTTTTAAACATCATGAAATACCTTTCTCAGGATGTGTCTGTCATGGAGTACCTTAGCCTTCTCTTTGTAAAGATTGGAATTCTCATAGGATTCAAGTCGAAGATCCTCCAGTTCAGCCAATTGCAACAATATTTCTTCACCAGATTTTTCACAATCAAAATTAAAGGTTTTAACAACCCAAAAAGGCTTATGTTGGATTTCAACTAGTAAGTGACATGCTATACCAAAAACTATCCTAAAAGGAGACATCCCAATGAGTGTTTTATAGGAAGTTCAATAAGCCCAAAGGGTTCACCAAGTCTCGCATGCCAGTCTTTTTTGGTGGGCTTAACAATTCTCTCAAGTACCCTTTTGAATTCTCTATTAGAGAGCTCAGGCATGCCATTTGATTGAGGGTGATATGCAGTTGATGTTGTATGTACAAACCCATTCTTTTTCAGAATAGATTCCATGGTTTTATTACAAAAATGGCTTCCTAAGTCACTGATCAAGGCACGTGGTGTGCCAAATCTTTGGAAGATGTGGGTCTTTAGGAACTCACTAACTGTATGAGAATCATCCTTCCTAGTGGGTTTGGCCTCAACCCACCTTGAAACATAATCGACTACAAGAATAATGTATGAGAATCCATTGGAAGGGGGAAATCGTCCCATGAAATCGATGCCCCAAACATCGATGATCTCGCAGAAAATTAAAGGCTTTGGGGCATTTAATTTCTCTTGGAAATTGTGCCAAACATTTGGCAAGTGGGACATGATTGATATAACTCATGTGAGTCTTTGAAGAGTGAAGGCCAGAAGAATATAGAGTCTAGGACCTTTTGATAGGTCCTTTGTGATCCAAAGTGTCCACCTCTGGGAAGTGAGTGAAAGAATTCTAATATAGAAGAATGTTCATTTTCATCGACACATCTTCTTATTACCATGTCAGCCCCAGTTTTCCAAAGTTTATTTTCTTCCCAAAAATAGTATTTTGAATCATTTTTCAACTTCATTTTTTGTTCTTTTGAAAACTTTTCAAGAAAAGCACCAGAAACCAAGTAATTTATAATTGGGGCATACCATGGTATTTTTGGAGTGAGATATGAAAGGTGCTCAGTGGGGAATTCAGGATCGATGATTTCAGATTGAGAAGAATTAGAAATTCTACTCAAGTGATCAGAAACAAGGTCTTCTTTTCCTGGTCTATCATTTATTTCAAGGTCAAACTCTTGGAGCATTAGGATCCATCTTATTAGCTTCAGTTTGGAATCATTTTTCTTGAGTAAGAACATTATAGAAGAATGGTTTGCGAAGAGTATTATTTTGGCACCTAAGAGATAGGGCCGGAATTTATCTAAGGCAAAAACCACTGCTAAAAGTTACTTTTCAGTGATAGTGTAGTGAGATTGAGTTTCATCCAATGTTTTTGAGGCATAATAGATGACATGATGAATTTTTTCTCTTCTTTAACCAAGAACAGTCCCAATGGATCTATCAGAAGCATCACACATTAACTCAAAGGGTAAGGACCAATCTGGGGGTTGGATTATTAGGGAAGATATAAGAGAAGTTATGTGTTCAATGAATTCTCTCTTGCAAGCCTCGTCAAAATGGAATGTGAAATAATTTTGGAGTAGGCAAGTGAGTGGGAGGGAAATTTTACTAAAGTTATGGATGAATTGCCGATATAAACCCGCATGACTGAGAAATGAATAGATGTCTCGAACAAAGTTGGGTTCAAGAAGTTTTTAGATCACTTCAATTTTGGAAGGATCGACTTCAATACCATCTTTTGAAACTATGTGTTCTAGAACAATCCCATTTGCTACCATGAAGTGAAATTTTTCAAAATTTAACACAAGGTTGCACTTGACACACTTTTGGAGGACAAGAGAGAGTGAATTAAAACAAGATTCAAATGAATCACCATAAATGGTGAAGTTATCCATGAAGACTTCCATGCAGTTTTCAATGAATTCAGAAAATATACTCATCATACACCTCTGGAATGTTGCTGGAGCATTGCAAAGGACAAAAGGAATTCTTCTATATGCATATGTTCCAAAGGGGCATGTGAAAGTAGTCTTTTCTTGGTCCTGAGGTGAGATTGGGATTTGAAAATAGCCGGTGTATCCATCAAGAAATCAATAGTGTGACTTTTCGGCTAATATTTCTAGCATTTGATCAAGGAATGGAAGAGGGTAGTGATCTTTTCGTGTTTCAACATTCAATTTTCAATAATCGATGCATACACGCCATTTATTCTTCACTCGAGTTGTGACTAGCTCCCCATGTTCATTTGTGACAACAGTTATCCCACCCTTCTTAGGTACAAATTGAATTGGACTAACCCATTCACTATCTGAAATTGGGTAGATAATACCATCTTGAAGAATCTTGGTGATCTCTTCCCTAACTACCTCAAGGATGAGTGGATTGAGTCTTCTTTTTGGTTGTCTAATTGGTTTGGATGACTTCTCAAGATGGATGTGATGAATTCAAAGGGCAAGGTTGATTACTGGTAAGTCATCTAGGTTCCATCCTAAGGCCTTTTTGTTTTCCTCTAACACCTGAACAAGTTTGGACTCTTCGGTTTCAGTAAGTGAAGAAGAGATAATGACAGGATAAGAGTGATCATGGAAAAGGAATGCATATTTCAGGTGTGCAGGAAGAGGTTTCAGATCAGTCTCATCATTCAATTTTGGGCTAGACAACTCAGGAATGGAATAAGGGACTTCAGTTGCTTCTGGTTCATTTTCCTTAATACTGTCCAAGGTGGAGTAGTAGAGATCAGAATTGATGTGGAGTTCAAGAGAGTTTTCAAGTTCCCCTAGATTGATGGAGTCTATGAATGAGAGGTCCACATCAACATCACCATTTATGACTTGGTTAATCATAGTGTAGATTTCACATGATCCATTGTCATTAGAACATGATGAACATGGTGGATTAGGGTTCGATTGACTCTTAGAAGTTTCCTTAGAAGCCTGAATTGAGAATGCAGTGTGGTCCTCAGATGGGTATCGCATGGCTTGGAAAATGTCAGACTTGACCAGTTGGTCACTGAATTCCATGGATAAGATGCCTGAATGGACATCAATTTTGGTTCTCGCAGTCATGAGGAATGGTCTTCCTAGAATTAGGGGAGATCGAGAAGAGGTCATCTCACCTTCCATGTCAAAAACATAGAAATCAGCAGGGAAGATAAGATCATTGACCCGGACAAGGACATCCTCAATTATTCCCTCAGGACTGGTTGTGCTTCGATTGGCTAACTGAATGAAAACACCCATTGGATGTAAGGGACCTAGACAAAGGTTTGAAAATATGGATTTGTGCATGAAATTAATTGAGGCTCCTAGGTCTATGAGTGCATCATAAAAGTTCGAACATCCAATTTGGCATGGAACCATAAAGGACCCAAGATCTTTGTACTTTATGGGAATAGACTGTTGGGTGGAAACATTTTCGAATGTCCTAAGTAACCTCTTGTGGGTACACAACTCCTTAAGAAACTTGGCATACTTAATAATTTGTTTTATGGAATCTAAGAGTGGAATGTTGACTTCAACACGTCTAAACATGTCGAGCATTTCAAGATCAGGTTCAAAAGAATTTTTTGGTTTAGAAACATCTTGAGGAAAAGGAATTAGATTCATAAGTGGAATGGAAGGAGGTGAGGGAATGGATTCATGTTCCTTTTCATGTTTCTTTTTATTTTGATTTTATAGGTCAACATTCAAAGGAGGGTTTGATGATTTATCTTGAGGCATAGCAAGTTTCTTTCTTGATCTAAGTGAAATTTCACATAAATTACCCTTGGGGTTGGGTAATGGTTGAGCTGGGAGTTGGGAAGAATTTGATTGTTGTTGTTGGCTCAGGTGGGATGTAAGTTGACCTATTTGAGTTTCAATGTTTTTAAGGCTAGAACGGGTGAACGAGGCTAGATCTTCCACTGCACATTCCCATGGTTTCTTGGAAGAAGAGTCTTGTCCCTAGTTGGGATTTCCTTGATTTTGGTTCTTGGGAAATCGATTGTATTGGTTTTGGAATTGGGAAGGCTCACTAGGATAATGGAATCCAGGAGGAGGATTGTTCTTTTGAGGTTGAGGAACAAAAGAACAAGGTTGATGGAAGTTACCACCACCTTGACCATATTGTAATTGGTTTGGGTTTTGAGGAGGGAATTGAGGGGGATGTGAAAGGGGATTACCATACCTCATGTTTTGGTTGAATATAGAAGAGAAGGGCTCAGAGTGAGATTGGATGAAGTTTCTAACAAACTGACCTGATAGTTGAGGGTTGGTGTTCCTATGAGCATATGCTGCATTGATCTCCATTGGTCCAGATGAATCTAAGGTATCCTCTTGAATTTGTAGACATGTGTTAGTTGGATAATATGGAGAGTTATAGATTCCACAGTTTTTGACAGGTCCAAGAAACATTGATTGTGGAGAAGACGCGGTTGGGGATTTGGTAGCCACAACTAGTTGTCGCACATGACCAGTAAGTTCTCTCATCCACTTTGTCATATTGTTTGGCTCAATTGATTGATTATATTGGGCTTGTTTGACTTGATCATGTGCTCGAGTATGGAATTGTTGTGTGTTTGCAGCCATGTTACTTATGAGATCTCTTGCTCCTGTAGGAGTTTTATCAACCAGAGCACCGCCACTTGCGGCATCAATGAGAGTTCTCTCCATAGCCAATAACCCCTCATATAAGTATTGGATCAAGAGTTGTTCAGGGATTTGATGGTGTGGGCAGGTTGGAACATGATTTTTGAACCTCTCCCAGTACTCATGGAGTGATTCACATGGGAATTGACTGATACCGCTTATTTCCTTTCAGATAGAAGCAGTACGAGAAGCAGGAAATAATTTCTCTAAGAAGAGTCGCTTCATGTCATTCCATGTGGTTATGGAACCGGGAGGAAGGTAGTAGAGCCATGACTTCGTAGTGTCAGATAGGGATAAATGGAATGATCTAAGCTTGATTTGTTCTTCAGAAACCCCTTGGGGCTTCATGGTAGAGCACACTACATGGAACTCTTTAAGGTGGAGATGTGGATCCTCACCAGCTAGCCCATGGAAAGGAGGAAGAAGATGATTCAAACTCGACTTGAGTTAGAAGTCAGCCTCTATGTTTGGATATTGAATACCAAGAGGTTGGTAATTCATTTCAGGGGCAGCAAGTTCTTTAAGTGTTTGTTCCCTAGGATTGGCCATATCTAATTCAGTTGGTTGGACAAGGACTGGTTCTTGAATTATTTGATTATCTCTTATGTTCTTCCTATGTTGGCGAAGTGTTCGCTCAATTTCAGGGTCAAAAAAATTAGAGGTATTGTTTGGAAGTCTACGGGTAATTCAGAGAGATGTTCAAATAAAAGGAATATGGGGTTTTCTTTGTATTTTTTCCTTTTATGATTTTTACGAGAACACGGGTTTTTCTTTGTGTTTTTTTTTCAATTTTTTTTAAATTTGTTTTTTTGGGTTTTTTTACAATAACCAGAAACTAATGACTACTTAAAGCACCATCCTCGGCAACGGAGCCATTTGAAACGCACGGCCTATTGTCGCCTATCGACCGGTCAAGGTTCGGGTGCTCTGCTAATGTGTATAGCAGCACTCGGGTCGAATCCTCAGCGATGATACTTTGTAATAGTCGTTTGTTATTAGTTAATTTTATTCTAATTGGGGGGTTTGTTTGCAGAGCTTATGAAATAATTTATGGATGATGATTGATTTAACAAATTGAAAAATATTGGGGTGAGTTCGTCATTAGGTAGTTAAGCTTGTGATATCATTGAGCTTTTCTTTATATTGCATTAAATTAACACCCACGTCACAAGATGATTTTGATCGGAATTCCCAAGTGTTAAAGCTTTAATCCAAGCCTTAACATAACTTATGATTCTAATAATTACCATTAATTGTTTATGGTAGTGTATTTTTGGTTACAATAATCCACAGAATCCACATATTAAACAAAACATGTCATTAATCTATGACATATAAAGTTCAACATACACAATATTAATTTAAACAACATTCGTCGAGCAAAAGCTCTCAATAACTTAACATACCTAAATTATAACTCACCCCAATTAAAGATTTACCCAGCCATTAAAATGATTACTAATTTGGTTATAATGATTATGATGATAAATTAAGAAGATAAGATAATGAAAGGGATAAGAAAATATTTTTGGGTCGAACACACACACACACAAACGATGATGATAATTAAAAACGGATTTTCAATTGAATGAGGAAGAAAAATAAGGGAAGGGGATTCGACTGAATTTAAAATATTTTAAGAAAATAAATATTAAACTACAGAAGGTGGATAATAATAAGATATATCGAAGAAGAAACATGCATTAAAATAGAATTACAAACAAAGAGACTTACAAGATTACAAAAACAAATAAAAAAAAGAAAGTGAAAACAGAGAGGAGGAAAGGTCTCTAAAGTAAAAACATGAATATGGAAGATACTCCAAAGCCTTTGGAAAGGCTTTGGTCGTGCCAATATGTTCTCCTCTCTTCTGAAATGCCAACCCCTCTCAAGGAGAGAAGGGGAGAGTATTTATATCCCAAGGAGTGGACTGTTTGCATTCCCAATCTGTTCCTCCAGTTGTATCGCCAGGATGGCTATTCATACATCCGAATAGACAAATATCCCCTTATTCAACGTTGTAGATAATAGAGTTTTCTGACTACTGTCAAAATTTGGAGGCATTTGGACAAGTGGATCCAATGTTAAAGCGGTTTTATTAAACAAAGGTAAACTGTCCATTTCTATCCATGCTTTTTCGATAGCCAAAATATGAATGGATTTTGGAACAGGAAGATGCCTTCAAATCCGAATTAATTATTCAAAAAAGTCGTCCACCAATATTTCCTATTTCACAATGAAAAATCTCAGCTCTATTTTATGCTTACATCATGAGATATGTCATGAATACTATACTGATTTTATTTCACGACCAGAATGGTGGGATGGATTTCAAAGCTTAATTTGAGCCCGTTGTACATGGATTTGGGCCTTGAAATTTTTATACAAGATGACATGTAGTGTCCCCTGAATTATTTTGTAGTGTTAATATTTTTGTAATTCTGGATTGGGCCCAGTAAATCAATCTTCCAGGATGGTCAATTTTGTTCACAGATTCTGTAGGTCATTTTGTGTGGTAAATGTGATCCATCAAATGGATGAATTGGCCCATGATCCCTTCTAATGAAATGTTGTATACTAAATTAGGAATCCTAAAAGATGGGAACCACACAATTAGGTTCCATATGGTGAGATTGATAAATAAAATTGTATACTGACACAATTGGACAACTTCTAAAAATGCTCAAAAATTATACTTAATATTAAAACATTAATATTTCACACAAATTATACAAATTTCATATAAATTCAGTAAAGGTAGTATATAATAAGACATGAAAATATTAACAACATCAATTGCCATTTTATTCTATACTTTTGATCCAATATTGATATACACAAGTGGAATCACACTTTCATTACCACATCACTTGTTCAAGATCTAAATATTCCAGTTGCGGATTTTGATAGACTCTTGTGTTTGGAGACTCCTATTAGAGGAGATTCAATGACCACACACCTCTACTGATAGTGTGACTAGACTCTTGGAGGATAGAGATTCCTTTGGGATATTTTCATAGTCAAAATAAGGACTTATAATGTTATTATAGGTATGTACTATCTCTCTGTATTTCATGCATATACTGACTGTTTCAAGCAGAGGATGTGGTGCATAAAAGTTAATGGGATGAGGTTTCCTTCAATTGTTAGAACGAAACTAAAAAATTTCAGGATGGGATCATACGTAGAAGGATAAATCCTATTACTCATAATTTGGATAGTATTACCCTTAGATCAGCAGATGTTATAAGATTTCATCATCCTATTATGGTGGCAGAGTATGAGGACATCTTTCTTGAGAATGTGTCTGGTTTACCTCCCCACATAAATATTAAATTCTATATAGACTTTCACTTGCAGAAAACCCCTGTATCTTCCCTAGTATATAAAATGGATCCCATAGATCATTTAGAGATGAAGGTTCAATTTTAGGATTTATAGATGAAGGTATTTGTTAGAACCAGTGTGTCTCCCTTGGCATCCCCAGTATTGATCCCCAAGAATGAAAAAGGGAGATTGAGGTTATGTGTGGATTACCGTCACTTGATCATGGTGACTATTAATAATAAGTATCCACTACTAAGAATTGATGACATCTTCAACCAGTTGAATGGGGAGAGGTGGTTGTTGAATATTTTCTTCAAGTTGGGTTATGTTTAGCTCCATGTTCAAGATGAGGATATACCGAATAATTCATTCTAATGTCACTATAGTTACTATGAGTACTTAGTGATTCCCTTCGGTGTGACAAATGCCCCAACAATGTTCATGGGAATATGATATGGATCATTCATACTTCATCTAAATTTTTCATGGTATTCATCATTGATTAAATCTTAGTATACTTAATGTTATAATATGAGCACACAAGACACTTGAGGATGGTCCAAGACATACTCCTAGAGTACCAAATTTATATAAATCTCTCAAAGTGTTAGTTCTAGATTTGAGAGGTCTAATTCCTAGAACATGTTAACCCAGAAGAGGGAGTAGTGGTGGACCTAACAAAGGTTGGGGTAGTGTTTTTTAGTTCATAATATAAAAATATACACAAGAGGGGGTGAATTTTTCTTTTCAACCTTTTTCAAAATATTTCACAATTATGCCTTTAGATGTCGACTGATGATTAAGTAGGAAAGTAGTGTTTATTTTCTATATTAAATTATGAGCAGTGGATAAGAATAGAAATATAGAACACAACTGTTTATAGTTTTTTGGGGGATAAAGATCCCCTAGTCAAATCCACCAATTACTCTCTCAACTAGTTTGGTGAATTTCACTAGTCAAACCTTGATATCATAAGACCAATCCACAATCGTGTGCAGGTAGTTGACACTTTAACAAAGAAGACTAAAAACAGAGTCTTCTGGTTCTATAATAGAGAACTAATAAACCACATCTTAAACCGAGAAGTTTATACTCCACCCCAACTAAGTTTGAGTCGTTGAAACTCTCAATAAAAATATATTGATTAAAAAGGTCCTAATTGAACTTTTTAGTTGAAATAGAAACTGATGGTAGATGGATATTCTTCGTCAAAAAATTGTTTCTCCAGGAAAGAGATGTTCCAAAGAGATCCAGTTTCAATAGATATTTAAAATAAAAATAGAAATTAATATAAACTATAGACTTATAGAAAATACTAAATTTTTAATACGTATATCTCCATTGTAGCCTCTTCTGTAGAAAAAACAGAGCCTGGTCAATTCTTATAGTAGATATGAAAAAGATATTCACAAGAATGAAATTTCAATAATGAATATGTGTCACATCATATGGTGCAATATATATCTCAATATACATTATTCTTTTAATTAAACATATATATATAGAACAAATACACTAATAGAATAAGTAAAGCAGAGAGCCTGTCTTTTAATTCCAGATCCATGAAAATCACCAGATAAATCATAAGCATTAAAATTCCTGATATAGCTCAGAGTTTTCATATCTTTCTTTAAGAATACGAGATAATTTATCTACTTAATATGAATCTTTGAATAAATCGCAATGAGCTTTTAATTGTTTGAAAAACAAGCTTTAAATCAGCCTAATATTCCGTAATGACCATTGCACAAAACTCCAATAAAAAACATAAATTAAAATATCCGATAATGAAAAGTCAAACTTATGGTTCCTTCATAATACAAAAAAATATGAAACATAGGGTTGAACTATATAAAATTCAATCTCCAAATGTAAGGTTGATCATAAAAGTAAGGTTGATGTTCCATACATTTTCTTTTCAAATGTAAGGTTCCATACTTACATAGGGTTCTTTAACTGTAATGTCCCTGAAATTCGGTATAATTTTTTTTTAATTATATGGAATTATTTCGAGACCACAAAATCTGATGGCGTGTGATTCTGAGGTCCAGAGTGCTCGAAATGATCTGTCTATGTATTTTTAATATTTAACTAGCGTGCATAAGTAATTTTCCTAAAAAAGTGGAATAACTCTTAAACGGTTACTCGGATCAGAAATCTGAGGGCCCTATTGCACTCATGATGGCGGTTTTACCCAAGGCATTACTTAAGTTTAGTCAGCACGGTCCACCTGTGAGAAAACCCAAAAATGGCATAACCGTAAATGAAATTATTAAATAAAATTATTTTATCTTTCAAATGCTTATAACTCACGAACAGTACCTCAAATAAAAAATCAGAGACCCCTGATGAACTCAGGAGGGTATTCTCTCTTTAGGAATATACTAACATTGGATTGTGCGAGCCACCAATGGATGTTAGATTTTGGCTGTAAATAAAATAATAAAGTGACAATTATTTTATTGTAAAATCCATAACTTTTAAATGGTAACTCGGATTGAAAATCTGAGAGTATTGTTGGGTTCGTTGGGGAATGTTTCACTTAGGCAGAGCCTAACCTCAACCGGCGTGGGTAGAGGGTGACTGTTAATAATTTTCCGAACGTTTTTCTGGGTACGTTCAGTAAACGCATGAGCGGCATTTTCTAACTTTTGAACAATTGTTCGGATTAAAATTCTGGGGGCACTGTTGAATCTATAGTGCCAAGAATCTCTTAAGGGAGGCATAACATCGACCATAGTAGGTCAGGTGAAAAATTTATTTTTGTGGACTTTTGAAAAATTAATAAAATTACTTGTTTTGTTATTTTATTTTCCTTCTTTCCTCCAACGGACGAATGACACTGGCAGGACCGACGACGTGTCAAGCTAATAAATGGCTTGACACTTCCTTTCTTGTAACCACAACATTGGGAATTCAAGAGGTTCATTAATTAAATGAACCTCATTAATTCCCCGAGCGTTTCACACTCCTTCTCCTCTCCTATTTATATGGAGCTCGGGGATGGGTGTTGGCTTGACCTCACCAAGCGATGATGCCCTGACAAAGTACCGCAACACCAACCACATGGAGGATGAGACTAGTTCCAATGAGCAGTGACGAGTACCACCGAGTCACGAACCGATGACAATGATGAAGGAGGTTCTGTTGACCGTTGTTAGCGGACGTCTCTTCCAGGTATGGGGTTATTTTCATTTGTGCGATTTTGATTCCCTTTTCCCAATTCTTGAAATTATATGAAGAACATGGGTCATTTGACTAACGGGATGACTCAAAATTCATTCGTGTTTGCTGGAGGTTATTGTGGGAAATCTTGTGGGGTTAATCATGTGTTCAATACAACTGTTTATTAAACTCCCTTAATATTCTCCACATTGAGAGCTAACGCGGAGGGTGTGGGCCTAACGAACCTGGCCCAAACCCTTTACTATCTTGCTTTCCTTGCACCACCTTGGAAGACCGTGAGCATGTTGACACATACCGCAAGAGGAGGTTCATGAATCATCAACCGCAGTGAACAGAGGAGGTGGCTAGCACGACGGCTGGCTGCTGGAAGAAATGTGGTGCGATTATTGCACCGCCGACAAATGGAAGTTGTGAATGAAGCCTCAATGGATGCCGAACCCACCTCCAGCGGGTTCTACAGTGACCGAGTGGCACCCACACGGCGTCGCAACCTCATCAACTGAATGGAATCTGGGCCATTCGAGAATCTGGGTGATAGGGGGTTACACCCCTCATGTTGGGCCAAACCGGGATGCCTTCCTCGGAGCGGGCCCTCACCCTCGAGTCGGGTCGCAGTCTTTGTGACGGGCTGCCGTTGTTGGCTAGACCGCCGCCCTCGTACCGAGCCGCCTTCCATGGACCAGGCCTCCACCCTCGGAGTGGGTCGCGACCCTTGGACTGGGCCGCCACCCTGATACTGGGCTGCCACCCTCGATGTGGGTCGCCACCCCACGCGGGCCAGGTCACCGCTTTGCGGGCTTCCCTTTTCTGGTCCAGCCACCCTTGCGGGCCACCCTATTCTGGATGGGCTGCCCTTTCAGGCTGCCCCTCTTGCGGGCCAGACCAGAAATCGGCCCAGTGGGCCGAGTCCACCCCGGCCTAGCCCAGACTGAGTTGGTCTGGGTTGGTCTGACCAGGTCGGACTGGACCTGGGCCCCACTGCGCCCAGGAACACTTAAAGGGGCATATCATGAGAACTAGAAGTCTGTTTGACGAACCATCTATAGAGTTGAAATCCTTGGATCTAGAGGGTCTTTTTGGTATAATCCACTTGGGATTTGGAAAAAGTTGGTGTATGTTTGAGTTGGATCAAACCCAAATCCAACCGGGTCCTCGGAGCTAAAATGCTTATAACACACAGACAGAGCGTCCGATTGACCCACCGTGTGTCACGTTGGAACCCTTACGACATAAAGGTCATTTAGGTTACTCCTTTTCGGAGCTTAGTGTTGGTCGAGGTATGACAGATATCTCGAGGGTTAGATTATACAGAACTTTAGCAGACTGGGTGCGAGGAAACCTATGGCATGATGCAACATGAAGAAAGAACATTGATCTTATGTGGGTCAGTATCTATCGATCCTGTGTGGGTCAGCGCTCAGCGATCATCTGTGGGTCAGCGTATACCAATCATATGTTGGTCATATCCAATGTGGGTCAGTGGGGGTTAGTTAACTATCAATCCTGGGTGGATTAGCCGGGGTTAGTTACCAATCGATCCTATGTGGGTCAAAAGCAGTGCTTCTTAACAGAATAAGTTGATCTAGTTTACGACTAATCATCCGTACTTATATAATTATGTTATACCTCATTGGGATCTGATTATTTTACATGTGTGGTACTTCTAGCTTCGTGGTGTTACCTGTGTAGTACTTCTATCTTCGTGGTGTTACCTCAATTGTACTTTTGTCTTCGTGGTGTTACCTATGTGGTACTTCTAGCTTCGTGGTGTTTCCTATGTGGTACTTATACCTTTGTGATATCATCTTCATGTTGTAACCTATGTGGTAATTCTATCTACATGGTGTTACCTGTGTGGTACTTCTATCTTCGTGGTGTTACCTCTGTGGTGCTTCTATCTTCGTGGTGTTACTTGTGTGGTACTTCTAGCTTCATGGTGTTACCTGTGTGGTCTTTCTATCTTCGTGGTGTTACCTGTGTGCTACTTCTATCTTTGTGGTGTTACCTATGTGGTACTTCTGACTTTGTGGTGTTTTCTTCATGGAGTTACATGTGTGTCACATCTAACTTTTTTGTGTTTCCTGTGTGGTACTTTTACCTTCATGGAGTTACCTTCGTGGTTTTCACTTTGTGGTGTTACTAGTGTGGTACTTCTACCTTCCTGGTATTACCTATGTCTATCCTTCCCTCATGTATGAGATGAGTATATCTTGATAACATAGTTATATGTATGGGAATATACCTAAGTATATTTGATGTCTTGCTTTGTGTTTTTTCCTTTTTGTAACTCTAGGAGACCTACGGGGGTCTTGGGATCCCTACTGAGTATTGTTATACTCACCCCTGCATGGGCTTTTCCCACACCTTGTTCTGTCTCGTGTAGATGATGTACAATGTTGATCGAGGCTGAGGGAGCAAGGACTGGACAATGATCAGAGGCAGAACATTCGGCGTAACGTGGCACAGAGGAGATTGATGGGCATGGAGTGCTGAGAAGGCGATATGTACCTACCCTACAAGTAGGAACCTCTGAGGCGATCTATACCCACCCAACATGTAAGAACCTTAGAGGATGACCCAGTAGTTATTTACTTTTTATTTTAGTTTTATTGTACTTCCAGTCGTACTTTTACTTTTACATTTGGGTTTTAAATCTGGCCCCTTTTTACTTTCAGCACTATTTTACTATAGCTGTTTACTTTGTAGTTGCATCTTATTGCGTTCTAGCCTATGTGGTTTCTTCTTGTTGTGTTCTTGGACAGTTTGTCTATACATGTTAAAAAGGCAATGCCTTCCGGTTTAAGGGATATGCCTTTCCATTTCTAGTCACCACCCCTTGCCTATGGAAGGCGGGCTTGGGGTAGTTACGACACAGGCCCCGAGGGACACGTCGTTACAAAGTGGTATCAGAGGATTTTTTTTCTACCAAAGAACTAGGACTCTAATATTTTCTGTTAAGAAATAGTGTTAAGTGTTATGAATGTGTTTTTCAGTTCAGGAAGTCAAGTGTTGGTGCGACGACCGACGTATCCATACAAAAGGACCCTGAATTATTATTTCTAACTCAGTGCATGAAAACACTGATTGCATGTGTTTTTGAAAGGTTTTTATTTTGATATCTTTGGAGTCAGATCACCAGGTATAACTTAATGACCATAGAGCACCGGTTCCTTATCAGGATTCCGCCACAATGAGAGCAACCCAGGTTTCCTGAGAGTGTACATGATGATGGCCCACTGATTGATGAGGATCTGGTGTAGGGCCCTCTTACTGCGTTGGAACATTTTAGTGGTGTACAAGTATAACCACGTCCCATTGGGAAACAGTTACTATTGGTGATACCGGTAGAGGACACATTTAGGCTTAGGGCCTTATGCGAGTTTCAGCATCAGATACCCCTCAGGTTTTGAGGTGAGCCTGAATCATAGGTGGCTGAGGACCGACTTGAGGAGGTGGCTGAGAGTAATCTAGAGCTTCTATAGATTCGATAGGAAGAAAGGTCGGTAGATGAGTATTCATCAAGGAATACCGACCATTCTTGGTACTCGATGAATACGATACGATCAATGCATCAGGGCTCGGACATCCGAGCATTGTGTGTTTGAGAACGTTCGAGCCAACACTATTACTCTATGCATTCCTACCTATGTTAGGTTTCAAGATAGAACCATTGTTGTTGAATGTTTTTTGGCTAAGAGGATATAACCAGTTAATGTTAGTATAGGGAAATAAGGAAACTGGTGCCAGTCTCAAAGACTTGGTCATGTAAAAATGTTTCGGGGAGAAGAAATGTTAGGGATAGATGAATCTACAGGGCTGCAGACGTGGAAGCAAAGCTAGGAGAGCATCATGAGGTCATGTACATTTCGACATGTTACAACCAACCCCATTTGTGGTCCCCACCAGGCTTAGGGAGCTGGAGGATAGGTGAAGGGAGTAGCTGCATATGGTCAAGGAGTGCGACCCAAGGGCTCTAGGAATGATTCAATGAATAGTCTGTGTCCACTACTAGCTTTCATATTAATAGACATAGGTACCAATCATTCATTCCTTCCACGAATCTTGTCCAAAACCTAAAATTTCCTACTAAGCTATTGACATGAACCTCACGTATGGAGGTACCTTTGGAAGAAAACATGATAATCACCCTTACATTAATGGTTTGATCGGATCCTTGAGGCAAGATTTTTGGTTGGAACCTGTTGGTGGAAGCGTCGAGGCCTTAAGAAGTTAGTTTGGGTATATACTGGACATCCACAGTTCATACTTAGATTGACTATATTAGGAAAAAAGGTTGTGGCTTACCTATAATGTTGGAAGGATATTTTCCTTTTTTAGCGAAAAAGGAAACCCAGGAATCACAGGACAAACTCATGAAAAGGAGGGTGCAACCGATCATTCTTGATTCAGCCATCCCTACCCTCATGTTAGTGAGAGTTTTGAGTTTACAGTTCCTAACTTAAGCGGAAAAGTGTGGGGGACATCCTTTCAAAAGATATTTCCCAGTTTACCTCTCTAAAGGGGGAGGTAATTCTGCTTGGGCTGGGTACTACCAGAGTTTTGGACCAAAATTTTCTAGGGTAGCGACACCCTTGTCTGTTTTGACGAAAAAGGGGGAGCCCTTCCTATGGACAGAGAAGTGTCAGCAAAACTTTCAGGAGCTACTACATAGACTAATGAGTAGAACTATGCTACCCATGACTTGGAGTTAGCAGTAGTGGTATTTTCGCTAAATATGTGGCGGTACTACTTGATAGGTGAACATTTTACATTCTACTTTGATCACAAGAGTCTCAAGTATATCTTCTATTAGAAAGACATGAACTTGAGACAACAAAAATTGCTAGATTTCCTCTAGGACTATGACTTTGAGATAGTCTATACTCCTGGGAAGGGAAACATGGTAGCAGATTCACTCAGCAGGAGGTCTAGTCTGTAGTTGCTGATTGAGGCGACAAAGAAGCTTGCTGCATTACAAATATCCTTTGTGGATAGAGATAGAGCAGCATACCTCTAGTCTATGACAATCACTCCCCCACTTATTTAGAAAGTTTGGGAGGTGCAGCTTGAGACGTTGACTATGAGACCCAACATTCTTAGATATCCTCAGGATAGTCTCTTGAAGGACTTTCGGATAGTGGGGGCACACCATTCTCTTTAGAGCATGCACCATAGTACCAGAGACACTTTGGGAGGAGGTATTGATGGAATTCCATACACTCTCTTTAACAGTACATCCTGGAGTGACGAAGATGTACCAGGACCTCCAACGTCAGTACTGGTGGCCAGGGAGGAAGAATGAAGTTGTAGAGTTTGTATCACGATGTCTCACTTGTCAACAAGTGATGACTGCACAGTGCTGGAAGAGGACTTATGCCGCCAAGAGACATAGACCTTTGGAATTCTTGGAGGGGGACCATATTTTCTTTCGAGTCACCCCACGATAGGGACTATAGAGATTTGGCTGAGGCAGAATGTTATCACCGAGCTTTATCGGACCATTTATGATACTTCGGAGGATTGGCGAGGTGGAATATAGCCTGGAATTACTACCATGATTGGAGTGGGTGCACAACATCTTCCATGTATCCCGGCCGAGGAGATACATGCATGACCCTTCTCAAGTCATCGACCATGGCGAGCTGGACTTAAATGATGGAACAACGTTTATAGAGGTTCTAGTAGAGATTGAGGATCAACAGGAGAGGGTCCTTTTCTAGTGGTCGATACCATTGGTGCACATTCCCTAGCATCATGGGAACCTACAGGAGAGCACATGGGAGCGGGACGCTCAAATCCATGCTCAGTACCCTCATTTGTTTCCTTAGTCTATGTTGTGGATTTCAGTGATATAAATCCCTATGGTTGGGAGAATATAATTTCCTGGAAATTCCATATAATTTTTTAATTATATGAAATTATTTTGAGATCTTGAAATCTGACGGTGTGCGATTCTGAGGCCCGGAGTGCGCAAAATGACCCGTCAACGTTTTGTTAAGCTTTTATTAGAGCACGTAAGCATTTTTCCTAAAAAATTGGAATAAATCTTAAATAGATACTTGGATCTGAAATCCAAGGGCACCGTTTCACTCAGGATGGTAGGTTTACCCTAGACATGACTTAAGTTTATTCGGAGCGGGCCTCCTATGAGAAAACCCAAAAATGGCATAACTATTAATAAAATAATTAAATAAAAATATTTTATATTTCAAATGATTATAACTCATGAACGGTAACTCTGATTAAAAACCCGAGACCACCACTGAACTAGTGAGGATATTCTCTCTTTAGGTAGATACTAACATTGGCCGACGTCGGACACCAATGAAAGTTAGTTTTTGTCCATAAATAAAATAATTAAGTGAAAATTATTTTATTGTAAAATCCATAACTTTTAAATGGTAAATCAAATTAAAAATATGAGATTACCATTGGGTTTGTTGGGGTGTGTTTCACTTAGTAATAGCCTAAACTTGACCGGCGCGGGTTGAGGGTGACTGTTAATAATTTTCCAAACTTTTTTCTGGATATATTCAGTAAACCTGTGAGCGGCATTTCCTAACTTTTGAACCGTTGATCGAATTAAAAATCTGAGGGCACCGTTGAATCTGCAGTGCTGAGATTCGTTTAATGGAGGCATAACTTCGACCGCAGTAGGTCGGGTGAAAATGTTAATTTTGTGGACTTTTGAAAGATTAATAAAATAACATGTTTTGTTATTTTATTTTCCCTCTTTCCTCCAATGGACGAACGACACTGTCGGGACCAGTGACATGTCATGTCAATACATGGCTTCACTCTTCTTTTCCTATAACCGAACCATTGGGAATTCAGGAGGTTTATTAATTAAATGAACCTCATTAATTTCCCGAGTGTTGCACACTCCTTCTCTTCTCCTATTTATAGGAAGCACAGGGAGGGTTTTTTGAACAACATCACTATGTGATGAATCCCTGGAAAAGTACCATGATGCCAACAACTTGGAGGAAGAGACTGGTTCCAACAAGCGGTGACGAGCACCAACGAGTCATGAACCATTGACAACGATGAAGGAGGTTATGTCGACTGTTGTCAGCGGACGTCTCTTCTGGGTAGGGGGTTATTTTCATTTATTTTTTTTGATTCCCTCTTCCCCATTCTTGAGATTATATAAAGAATGCGGGTCCACCAACTAATGGGTTGACATGCGATTAATTCATCTTTGTGGGAGGTTATTCTGGGGAATATTGTGGGGTTAATATTTTTTTCAATACAACAATTTATTGAACTCCCTTAATATCATCCATATTGCGAGCTAACGCACAGGGTGCAGACCTAACAAACCCGGCACAAAACTCTTGCTTTCTTTCTTTCCTTGCGCCACCTCGGAAGACCGTGAGCACATAGACGCATGCCGCAAAAGGAGAGTTGTGGATCGTCAACCACGCTGAACAAAGAAGGCGTCCGGCACAACGGTCGACCTTAGGAAGGAAGGCGGTGTGACCGCCGCACCACTAACAAATGGAAGCCATGACCGAAGCTGCGGTGGAGGCCAAATCCCCATCTGGTGGGTTTTGCAGTGACTGTGCAGCGCCCACACGGTGTCGTCGCCTCGCCAACCGAACGAACTCCGGGTCATTTGGGAATTCGGGTGACCGGGGGGTTACACCCCGCACCTCGGACCGAACCAGGACGCCGCCCCCGAGCCAGGCCGCCCCCCTCAAGCCAGGCCGCTACCCTCGCACTGGGTCGCCTCCCTCACACCGGGTCGCCGCCCTCAGACCGGGCCGCCGCCCTCGGGCCGGGCCGCCTCCCTCGGAGCTGGCCACCGCCCTCGGAGCGGGCCGCCGCCCTTGGAGGGGACCGCCACCCTCAGACCGGGGCACCGCCCTCAGACCGGTCCGCTGACCTTAGACCGGGCCGCTACCCATGCGGGCCATCTCCCCAGTGGTCTGTCACCCCAGACTGAGCTGCCGCCCTAGCGGGTTGCCGCCCCACATGGGTTTGGCCGCCCCCTTGCTGGCTGCCCTATTCTGGCCGGGCCACCCTTGCAGGCCGCCCCCCTTGTGTGACACCCTATTCTGGCTGGGACACCCTTACGGGTTTCTCCTCTTGCATGCCAGACTAAACATCGACCCAGTGGGCTGAGTCCAATCCAGCCCAGCGCAGACCGAGTTGGGCTGGGTCGGTCCGACCGGGTCGGACAAGACCCATGAACACTTAAAGTGGAATATCTTGAGAATAGAACATCTGTTTGACGAACCATCTACAATGTTTAGATCCTTGGATCAAGATGGTCCTTTTGATATACTCAACTTTAGATTCAGAGAAAGTTGGAGTACGACCGGGATGGATCAAACCTGAATCCAACCGGTCCCTTGGAGCTAAAGCGCTTTTAACTCACAGACTGGGCGTCCGATTGACGCATCATCTGTAATGTTGGAACCCTTACGACATGGAAGTCGTTTGGGTTACTAATTTTTGGATCTTAGTGGTGGTTGATGTAAGACTAATATCTCGAGGGGTAGATTCTATAGAACTCGAGTGCACCGGGTTTGGGGAAGCCTATGGAAGGCTGTAACGTAAAGAAATAACATCAATCCTCTGTGGGTCAGCATCTATCGATCCTATGTGGGTCAGCGCTCAGAAATATTTTGTGGGTCAGCGCATACCGATCCTATGTCAGTCAGATCCTGGGTGGGTCAGTGGGGGGTAGTTACCTATTGATCCTGTGTGGGTCAGCAGCAGTACTTCGAAACAGAATAAGATGATCTGGATTACGACTAATCATCTATACTTCTGTACATAAGTTATACCTGATTATGAGATGAGTCTTTTACCTGTGTGGTACATCAAGCTTTGTGGTGTTACCTGTTTAGTACTTCTATCTTCATGGTGTTACCTATGTGTTACTTTTGTCTTTGTGGTGTTACCTGTGTGGTACTTCTAGCTTTGTGGTGTTACCTATGTAGTACTTCTTCCATTGTGGTATCGTCTTTGTGGTGTTACCTATGTGTTACTTCTATCTTCAGGGTGTTACCTGTGTGGTACTTCTATCTTCGTGGTGTTACCTCTGTGGTACTTCTATCTTTGTGATGTTACCTGCGTGGTACTTTTAGCTTCGTGGTGTTACTTGTGTGCTAATTATACCTTTGTGGTATCGTCTTCATGGTGTTACCTATGTGGTACTTATATCTTCGTAGTGTCACCTATGTGGTACTTCTTTCTTCTTGGTGTTACCTGTGTGGTACTTATGCCTTTTTGGTATTATCTTTGTGGTGTTACCTGTGTGGTACTTCTATCATTGTGGTGTTACCTGTGTAGTACTTCTACCTTCATGGAGTTACCTTTGTGGTTTGTTTATCGTGGTGTTACCTGTGTGGTTCTTCTACCTTCATGGTGTTGCCTCTGTGGTTTCCTTCCATCATGTATGATATTAGTATATCTTGATAACTTAGGTATATGTATTGGCATATACCTAAGTAGAGTTGATATCTTGCTTCGTGGTTTTTTCATTGTGGAACTCTAGGAGTCCTACGGGGGTCTTGGGGTCCCTACGGAGTATTGTTATACTGAACACTACATGGGATTCACCCACACCTTATTGTGTCTGGTGTATATGACGTACAACGTTGATCGATGCTGAGGGAGCTAGGACTGGATGGTGCTCAGAGGTGGACCACATGGTGTAACATGACACGGATGAGACCGACAGACGTGGAGTGTTAAGGAGGCAATCTGTACCTACCCTATAAGTAGGAACCACAGAGGATGACCGAGTAGTTGTTTTATTTTTTTTCTTTCAGTTTTATTGTACATCCAATTGTACTTGTACTTTTACAATTGGGCTTGTATTCCAGCCCCTTTTTAAATTCAGCACTCTTTTACTACAACAATTTGCTTTGTGGTTTCATCTTATTGCGTTCTAGTCTGTGTGATTTCTTCTTGTTGTGTTCTTGGACTGTGTGTCTGTATAGGTTAAAAAGGAAATTCCTTCCCATTTAAGTGATACAACTTTCTGATGCTAGTCTCCATCCACTGGCCTAAGGAAGGCATGCTGGGGGTAGTCACAACACGGGCCCCAAGGGATGGGTCGCGACATTAACTATTAATTTTTCCTTTTTCAAACATAAGGTTTCATCCAAACGTAAGGTTCTTTATACATATGTTTTTGTCAACATAGGATTGATTAACCGTATGCACTGATCATTTAGTATAATGTTTTATAAAAATGTAGGGTTTGTTCCTGACATTACGTTCTACAACGTACGATATGGGCAGTTTTTCTAGAATATGCTTAAGAGTGTTCCAAAAACTTTAAAGAATATTGCACGTGAATAATAAGCTTGAATATAATTCCAAAATAATGAATATAAAGAATATTTACTCCCAAAATACACTTAAATTAATATCATTACTAAAACAAACAAGGGTATTTGTGATCATCAAAATCAACACGATTTATAGAGTATTGTTGAGACAATTCATCCCAACAATCTCCCACTTTTTTATGATCACAAAACCCATTAAATTAATAATAGAAATTATAATTTCACAAACAATTGAAAAGTAAATAATTCAAAATTCAATTTTAAAGAATTATTTTGATAAACAGAAATGAAAATAAATGTTGTGTTTATCCAAATTTCTCCCTATTTTTATGAGATCAAAAAGAATGTGTAGAAAATGAATAAAACATGGTTAATTTTTCATATATCTATAATTGAATGTTATAATAATCTATTTAAATAAATAAGACTGAATTTTTGGATTCTAGAAATAAACATAAATGAATATAATATAATCTACACAAAAATAAAAATAATGTGATTTTATTGATCAAATATTTTATAGATGCTATAATCAGTTTGACTGGGAAACAAGTTTAGTCAACTGAAATGGTTAGGGTACAAAAAAATTGGTAGGAGTTGGATTGGTTAAGGTTATTAAGGATTTTGAGCACCTACAAACATATCTATCAAATCATCCATCTATAACTACAACTTCTTCATTAAACTATCCCCCAATTGCATAATCAAAATTATAGAATCTTGCGTGATATACACATTTTCATCAAGATTGAATTTAAAAAAGTCATGCAAACTCTCCACTTACTGTATAAACTTATCTGAATTTTTTGTGAATTTGTTCAGTAGAAATCTGATACCTGGTTCATTCTATCTCAGTTGGTCAACTAGAAATTCTTTATTGTCCAATAGAACTGATCGAGGAGAACTATTTCACTGAAGATTTTGAAGAAGATCATTTATATCTACCATGATAGAGGTAATTGCCTAAAATATTTAAATCAGATCTGGATTGGTAGTAGGAGCAGAGGTAGATGTACTGGCCAGACCAACAGTACTCTTGATTGATTCAAATTGACTCCCCAAATTACACTTTATATGAATAGAGCCTAACTTAGAAACAACTTCAAACTTTATCTTTCTAACTTCATTTAACATCTCTCTCATTAAAGCATCAAATTATTTCTTGGAAAAAGAATTTTCTTTAAGATCATGTAACTTTTTCATTGCAACTTCCTTCTCTTTTTAAAAATTGAAATTTTCTTCTTCAGAGTTATTAAAAATCATTACAACCTCTGCAACCTAATTTTTAATTGAATTGGATGTCCCGTCCTTTGGATTTTGTGACGAACCAACTGCCATAATTGCAACAGATCTTGAAGGATATTTTTTCATAGACTTCTCCACTAGTTTTTCAATTGATTTATCACTTGAACGAGACAAACTATCATGAAATTATATTTAGACTTCATTTTCCAATTGATGTCTTTCATCCACGTGATCAGAATAGAGAAAAGTAAATTCTCAACAATTTCAATTTCCATATCTTTAGTTTTGATAATCTATTTTTCTTCCTAAATACCTAGTTTTTCTATTGGACAATAGATAAATCAATATTCTGTAGATATCTTATCTGGATTTCAACCTATTGATCTTCCTCAAGGAAAGTTTCATCAAAATGTACAGACCTTGTATCCTCACATGAACCCAACACTGGTTCTATATTAGGCGGATCTACTCTTTTTAATGGTATAATAACCAATTATACTTGCACAACCAATTCTTCCTCCTCTATATCTTCTTCTTTAACAAGTCTCAATTTTCATTGGGTTGGTTTTAAAAGTCCTTTACTAATGGATTCACCAATTCTTTCATTCCCAATTGCACTTTTCTTCCCCTGAGCAAAATATCCTGATCTTTGTTGGTCATATGCACCAACCAGCAAGAGTTTTCCTTTGATTTTACTCCAATAAAAGCCTAATTTCCTTAAATTAACTCATTGAGTACATTGTTTTGATGACATTTGATTCAATAATATTTTAATCTAATCATTCATTTATTAAACAAAATTCGATATAGTATCTTTCCATAAGGATAAAAAAGTCATCCTAGCATCTATTTGATAACAGTAATTTAAATATTTGAACATATACCTTGGAAAATTAACCTTTATTTCACTCATAAATAGAAACTTTATATACTTGTAAGGATGTAGAATCTTCTCCATCTCATTAATTGTAGGAGAAATTACTATTTGAATAAACTTATCTTAGATTCTTAGGTCTGCCTCGAGATCCGTGATTTTTTTTCTAATGTTTTTTGAACAAAAAAAGACATAATGTCTTCAGATTCCTTATTACTGATAGAACTTAGATTGAAATGAAACATTCCCTTAAGTGGAAAATTCAATATTTGATAAATTTTTTTCGAAGAAACTGAAAAGTCTTTATATTCTATTCTTGAAAAAACCATATCGTTAGAGTAACCAATATTGAACTGAACACTATTATAGAAATATTTCAGTTATAACTCATAAACGAAATCTGAGTTTACCTCGTTGAACATAGATTCCAATACTTTAAAAGATAGAGCTTGCTTTAAGAGTAGATTTGTCTGATAGATCCATTTGAAATCAGTTACTTTACCATGTAGAATCTTTCTTATGTAAATTTTCTAACGCTTCGAGTCATTGGCTTCACCTTCTTCAGTTCATTTAGTTTTCATCATTTTTTAGAAACGAAATCTCTGAGGTTTTTAGGTCTTCAGGTTTCAAAATAAAACATAGGTAAACGAAGGTAGGCAAAGGTAAATGTGGGTTTCAGTATTCGAAAAGTGTTTGAGATTCAAAATGGTTTGGTATTCAAAACTTTTTTGATAGTCCCTTGTTTTCCATGTCATTACGTAAGAAAGTCCGTAATTTTTTTGAAAACATGTGCTGAAAATAAGTTTAAGATAAAATAAATTAACAAAAATGTATAGCGGGGAAAAAAATATTAAAACAGATAAGATTTAGAGTAATTTGTAAATATTTTTATCATAAATAAACTGGAATTAATAAATAAATAATAAATAATATAAAAATAAATATTTATAATTAAAAATATTATAATTATTAACATTTATTTAAAAAATTAAATAACTCTAACTCCCCTGTAATAAAATCAAAACTCACATTGGGATGAATTTGAGTAAAGATTTCAGCTAGTTGATATTCAGTATTTACAAATTCTAAAGATATATTCGTTTTTAATACCATGATCTCCTAGAAAATGATGCATAATATCAATATGCTTAGTTTGTGAATGACTTATTGAATTTTTGAAATATTTATAGCACTTTTGTTATCACATAAAATAGGTGTACTATTAAAATTTAATCCAAAGTTCATTAGTGTGTTTTTCATCCCCAATACTTGTGCACAACAACTACCTACAAATACATATTATGCCTTAGTTGTTGAAAGAGAAACTGAGTGTTGTTTCTTACTTGACCATGATACTAAAGATCTTCCCAAAATGTGATAGGTTCCTGAGGTAAATATTCTATCTAATATACAACCTCCAAAATCAGTATCTAAGTATGATATTATATTAAAATAAGAAGTTTTTGGATAAATAAGAGATTGAAAAAAAGTTCCCTTTTAAATTTCTAAAAATCATTTTTATAGGAGAAAGATGAGTTTATTTTGGATTTATTTGAAATATATAAAAAAAACATACTGAAAAAATAATATTAGGTATTCTAGAATTAAGATATAATAAACAACCAATCATACATCTATATAACTTATTGTCCACTAGTTTTCCAGCTTCATCCAAATCATGTTTTACATTGGCACACATGGGAGTTGTATATATCTTGTTGTTCAAAAGACAAAAATGTTTCAATGAATTAGTAATATATTTACTTTGGTTTAAAATATTTCCATAATATTTTTGAAAAATTTGAAGTCCTAAAAAGAGGTTCAATTCTCCCATTATACTAATTTCAAATTCCTTTTTCATAAGTCTAGAAAAATCATTACAATTTTTTTTATTAGTTGAACCAAAAATAACATCATAAAAATAGATTTGAACTAATGATATATTAGAATAAGATGGTTTTCATAAATATATTTGGATCTTACATTCCAAAAAAGAAATCTTTTTTTCAAAAGAAAAGAACTGAATCTTTCATACCAAGCTCTAGGTGCTTGTTTA
The DNA here is from genome assembly GCA_963277665.1 of Viscum album. NCBI lineage: Eukaryota > Viridiplantae > Streptophyta > Magnoliopsida > Santalales > Viscaceae > Viscum > Viscum album. The sequence goes on from OY728141.1 coordinate 1,484,754,781, forward strand.
AGGCAATATAGAGCTTTAAAAAGTTTAAAAACAGAATCTGGTTTTTGAGAATTTTTAAAATTAGGAGGTTGTTCATCAAAAACATCCTCCATTAAATAGCCATTAAAAAGGTAGGTTTAACATCCAGCTGGTATAATTTAACATTATATGAGATGCATAAGCTAAAATAATTCTTATTGGTTCTAATCTAGCTACGGGGGAAAGGTTTCATCACAATCTATATCTTCTTCCAGATTATATCCTTTATCTAATAATCTAACTTTAATTATATCTATAATACCATGATCATATTTTTTATTTATAAAGTCCCACTTAGTTCCTATAATTGGATAATTTGTAGGCCTTTTAACTAATTCCCAAACTTCCTTCCTTTTGAATTGGTTTTCCTCATCTTGCATTGCAATCATCGAACTCTCATATTCTAAGGCTTCTTCAAAAGATTTAGGTTATAATTGAAATAGAATGGAAGATAATTCAACTTCGTTTTTTTATATTACTTCTAGTTATTATTCCTATGTCTAGGTCTCCTATAAAAGTTTCTAAAGGATGATTCATTAGGGTTCTGGACTATTTAGGTAAAACACTTTTAGGTTCATCAATATCATGATCTTTTGAACTGGGCTGAATTTTATTTATGTTATCCTCAAAATCATTTTTTAGGTTTTCAAGTATCATTTTGTTAGAATAGTCTGTAATTTCACCAGTTTGATCTTTCTATTTAATAAAAGGGTCAATTTAGTCAAACTTCACATGAACTAATTCTTCAACAATCCTTGAATTTTTATTAAACACTATATAGGCTTTAGAGGTAGCATAATATCCTAAAAACATTCTTTCATTAGTTTTTGGATCGAACATTCCATGATTATCCTTGGTATTCAGGATGTACACCTTACATCCAAAAACATTAAAGCAATTTACCTTAGGTTTTTTTATTCCAATGTTCATAAGGTCTATTTTTAAAAATATGACAAATTAAAACTCTATTCATGATATATCATGTTTTACTTACAACTTGTTCCCATAAGTTGGTAGGTAGACTATTTTCATTTAGTATAGTCCTGGCCATTTCATGAATAGTACTATTTTTTCTTTCAACAATTCCATTTAGTTGTGGTTTTCTTGGTGCAGAAAAGGCGTGTTTAATACCCATATTTGAATAATAGAAATTGAATTTAGGATTCTAAAATTATCCACTATGATCACTTATTAATGAAATTATCTTAAAACTTTTTCAATTTGAAAAAATTTATAGAAACTTTCAAAAATAGTAAAAGCGTCACATTTTAGGTCAAGAAAATAAATCCATGTAAATCTTGAATAATCATCAAATAAAACATATACATATAATTTCCAGCCAATATTTCTACTCTTGATTCTCTAAATCGATCCATGTTGATAAGTTCTAGGGGTTTTGATGTAGAAATTTTGTTAATAGATTTGAAGGAAGATTTGTGTTGCTTTCCAATTTGGAATTCCTCAATAATTTGTCACTATCAAACTTAAGACTAGGTAAATCAGAAACTAACTGTTTCTTAGATAATTTATGTAAATCATAAATATTACAATGAACAAGCCTCCTATTCCATATCCATGACTCATTTACCATAGTAGTTAAACAATTGAATTTCTGTTTACAAAAGGAATTTAGATCCAAAGTATAAATATTATCAGTTCTAGGTGTTCTAAACTTAAAAAGATTATCTTTAAATACAGAGCATGAATTTTTTGAAAAATAAACATACTATCAATCATCAAAAAGTTGATATATACTTATCAGGTTATGCTTAAACCCTTGTACATATAATAATTTGTTGATTGAGACTATTTTTGGATCTCCAACAGTTCGAAGTCCAATTATCTTTCCTTTGGAATTATCACCAAAAGTGACTATACCTTCATCTATTTGAGTCAATTTATTTACGATTGATGAGATTCCACTCATATTCCTTGAGAATCCACTATCCATATACCATATATATTTTATTTTCCTGTGACATGTTTCCTACAAATGTAATTGAAACAAATTTTTTTTGGTACCCATATTATTTTTGGTTTCAACAAGTTTATCTAGCAAAGATTTGGGAATCCAGATCTGCTTTGTTTTTCCATAACTCGTATTTAATTCAGATAATCTATTTGAAATAAAATCATGTTTAATTCCACTTATTTGAGGATCTCTTAAATAATATTTTTTTGTTATATGTCTTTATGTTCCATAAAAATGACAAGTAACCATTTTTGAGTTGGGATTAAAATAATTCTTATATCGTTTAAAATTTTCACCTTTACTTCCAATACCAAAACTTTTCTTTACGATGATATTTTTACCAAGAATTTCATTGAGAATATTTTATCCTTTATTAAAGAATAGATTATCACTTTTATAAGTTTCTACTTCATATTGTAATCCTTCAATATTATTTTCATGATCAACACAGTTTTTGGTAGATGAGTTAAATTTTTTAATTAACTCTTGATATTGTTTAAGTAAGGCATATTTTTCTCCTAAAATATCATTATGAATATTATTTAATGATTTTTGTTTCTTTTGTAAGTATTCATATTTTTCTTCTAGCATTTTTCAATAGGTAGCCGATTTATTATTTAAATAATTTGAATCAGAATCATAATTGGGTGAATAATATTATTGTACCTTATCTTATTCTTCCATGAAGCATATATTTTCTTTCAAATTTGATTCTTCCTTTTCTAAATCTGATTTTAATGAGCTGCTAGAGTCTTTAGAAACACTCAAAGTAGCCTTCATTAGTCTTTTTCCTTTATTTTCATAATCAACATTATTCTGATATGTCTTTTCTATCTTTATTTCTTTACATTTTATCTGGGGACAATCAAGTATTATATGACCTAATTTCCTATATTCATAGAATCTGACTTTCCTTGGATCATTCTCATCCCTTTTTAAGGGTTTTCCGAATCCTATTTTCATCTTATAAAACATGATGAACTTTCTGGTTAATTGAGCCAATTCCATTTTAGAATCATATATATCAGAATTCCTTTCTTCTTTGACTTCTTGATTTATTCTTTTTATTTTATTTTGAGATGTTACCTTAAGTGAAGTATTATACTTTTCACTAATACTTTATGATCTTCATCTTCATCTAGGATTTCAGCTTCATACACCATCAGTATCCAAATAAGTTCTCTCATTGTCAAATTTTTAATAGGCGATGATTGTCAAATTGCAGCTGATATACCATTCTATTTAGTAGGTAGTACTCTTAATACATTAAAATATTGATCTCCTTGTTTGATTGGATCAACTAAGGCTGTAATATTATTAATAATCTCTTCAAGCCTTCCATTCATTTGAGTGATACATTCTCCATCAAACATTTTTAATTTATCAAATTTCAGTTTTTTTGTTTCACACCTCATTTTTCTTACATTGTTTGTTCCTTTATAAGAAACTGTTATGGTTTGCCACATTTATTAAGCAATAAGACATTGTGAGACACAGTTGAATTCATCGGGTCTAAGACCACATATAATTTCATTCATAGCTTTAGAATTTGAATCATGCTCAACCTCTATCACAGCTATCCAAGTTATAGGATTTTGAAGAATTATATGACGTGTAATGATCTTAGAGAAGACTTTGAATCCATGATTATTCAAATATATAATCATCTGTCATTTCTAGAAACCATAGTTTTCCCCAATGAAATAAGGATCACAAACCATTGACATTATCTCTCTCTGAGTAGTCATTTCCATCATTGTATAGACCTTATTCTTTTAGCTTATTATAGCTTTTTCCAAAAGCTCTCATTCGATACCAATTGTTAGGTCAAAATATACAAATATACACAAGAGGGGGAGAATAGTTTCTTTTCAACCTTTTTCAAAATACTACACAATTCTACCTTTAGATGTTGACTGATGGTTATGCAGGAAAGCATTGTTTATTTTTTGTATGAAATTATGACTAGCAGATAAGAATAGAAATATTGAACATGTCTATTTATAGCGGGTTGGGGCATAAATGTCTCCTAGTCCACTCCAACAATTACTCTCTTAGTGAGTTTGGTTAATTTCACTAGTTAGACCCTCATATCATAAGACCAATCCAAAACTGAGTGAAGGTAGTTGACACCTTTACAAATAAGACTAAAAAAAATAGTCTTTCAGTTATATAAAAGAGAACTGGAAAAATACAGCTTAGATCAAGAAGCCAATACTCCACCACAACTGAGTAAGAGAATTTGAAACTCTAAATAAAAAGCTACTGGTTAAAAAGGTTCTGATTGAACTTTACAGTTGAAACAACAACTGATGGTAGATGGATCTTCTTCTTCAGAAAATAGTTTCTTCAGGAAAGAGAAGTCCCGAATTGATCAAGTTGCAATAGATCTTTAAAATAAAAACATCAAAAAATAGTAGCAGTAGACTCATAACAAATACTAATTTTTTTAATACATATTTATCCACTATAGCCTATTCTATTGAAAAACAGAGTCTGATTGATTGTTGAAGTAGATCTGAAACATATCTTCACATGAATGTAGTTTCAATTGTGAATATGTGTCACAATATATGGATCAATATATATCTAAATATATATTTTTATTAGAATCATACACACATATATATAGAAAAAATTCAACGATAGAATAAGTTAAGAAGAGAGCCTATCTTTTAATTCCAGATCTATGAAAATTTCCTGATAAATCATATGAATTCAAATTCATGAGACAGATCAGTGTAGTTGTATCCTTCCATAATAATAGGAGTGAATTTATCTACTTAATGTGATTATTCACATCAATAATAATGATATTTGAATCATTTGAAAAAAATGATCTTTAAATCGACCTCATATTCCGTAAACACCGTGGAACAAAACTTCTATAAAAACATAAATTCAAATTTCTGATGATGAAAAGTCAAATGTAAGGTTCCTTCATAAAACAAAAAATACCAAATGCAGCAGTCAACTACATAGCATTAAATGTACAAACATAATGTTGATCACAAAAGTAAGGTTGATGATACACATGTTTGCTTCTCAAACTAAAGGTTCTATACTTATCTAGGGTTCTTTAACCATACTTTTTTTCTTTGTCAAACAAAAGGTTTCATCCAAATATATTGTTATTTATCTATATGTTTCTATAAACATAGGATTTATTAACCATACATGCTGATCTTTCATCATAAGGATTAATATAAATGTTAGGTTTGTTCCTTACATTACGTTCTGCAGCGTATGGTATGAACGATGTTTCTAGAATACGCTTAAGAGCGTTCTGAACATTTTGAGGAATATTCCACATGAATAATAAGATTGAATATAATTTAAAAATAAGGAATATAAAGAATATTAACTTCTAAAAATACACATAAAGTAATATAATTAGTAAAAAAACAAGGGTATTTGTGAGCCTCAAAGTCATTAATATTTATAGAGTACTGTTGAGACAGTACATGCCTAATAATGTTATCTTAGGATCCACTCAAGAGTATTTATGAGGTGTGACCTATAGTCACACGAAAAATGTTTGATGATTAATTAAATACATAAAAGAAGAATAAAAAGATTACGAACATAGATAAAAATTTTACATGGTTTGGAAAAATTATCTATTTCCACTAAGAGGAAAAAACACTTAACAAAATCAAGAAAAAATTATAGGTAGAGATCAGAGTTTCTCACACACATAACCCAAGCTCGAATGTGATAATAAAGAAGATGAAGAAGTATTCCACGAAACAGATCAATCTACACCAATCCAAAATCTTCCTTGGATTGATAGGATACTACGAGATATTCATTCTTGATTTCTCTAGGATATCGATATCCTTGATAGCTTTGACCTGAAAGGGGTAGAAATTTGTGTTAATGGAGAACTGTTGGAATGATTTTCAGGAGTTGCACCAGAGGTTGAAAAGAGCCCCCATATTGAGACTACTAGAGGAGGGTGTTGAGTATGTGGTGTTATAAAATTCTTCCAAAAGATGGTTTGGATATGTTTTGATAATGGGGGGGTGATTTCTTATGGGTCCAAGAAACTGAGAACCCATGGAAGAACTATGAAATAAAAAATCTTTGGCTAACAGTGGTGGCCTCCACCCTAAAGATGTGAAGACACTAAATTATGAGTGAGAAGTTTATCATCTGCTCTAATCACAAGATTCTCAAGTATATCTTTTAACAGAAAATCATAACTTTAGATAGAGGATATGACTAGATTTCCTCTAGTATTATGAATTTGAAATAGTGTATAATCTCATGAAGTGGAATGTTGCAGAATATGCTCTTAGTAGTAGATATTTATTACCATTGTTGAGAAAGGAATCAGAGTAATCATCCCACTTCCTAGAAATATGAGAGTAGAGTTTAGTAGAGGCCATGGAACTCTTTTATGTGTAGGATATATTCGGAGTTCATGGATTTCCCTTGATGAGCATTTCAGACCATAATTCTTGCTTCACATCATGATTATAGAGAGGGTTACGGGATACCATGGGGACTAATTAATGGTTGAGAAAAGTTTTTCAACCTCAAATAGATAGTTATAATGAGTGTACCATTTTATTTATGGAGAAAATTATTTGGTCATGCATGTTAGACTATGGTCATATTTGGGAGGATCACCCACCCTTGATGGAGTTTTCTTATAACAATAGTTACCACTCAAATATTGATATAACACATTCAAGTCCCTGTAAAAGGGACCCTGCGAGTCACCATTGGGGTGGTATAGTCCATGGGGGTCAGTAGTCAAGGGCCCAACGTTGGTGCGAGTGATAATAGGGAAGGTGAAAATCATTTATGAGTGGATTAATACTGCTCATAGTCATCATAATTCTAACATAGACTTATGAAGGAGGCCTTTAGAATTTGATGAGGGAGGACATGTGTTCTTAATGTTCTCACCATGGTGAGTTTTGTGAATATTATTATGGGGTGTCTTGTTATAATCATGATTCATTGACTCTTTCCAAATACAGTATATGTTTGGCGAGGTGGCGTACCTCTTAACCCTACAACAATAGTCCAACCGAGTAGAAAATTTCTTCCACATATCATGACTGAGGAGGTATGTGCATGAACCATCACATGATATTGACCAGAGTGAGATCGGCACCAAGGATGGAACTACCTTTTTAGATTACCTAGTAGATGTCAATGATCGATAGAAAATTATCCTTCTTGGGGTAGTGATTCCAATCATGCATGTCCAATGGAAGCATGAGAATCTTTAGGAGAGCACCTAGGAGTGGGAAAACCAAATGTGATCTTAGTACCCTCACAAGGTTGAGTAGGTTTTTTATTTTCTCAATGAAAATTTCTAAGGTGGGAAAATTCAACGACTCTATTTTTTCCTTGTAGGACTTGGAAATATTTTATGAAATATTTTCAAATCTAGGCACCAAGTCAGCGCGTGATTCTAAAGAATGGGGATTATCGATGTTAACATGGTAAAAATATTAAATATATGCACTTAATTTTTCTAAAATAAAGGAATATCACCTAAATGGTGTTCCATATAAGAAATTTGGGAAAATCATTAAATAAAAAACGTGGGTTTTACCCTAGGCATGAAATAAATTTTGTGGACGTCATGTGTTTAGCTTAAGGGTAGTCTTAAGAGGATTAATTAATAAATGATTAAATTTATTTATTTATTTATTATTTATTTATTAAATGGACTAAACCTAGATGCTTCCCTATTTAAATTTTGTTATGGCCAAATCCTAGGGTTAGCTACATAACCCTAGGTATTTGAAATCAGTCATGGAGAATAGACTTTGGAAAAATGCAACAAGATCATGGGTTTATGATCAGTAAGACAAGGATTTCCTCTTCCATTAGGGAGTTCATGTATCTCACCAATGAAAATGGCAAAGAACCTTTTATCATCGATTGATCCAAACATGATGTAGGAAATTAATTTACATTTATTAAATCCATATTTGGTTACCCTCTATCGAAAAAAAATCAATCATTATAACAAATTGATAGGTGGGTTGTTTTTGGTTAACATGAATTTATTTATCTTCATAGACATGGGAATATATATTATTGGTAAATACTTGATTATCCCTTACTATTAATACATTATGTTTTAGTGGATTGAGGTTAACCTGAATAATGGATGAGTTTCATTACTCAATTTTCGTTTTCATTACTTTATCCCCACATTATTCATGTGTTCATCATCATTATTTCGTTTCATTGGTGATTTGATGATACATATAAACTAATCGTTGAACCATCGATCATTGTCATAGTGGATCGTTTCAATAGGTTTGGGTTTTGGTACAAGATCACGATGGAGGAATGATACAATGAGATATAAGATTAGAAATTGTTTGTGTGTGTTATTTATTTGAAGGTTTTGGAATCTGAAAAAGTGGTGAAATTGGGGATGATCCATATATATTTGGGTGATTAGAATCTACCCACCAATAATGAATTGGATTCGGTGAACTCCATATCTGAGTTTAGTGGTGGTTTTTGAAGATAGATCGAAAACAGAAGTGGTACCAATGAAAATCCAAGAAGACTGAAGGATTATAGAAAACCATGAGTTACATGTTGTTTAGTTTGGATAAACACATGCCATGTGGACCCTTATCATAGTAGTTGGGGTTTTATAAAGAATAAATTATCACACATTGTGTGGTCTGTCCACACATCATGTAACCTAGAGTTTTCTATATCATGAACTCCAATGGTATACAGGAAATGGAATGACCAAGTACATGGGCATGGCTAGAGTACGAGTGCCCCCACCAGAGTGCATGGGCATGGATAAGAACTAAAATAAGACGAGGTACACTAACATGGATGGTGTATAAAAGAATGACCACAATACATAGCAAAATGCTGATGAACATGATAATGGAAACAAGAAGGTCTCGACTTAGCAGGACACACTATGTACTCCCTGTACACACCGTGTACTTTTACCAGGGTAGGTTGAGGCCCTCATTCACTTCAGTGTAAACCAGTATCGGTAGGATGTGTCCCCTTGGCCCATACCTATAAGGGTATAGTGAGGAATCCTGTCTAAAGTATATGATATAATCCCCACTATGGGATTAGTCCTAGATATAGTTCTGAATCTCTTTGTATAGTCCAGGGTGTGATCCTCTATCATTTATTCATGAGGTTGGGTAAATAATCTCATTACCAACTACTAGGGTGTGTGATCCTCATCCTATAAATTTTACTCGGGGTAGGGTAAGGAATCCCTCATAGGCCCTAGTTTTGATCCACTATCTATGTATCAACATCTTCCGAGTTCTAGAATATACAATATTTGTGGTGATTACTAATGAGCACGACCTCTCGATTGGGGGACATTAATGATATCAAGACTCATGAAGTGACTCCCCTTGAATGAGTATTTCCTTGAATCCTCCAGTGGAATCCTATGATGAAAGTATGGATGTGACATTACATTGAGACTTTGGTTCTATCTCGAATGTATCTCAGTTATTGTTTTTAATGTCTCATATTCTGAATGACATGCCTCCATGATGATGAGATAATTTCTATTTTCATTATTTGTGTTTAGTGTTTTTGAGGATTCCTACTCTCTCTGTTATACTCACCAATGCATGAAATTTGTCTACACAAGCCGTGTCTTATGAATATGAAAGGTATTATGATAGAGTCCAAGGTAGATGAGTAGAATGTGGAGTATAGTTGAGATAGAACAACCGTGGTTGGTTCTATTAGGTGATTTTGACATTTGTCTCCTCATTTCTAGAAGGTTGGACTCTTTTACAATTTTTGTGGGCTTGTATTTGTCTTTTTTCTTTTTCATACTTATGTCATAATATGATATGCAATTTAATTGTATACATGCATCTTGGTTTCTGTAATATCTTAATTTTCAGCATTGTATTGGTGGTTGGAGATGTGTGCATGTGTACAGGTACTATATGCTAAGGCCTATCATGTGTGTGTTATGCCTAATCCGCTCTAGTCACCAGCCTCTATCCTATTAGAGGTAATATTGGGGTGCCACACTCATCTTACCACCACCCATAAAGGCCCCAATGGGTTAGGTCATGACATATCATCCCACGTTAGGACCTACTGAGTTTCCCATGATGCTTGTTACATTGTTGACCATATTATCTTGGGGATTTCCACTACACTTTGATTATATCCCCTACCCATCATCTTGGATTTGTTGTTCCATTAATATTGTAGTTTTCTATTTATATATCATTTCATTTATATTATGGTTCCCATTTGAGTTTATACAATATTTATTTTTATAGTTTTCATTATATTCCAACATGACTTATAAAAAGGGGTATAAATAATGGTTTTAAAAGGGTGAAATAGACTGGTTTTGTTTTCAACGACTTGGAAATAATTTTCCAAGGTTTTTAAATTGTTTTATATTAAATTTATGGTTTCTATTTTGATTTATAAAAAAGGTATTTGAAAGGTATATTTTGAAGGAATGTTTGTTTTTCTTCTTTAGGAGTTTGAAATCATTGTTTTCAAACCAGAGAGAGTTTTTGTTTTTCAAAAGGTTTCACAATGAGAATTTTTAAAGGATAAAAGAATGATACTTATTTTCTATTCACTTTAAATTATGAAAACCTAAATTATTAATGATGTTCAAACTAATATTTATGATTTTTTTTATAAAAGTAATCACATAGACTTTTTAGTGAAATCTTATTAGACCTGTTTAGCTCACAACCAACATACACACCTATGTGTGTGTATCTCTTATGTATTCATACATGTGTTTGTTTTGAGATCTTAGATTGGATGTCTTTCATTTTGGTGTATTTATTTATGTTTTAGGATGTGGTGGTGACCATGGGTAACATGGATATTTCTTATGGTTTCTCAGGTTTTATGGTTTTCATAGATGTTCTTGTATCATCCAATTCACCTTAAAATGTTTTTAATGTGTTTTATACTAAATGTGGAAATTTATTATTTGATTTATAAAAAATGGATTTGAAAGGGGTACTTTTAAGGGATGCCTTTTCATTATAATTTTGAAACCATTGTTTTCGGGCTTGATTGATTTTTTTTCAAAAGGTTTCAACTCATAGATTTGAAAAGCATAAAAATGATATTTTTTTTCTCTTCACTTGATCTTATGAAAAACTAATTTCTAAATGTCGTTCAAAATAATTTTTAAGAAATTATTTATAAAAGGAATCACATAGAATCTTGGGTGAAATCCTAATAAACCTATTTAGCTAACAACCAACATACACATTTGTGTCTGTGTAGCTCTCATGTCTTCATAAAATTGTTTAGGTTGTGATCCTAGATTTTATTCCATTCATGTTTGTCCACTGATGGAAGTTTTCATATGTGGTGGTGACCACGGGTCACATGAATATTTTTAGTGGTATCTTGGGTTTTATGATAATTGTGGATGTTCTTATGTTAGCCTATCCATATTGTTTTTGTATATGTATTTTGGGTTTTCATTGTGTTGAACATTGTTATGTATTTCCGATGATGTTGTACATTCATTTTAAAAGTGATTTTTTTGGTTTATACAAATTATTCTCATTTTGTTTGGTATTATTATTTAAAACTATTTATTTCATATAAATAAGATTCCAATGTATGAACACACCAAACTAGATTCTCAGTTAGTTTCGATTGTTTATTTTTTGTTATTTGAGGGTGAAATCAATCCCAGTTTTGTATAGTTATAGTGTGATGCTCCAATGATTATTGTTAGCCAATAGAAATTGGAAACATGCTTCATTCCATGTAGAAGGTCGATTAGAATGATTTTGGAGGTTGACCCTAGAAAATTCAATACATGTATGGTTGTTCTTCATAAAAATTTCACATATGGAATGCTAATTCAAAACACTTCACAATTTTCACTTTTTTACTTGAATTATTTAATTACCAAATTCAATATCTCGCCACCATCACACCCCAAAAGCGTCTCATTGTAAAGATTTTGTTTTTACCTTGAAAGATTTTGTAATATTTTAATAAATATTTTTGAAGCTAAGTGCTGAGTCAACATGAGATTTTAGGGCCCATAGGGGCTTAAAATTGATATATTAAAAATATTAAATATATTATGTCTCATACATACATATTTTTGGAATAAATGGTTTCCCCATTATTTAGGACCTCATATGGTAAATCTA